>OX381721.1:8357993-9578709 GCA_947462335.1 Harmothoe impar | reverse complement strand
GGGGGGGGGGGGGGGGGGAAACATTAAAAAAAGTAGATAATTAAACCCCCCCCCCCCCCCCCACCCCATCTTGAGGTGCGAATAAGAATGCTAACTGACACCTCCTTGAGGTGTGAATAAGAAAACAATACACACCTCCTCGAGGTTCGAATAAAAAGACAAAGGTGCACGAGTTTTAGTCTGTTGGCTGGGTTATTTCACGAGTTAGATGTCAGGCCGTATTTCACGAGGCCGTAGGCCAAGTGAAATACGGCCTGACATCTAACAAGTGAAATAACCCAATCAACAGACTAAAACGAGTGTGCCTTTGTATTTATTTTTTATGTTTTTCGATCCAAATTACCAAAATTATGATAGGTGAAGCCTAAAATTGCTTATTTCCACGCCGTACAAATGTAAATAAACCGCATTGGTGACGTCATTGATGACGTCAAAGGGCCGTGAAATACGGCAGTGGGTTATTTCACGGGGGGCGTGCAATACGGCCTTCATTGGTTATCCCAATGGCAGTGCTGTATTCCATAAAAAATAAGAATTCTTATCCACACCTCGAGGAGGTGCGAATAGCAGAGCCTCCTGCTGCCTGGTATATACACCTCCTCGAGGTGCGGATAGTAAAACTTACCCACACCTCGAGGAGGTGCGAGTAGAAATCCTTATTCGCACCTCGAGGATGTGCGTATATCACCGGCCTTGGTTTTGGACCGGAAGTAGACTGCTTTGTAACCGCGGCGCTGATTGGATCGTGGAATGAGAGTAACCAATCAGAATGCTCGTTACGGATGAGTGGGTTTAATTTCAATGGCGCGAAAATTACACGTGAAATCTGACAGGACGTTGTTTACATTTAGATAAAGGCAATAACAACAACAAAAGAAACTAAAGTCTGAGGTAAGTTGACCATTTGAATATGGGCATTGTTCTAATCCTACTATAAAGTAGGAATATAAGGCCGAGCACAGTTTATTCAGCAGGAAATAATAATGGGCGATAATATGAGAATTGGTCCATACTCTAGGCCTACACTTACCCAGTTACTGAGTAAGTGTAATTAGTGACAGTGTAGTGCCCGGGCGGCAGTGCTACTATATGCATATAGGCCTCTTATAGTAAAATATAGGCAAATAGTCCACTACAACTTGTAGTACAAGAGACTGGTTTGGGTAGACTTTTTCTTTTCTACCCGGTACCTTTTTCTGGGGTATTTTTCCCTCAGATCAACAATCAGTCTCAGTAAACTTCCTCTTGAATTGAGCTTTGAGCTTTGTTTCAGATCTTCAGGTTGGACATTCCATAGCATCCTGCCTCTATATGCTAGAGACTTTTTGTAACCTTCGGTTAAGGGTCTTTACAGTGAAAAGAGCAACTTCAAGTCATATCTCAGGGATCTTCCAGTCAGGACACTCTAATCAGCTCCCAAGGCACCATCTGGGTACTCAGCTTTGTAGTACTTCAGCATAAGAGTCAGGAGTAGTTCGTCACACCTCCATGCTAACAGATTTGTTCCGCTCATAGAGTGGAGCTCGTCTACATTGTAGACATGATTTGCAGTGTTGAGACAGATTCTCAGACCCCGGTTCTGTACCGGGTAGTCTCTGCAGCTTTAACAGACCAGTGTCACTGCCCGCCACATAGAAGAATGAAGCTTAGTCAAACAATGTTGCGACACTCGTCTTGTATATGACTAGGGCAGTTTTGCGGTCAATCAGATTTAAGATTTTTGCCAGATTGAACAGTCTCGTGTTCACTCTCTGTGTCAACTCCCCAATCGCGTGCTCGAAGGTCAGTTTTGAGTCAAGAAGTATCCCAAGGTATGTGTATACTGGTACGCATTCCAAGGCAGCACCACCCAGACTAACCCTTATGGGGCCGTCATGGGGGGACCTACTGCAGAAAGCATACAGGACACATTTGCTTTTTTTGGCATTGACCGTTAGCTTAACTGATTTACACCAGTCAGACACTTTGTCAAAAGTTGCCTGGAGACGTTCCTCTATTTTCTCAATTTTCTTGTGAGATGTGTACAGCGCTATGTCGTCTGCATAAATGATCACACTGACGGGATTCTCAACACAGTCAACAAGGGAGTTCACATAGTAGACAAACAGTAGAGGTCCCAAGACAGACCCTTGGGGGACACCTGTCTCAACTCCTGCTCTCTTTGAGGCTTGATCACCGAAGCATGTCTTTTGGGTTCTGCCAGTCAAGTAGTCAGACAACCAAGCTAGATTTGGTGCAGCCAGACCAAGACTCTTTAGTTTACCCTTCAGTAAGCCGTGGTGGACACCCCTGTGTACTTACCCTGGTCCTTGGCCTCGCACACATCATTCACAAGTTTGTACACAGCATCTACAGTGCCCTTGCCTGCTTGGTAACCAAACTGACTGTAACTCAGTCCTCCACTTATCTTGATAGCCTCACTCAGATGTATGTGCATCAGGCGCTCAGCTATCTTGGAGAGCATGCAGAGGAGTGAGATTGGTCGCCAGCTACTCACATCAGACTTGTCGCCAGCCTTAGGTATCGGAGTTACCCTGGCATCTTTCCAAGCTTTCGGAAAGACACCAGTGTCGAAGGAGTTTTTTTAGCAACTCTGTGAACTGTGGAACAATACACAGTAGTGCATGCTTCAACACATCTGGCCTAACATCAGGTGAACATTTGGTTGGTAGAATTTTCGCACGAAACACTTTCTCAGACCCCCCCCCTTTTGGGGTTCAATTTTGTGTGCACTTTTGAAGTAATAATACTATACTATAGTGGAGGAAACAGGTGACATTTTTCAGGGGTCGCCATTTTATTCACCCCCGCCCCTCCTGCATTAAGGCCGTGATGTTGTAGTCAAATTCTGATAGTTTGGAGGCATATACAATATGTAAAAAAAATCCAACCTCTCCTCCTAAGTTGTCCAAACCTTATATGTAACCTAAAACACCTTTTGTTTGTGCCTTAGAAGTTAGATGACCCCTCTCCCGAATCCACCAATCAAAGGCTTTGCTCCTTAGCCCCTTTGAAAAGGGGTAAGGAGCATGCAGGAGCCAAGAAAATTCCTCTTTTGGTCGATGCGGTTCAGTGAATGCAAATTAACTTTAGTCACGTTTGCTACATGTATAAAAATAAGATGTATCTTTTCGCCCATACCAGGTGGTGCAGGATGGGTGTATTGACAGACACAACCCCGGCCATGGCGGTACAGACCGTGATACGTGACCGTCTCACCGGCAAGAGTCTACCCCCGCTCATATATGGTTATGACAGCCAACGCATGTAAGTAACACATATCTGAAATCTTATGGTGAACAAATAGCTCCACCCTAAGAAAAAGTAAAGTCCAAATTAGCAATTGATTTACAACAGGCCAATAGTAGAGTGCTTAACACCGTCGAGAGGCTTGAATCAACAGGGTTCTGGATATGGATGTATAATCTGAATATAAAAAATAATTAAAATAAATTGCTGTCATGAAATCAGAGGTTTGTCATCAAACCCTCGATCCTGAATAACTTCTATATCTGTGTCGAGTAGGCTAGACACATGTCTGCTGAAACTATGTGTCGAGCCCTGATATCTATAATCAACCATCACGAAGATGACTAATCATAACATTGATTAAATAATTTCTCATGAAAGGCAACTATTGGATCTTGTGCGAAGAACAGCGGCAGTTGGAGAGAGTAACTCAGTTCTACTTGTCGCACCTCGTGGGAGTGGCAAGACGATGGTGAGTGAAATTTGTGTCATGGTCATACTTATGGAAGTAGATAAATATAGATATATGTCAGCATGGGGTATAGTACACATCGCTGATTGACTCAGGGTAAATTAACCCTGAGTAATATACACTGCCTCATTTTGCATTTTAAGACAATTATGGGACATGGGAAAAAGTTTGTCTTTCTGTTGCTATTCAAGATAGACAAAAGGGGAAAAATAGAGATACGTAGGCAAGATCGGGGCACACAATATTCCTTCGAAAATTTCTCAAAAAACTCACTTTCTCTTCGTGATATTCGCCTGCGATCTTTAACAATCTTTCGCTACTATGGAAATGTACTAAAACCAATCTACCCTCGGTAACGGGCGACCATAGGCTCCAAGGCATTAATATTTTTTGTCAAACATAGAAATCATATTGTGAGCCAAATTTGTACTATTTCTCTCATCTTTTACCTCTATCTTACTTGAAATACCATCTAACTTCAAAGATCTACCGCCAAACCGGGCGAAAACTGGGCATATCCTGTGGTAACACATTTCAAGGACTGCAATACAACCCAAATGTCACAACCAAAGAGTGGCACTACTGGTACTTCTCGTACTCAGCCAGATCTCAACGTGTGCAGAGCGAAATACCACCCATATGTTCTGCGTTCATAGACAGTATTCCACTGACGTCGGTCAGCCGAGATTCCGTCATTCGAAAAAAAGTCTACAATGTTAAACTTATGGGTGAATCTCGTCCGACGACGGAATCTTGGCCGATTTACGTCAGTGGAATACTCCCTTATCGTTCGATCGACGCGCTTTTTGATGGGACAAAGGCGGTAGGGGAGGACGGGGTGTAAAGTCACAAAATCTGGACTTTTCAATGTACATCCCTCAAATAATATGAGAGGAGTCTTTAAAGTATATCAAAAAATCATACTGAACTTCACCATTATGTGGAACTCTTTAATGAAATAATATCAATAAACATTATTACGTATGACCTAATTCAAAAAAAAAAGTTGGCCTGTGACAACGCGCCCCAGCATGGGGTGCGTTGTCACAGGGCACGGGGCTAGTTGTCACTTTGGATATATCCCTACAGAATTGATTTAGAAAAGATTTGATAATTCAGTTCCCTTTCAATCAACTATACCTTCTCAGCTGTCAGCATAGATAGTAAAAGAAATTGGTGAAATAGGGTCTGGGAAGACTCCTTTATAACACTGTCTTTAATAATGTTTTTTTTATACACTACTTATTTAGAACATGTGTACATATACTTCAGAGGTTGAAGAACAATATGATACATGAAACAAATGTAAATGCAATGATATTAATATCAATCTTACCTCGAATTTTGGATATTTCGGGAATGGGGCTAGTTGTCACATACTGAAGAGACTGTGACAACTAGCCCCATTTCTTGTGACAACTAGCCCCTTCCCCACATAAATGTAATTAGGTCATGATCTTACAAAATATGAAAAGATGTAAGATCTATACACATACAGGCTGATAGTAGACATATTTATCAGAAGTCTGATGTATGCAGCTTCTTAATGAAGCTACCATAGGCTTGAGTACAGCCATTTCCAAAACCGGGGAAAATCGTGTTCCGCTTTGGCGAAAATGGTTTTTGGCTAATTGTGAGTGATGAGTTTTTCACAGAGACCTGACCATGACTCTTAGCAAAGTTATTTATCGATATGCTATGGGGTTTTAATCGTCTTGGACATACCTAACTGGGAAGTGCCCAAAAACATGCTTGTGACAACGCGCCCCTGTGACTTTACACCCTGTCCTCCCACATGCCTGCAGCCTGCAACTGTCGCCCACACCCACCTGCACACCCACACCCACCTGCTCTCTCACACCCACCTGCTCACCCACACCCACCTGCTGGCCTGAAATAGAATAAAATCCATGTATGACACATGACTTTAGGGTACTTTTTAACAAGGAATTCATTTCTGATGCCAGAATTGACCAATGAATGATTATAAGGGAGTACTATATCTAAGTACATGCAGGGGCGTGGCAACCGGGGGGGAAGGGGGGGGACATGTTCCTTCCACTTTTGACCAACCCCCAAAAAGGTCAAACCAAAAAGGTCAATTAAAAAGGGGTCAAAAAGGGTGTAAATACCCCTCAGTCCCCCCCTACTTTGAAACTGCTTGCCACGCCCCTGACATGATAAGCTACAGATCTAGCTTACCCTGAGTCATCTCTGAAGCCACTCACACGCTCAATCTTTTCAGGATTTCCACGTGTCATGGAAATTCGAGGAATCATGTGAAATGTAGCCTTGAGTCAAGGAAAATAATTGAAATGGGAAAAAAATTAATACGGTATTAAGTACATGTATTACAAATAGTAGAATGAACCATTTCAGATTTTAGAAATTTCCCCCGTAAAATCCAAGAACACCCTGCCCTATATCTTATCGGTACAGGGAATGTTGTCATGGAAAGTCAGGAAATTTCAATCTGAAATGTTTGTGGGAACCCTGTGGAGTTATCTTGTTTAAATGTTCTTGTTGCCCTTAACAGTTGGTGCGGAGCGTGCTGGAGGAGCTGCGGGCACAGAAGGAGGTCACCCAGAACCTGATGGAGGTCCACCTCCACGGTGAGAACATTACTGAATTTGTAATGAATTATTACAGGGTTCCCACGTGTCATGGAATGTCATGGAATTTTGTAAAAAGTTGCCATGTGTCATGGAATGTCATGGAAATTTGAAAACAATAGAATTAATATTAGAAAATCTCCGAGAATGTACCATATGCTTTCTAGAATTTAGAAATTTTCTCAGGGGCCAAACCCCTTGACCCCACACAATAATTTTATAAATGTCTTGGAAAATTGAGATTTTTGTCATGGAATGTTATGTAAATGTCATGGAATTTTCATCTGAAATTTTTGTGGGAACCCTGATTAAGAATAAGGCAAGGAATGGACACACAGCGTAGATAAAATATATTGCTTCTTCCAACCGGCAGGTCTAGTACCGTAAATTCTTGTGTAGATTAGAAGCTGCGGCTTGTACCGGTGTTGCCAAAATATCAACCTCTTGATATATTTCACCTCTACATGTTTTATATTTCTGGTCTCTTTTAGGATTAATGCAGACTGATGACCGCATTGCGTTGAAAGAAATTACCCGCCAATTACAACTAGAGAACTCAATTGGCGACAAAGTTTTTGTAAGTTAGTTTTTTAAAGAGTCAGTCTAATGTTTGAATGAAGAAAATTAAGCATAATGGTGTTGTATTGAATAGTAACTACTGGTATGTCTACACTGATTACTTGTGTATTTAGTCAATAAATATAGTAAATTAATCTCTTACCCCTTTTAGGGTAGCTCTGTGCTTTGATGCACTATATTCTCGTGATGTATGTAATATGATGCAGCCCGGGTAACTAATTAGCTAGGGGTGTATTTATGCATCGATAGAGGATTGCATATATATGTAGTAAGGTTGCGTTCACACGTCCCTTATTAAAATAGTTCTGGTCTTCTATAAGCGTCCGAGGTAGAAGTCTTGAAATATTTCTTAAGCACTTATGTCTGGCTGTTCACAAGCCACGGTCTTGATAAGCTTACAAACCTATAAACACCAATACACTCAAACGAAGGTTGAATACTTTTGAACATACACCTTAAATACAACCATTGAAAAAAACTTAAAATCACAATGTTTCCTACTACAGGGCTCGTTCGCCGAGACCCTTCAGTTCCTGCTGGAAGCGTTAAAGAGCGGCGGCAAGGACAGCAAGTCGATCCTCTTCGTGCTGGAGGAGTTTGACCTCTTCGCACACCACAAGAACCAGACCCTGCTCTACAACTTGTTTGACGTGTCCCAGTCTGCCCAGGCACCCGTCTGTGTCCTCGGTCTCACCGCACGACTCGTGAGTAACTCGCTTCATTCTTAAGCCGTGATTCCGACAATTCCAGTTTTGTCCCAAACTGATGTCAAATTCTTTTTCAGGAATTTTTTTTTATTTTTCAAAAATCTTATAAATTACATTTTCAGGGATCTCAAAATATTTCAGGGATCCCAAAATATTTCGAGGGGTTATATCGTTGAAACACTGTGATGTTCCTCTATTTAAAAAAAATGAATTGAGGTACTTACTACATGTAAAGACTTTAATACAAAGTTTATTCCATATAAAGTTGATGAAAAAAGATCTTTACAGGGTTTGGGAAGTAAATTACCATCCTCAAATATATGTCTTGACTATCATAGTACATATACAATCGTAGCTCATAACATGTTAGATATCGAGTACATACATTTAAGAAAACTATTTTCTGTGTATAGAAAAGAACATATAAAATTACAATTGTGACCACACAAAATGGGTCAATGATCCTGGAAGCAACCTTTTATTCTGGCAGTGGTGCTAACCGATCCATCCCTCAGCACCACATTTAGCACCGACATTTTTCTAAAATTAATATATATTATTATTGATAAAATTGATATATATTAAAGATATACATTATTACATTAGGCGTTGTGCTTTCCACAATATCAGTAGATTAGGTACACGTGTATATGAATAGTCCAGTCCTGTTTTGGAGTCATTCAGGGTAGTCAGTCCTCGCAGTTGTCAAGTCGGCAGATTAAATTGCCGTCGCTTAGTAACTCCACTCTGTGCGAGCAACTCAATGCGATATGGTGAGTAACTCTATGAAAGATGGGTAGCAACTCAATGAGATATTGGCAGCATCTCAAGAAGAGGTGGGCATCAGCTCAATGCAAGGTGGGCAGCAGCTCAATGCAAGATGGGCAGCAGCTCAATGCGAGATGGGCAGCAGCTCAATGTGAGATGGGCAGTAACTCAATGAGAGATGGGCAGCAACTCAGTAAGAAATGGGAAGCAGCGACTTGTCTTAAATGAGTAGATTTGGATTCAGCTTTTAAAGTGAGAACACACAATCCACACAGTCTGATCTGAGTTCCCAGAGCTGGCCAAATGTAGCTGTATAAGGCAGAGGATTGCTATCCATGTCTTCATACATGTTCATAAAGCCCACTCAGGTGGAAAGGCTGGCTACACTGGTTATCAAATAAGCAACCACAGTGTACATAATTACCCATAGATCATTTGTAACACAAGTATGATGTGGCAGATTGTTTACGACAGTCTCAGTTCAAAGAATACTGTTTACGACAGTCTCAGTTCACAGACTGCTGTTTACGACAGTCTCAGTTCAAAGAATACTGTTTACGACAGTCTCAGTTCACAGACTGCTGTTTACGACAGTCTCAGTTCAAAGAATACTGTTTACGACAGTCTCAGCTCACGGACTGCTCTTTACGGCAGTTTCAGTTTACAAGTCTCATTTCACAAACCGCTGGTTACGACAGTCTTAGTTTTGCCGCTTATTGCAGTTTCATTTAACAGACATCCGTTCACGGACTACTGTTTACGACAGTCTCATTTCACAAACCGCTGTTTACGATAGCCTCAGTCCACAGACTGCTGTTTATGGCAGTTTCAGTTTACAGATATCAGTTTACAAGTCTCAGTTCACGGACTGCTGTTGATGACAGTTGCAGTTCATGAACTCCTGTTTATGACAGCTTCAGTTCACAGATTGGCCGGCGTCTGTAGAAGCAGGGCTCTGCCTCCCACTTGAGGCCCCGTAACATGGACATGCAGTTCTGTCCCAGGGAGTGGAGCGGGGACCGTCCCCAGTTACCGTAACCCACAAGCTCGGACGTCAGCGCCCACCGCCACTCGCCCTCCTTATCGAGGTCGCTCCCGCCAATCCAGAACTCCTCAATCTCTGCAAAGGAGAAAAATTGAATAGACAAGGGGAAATATCTCGATATACAAATGTAAATTTACATTGTCTTGAATTTGAAAAGGTTTTGGTCTCAAAGTTTAATATAGATCTCAATGGATTTTGCCATGTAATTGACATTAGGACATAGAAAATGTATTACTGTCAATTAAGGGAGTGCTCATTTTTTAACAACAGGGGGGGGGGGCGATGAGATTTCGCGCGGAGCGTGCGAAATTTTTTCACCCCCCGCCTAGAGGGGTCGAATTTTTTTACCCCCCCCCCCCCCCGGCAGGCCGAAAATCGCGCGCGTTCGCGCCTCTTTGTAGCATAGTAACGCGCGGGCTTTTTCCCTCAAAACAGGTTGAATTTTTTTGCCCCCCCCCAAGAGGGGTCTAAATTTTTTACCCCCCCCCCCCCTGTTGTTAAAAAATGAGCACTCCCTAATTGTAAGTTAGAAACTTTAAATTTGTTAAAACCATTAAAACAAATTTTGGCCTCACCACCAAAGTGGTTATCAATGAGCTGCCTGAGGTCTTCCATCTCGGCGGCTGTCTCTATGGCGACCAGGTCAGCTCCAGGTCCCAGTCCCTCCGGCCGCTTACACAGGTAACGCGCGTCCCACCAGGTGGAGCTAACGTCTGTCTCCGCCACCAGAGGGATGTAGTAACACGAGCTGCCCACCAGGTGGCGCCTCCAACCGTTACACGTCTCAGCTGAAGTTACAGGCAATGGATATGATAGCAAATGTACTGATTAGATATCCACTTATTATGCCAAGATGAGGTGTGATAACACCTGAGTCGATGGCCAGTGGGCAGTGGTTATGTGGCATAATCCTGTACAGGTGTAGGGTACCTGACTTAACTTTCGGTTATGTGAGAGTATACGGTATACCCGAGCTGTGCAGTCCTTTGTATTAGCCCAGTGCTCGATAAAAGGGCATAAACATATTATGCTACCATTAAAGGTATACAATTTGAGGCAGGTCAGTGGCCCTTATAGATATGTAGAGCTTGATTCATAGAAGTCAAACGTTGAGAGATAAATATGATTATCTTGGGAATTTCTATTTGATAAAAGTCATTTGAATAGCATATTCCAAGAGCACCTTGGTGAAATCAATGGGGGATCAAGGTCAATTGACTTTAGGGAAGTTCATTGAAGAACATTTCCTCTCTTGAAATGATGCTAACTGGTGAAAGTAAGCTACATGTACAAACATACAGTAAAATTGCCATTTTAATACTAGGTATAGGCCTACGTTATTAAAAAAACAAAGGTTTTGTTAATATCCAGACAACAAATGTTTGCATGTGTTTACCAACACCCTGGACAATGTTATGAGCATTTGGCTGAAACAAAGGTATACACATCTTTCTCCCACCTGGGTCTGGGAAAAAAGTGTTAGGAAGATGCACTGTTAGTATAAACGGGACTATTGGGGGAAGAAGAAATGTGTCTAGACATGAATCAACAGGGACAAACAATGCCAATATAATCATAGTAAAACAAAAAAAAAGTCATAAATAAATATACCGATAGTGTAAATTGAGTTTAATAGACACTGGCTATCCTTTATGAAACTACAATGACATGTAAAACCCTTCCCCACGCTATCAACTACCCCCTGTTGTTATATAACGACCCTAACTACAGGTTACTAAAGTAGACTACATGTACGTGTATATAGGCTGTATTGCATGGACTTTTACCTGATACATTTTGATTGTGTCAGTGGCAGCTAGGTTCCTTTACTACTAGAGAATAGTCTCAGAGTTATACATCTAAATCACCATGAAAGTCCTCAAATATTACCAGAGGTCAATAGTATTGCCCTGAGTTATCATCACCTTATTTTCTGGTCCCCTGCCCTTCACAGACACCCATACCTCACAGCTATCTCTGTAACCCCCACCCCATTCCCTGCATACACACATGTACATACCCTATTACCGTAGCACCTCCCATAAATATCCTACCCCACCTGAGCTGTCAGTCAAACTCAGACACTGGCCAATCAGGGAGGAGGTGGGCGGGGCCAACCCCCAACCTCAGGGCATCTAATCTGTAGAGTGTATCCAGGACTACTAGTAGATACTGAGACATATCTGTGGTCAAAAAACGCCATTGTCTATCCTGATTGACATTGGCAGGACATCCAGAATCTATCTAGACTACTGTTGAGCTCCCTTCTTCACCCACCTCCAACCACATGGGGTTTCAATGAGGACTACAAGGGCATTTTGTTTCTGCAGTCCTACAGTCTGCATTGCAGCCTGGTAGCCATTCTTGTAACCATTGGTAACAGGACGCCAACACCTGGTAACCATAGTAACAGGACGCCACCACCTGGTTACTATTGGCAACTGGAGCCCTAGAGTGGCCTCATGAACATGTCTGCTGTCTGCCAGTGACAGGGTGTGTATAAGTTATGGCGGCATGGAGGGGACAGGACAGGGGGCTACATTCTATACTGAGTGAGAGATATGGCCTGTTGTGAGTTGTAGTCTAGTAGTAGGTAAATTAGTCCTGGCGCTAGTGGTTGGCCTGGGGTACCTGTGGTCGGTTTGTGAGGTGCAAGTGATAACTCTGGGCACCTAAGTAACAGGGTTAAGTCCTGCTTCACTATGGTAGTCATACTTTTCTCTTCAAAACTGTTCTACAACTATGAAAAGTAGCCTTATCACGATGTTATGACTGGGCCGAAAAGGTATACAGTTGTTTTAGTTATCTACTGCACTCTACAGACCTTTTGCCACCAGGATATTTCATACTACAAAGATTGGCTAAGCCATAGCTCGAAATTTCATCAGTTAATGTTTTTACTGCCTGCCGCCCTCTACCACATTTGATTACCTTGATGCTATCACGAATATGAATATGCAAAGTGAGGAAAAGAAAAATTGATTTAACAAAAAAAACCTGACTTGATCTTGCAAATGGATACAATGCTATACAAAGTGTCATTTTTATGAGTATCACTCTAATAAACGGAATTAATCAAATTTGAAAAAAAATAGAATTGAGCAATTTCAATTACCTGTGATTGTTGAGGTTTTCGGTCCCCCTTCGGTCCCCCCGTTCCTAGATGTCCCTTGGTGTATGTCTTTTATCTGGTCTTCCATCTTACTCAGCCTCTGTTCAGTCATCAGTCTCAGGGAGCCCAACTCGTGCTCCATCATTACCGTTGCCATGGTAACATTCACCAAATGAGCGTCTGTCATCTCCAGCATGCCCAGGATTTCTTCGGAGATCCCAGCGTCTCGTTTACCACCAAACTGGGGAATCGTGTTGAAATGCTTCCCCGCTAATGTTGACTGCGAGGTCTCAAGCTTGTCTGTAGATTTGCTCAGTTTTGATTTTAGTTCTGACAGTTTCTCATTAAGAATACTTCCTGTGTGGTTTTGCAAAGTTGCAGGATTTCTATTTGTGCCTAATTTATTCATCACCTCCTGAAGTGACGTCATTTCCTGTTCAACGGTAGCTAGCCTGGCCATCACCTCTGTGATGTTCTCATTGGCTGAGGCCATATGCTGCTGTAGAAAACCCACTGTATTAGAAAACTCTGAAAGTCTTAGTTTTGTTGTCAGCTGGCCTGAGGACTGTGAGGCAGTTAAACTGGTGACATTTTTGGTGAGACTCTGTAGCTCTAACCAAAGGCACACCAGGGCCACCTGAAAGGCCTCTACCCTCTCAGCCTTAATATCAATCTGTGGGGACACTATGCTACTTAGGATATCCTTGAAGTCTTCATTGACACCCCAAGTCGTGTTGAGGGTCTCTGTGAGGTTTAACAAGTCTGACTGCAGCCTCTGCAGGTTGGGTAGAAGTTCACTTCCATTCATATGGAGCTCCTCTGTAATGTTCTGGACATGGATGTTGATATTATTTAGCGAGTCCTGAATCTGTTCTAGCTTCTGATTGGCTGGGCAGGTCAGTGACGTCAGTAACGTCCGACAATGCGGCGTCGCGTCTGACGTCACCAATGCTAGACTTAGGGAAGCCCACGTTAAGAAAAGTAGTAAACTCTGTCGGTAATCCATGGTGATATCTGGTAACTGTTGTGGTGGAAATCACGACATTGTGAAAGGTGGACGTCTGTATCGGACGCAAATGGAGACTTTCTGAAAAGATAAAAGCAACATACATATATATTAATTGAATGCATATATGATCTGTATAAAGATATACCGGTTACACGAAAATTTGTTTTTTGCAATGTCATAAACTTATTTCGGTCATACTCAGTAACTAGGCCTCTTCCACTGGATAGCCTGGGGCACAAGTAAGTTCTGATTACATTTAACTTTAGGACGGCACCTGAGCAGAGCTCTAAACAGAGACATCAAAACTGCTTACCACAGCAGTTTCCCCGTCTTAAACACCTAGTTAAACCCCTCGTGTGGAAGTTTACCAAACACCAGGACAACTTTATGAGACCTGACAAGGCGAAGAGATAGGAGCGTGGCAAGTGCCTTCCTTTGGCACATCTCCTACCATGCCACTCACCCTCCTTACCCCTCACCACTCCACGCTTTGAGGTTTAACCCTTTAAAGACAGCATGATGCCCCAATGCCCCATGTCCATATGACCTGTGGTGCGCAGATGCAGCACTTGTGAGTAACCTGGCTTTGCATAAATGCAGGAACAGTGAGTTACTCACCGTTACTGCGCAAATGCATCATGCCGACAAAAAGACGTACAGAAGCACTACTAGCATTCTGCTCTTAGAGGTTTAAGCACTCTACATAGGTCCATATCATGTCTCTTGCTGCTTTCCCACGGTTTCAGAAATGGGAATGAAAAACTCCTTTAGTTGAGTTTCTGGATGTTTGGCATCCTTATCTGCTTGAATTGGCTGGAGAGCGGTCTTTAACCATCTAAAACAGATTACACAAACAACCGTTGCCTCGTCATGGAAAAGGTAACGCTATGCTCTCTGTACATATTTTATTCAACTTATGGAAGAGAGAGATTATTAGAGTGTGCCTTGGTGAGCTGTAGTGCTATAGTGCTATAGATAGGCACTCTCTTATGTAGTCAGTCCTCTGTGAGTCAGATTGCCGTGATATGGTGTGTTGGTTCATCAAAATACTCATTGATGAAAAGACATTTTTCAATTTATCTCCAGACCATTCTGTGCTCAACATGTTCAGCTATCTTTTTGGTTCAGCTTGAAATGATTTGGTTTATAGTTTTGTCGTAGTTCATGATCTTGTGGCAAAATCAGCTGTTTTTTTGGTGTAAATCACTGCTATAGCACTGCAGCCTATGGGGAGCATGGTCATGGATTCAGTATTTTTTGTGCTCATTTTATACACCTTTCCTAAATAGATACTGCTTAGATTCTTTTACAGTAGCAAGTTAAGATTGGGGCATTATCATTTCTTAAAAATGTAAGTTGGAATATTTTGTATTTAGGTGAATGTGTAGCTGTTGATCTTTGCATATGTATATGCCAGCATGTCTGGCTATATGCCGCTGTCAAGTAGGTGGATAAGTGGGTGGATTACATAACTGACCTGTACTGTATTATATTGGTGAATTGTTTTTGCAAAACAAGGTGAAGGTCAGTCATTCGTGGCAGTGCACTCTGTTACCCTGTGTACAACCGTGATCTGCAGTAACTGACGTGATCTGCAGTAGTGCAGATCACGTCAGACCATCCAAACGTGATCTGCATCAAATCAATGTGTACATCACGTTCAAATTTCAACAAGGTGAAATTTGCCTAAAAACACCCGATTTGGCGAGAAAAATGCCCGTAATCGCAAAAAAAGTGAAATTTGCCTGAAAACACCTGATTTGGCGAGAAAAAAGTTCGAAATCGCAAAAATGTGAAATTTGCCTAAAAACACCCGATTTGGCGAGAAAAAAGTTCGAAATCGCAAAAAAGTGAAATTTGCCTAAAAACACCCGATTTGGCGAGAAAAAAGTTCAAAATCGCCAAAAAGTGAAATTTGCCTAAAAACACCCGATTTGGTGGGAAAAAAGTTCGAAATCGCAAAAAAGTGAAATTTGCCTAAAAACACCCGATTTGGCGAGAAAAAAGTTCGAAATCGCAAAAAAGTGAAATTTGCCTAAAAACACCCGATTTGGTGGGAAAAAAGTTCGAAATCGCAAAAAAGTGAAATTTGCCTAAAAACACCCGATTTGGCGAGAAAAAAGTTCGAAATCGCAAAAAAGTGAAATTTGCCTAAAAACACCCGATTTGGTGGGAAAAAAGTTCGAAATCGCAAAAAAGTGAAATTTGCCCTAAAAACACCCGATTTGGCGGGAAAAAAGTTCGAAATCGCATAAAAGTGAAATTTGCCTAAAACACCCGATTTGGTGAGAAAAAAGTTTGAAAGCGCAAAAAAAGTGAAATTTATGTGAAAGGCAATATTACATAATACTATAAGGTACATATATGTTGCCTATTATGCCAAGGCACACTCTTCTAGTACACAAAGCTGTTACTATACTAATGATGTAGAGCTGGATGCTATATTTTTCAAAATGTTATTGACAAGAAATAATTGGGAAAGGACACTCTTCATAAAATCAGAGCAAGTGCTACTTCTATTTTTGAGAAGAAATGGTATATATCAAAACAGTTTACACGGTTACAGAAGAGCAGTTTACTAAGAGGTGAAGTTATGAACATTCACACCACCACTTATGTAAACTTAAAAAAAACAACCAGAGTAACATCACAGAGGCAGAGACAGCCCCTTTCCACAGCTCCTATATTCAGGTTAATAAGTCTATCAGCACTCTGCACTTGGAGTGAATCACTCTACTACCCCACGGAACCCTAGTAATAATAGTGCTATTGCGACTCTGCCCCAGCCTAAACATCTTGTGTGTGAGGAAGGAACTGATCAGGGAATACTAATATTTAACTATTGGAGGCATCAAATCTAGGAGAAATTTAACAGATATTCAATTAGAATAATTGACAAATCCTGGTAATCTCTGATGTGAGCAGATAGGTTGGGACAGAGGACTAGAGTGATCTGCGGCAGGCTGGTGAGGCATAGAGTCGAAATATGTTCCCCTTGTCAGAAAAAAAAAGTTTATATACAGACTTGGCACGAGAGGGAGACGTAGGGCAAATGTTCTATTGCTATTAGAGGATGGTCTTCTCGTAGTCTTAGAAGCGGAGGATTGGAGAAGCTACTTTAGCTTATAATGTGCTGGGCGTGTTTAGGCAACGTTTAAAGGAAAACATAGTCCTCTAGTGCACTATGCCCTTTGTCTTCATGATGCATGAATACAGCCATGGCGAGTCTACATGCATCATCCCGACCATTTGGGACCCCATAGGGTGATCATGATGCTACGCACATAACAGGTCATGGTTCTAGTATTTCATGATGCACGAATGCAGCACTGGTCAGTTACTTGCCCCCAGTACCAACCCACCCTTGGCCTCTACCTCTAGATTTTATTTTTTGGAAATACAAGACTTCCTAAGCTTTAGCATTGAAGGGCCGTATTCAATGCCCCCATTGAATACAATGTGGCCGTATTCAATGGGCTAGGAAAAGATTGTTTTTTCTCCATGAAATGGCTTCAAATAAAAAATAAACACAAATGCCAACTACATTGATACCATATCTGATGTATTTCACTCATGGAGGCTGGGGCATATCCCACTTAGCCTGCGGCTTCGTGGGATATGGCCCCAGCCCCCACTCGTGAAATACAACAGAGATGGTATCGATGGGCGTTGGCATTTGTCTATATCCTCACCACAGTTGCTCCTGAAATACTGCTGGTGGCCCGATGCTTCAGCTACAATCTTCCCAGATAACAATAGCACTGCCTCCACCAGTCTGGTCGGGGTTATCTGTGGCTTAGGAGAGGACTTTGCCAATGACCTCATTGCATCAGTTCCATTGGCATTATACAAGGCCCGCCATTATCTAAACACCACTGGCAGTACCTCAGTCAATCAATGCTCTAGTGCTTACTTGTACTGTACCAGTCTCTTACTGTTCCACAGTATCTTCATTAGTTCATCAAGTATCTCGGCGTGCTCGTAGCACTATCACTAAGGCCGAAAAGAGGAAGGTACGTTTTAGCTCACATGGTCAGGGATCTTCTCATTGACTCACAAAATACTGCCACATTTAAATGTCAGGTCTCAACTAAACACCTGTTTTGTATACGCACCGGGGATATTAAAAAGGATCTTAAAATATTTCATATGTACCAATGCAGTGGTCTTGTATGTACCAAATGTAGTTTGATAGCCTAACAATTTAGTATTTAATAGGCATCCAAGAGCACTTTCATGCAATGGCACATTATTTTGAAATATTGGCAACATTTTAAAAAAAAACCTATGAGGGGACTATATGGAATATATCTGTGTCCTTGTTTGTCCTATCCGCTGATTACCTACACTCAGACTGCCCCCCACTTGTGCTCACAGTCTACATATACTAAGGCTGCAACAGTCTCCATTAGGCTGGCACCTCCTCCCCCACCTCCTCCAGTGCCCTTTACCTCCTCCCAGACCTCCAGGCCTGACCCTGCCAACCCCTTAATGGTACAGGTGCTACAGGTGGTGGGGAGTGGTGGTGGTGGTGGCCTCCCTGCTTATTCAGCTGCTCCACATTCTAACCCTTTAAGAACAAGATTATGTAAAATAGTTCATGTTCATTTGTCGTCATGATGCACCAATACAGAGCTGGCGAGTAATTCAATGCTACTGCATTGGTAGATCATGCCGATCTGACTCTTTGTTTGTGAGCTACTCACCAGGTATGCATTCATGTGTCATGACGACAAAAGGGCATAGATCACTCTGCGGCTCATTAAAAGGCTAAGTACAATATACATGAGGCCGTTCATACTGTACTCCCTTTGTTCTGATTGGATCCCAGATGGGACTTTTGTACAATTTCCTTATAACATTACTTCCTAAATGGTTTTGAGCAAAGTATGATATAATTGTCTTTACACAGGATTCAAAAAAAATCCCTGACTCCTTTGCTTCCCACGACTTTCCCTTATTTTCCAGACTCTTGGGGACACTGTTACATGTTTCATTCGATCTGTAGCATGGGGAAAGCGTATAGTTCCTGAAACTGACTTATACATTATATACACATATATTACAGTAAAATATATTTGAATTACTCGCCATAATGAAAACATGTATCATGTAAAGCGGGAACCTTGCCTGAAATTTCTTATCTCCTAAATGTCACACAGTGTTGGACATGGCTGATAGGTACATGCCATAGGCTATATCATGGAAGGGATAGGAGTCTTGTAGTGCGGGGTGACAGTGGAGAGGGGGGGGGGAGGAGGCAGGGAGCCTGGAGGTGAGGCATGTTAGTGTGTGTGTATGGAGGGGGGTGTATGTACAGGTGTGAAGCATCCTGTCAGACACCTGTTCACCCACCACCTCAGGTGCTGGAGGAAGAATTTCCCCTCTTTTTTCCTCCTTTTTTTTTGGAGGAGAAGGGGGGATGGGTGATAACACACGTAGCACAGAAATGACAGATCCTGGTGTGGAGGAGGGTGTCACATGGTCATGGATCATAACCCTTAACCCACCCCCTCTTGGGCCCTCTCCTCCAGGGTCCCCCCACCTGGGCTCTCCACCCAGGTAGCAGTTACACACCTGGGGTGCTCATTATGTAGGGTTACTCTGGGCTCAGATACCCTTACCACCTGGTGCTCGGGGGGCCTGGGTGGGGGCTGGGTGAACATTAGAGTAATTGCTACATGCTCTGCTCTTTCAAGATGTATTCCATCTGAATTTGGGTTTCTGAATTCTCCTCAGTTGGCAGATGATCCTATCTACCCAAACATGAATGTGTTGGAAACAGAATGTACTTAACACTGACTTGATACCATGCACATGTTTAGTGGATATGGCCTCTAAATTACTACCGACAGTAGCTAGATACCAAATCAATACCAAACCAAATAGATATCAAATTCAAAGTTAAAACATATTTATAACAATTTATCACCCTTCCAAACATTATGCATGAATTAATATTCTGGGGTTATACTGAGTCGACTATACACAAATGCTGATGAAGGGTGTTTGCTGAAGGATTATCAATGGTTGGGGAATGCTTGTGGCAGGGGTGTTGTTTTTTGTCAGTATTTTTTTGCTCGTGTCTTTGGCCCCCATCCAGGGTGCACCTCCCCATTCCCACCCCGTGTTATTGTCGTCCTATGATGCAGCATGGCAGGCCTGACATACGGGGCTGCTGTGTGGTAAATTGGGTGAATTATTGGGACGTGAGATAAACACTATGGACAGGATGGTTATACGCACGAGATATATTCCCTAGGTATATATCCTTTCTTTTGTAACACTTGGGGGAGCTAGATGACTCTATACCTAGCATATACGTACGTGTAGAGTCTGAGATGAAAATGCAGGCGAGGACGAACATATACCTATTTACAATCAGTACAATCGGTCTGCCTCAATATCATATAAATTGGTTACTAAATGAAATGATAGTATTTTTTAAAGCCAACACCCCCGAGTACATTCTTCCTAACTGCCCTATTTTAGGGATGCCACTTCCTCCACTGTTGTCCGGATTCAGTCGTATCATAGCCATAGGTTGTTTTTCAGAAAGCATAACTTTGCTATAGAGATATGGCAACATCGGAAAAAATGTCTTGCAATTAGGAAGTGGCACATGTGTAGTGCAAGTTATCCCCTCTCTGTACCCTCCCTCCCAGGTACCACCTCTCATTATCTACCCTCCCTATCTGTGTAGGTTCCCCTGTTCCCAACCCTCAGGACACGTGCCTATGGCCGGCTACCACACCCCTGACTCCTCTTATCTACGCTACTTCACTAATGATATCTCATGGACACATTGCTTTGGTCATCCATGCAGGGATGACACGTTTCCAAATTCTGTTAGAACTCTGTTAGAATTTCCTAATGAAATACTTTTGTAATACTTCATACCGAAATATTTCTGAATATCGGCGAATAAATTTACAGATATGCCACATATTATCACTTCAGTGATAAGGAAGACCCCCCCCCCCCCCCCAAGGTCTAAATCTGGTATTCCACCAAAGCTGATAAAAAAATCAGAGGAAAAATAATGATATTTTAGGGGAATATTAAAATAGTTTAACATTGCTGAACTGCAGGAGAAGGCGCAACCCGATAGTTCCCGATTCAAAAATTGATCAGCTTTGATAGAATCAATGTTTTGGGCTCATTTTATCATTTCTTGGCATTACCTAGAGTCTTTTATGAAAACAATAGACAATATAGTTACCCATATAACCAAAGTGATCCAAATATTAGCACAAAACAGTAACTTTTACAAAATAGCCCATAACCGAGAACTTCCAAGCTAAATAGCGTAAGCAGTGGAAAATGGCAATGGTGAAAAAAGTGGAAAGGTTTACACAAACGTTTTGCGGTCGAGAAGTGCTCCAGGGTTTGACCTTGGGCCCGACCTTGACCCTTGGCGTACTGGGGGCGGCCACCTGGAGTGAGGTTCCCCTTTGATGAGTGATTTAGGGTGAGGTGGGAGGAGAGGTGTGGCTCAGGCCAAAACAAATGAAAGATTTAACCCTTTAAGGACGGCCTAAGCCTAAATGCACTAGGTTTATGTTCATTTGTTGAGATGATGTGCCAGAACAGCGCCGGTGGGATACACATCATTGGAGTGGAGTATACACTACATAGGGACGACATGATGCACGAATGCAGCACTGGCGCATTACTGACCACATATGCATTCGTGCATCATTATGGCAAAAGGGCATTGTGCATTAAAGCATTAGTCTGTCCTTTTCTGCAGGTAAGAAATCTAGATATGTCAGATTTCCATCTCTTAACAGGAAAGTGCAGTTGTTGCTGATGAATCACATTGACTGAAATAAAACTAAAACTGCCTGAGAATTGAGATTGTTTTTGGCAAGGATTTTTTGGTGGACCCTGTATTACGAGGATGGGTCAGAAGCCCTGAAACGCACTGTTTACTTATTTTTGGGTTGAGGAAGAAGAGGAGGGGGGGGGCATTCTTACCTGTGCACCTCTGACTCCTGTGGACGTTTGTCTCTAGTGAAACCACAACAAAAACTAAATGGGGTTCAGGTGGGTTGGGGCTGGGAAGGGGGCCTGGAGGCACTCTCCCATGTAGTGTTCTGTCCGTGAACTAGGAACTCTTCTCTGTGGTTTTTTTTTTCTGGGGGGGGGGGGGGGGGAAGCTTATCAGGGTCTACTTTGCCCATCCCATAACCTCTCACATTATGAATGAAGACAAATAATCCCTTAAATTCAAATATTCCATATACAGTAAATTCTCGCGTATTTATAAGCCTAACTCGTGCATAAGCCCCGCACCCCTACTTTGGGCCGATCCTATAAGCCGTACTTGTGATCTGACTCGGGTACTAGCTGCGGCTTCTACACGAGAATGTACGGTAAATTTGTATAACGGTTCAATTGGAAACAATGATCTATATATTTCCGATGAGAAGAAGTAGGGTAAGGCAGAGATACATGTGACTTGTGAGAGAAGGGGGTTGGGGCACGTGAGAGAAAGAATGGGATGGACGCATTCTTGTACCTGTGCCGCCCTGACTCTGACTGACGGCTTGTCTCGGCTGAAACCACAACAAAAACTGAACGTGGGTTCAGTCACCTTCTCCTATACAAACATGGTACACAAGGTGCATCCAGCAGGGGGTACATCTCTGGTACTTAGGAGGTAGGAGGGATCGCTCGTTCAGGGGGGTGCTGCATACATGTATGGGATATATAAAGAAGATGTAGAAAATTGATACAACATGAATTATTGTGTTTAAGCCTCAACCTCGTAGAGGCTGCAGCGCCAACTTTGACAAATCCTATTGTTACTAACAAGCCGCAAATGGGGTCTGAAAATTACTACTTTGATACTGTATTCTACCAGTAAAACCACTCGTATAAGCCGCACCTAGACTTGAAACAATCCTCTAAGCCGCACTGAGTTACACGCCGCTGCTTCTAAGTGAGAATTAAGGTCGATACCAATTAAGACGTGTTTCCAGCTACATACTTTTAAAGCTACATATTTCGGCCATTAGGATTTCTTCTTCATATAAAGTACCAAAGACTTTCGTCCCCCCCCCCCCCCACTGACTGTACATTTACCAAGAAATACCCTGAAATTTGGGGTATTTCAGAAATTCTGGAAATCAATGGTAAACCATATTGCTATATAGCCTGAACTGAGATGCCACTTTTCCTACTTTTGTAGGAATTCCTACTTTTTTTGCTGGAATTTCTGCATTAAATTATGTTAATTTCCTACAGAAAATTGACTAGAACTTCAAGTTTTCCTACTTTTTGTCGACAACTGAGTGGCATCTCTGCCTGAAACACTTCTGTCCTTACCCCACAGCATGCTGGTATAAGAGGCACTGTGGGAGACCCGGATGTGGCAGCCTGTGGCGTGGTGTTTAACAACACATGTATAAAGGAGGTGCTCAGTAACACACACTGTATACAGCCGTAGGTCTCAGTAACAGCTACAGGTGTACAACAAACAAGCCTACCTTACAACATACCACCCGATGCCACAGTATCCACAATATCCAGCCTATATGCTACAACACACAAATACATGTAGTATGTTTCTGGTTGTAGCAAAAAATGGGCATGTCTGGGTCGCTTTAAAGGATCCCAGCGGGCGTCAAACTAAGCAAATACATAAGGGTCCCAGGATATTTACTGCCTTAAAACAATGATATGAATCTTATAAAATTTCCTTGAGTGATGTACTGAAAAGAAAATGTAAAGAGTTAATCAATATGTAGCCATCAAAATTCAATATGCATATCAAAACAAATAGTTAACCTGAAGTTGAGTGGCTTCAGTAGTGTAGACACCTCCCAGAGTGGCTTCAGTATAGACTTTTATCAGGGTGGCTTCTATATAGACTTCTAACAATACCTTCAGTTTAGGTACAGACTGATATGGACCAAAGTGGCTTCAATATAAACTTTTATCTCTAATCAGGGTGGCTTTGATATAGACTTCGATATAGACTTCTCCCATAGTGGCTTCAGTATAGCCATTATCAGTGGCTTCAGTGTAGACTTATTTCAGTTGCTTTGTTATATATATACCTTTGAATGGGGCAATGTAAACTTATATTAGTGGCGTAGGTATTGACTTCTACCGTTGGCTTTAGAATATACTCAAAAGAAGCACAATGCCAAATGTTGTGTTTAGTGGCTTCAGCAGTGGCTTCCACTTGATTCACCTAGTAAACCGATCACTATGTCATCACATGGAGGGGTTTCTCTTTGTCACCTCTACCCTGCACCAGACCAACGCCTCAACTACCTTTAACAATCAGAGATTCCTCCTCACCCAGCCCCTCCACCGATAATCTGTATAATGCTGTAAACATGCTCAAATGTATGCATTACTTAACCATTATTTGGTGATTTAATTTAATTCATTCATTTATTAAGTGGATTAATTGTAATAATTCAATGTATTATAATATGTTCTCTATAATAGCTAAGCAACGTGTGTTTTTCAAGCAATGCTGGTGTCAAATATTTTCGAGCTGTAAAAGTTCTTTTTGTACACCAGGATAAAATAAACGGGTTTAACGTGTTTACGTTAACTCATACTCAAAAAATCACAATGTAGAAACATGTATTGAAAACTAGAAAATTGGCTCTGGTACACAATAGACCATTGTCAGAACATACACCTCGACAATCGGGCACAATCAGGGGACTTATTCAACCCAACAGAGATTAAAGTTGTCAAATATTCTCCTCATTTTGTGATTGATCCTTTCATGCCGGAGACATGTAACTCGTAAGACTAAACAGTTCACCCCAACCCCTCAATACAGGAGTAGGATCCATATATTGTGACATGCCTACCTGTGCTCCAGTGCCTACATGTAGGTACAGGTGACACCTCCTCCAGTGTGTGCACGTCTTCTACATCCACCCTGGAGGCTGGCTGAGGCTCCTCTACCCTCCTCTGTCCTAGCTCTACTCACTGGAGGAGTGGTTCCCTGCCTCCCCACCAGGGAGCAGGCCCACTCCCATGTGCAGCAGACACACCTCCTCTCTGCCCCAACCTGAGAAAGTCTGGAAAGTGGATGCAAGGGACTCGTTTTGTCCCTACGCACACAAAACTAGTCCCCTTTTTCACCTCACAATCAAATATGATGCTTCTCTCAGTTTCATCTCCATTTTAATATTGGAATGGTTTAATTGACAATATTCCAAACACGATGGAGAGAATATGTGTTGTATGTCTGACCAGAACAAGTTGGGGCAGAGCTTTTAAGTGATCAAAACAAAGCAAGCATATCCATAACATAATACTAGTATAGTTTGATATCAGAATACAAGTTAATTCAGGACTAGACTAACTAAGGTCATTCCAGCATAGACGTTTACCAGACTGCCTTGAGTATAGACTTCTATCCTTGAATCACACATCGACTCTCACAGTGGCTTCAGTAGACTTCTACCAGAGTGGCTTCAGAAGTTTAGTCCATTTCTGATGTGAAAGGATTGGGTGGGACAGAGATTTAAGTGACCAAAACAAAACAAAGAGTGTGATGGTCTCTGGGAGGCAGAGTGCCACCAGGGGTGCAGCAGCAGACGACTTTTGGCCGCTGGTTCCCGGCGGGAAGCCCCGCAGCCCCTGAGTGGGAGTCTTGTACGTCGGCAACCAGCGAAGGTGAAGATCATCTTCTCATTCACCACGCATGCGCATTCCGTCTCGCTGGTTCCTCTCAGCTGCTTGAGGTTTTGTTTTTTTGGTAATAGGGTGGCTTGGGTGTTGTTTAGGGGGAGGTTTGGGGCAGCAATCTGTAAAAGTATACAGATATCGAAGATGCTCTATGAGGACCGTTTAAGGGATGCATGGGGTAATGGGTCATTAAAGTACTATGATCCAGCGAATTCTTTTTACGCCCCCCCCCCCTCGCCGAAGGCGGCGAAAAATTCCGCCGCCCCCCTTTGAACTATAGTAACGCGCAGGCTATTTTTGCTAAAAAGGGGCTTAAATGTTTACCCCCCCCCACCTCAAGAGGGGTCAGAATTTTTTACGCCCCCCCCCCCCTCGGGAGGGGTCGGACATTTTAAAGCCCCCCCCCTGTAACTTATAAATGAACACTCCCTTAGTAGCTCGCCAGCGCTGCGGTATTGAAGCCTAAATAAAGTCAGGATACTATTATGCCGTCCTGAAAGGATTGACGATGTGAGGGAGCCGGAGGGAAACCACGCATCTCTTAATGTCTTTTTGATGCACAAGATGTATTTACCAGATGAAAATATCAATGTGTACTCTAATTGGCATTCAGTGGCTGAACAGTACTATAGACTTCTCTTCTACCAAATTGGCTTCAGGATAGACTACAGTAAAAGTGGCTTCAACATAGACTTCAGAATAAAAGTGGCTTCAGAATAGACTTCTGTCAAAGTGGCTTCCGTAAAGTTTCTCAACAGTGGCTTCAGAAAAGACTTCTGTCAAAGTGGCTTCAGTGGCTGTAGGATTAACTGGATTGTAATACCCAACACCGTGCCCATTAGGCACAGTTGGATAGCTCCTGGCTCGTATCAATAGGTGCTCATCTTGATTTAGCTCATGTTTTGACATCCACTCTAACAAAAGGGTCACTTTTTGATGTTTAAGATGAAAGGTAAAGGCCAGAGGTATGTAGCTCTATTGCTGTTCTCACACAGAGAGAAATGTCAACATCTTTTTGTCACTGTCTGTACCATGCAGCCCACTGTACCAAGGCCTAACTTAACTAAGAAATGGCTCGGTGTAGTTTATGTTCCAGGCAACGGTGTATTTGTACATCATTGAAAGGTTGAGCAACAGGGATTATAGGTCATGTTTCCCAGTGTAATTCACCCGTTTATCCTCAGTTTTTTGAGTAAAAATGTCGGAATACAGCAGTGAAGGACCAAATGCAGTTTCTTCTCTCCCTTTGAGATGAAGACCTTTATGATGAAGGCACGAGGTAGTATATCATTATCGGGAGTCGTCTACATTAATGTTGGGCATACCAAAACCGGCAAATGTGACAAAACCTTGAGGGATCTGTTAGCTGGCTGCAAGTGTGTTGTCAGACGATGCCCATAGTTGCAGGACTGGTGGTCTGCCATATGATCACTCCACAGTGAGCCACATCACTAGATATACCAAAGGCAATGATTTGTCTATACTACCCGACCCATGTATTTAGGAACAGGCAAATTGACTTAGGAGACATGCCCTGGTAGCGGTTTTCTTCTTCACTCCTTTCGCCCCACAGATCTATGCGGTTACTCCTGTATTGGGCAAGCAGAGTGTTGAGTATTCTTTTATTTTCTGATCTCATAGGCAGGGCCACATAAAACAGGGAGGAAGCAACGCAATAAAATGGAATCAAGCAGACCATGCAGTAGTAGAAGGTCTAGAACCACAACTCCAGACAGTTCCCTGGGGTGTAATAGAAGTTATGGAGACCACACACCGTGTTTGTTCGACTGCTGTCTTTTTATGTCCAGAATAACCCATGTGAGTTTGAATTTACCTGGTGTATCATCAAACAGACATATTGTAGATGGGGTTCCCTTACTGGAGGATCTTACTGGAGGCGGTACTAGTGCCTCCAGGTAGTACGTGCTTCTGAGTGATACACCTGCCGATGGGCCTGAGCTGGGGGCAGAACTCGTGACTCTGTGATTGGTGTCTACAATTCTCGCAATAAACTACTTTGATTTTTGTTTATTTTTATATTTCTAGTTGGAAGCCACATGGCTTTAGCTAGGTTGAAACCACTACCCTCACTATTCGTCACAGTTTCTCTACCTGTGGTATTAAACTTAGCCTACCTAAATCATTTTCTTGACTGACAAAGCAGGCGCTCTTTACCAAAGGGACTGTCTGATTACTGCCTTCATTGTGGTAGCTGAGTTGAGTTCGCGGCGGGTGCACGCCATAAGATCGTTTTGGCCCAAATAATTTACCTTGATAATAGTGCTGTGTTAATTTTCTTCACATGTTCCCTAATGATATTCACTTGCCTTTGTCATTCACTACTTTAAAGTACACATTTAACCTTCTGAGACTTCTACATGCAATATCGACGTCTTCTTGTTCGTTGAACGCACTTATCATTAATAAGTAGGACCATGTTGACTATATACAGGTAGACATAATTAATGTGTTGGCATCAAAATTAATTACATTGGCTTTGAAATCGGTCAAACTTCCTATGAGATTACTTATCCCCGCTTTACCCCATGGTCATCAGCCCCCAGCTCTCATCACCCCTCTTACACCGTGCTCCTATGGCATCAGATATATGCCGTAAGCATGTAGTAAGGCCTAGCTGCTCCCATAGTAGTTATGAGTTTTACGTTAACTGAGTGTTCAATTAACATTCAATCTGATATTAATAGAGCTCTGCTGAAACCTTGAAGCAATGCAAAATGTATCCTCATACATATCTACTTCTGTGTACAAGAAGATGATGATACAATCTGGCATACCTACTTGAGATTTGCCTACCCTGTTACCTGAAATATACCTTTTGGATAGATTTTGTTTGGCCTAAGACCGTGAGTAGCTCAGGGGGCCAGTGTGGCCTGCTGGCAGGGTTCACCCACCTACACAGGTGTTTCTCGGCACCTGCTCAGCACGGGAGAAGGAGGGGTCAGCGGGGTGGAAGGGGATGCGCCGTGAATGCCTCCTCTGGCCCTGGGGTGCAGCTTTTTTACTGTCTGTGTGTTTATGATACATATATCTCTTTGTGCCTACGTAATTGTGCTACTCTCACCTGCATGCCTGTGCAGCAAGCCTGCCTGCCTGCCTCTTTGACTCTCTTCCTGCCTGTAAGCCTGCCTCACTCCCTTCATGCCTGTCAGCCTGCCCCACTCCCTGCCAACCTTTCAGCCTGCTTCACTCCTTTCCTGCCTCTCAGCCTCCTTCACCCTCTTTTTGTCTGTCAGCTTGCCTCACTTCCTTCCTGCCTGCTACTAAGCCTGCCTTATTCCATCCCGTATTCTCTTCCTCTCTCCCTGTCTCCGTTTCTGCATCCCTACCTGCCTGCTGTCTACTTTCCTCATCCCCTCCCCCTGGTTTCTCATGTCCCCTTCAAAGGTGGACCCGGGCATTTAGAAAGGGGTTGTGGGGGTCCACTAAACACCAAAGTACCGAAAAGTGTTGCGCCGCAAGTTACGGCAGATCAAAATATCAGTAGAAAACACTTTTCAACTACCCTTCCATCGCACCATATCCTTTTGCCATCTGCTACAGTTTCTCATGTCTGCACGTGTTTGGCTATAGTGTGTTACACCACACGGCCTGGTAGTGTTCGTATCCTAGTTAGGGAGTGATCATGATTTAACAAGGGGGGGGGGAGCAGAGCCAAAAGAAATACACCTCACTATGCTTCACAGGGCCGTAGCGCGCTGATTTTTGGCACTGGCGGAGTGGGTACACAAATTCATGAAAAACGTATATGATATCATCCCATACTTTTTTTTAACCTACGAGTACAAAAAAAGCCGCCCTCGTCATATTTTTTAGTCCTTAGTGATGAGAAATCACTCTTTTTTTTGAGTGGCCTTACTTGGTTACCTGTAGCACGTGGAGGCCTGTGTCCTTATCCATCACCACACACCTGAACTGGGGCATCATGCAGGGGCAAACAAGACATACCAACTACACATGTTCACTTACAAACCACAGGGGTTGTGTTAGTGTCTTTTTACAGTGAATAGGTTTAGCTGACTTGGACTAATGTGAGTTTAACTGGAAAATGTACAGAACCCTGGCGCTTGGCTGCCACTTGTCAGTGTAGAGGGGGTTTGTGTATCAGAGGTTTTTAAAAGTTCAAAGTGCGGGTAACTAGTGGTATGACAGCCAATTCTCTCAAAAGAAACTTCTTTTCTTTTATCATTCTTTCCGCAATGTATTCTTAGTGTAAGAATCCCTCAGTTTTGGGATATTATATCCAGGAACTTTTGGTAGTTTTCTTATATCTTGAGACAAAGGTAATGAGAAGTTGATGTTACTGTGAACTAGTACACATTAATTTCCAGAAAGAAGTTAGCAATGCAGCTTTGACCTTTCTGACTTTCGCTGGCAATATCAATAACTGTCCTCGTAACTGCTTCCCCCTATACATTTACTGCTCGTGCTACTGTATTTGTTCGTCCTGACTTGACCCTTTCATCTCAAGTCGTGTAACATTTGCTGTGTGCCATCTACTCTCCAGGGGGTAATATTGGTATGCACTCAAGGACTCGCACCACCCCAATGAGCAAGTTTTAATTGGATATTTGTATGGTTTATATTGGTACTATTGCACTCCTGTTGAAATATATGTTGATTGAGTTTTGATATGTATAGCCCTACACATACTACGGTAATAGTAAATTTTTTTAATTCATTTATTCAGCTAAAATGTCTTATATTGAGAGTATGGAATGTGATGGAATTCGATAGATCTTGTGCTATTAATATTAATATGAATATATGAATTATTATATCAGTGTGTATCTAATATGATATTGTATATAACTCTTTACACTCAACTAAAAACCGTTTTTTCTATGTAGTATTAGATGAATTGAAAAAGCAGTATCTATTTTTCATGATCATCATCCTCACCCCCCCCCCTTTTTCCCCCTTCCTAAGTAATATCATCTAAGAGTTATGAAACTCTTCCCAATGAAATCAAAGCTAAAAGAAAGGTTTTATATGTACGTCAAAGTGGTTGTTAGATTTAAGGATGAATACAAAACCTTCTTGCTCCTAACTGAGCACTCCACGTGATTCCTATGTTAATTCATAGATTGTATGCTCAGGATAATAAAACTTTTAAATTGAAATTGAGTATATTCGACGTAATTGGCGCATATCCGCCCAATAAGCGCACATACACACATACCTTTTTTTCGCTAATTTTTAGACTAGAAATAACCCAGAATTTACAATTAAACTCTCAACGCCTATATAATATTTGCTAAGCGTACTGTGCGCCAATCACGCTAAGCATGGTACAGGTGGTCATCGGAATATTTCAGATGCTAACTTTTCTTCAAATTTGAATAGGACGTAGATTTAAATGATGGCAAGGGGGTCACATACACATAGATCTAATAATACAGACCCCCTTCGGCTATTCACCTGCTAGCATTTATGCTTCCGCTTTGATAAATAATGTATGACTTCTCTTCACCCACCATCCCGTGAAATATAATTCACCTTTATATTTCATGAAGTGGACCAAAAATCAATAACATCATGGACTCTAAGAAGTTCTAACCAGGGCGGAACCTAGGCTGTCTGGTAAACAAAATAACAGTGTTACTGAATTCTGTGTGACGGCTGCTAGAGCTGGGAAAAACGTGTTACTGTGCACTAAATATTTTGGCCATTTTCAATTTTGCCCCAATGCATTTAATATGGCAAACCCTGGGGCTAGTATTGGGGCTTCAATAATATTATTTATTTTAACGAGGATTTATATTTGCTCACCACACGGCCATTCTAAATGACTTCATAGATTATACTTTTACAAGACATGTAGGACCATATCTTGCCAAAACGTGTATTCTATAAATGTAGTTGTTAATGTGTTTCATTGTAGTGTATATTTAGGTGAACAGAGCTTTAATTAAATCACCACTGAACCATTAGAAATCAATCCCAGCATATAGTACCTGTCGTCAGGACTGGGCGTATTCAACTGTTAATTCTTTAAGGGTTGCATAGTGTTTTAATGTGATATGTCCTTTGTCAACATAATGCACGAATACAGCCCTGGCAAGTCTACTTGACAGGGCTGCATCCATGCATCATGCCGACTCTTTAGAACTGTATCAACCCCGCATGGTCGGTATGATGCATGAATGCAGGCCTGGCGAGTTACTCATCGTGGCAGCATTTATTCATTATGGCGAATGGAATAATGCTTTAAAGCACTATACGGCCCTTAAAGGGTTAACACCTTGATAAAACATGAACCTCCTTTAACTGCAGTTTGGCAACTATAAGGCAGTTTGAAAAGTTGCCAGAAATAGTGGGTGCCAATACAAACAGCACTGTGACTTACCCAGCTCCACTTTACATCTATTGTGTGCGAGTCATGCTGGGATTACTTGGGCTTTAGATAAGAAAATAATTAGGCATTTACTTTAAACTATGGTCAGTGAGTTCTCCTAGCATATTTAAAATGGGGAACCCTTGAGGTTCAATGTAATATAATAGCCCCCATATAAAATGAGAATGACCAAGAGGGTAGTATTTTAAATACTAAATAATTTAGATAATTATTATATAAATGCAGCAATCCTATCAAAGGATTGATTCTCAGCAACCATTCAGATTTAAATATGTGAGGGGGGATATATTATATTAATATAAATTAGATACATGATTGAATACATCGCAGATCAGATTCAATTGGAAATATCCGAGTGTTAGATAATTGAAATATCACATTAACTTGTACATATGGGAAATAAAGTTGTTATTGCATATCTAAAGCAAACCTGACCTGATATAAAAAAAATATCAATCCTTAACCAGGGCTGTCCTATTGCGTGGATCCTAAGCTCCATCGCTATGGCTACAATAACTATTAATCATTCAATAATCCCGTGCCCGTTATCCCCAGCACACCCATGCAATCTTACAGCACCAAGCAGATAGACGTACGTAGTGCTGAGAGAGTGGTCGTTATTAAAAACAAAAGGGGGAGGGAGAATTTTCACACAATCTTTTGCACACTTCTCCCATCCCCCCTCTGCAGGAGTCAAAATATGAACAACACATGGCCCCTTTTGTGAAAAGGGATGACTTCTTTTTGCGTGCCCAGCTGAGCCAACTACGTTTAAGCCCTCCCCACAAGCACCCACTTTGACGATTTCCGTTGTTAAAAAAGGACCATGAACAGCTAAATTCAGCACTTAGCAAGGAATTTTTGTTATATTGAACCTGGAAATTCTAAGCTCTACAGCATGATGAGAATAAATATACCTAGATACCGTTTATAAGTTGAAAAGCAACTGGGTTTTATATCAGCGCTTATTTGAAACCAGGCGCATAAATGTGACTTCACTGTATATCAGTAAGACAACGGCTGACACTAAGAAAGCAAACTACATTGTACGTCACACAACTGAAAGCTTTAAACACATCAAATACCACAATCAGATAATACCTACTGTGCTATACACTTCTCTGAACCCCCTTGCATACAATTTCCCCAAATAACCACCCACTAAAACTTGATAATGTGAGTAGAATGTCCGCTGGTGGCGCACATTACTGAGTCCCTTATAGAGAATGCCCATGTGAGGCCAGCAACTCGTGTCAATATTAATGCGATTGGACCATAATATTGATCGGCCCAACTGACCGGTGTGCTAGGGTGTGTGAGGCACGGATCGGGTGTCCTGTCAGCTGGATTACTACCGGGATGGTTTATCCTTTTGTGGATACCCCAATAATTGGAAGATGTGGGTTTGATGCATAGGCAACATATTAAGTTAGAAAATGCTACGCCACTAGCGTAAATTCTCCATCAGAGGCATTATTAAGGTCTCTATCTTAATGACATGACATTTAAATTGCATTTGCATTAAGAACAATTTAAAAATTACACTTCTAAAGATGGATATAATATTGGAGGATTAATTAATTCAACACTACTGTATTAGCGAAAAGGTGGCGTGTTTGCTCGCTTGAGAGTTTTGTGTAATGCTATTGGATGGATCGGGGGTTAGCCTGATACTATACACAGGGCGGGTCCTATTGCTATAGGCCATTATAATTTAGAAGCAAACCTAATGAATTACCCAGCATATGATATGGAGCTCTCCATGGTTTCAGGAAGTAAACACTATTTTTTTTATATCAAAGCTGGCCAATTAAATTAGAGTCTAATAGACCTACCAGGCAGTAAATGTATAATATTATAAGATTTGAGTGATACCTCAAGGCTTCATGTTGCCCTTTCCTTCACCAATCAGCGCATTAGTGCATCATGCCGAGGTTTTGGGAGTGTATCATAAACATAGGATTGGCATGCATGATGATTACAAAGGGCATCATGCCCTAGTGCCTTCAAGCAGTATACAATTAAAACCCTTAAAGGTTTATTCCATGGTTTAATGAGTGAAGATAGGAAGGAGGAGCAGGAGAACGATTGTGAGATGAGTAGGGTGGGTGGAGGATAGGACGAGTGGCAAGAGCAAGGGCCTGATGAAAAGCATCATAAGGAGTAAGTGACCAGGAGAACAGCCTTACCGGACACTCAACACACCTACACCTACATACAAGTCTACATACTACATAAGGTCCTCCCCCCCCCCCCCTCCCACCTCACTCACCTCCAGCATACTCCATACCTTTAATGGTATAACCTCCCCCCTCCCCCAGCTCCTCCCACACCTCCCACTCAGCCACCAGTCTACCTTATTACACCTCCAGACGCTGTGTCTAACAGGACTAACTCACCTCCTCCAGGCGCTGCCAGGAGGTCCCAGCACTAACAGGGGATCAGGTCTGTGTCAGGTGTGGGCAGATACCTCCTGGAGGAATTACACTATTAAGGGACTGTCATACTGCCTACTGGAGGAAGTGAGTCATTGTTGGGGCTGTGTTTCCCCCATCATCACCTGGAGATATTTATTTGTTTCTCCACCCAAATCCATTTATTTGTTTCATTAAGGTGAGGTACTGTACTGGAGGAGGTGTGGAGGTAGTACTGGTGGTGCTGGATCATTCTCTGGTGGTTCATCATCAAATATACATCTCTGCCCTTTGTATATAAGGTCAGCTCCTAAGTGCCTTTTAATAAAAAAGGTAAAGACTTTAAGCATTTCTGTCTGACTTAATTAGAGTTGGAACAGTGGGTGAGCTATTCTGCCAGGATCCTCAACCTTGAGAAACGTCTTAGTATTTGCACTGAAGGATAACCAGTAGGAGCTCTTTAATTCATTGTCCAGCGTCCCCAAACTTTTACCAATAGAAGAAGGAACATTGAATGTCCCTGAAGAAAATAACCTGAGGACTTCACCATTCATCCTGCTTGTTGATTATTGATCGTATTATTGATCTCATTGTGATAAAATCAGGAAATATACTGAAAGGCAGCAAAATGGCGACAGTTTCCTCCCTGAAGCTGAGCCCCAAGGGGCACCTGTCCACCACCATGTTTAACAGGGCCACTATTCTGAGACACACCCACACCCCTGTACCGCGCAGCGACTGCATCAACTGTTCTACCGTGCTCCCTCTCAACAGCCGGCCAACCATTGCTACAGACACCAACAAGAAACCAGCCGACATGGCCGACCACCAGTGCCTCTTCTGCACTTCCTGTTTGCGGAAAGCCGGACCAGATTTCAGTCGTGTCGCCGGAAACTTAGCGATCGGCGTCTCGGGCGGAGTTCGGAGCTCGGTGGAGATCCTGGGTCCCATGTTGACGGTGAAGGCTGGTGGGAAGGAGGGGAGCTCGGAAAGCCGGAAGTTGATTCTGACCGAGTCGTTAACGGCGCTGGACCGGAAGCCGTTGTTCTGCGGGTTTTGCAGGAAGACGTCGTCGGGTCTGCCGGTGAGGTACTGTGTGCAGTGCCAGAAGTATCTGTGTAAGGGATGCTACGGGCGTCACCAAGGGGAGGGGAAGGGGAAGACCACTGGGGGCAAGTGGATGTACCGATACCATGCCACACTCGACCTCAGCAAGATACGCAATCCTGACGTCCTGTGATGAACTATCCTCTTACAATATATTATGATTTTCACCAGGGGGAAGGACGGAGGGGGATTATAGAGGAAAATATGGGAAAAGTAGATGCTGATGTTATCTATGCCTTTATCCATGCACTGAATCCCCTAGATACATTACTGTTTCACTGTTTGGAAGTGAATCTGTTCTAACGGTATATAATAGAGATATTCATGGATTGCCATGGCAATGTCAGTTGTTGCAACCACTATATTCCTGGCAGAGGGACTTCATATCCACAGGGAAATATTTTTTTAAGATCAGTGCAGTGGAATATTTTCCTCAGAAGATGCTTTCCTATGGGCTATTCACGTATGAGTTAAGATTTGCTGATGAGAAAACCTGGTCTCACAAAATACCATGTTTCAACTTTATAATTTATAGTTGAACACTGCAGACACTTCTAGTCTTTCATCAAGAGACGAACTAGCGACATTCTGTCATCATCCGCAATGGAATACTGCCTTAAGTAAATGTATTCCGGTTCATAGCAATAACCCTGGGAAATAACCTTTCAAGGTAGTGTGCGAAGCAATACACTTTGTCTAATACCACTTTGCTCGCATTGTCTACGGGATATTATAGTGGTTCATGTATGAAAGATACAAGTAAAAGATGTAAAAGCATTGTGATAAAGATATACCAGTACATATGGCTCCTACGAGCGCAAAACTAGGAAGCATTAACCTGTATGGTACATATTTAATGACATATATACCTAGGTTGTATGTTAACATTTCTTAATGCACCATGTGTGTTTTTAGAAATCTGGAGTGTCTAGGACAATATAATATATATTTACATATTTTCATAGAAATCTACTTTTGTCATTATATCTGATGTTGTGATTCATGTGATATCTTTTGAAATAATCAACCTGGTGTTGATAATAAACAGGTTACAATAAAGCATAAATGTATACGGTTTAGTATTATGTGAATACCATTTAGCTATGTGAATACTGTAAATCTGACATGGAAACGGTTAGTTATTACTATAAGCATGAGCACCCCAGTTTATACTGCAGGTCGTGAAAGATATTAGGTATTTTGCAGCGTCAGGGGAGGGGATTATTTATATCCTGTTGTCTTTCAGACGTGTTCTCTTCTCTATATGTCAACATTCAAATTCAAATCCTTGTTGACCAAGTCTAGTTCTTGACCATCGAGTGATGGCACTATTAAGAGCAATGTTTGCAGCATCAAAGATGGCTCAACAACAACTTGACTGTGTTACATATTACTATAAATCCTCGTGTATAATCTACATCTCGTGTATACCCCACTCCTTAACTTAGTCTGAATATTTTCTACTTTGATACCATACTTTCTTTCTAAAATCATCGGTTGTCACCTAACCCCCAACTTTGCAATTGTGTATACCGGTAACCCGTACTGGGATCTGATTTGCGTTAAACCCGTGAGTCTTTATAGTACACAGGAATTTACGGTACATACATATATGTACACAACCATACATCGATCGCATGTTACAGTTCCAACACACACTCAGACAACTCACAACAAGGCTCCAGGTGGATTGGTGCGATAAAAACACAGTGGATAAATAATGCATTACACTAAACACAACCTTTTGTCATGGGTTTGGTGACAGCATGGCAACTAAGACCAGGCATGTATTGCTGTATGAAAAGGTGTTGGTCTTGGGACGTCTATACACTCTTCAAATACTGCCAGGTAATAGTTGACCCCTGCTAAGGATTCAATTTGGAAACTCCTCCCCTCTTGACTATGTCTGAATGTGGCATAAATAGTGTATAGATTACCATCTGAAAAGGTGTGTGGTTAGGGTCATGTATGAAGCAGTTGGAACCGAGTAGGTGTGGCCTTTAGGATTATCCCTTTGAATTTGTCTGTTCCAATAAATAGCTTTAGATCTCGATCTTAATCCAATATGGACGTTGTGTTGTGGATCACAGCGCTAGAGAAATTAACCCTTTAACAACCGCATGATTTATGTTCATTTCATGATGCACCAATGCAATGTGGTGGTATCTACCCCCCCCCCCCCCCACTGGCCAACATGCTGCAATAAGGCAGCACTGGCGAGTTACTCGCTTACTCACCAGGGCTGCATTCCCGCACCATGATAACAAAAAAATTCATAGTGCATTTTAGTACTATGCTGCCCTTAAATGGTTTACATACTGCCTTAGAACTGGTACACAAATCCTGTATAGGCTATATAGGATGTACATGTCAGCAATGGAAGAAGGCAATATTGCACATAATGTTTGACAACAGATTACAGTGCCGGCGCTGAAGAGGTATACCGTATTTCCCCGTGTATAAGCCGGGGCCCGAGTATAAGCCTGCCCCGTGTATAAGCCTGGGGAAAAGATGACTTACTGTTGTATAAGCCGGGCCCCGAGTATAAGCCCAGGGGTTGCAATATGTATTTAATAAAAATTACATTTCAGGCCATATCTCTACTTCTACATGGAGTATTCGCATAATTCTTTCAGCTATCTAACCCCTATTTACCTCAGCTATGTCTACTACCATTTTAAACAGAAGTGAGGCTTAATTTTGGAAACAAATTATTGGAAATATAGAGAAAAGTGTGTCGGAATAGTAGATAATTCTAGAAATTATGAGAAGGTTCTGGGGTGTTTCTTCAGGTAAAGGAATATAAGCCTGCCCCGTGTATAAGCCTGCCCCGTGTATAAGCCTGGTCAGTTTTTTACTTAGTGCTTGTATAAGCCCAGGCTTATACACGGGGAAATACGGTAGTTACCACCAGGTTCTGCTGTACGTGTTATACCAGGAATTTACTTATACTATGATGCTGTTTGCTTTACTGTGGTAAAGGTAAGGTCTCCTTATACCCCCTGCAGCGTATGCCTATATATACAATCATGTAAATGTACATACACTTGGTAACACCAGGGACTGGCTCCTGAATTTAGCCTACACAATCTATGCTTGGCTTTATTGTACTTTATTCAAAGACTTTCGTTGATTTTCGTATGCTTTTCGCCAAATTTAAAGATTATTTTACAGCATTGACCAATATATCTATAGCCTAGAGGTCTCGGATCAGGGGGGGGGGGGGGGGTTGGGCGGTGTACTCTGACCCCCTTCTCCCCCCCCCCCCTCCATTTGGAAATTCTAATTAATTGACTCAGGGTTCCCACCCTGAGTCTTATGCGACGGTTAGGAGCAGGCATTTCAAGATAGTCAGTCACTCTACTTCAGAGTGAATTTTACCTATTAGATATTCATCCTATAAACATATTCATAGATGGTATTGAACAATCAGACATTCACCTACATAGTAGTCCCAAAAATGTTGCAAATATCTTGTTCCAACCCATCAAAATATTCAATATAAAAAATGTCACCAAAAAACAGGAAAACATGTATCTGGAAAATTAGACTCTTAACTACTAAAGTGGACATTTGTCTACATTACGGTCCACACATTTCCAGTGCAAAGTCAATGGCAGCTATCTTGCAATACAGGGTGCGACGTTTTTTGTAAGACCTTTTTTACCCATCTCTCTCCTGTTATCTTGAATCATCTTGAAATATATCATTATGTGGACATATTGAAACATGGCACAATTTGGGTATGCTATCTGAAGGGGTGCAGCTTGGATATGTGTTGGGGCGTGAACAATCCCGCAGTCATTGACTGACGGCAGACGCAATGCATAAACCGCGAAACGGAAACACAGATATCTTCACTGTTTACACTCCGATCGAATCGCTTTTGGCGAAGAAGTGAAGTGGAGGATGCAGGCAGCCGGGCGATGGCAACACACCCACCTGCTTTCCCACACCAACCTGCTTGCCCACACCCACCTGCTAGCCCACCCCAACAGGTTGAAATGTCATAACATACTTGTGTGACACATGATTTGAGGGTAGTTTTGACCCAGGAATATGTTTCTGCTCACGGAATTGACAAATTATTCATTGTTCCTGAAATAATATTTACAGATTCAGTCATTCAGTCCATCAATTCAATTACATTATCACCCTGACCCTGAGTCATTTGTGATGTTAATCACACGTTCAATTTTATATTCATTCCTGAATAGCCATATAAAAATACCCACAAAGTGAGCTTAAGATGCATCAAGTTATGTCAAGATTTTCAAAATTCTCATTGGCGGGGCCATGCCCCCAGCAGACCCCTACAATTTTTTTAGCCTGTTGATTTTGTTGTGTAGAATTGTGTGCCCTCCTGAACTTCGTCCGGTTCGGCTGTGGCGCTCCCAAAGTTAAGTTGCTTCTGACACCCCATATTATCAGCAGATAGACCTAGGCCAAAAAAAAAAGAAGTTTGTTTCAGGTCACCCGACCAACCCTATCTAAACATGGCCGACCCTACGTTTTTTTATCCAATTTTTAAGAAATTTTTATATTTTTACACTTTTTTGGTGTCAATTTTAGGTTAACAAAAGTTTTGAAAAAATCTTCCCGTTTTTTCACTTTTTTTTTGGGTCGATTTTAGTGTATGTAAAAAAAAAAAAAATTTAAAAAAAAAAAAAATCCGACCTACCGACCCTAGAGTTTCATCCCATGTTACCTGAAACAAAACTTTTTTTTTATTTGGCCCTACAGTAGCCTCCCTGCGGTCTAGATAGGAAACTTATAAAGCCGAAATATAAGATAGTATGTATCGCTGTTCCTGAAGTTTTCAATGGTTATTAAAGCACATTGATATAGCATGGAGGCCAGAACCATTGGTTCAGGTGCAGCAACATCTCCACCCCTACCAGCAAGACTCCCCAACCCTCTGGAAGTATAACCAATCTATGTTCACATCTAATGGATTAATCCTCCCAGTGTTACGTTAAGGATTACACAGCTAGTACTTAACCCTTTAAGGACAACATGATGCCTCGATGCTGTGTTGCCACGTGTCGACATGATGCACCAATGCAGCGCGGACGAGAACCCGCTCGTGTAATATATGATGCATCATGTGGACCCATATTAAAGGGCGGCATAATGCATGCATGTAGCCCTGACAAGTTACTCAATCACCAGGGCAATAGCATCATAAGGCTGCCCTTAAAGGGTTAAGGATTACCCGGCTGGTACTAATGTATTCAGTGCTCCCTCGTTACTCACACTATAGCTGATGGGATTAGGACCAGGGGTTTGATCTTATTTTACACTCTGTGGCCTGCTCTGTGGGTAGGCCCACTCACCATAGGAAGGCGTATTGTATTGGGGGATTGGTCAGGTGTGATCCCTCTATGTACATGATTCCTTTATATTTACAATGTACATGTACATAATGTCAGGCTTATTTTGCTCAATGGTTGTATGGAATCACGCTGAGTTACGTTAAGTGTAATACCGGTAGACACATCGGTGGCTGGTCCACGATACTTCATGATTCACATGTTAGCTTTTGATCCGTTCATGAAATAACAATCATAAAATTTCTAGTTATCATAATCATGGGGTATAGTACTTTATCTCGCTGTTATAATCATAGACATGTGTGTGTGTCTATGGCATAATGTTAACCATTTTTCATATTACATTTAGTTTACAATAGTGCATTGTTGTTGTTGACTCAAGGTTACCACCCTGAGTCTTATACAACAGTTTGTCGCAACCATTTCAAGATAGTCAGTCACTCAACGTTAGAGTGGATTTTATCTAGGAAATATTCATCCTATAGACATATTGACAAATGGTATTGAACAATCGGACACACCCCTACATGATAACCCAAAGAATATTGCGAATATCCTATCTCAACCCCTCCAAATATGCAATTTAAAAAATGTCACAAAAATTCAGGAAAATGTGATTCCGAGAAATTAAACTTTTAAGTACTAGATTTGTTTTTTGTCTACATTACAGTCCACACAACTCCAATGCAAAGTCAATGAGAGATATCTTGTAATACTAGGTGAGACGCTTTTTGTAAGACCTTTTTTGATACTTCTCTTCAAGTATCTTGAATTATTAGACGGTGCCATTAATCTTTATAGTGTTTTATCTTTATAATGATGGCACCTTCTTTACTAGTCACTGAGGTCTGATCCTGGATCTAGGTGGTTTGGTCACCCAAGTGGTCAAATTGCACATTGATATAAACTCATTTTGATATTTTCAGTGTCATCATTGTGTGCACAACATGTATATCTATCTGGACATGTTTTCAAAAGTTTACATTTCAATTAAGTTTTTGGTGATATTCAGTGTTTTGTGGTAAAAAATGGGGTAATTCTCTGTTATAGCACTGAATTGAATGGGGAGCTTTTTCTGTACTAACACTTTAGAGAATTGCATTTTATACATACTTTGCCAATAGATATCATCTATTTTTTCAGACAGCATGTAGATAAGATTCACCGGAAGCACATGGTTTGAACATTAAATTCATATTTTAATTATTTTAATACGGAATTTTGATCCTTAGGTCACCATTCAATTAGGACGATGTTGTTGTGCAAATTCAGGGTTGTTGACCCAGAACGCCGAGTCAGCAAGTCTGGCAGGCGACGGTCAAGTGGGCTGTACCTCGTCACCCCTGGGTGCAGGACTGGGTGCAGGTGGACTCATGGTATGGCCCCAAAAGGTCGCACCACTGTCCATCAGGTAGGGCAGGTACCGTAAAACCCCTCCTTTAAGACGACCCCACCTTTAAGATGAACCTCCAACTTTGGAAAAAAAAATCTGTCTTGTACAAAAAACATTTGAAAATCAATATCACTATTATCCTATATATAAAAACCCCGCCTTTAAGACGACCCCCTAATTCTAGGAAAAAATCCGTCTTAAAGGCGGGGTTTTACGGTACACGGCGGTCTAGGTCTAGGTGCAGGTGGACTCAAGGTATGGCCCCAAAAGGTCGTACCACTGTCCATCAGGTAGGGCAGGTACACGGGGGTGTAGGTCTAGGTGCAGTGAAGCGCGGCATGCTCCCCCGTGTAGTGGTCAGTGCATATGGACTCCCCCCCCCTGCACAAGCAAGCAGAGGTTAGAGTCTGTGTGTGTGTGTCGGGGGGGGGGGGATCCAGAAACGGGAATGGTCAACCGAGGTCAGTAAATGAGGTGGGTGCGGGTTACAAGGGGGGGGGTGTCCAGAAACAGGAATGGTCTGAGGAAGGTGCGGGTTAAACCCGCAGATCTTACTGCACGTCCAGAGTGACGTCGCTGAGCCTTTAAGAGGGGGGGGGGGGGGGTCGGGTAGGGGTAAGAAGCCATGCCTTGCTACACTCTCATAAATACAGTTTAGTGGAGAGGTATGTGTACTAACGTTACATAATGGTTGAGGGGAGTGCGGGGGGGGGGCGGGGGTGACATAACTGGCATAACTGATATGCAATGGCACCGTCTCCAAGTATACAGAATTGTTACTACTACAATGATATAAAATGAAATGCTATCATATTCTTGAATTATTTTAATGTGTGGACAGATACAGTAGAGCTTTTTCCCCCGCCCCCCCCCATCTGCCCAGGCGGTCAACCCCAGCCGCAATGTGCAGAACCAAAAACGCAAATATTATCGCTGTTTACACTCCGATCGACTCAATTTTGGGGAGGAACAAAAGCCATAGGGCGCCTGTAATACTATTCTGATATATGTTCCATTGACTGGAATAAGGTGAATACAGGTCCATGACCTACCATTTTTTCCAGTATAAATAAAATACCCACTTCACCCACCACCACTTGCTTGCCCACACCCACTTGCTTGCCCACACCCACCTGCTAGCCCACACCCACCACCTCAACTGAAATGTGATACCATACTAGTGTGATACATGATTTGAGGGTAGTTTTGAACAAGGACTACATTTCTGGTCTCAGAATTGACAAATAATTCATTGTGACTGAAATGATTTACAGCTTCAATCTTTCAATCAATCCCATGATAACCCTGACCCTGAGTCATTTGTGATGTTAATCACACGTTCAATCTTTTTTTGTGTTGTTTTTTTAAACAGCTGAAAATAACCATTTGTCCAAAATTACTGATAGTTTATCATAAACTATCATGGAGATACAGTACCAGCACCATACTTATTACCGTAAAGTCTCCAGTACTACCCGCAGCCTAACTTTGGTGCAATCCTTTAACCCACACCTGGGGTCTGATTACGGCTACTTTGGTACTAGTAACTACATGTATACTAGTACCGGTAGTATACTTCCAGAAACGCTCCTACCACTATTATGTATAACCCACACCCTGACTATGGGACAATCCTATAAGGGGTTATTTCTCGTACTACAGGTGGGTTTGAATTACTACAGTAGATACATTACGGTATGTGCTATTCCGCATTAGCGAGATACAGTGGCTCCACCTTTTGGACCACTGGTAACAATCATAACCCTTTGCTCTGCAAGGACCAGCTCAGCCAAATCTCGTGGCCGAGATTAGGGTACAGGCAGGGTGAAGGTATTGTGAATAGGTTGTACCTGGACACTCCTAATGTCACCTGTGTCCAGTATAGTGTAGTGGTTAGCACTGTGGACTCATAATGGTGGGAGCCCAAGTTCAAATCCCTACCAGGCCAAATAACAGTATGATCTTTAAATACATATTTCTACATTTTCTTTAGTATTGTGAATAATGTATTCTGTTTCCAAAATAGCTTTACTTATGAATTTGATTACCAGGCATTGCCTGGAAGAGAATTGAACTCAGGTACTCTGCATCATGAGTCCACAGTGCTAACCACTACACTATACTGGACACAGGTGACATTAGGAGTGTCCAGGTACATCCTATTCACAATACCTGCACCCTGCCTGTACCCTAATCTCGGCCACGAGATTTGGCTAAGCTGGTTGCTGTGAGTACTGGGAATAGATCTAGTACCAGTGGGAATGGCGCTATCCACTGATCATCTTGCTAAGGCCCTATATGCTATACCATCTAACCCTCAATAAGTGCTCCCCTTATGTCACCCACCTCCGCTACCCTTGTCTTAGTTAGTATGATATTAGTATAGTATCAGCATACACTGCAGAGCAGCGCCACCACTCCCACAAGCACCATCTCCATGGTGTTATCGATGTATGGGTACTCAGTCTTAATTAGAGTCTCCCCAGACCTAATATAATGACACAGGAAAGTATACTCTATGTAATAAACAGTGTGCTTCTTACACTGACTACATCAGAGGTGGTGCCACCTGGAAGGTGACTGATCAACTACAGTGGCCAGGTACCGTATGTGGGGGTAGAGCAGGTAGAATTGGACTAAAGGGTTCCAGCAGTTTGCTGTGTTCACTCCAGACTTCATTCATTTCATAGATTTGATCATCCATAGATGCAGTCACTGCTATACTGGGCAGGCAGCATATAAATATCTGTCCTACTACTGTGAGGCAGACTACCACTATTTGTGGCTGACTCCTTGCCAACTTTAGATATGTCCCAGGTGTCACAGTACACTTGGACGAACAACAACCCAAGCAATCAATCAATCAATCACTCCAGACTGAAACATGACACGCATGCTACAAATCTTTCAATTGGGATATCACTGACAACTTCATATTTTGGAGAAACTAATACGAAGAGTGCTACCGTAAAACCTAAGCCGAACTCGCGTATAAGCCACACCCCTAACTCAGGAGAATTATATAAGCCTATCAGAGCATCTGATTATGGTGACTTTAGTATTGTAGTATACATCTAAAAACTCTCGTATAAGCCGCACTCCCAGTTGGGGCAGATCCTATAAGCCGCACTGGCGATCTGATTCGCGTACTAGCCGCGGCTTATACACGAGGTTTTACGGTAGTCAGGTTAAAATAACACAATTCGGTGTACAAGATGTAAAATTATTTTAGGTTTACATTTGAATGTACTCTCTCCAATAGGTTTTCATTTCAACCTCTGAATCACTTACCAAAAAGAACTTCGTGAACTTGTGCAAATATAGAGAACTGACATCACACCAGCTGAAGCTGTATGAGTATTTGTCCTGGTAGTGTTGTTTTTTTACTGGACATCGATTCTCTGTCTCTTTGTAGCTCTATAGTGATCGATGCCCAGTTTTATACTTCAGACCAGTGGCTCATTTTGGCTGTTTTTCGCCTCACAGATTGCTCCTAGCGCAAAATCCTGACTAGGTGTCAATATATTCTCTATGCCAATGTGTAATATGAGGGTAGAAAACAGTGGAACCTCAGTTAGAAAAAATCCTACTGAACAGTTTTTGAGAAAATTAGGGTTTTGTTGCCCTTTTTTGCTGTTTTTAGTACATTTCCTACATAACCCGTGAACGTCAGCATTTCTCAATTTTCAGGTATTTAGAATTAGAATTTGACATTTTTTTATTCGCAGTAGGATTCCTGAATACCGAGCCATTCTAGAAAAGCTATTCTTTGGAAAAAATACTTAGTATTTCTTGATGATTTTCGTTGCACAAATTTAGGTTGTAATATAAAAACTGCATTGTCATCCAATCAAAGTGTTTATGCACTGTTGATGGTCACCCCCTCCCACCCTCTTCACTGTGCATTGAAGGAGAACAGGCAGGGGAGGTACACGTGTCTGTATATAGCTGTTGACCTGGGTGCTGGGTGCATTTTTAATTTATGGGGTGCCAACTGTTCATGAAAGAAAATTCAAATAGATTTTTTTTTTTTTAGTATCAGATTAATGCAACTACAAGTCGTGATAGCACTTAAAGCATTCTATTTGCATTAATATGAATGGTGGCCACCTTATGGGGTGCCAAATATTCATGAAAGAAAAATTGATAAGAATTTGTTTTTTATTAGCATTAAATTGATGCAACTACAATTCGAGATTGCATTTCAAGCATCGGGGCATTCAATGAATGGTAGTCATCTTAAATATATGGGGTGCCAACTGTTCATAAATAAAAAAAAGAATAGAATTAGTTTTTTTATTAGTATCAGATTAATGCAACTACAATTTGTGATTGCACTTAAAGCATTGTGGCATGCAATGACTGGTAGCCACCTTGAATGTATGGGGTGCCAACTGTTCATGAAAGAAAAAAAAGAAAGTTTTTTTTTTAAGAATCAAATTAATGCAACAGCAACTCAAGATTGTATTTAAGCATTATGGCATTCAATGATTGGTGGCCATCTTGAACCTATGGGGTGCCAACTCTTCATGAAAAAAACAACTAAATTGGATGTTTTTAACAGTTTAAAATTAATGCAACTACATTTCAAGATTGCATTTAAAGCATTGTGGCATTCAATGAATGGTGGCCATCCTAAACCTATGGGGTGCCAACTGTGTTTGAAAAAGGTATCAAATAGAAATGTTCTTATATAGATATGAAATTAATGCAACTACAATTCTTCATTGCACTGAAAGCATTGTGGCATTTAGTAAATGGTAGCCATCTTGAATGGGTTGAATGAAGGAAAAATCAAATAGGATTTGTTTTTTTGATAGTATCAAATTAATGCAACTACAAGTCAAGATTGCATTTCAAGCATCGGGACATTCAATAAGTGATAGCCATCTTGAATCTATGGGATACCAACTGTTCATGAAAGAAAAATAGAATAGATTTTTTTTTATTAGTATCAAACTACTGCAACTGCAATTCGAGATTACATTGAAAGCATGGTGGCATTCAATCAATGGTTGCAATCTTGAATTTCGAAATGAACATACACACAGGAGGGCCTTACATATAGAACGATAAAGACAAATCCAGTCAACAGCGACACAAACCTTTACAATTGCAAATAAAGATAATTTTGTACGACAATTTCGTTCTTTTGCCATCCTAACGATAATGTCGCACACCAACGATGTAAAACAAAGACAAAAACCTTTACAATTAGGGTATTCTGCGAATATATCGTACTTTTCTGTCGCTCTTTTTTGTCGTTGTAGGGCCTATTTTCGACTGCGCTAAATGGGTCCGACCATCACAAATTTCGTCAGCGACAAAAGCATTTTACGTTCAGACCACTGTGCATTTGGCCTTCTTCTCTCCTTCCCCTCCTTCCCCAACCTTTTTTCTTGTTTCCCTTTGTTCGTCCTTCCTCCTATCTCATTTTCGGACCCATTTTTTTTCACTTTTTCATCCGTCACCTCGATTTTCCTATTATTTTTCTCGTTATGTCTACAACGACGATTATTGTCTATAGCGACGATTATCCTCAGCGACTATTTATCTACTTCCGGCCGACCTTTGCCCTACTTTGAGTGCGAGCACATGGAAAATGGCGGCGCAGGTGCAGGCGCGGGATCGGCTCGGCCGATTGCGCAAGGAATACCTGCCCCGCCATGATCCTGTGGCTAAGTGGAGGGAGGAGAAATTCATTGCTAAGTACAGGCTGACTCGTGACAGGGTCCGAATTTTAGGCAGGGAGTTTGCACAGTCAGGATATAGCAGAAACCAAGGGACCAAGGTCGGTGGCGGACTGTCCCATGTACAACAGGTGAGATTTTTTCCCTATCACATAGACTACAGTAGTGTTATTTAGAGCCTCATCCCCTTCCCCCTATCCCTTCATCTTTCCTGTCCATGCTTAGCTTTCCATTACTTAAATATATTTATATACAGCTTACCTACTATGCTTTGCATTTGACAAATTCATGTACAGTTCACTTTTTGCAATTTATGGCAATTTATCAATATTATCGACATTATTTTTTCCTTTTGCAGATGTCCCTTGCCATACGATACTTTGCCACGGGGGCAGGCTTCCACACGATTGCGGAAACACAGCAGGTTACCATCGCAACAGTCAGTCGGTGTGTGGAGGACGTCTCCAACTTTTTCTACGAGAACTCAAACCGTTGGATTCGTTGGCCGCATACTGCCGAAGCCAAGTTCAATGTGGCGAAGGACTTCCACGCCAAACACAAGAAGAAACCTCTCCTTCTCGGCTGCATAGATGGGACACACATACAACTTGTCTCCCCCCGTAGAGACAGGGAACATGTGTTCATGAATCGAAAGGGGTTCTACTCGTTGAACGTTATGGTGATTATTTGGTCATTTATATTTTCCTAATTTAGGGCGTAGCATCCACGAAAATTACCTAACATTTAACCGTCATTTTTCCCTTTTTTTCAATAATGTGCTCCTCCCACTGCAGGTCGTTTGTGATGCCCAGAACCTAATCACTCACATTGACCCCGGTTGGGCAGGGTCCGCAGCAGACAGTTACATCTTCGACACCAGTCTGCTTAAGGAGGATGCTGAATCCGGGACATGGGGCGATTACTTCCTGCTCGGAGACAGCGGGTAAGGTACTTTTTGGTAGTACTTCCATTTCATGCACCTTTTAACATCTTTTTTGGTAGTACTTCCTTTTTGTGCAATTTTTGTAACAATTTTTGGGTGGTACTTCCTTTTTGTGCAATTTTTTAATAATTTTTGGTAGTACTTCCTTTTTTGGTAATTTTAGTAAAAAATTTAGGAATGGAAGTACTACCAAAAATTGTTACAAAAAATTGCAAAAAAAGGAAGTACTACCAAAAATTACTTAAAATTAGCACAAATATAAATATATATTAAAAATTGCACAAAAAGTACTTCCATTTGGTGCAATTTTTTGTAACAATTTTTGATAGTACTTCCATTCTCCTCAAACAAATTTGTCCCTTTTTTCATTTTTATACCCTTTTTCTCGGCATTTAATTATGTATACAAACAATTTTGTTTCAGGTATGCCCTGAAGGATTACCTTCTGACGCCGTACCTTAATCCAGCCACTAAGACTGAGAAGCTCTTCAACATCTGGCACAAGTCGACACGTTCCATCATCGAGCGCAGCATTGGGGTTTGGAAGCAACGCTGGCGGTACGTACCTTTACCCTACTATGTGCTTTATTTTCTCATGCTACATCTTGTTTCCTATTTCTACAGACTTTTTTTATGTTACAGGTGCCTGGATGCGAGTGGGGGCTTCCTACACCACACACCAGAGAAGGCAAGCAAGATTGTCACGGCATGTGCCTGCCTGCATAACATCGCAGTACGGGACCGCGCACCGATCCTGGATCACCTGGATGATGGCGACGACCGGTACATCTACAGACGGCCAGCCCCCCGCCAGCCCCGGGACTTCAACCGACGCAGGCCTGTTGTGACTCGGCGCGACCGGTACGCGCGCACCTGGTTCGGGCCAACCTTGGATCAACAGAATGACGAGTAGAGGACACGACAGGGGAATTAATGCACCTTATCTAAGCTATCTAAGTTTAAAACTGTAAAACCTGCTATTTGCTTTCCAAATGTCAATATGGATTTTATTTTCATTTTTTCGATTTTATTATTATCATTCGATCACATGTCCAGTATACAAATATGTCATTCCTGCAGGAAACTTTTTGGCCTAAATTTATGGTAAATAAATTGTTATTACTTGTTTGTAGTAGTACTTTTCAGAAATTTAGGGTCTAAGTGAATTAATTCCTGTGTGCGGCTCTTCCCTTTCCTCCGCGTTTCCTTGGCGACTTGCCCATTCTGAGGGGGCCTCCCGGCAGTTCACCGTAGCATAGTAAGCCCAAACCTGCTAGAAATATAGCACCCTTTTATCTCTGATACAACATTTAAAACATGCAATTTGTATGTCTATGATTAATGAGTTGGACTGCGCACTGCGCCATGTACTTTTAACCCGACGTACCTTGGTATGTCGGGACATGATTTGACATGTAATACAACAAAGAAAAAGAACTAAATATAATACACACCGTATTTTAATAAGTACATTACTGTCCTATCTTATCTTATCCTTAGACAGCGCTCATTTGTCAATGTATATAGATAAAACAATCGGACAAGATGATAAGATGCCACATGACGCATGTAATTGTTTCCTTTATCTTTGGACTAGAAAAATAAGGCCTTATCTACCCCTCCCTGTGACATGAAGAGGGTGGGAATAAATAAAGTGTGACATGATGATAAGGCAGAGTACCTCACTGATTGACTTGCAAATAAAACTTCTGATCATGCTACTCTTTTACTTGACTTGTTTAGCAGCGCTAGCAAGCTGTCCAATATATTTCTAATATAGTTAACGAGTTAACGATTTCTACCATCTCGGCAGAGTTACACAGTTTGTTGCAGATCCATGTTTCCACTATAGCTTTTCTGTAATACTTATATCTGCATCACAAACTTTTCCTAACACATAGGAATAATGTTAGAAGTACTTCTTTCAAATATTTAGACAAAGTATTATTCTCCAAAGAGAACTTAAAAACATGCTAGGTTATCCAAATATATTTCTAATACAGTTAACAAGTTTATGATTTATACCATATCAATGTATTATTCTCCAAAGAGAACTTAAGAACATGCTAGGTTATCCAAATATATTTCTAATACAGTTAACAAGTTTATGATTTATACCATATCGTGCATGTCTGGCAAGGTGTGCGAGTTAAAATCATACAGATACATCGGCATGATAGTTCAACAACTTTTGGAGGGACACCCATCCCTACTGATGTTTAGATCTTTCAAATATTTAGACAAAGTATAATTCTACTGTTGTTTAGATCTCGACCGAGTACGTGTCATGGGCTCATCGTCCGTGGTTGTACTGCTAGTGTCTGCCGTGTCCCGGGTGGAGCGTGGTGGGATGAATGCAGCGCCACGGCCCCGGCCCCGGCCCCGGCCCCGGCCCCGGCCCCGGCCCCGGCCCCGGCCCCGGCCCCGGCCACGACCTGTACCACTTGCAGCACTGGGACCCACGTCCTCTGTTTGCGTCCCAGTGCTGCAAGTGGTGTGGCCCTGCTGCTCCTGGTTGCATTGACGGCAGGTGTACGGTGCCCCCAGGCGATTGTACACGTCTAGCAGGGCGTTCGCAAACATGCGCTGGGTACCCGTGGCGAGGGCGATGTACCGGACAATGGCTTGGCCTATCTGTTCCGAGTCATCGTCTGCCACGGGTACCTGCGCGGTGGGGGGTGGAGGGGGCGGTGTGACCTGTCTCTCCGGCTGGGGTGGGCCAGTTGGTGTTGCTCCTGCGGAGGTGGGGGCGGGGGGGGGCGACTTCCGGTGCTGCTCCAGCAGGTGGGGGGGCGACTTTCCGTGCAGCCGGAGCCGCGTTGCCCTCTGGGGGGAGAACTGGCTGAGTGGTGGTGGGGGGGACGCCACTGTCGGGGTTTTTGCTGACCCCTCTGGGTGAGGGGGCTTGGACCTCGTCTTGTAGGTGTTCTGCTTCAGACTGAGCTGGGCTAACGTTCTCTCTGCTCTTAGAGAGCGAGTTGCCACGGGGAGTGGAAGTCAGTCTTTTTTTGCTGTGGCTGTCGGGGGTTCCCAGTCTGAATACGGTCAACTCAACTTCATTGTCTGCCGCAAGGTTTTCGTTACTTGCATCACAACCCACGTTAGCAGTGACGTTGGCAGTATCCTCGACATCTTTGGAGTACGAGTGTTCGAGGTTTTTCCTGCTCGCATACACATGAGTGCCGATGGTCGCGGGGTTGGCTCTCTTCCGGCGAGATCCTGTACTGGTCACGGCGGAGGACGGAGTCCTAAGTAATATTGAAACTTGCGGTGTAGAAGAACTTAGATGTCCTTGGGCAGCCTGCCTCTCAGTAAGAAGCCTCCGCTGCTGCTCGTTGTACGCGGTCCACACCTCTTGTTGGCTCAGACCAGGCGGCAGGGAGGGCACCTCGTTTGTCCCACATGGTCGCGACGTTTCAGGAGGTTGCGAAGACCCTTCATGAGGGGGGGCGGCAGGGCGGCGAGGTTGCGAAGACCTTTCATCTGCGGCAGGGCGGCGCGCTTGCGAAGACCTTTCATCTGCGGCAGGGCGGCGCGCTTGCGAAGAGCTGTCATTGGCTGCAGAGCGGCGAGGTTGCGAAGACCTTTCATCTGCGGCAGGGCGGCGCGCTTGCGAAGAGCTGTCATCGGCTGCAGAGCGGCGCGGTTGCGAAGACCTTTCATCTGCGGCAGGGCGGCGCGGTTGCAAAGAGCTTCCATCGGCTGCAGGGCGGCGCGCTTGCGAAGACCTTTCTTCAAGGGGGGCGGCGGAGGATTTTTTGCGAAAACCTGTAGCATACATAAAAGAGACAAGATGAGAAACCACCCAAAAAGTGAGAATGTGAAATACTTAGAAATATAGTGTTTGTAACACTCTTTGTGATACTCTTTGATATACAACAATACATACAGTACGAAAAGGTGTAGATGGTACATTTTATAAAAATTTGAATTTCGTGGTACATTTTATAACAATTTGAAATAAAAAAAGAACAAGACGGATATGCAATTTAACAAAACACACCTGCAATTTTTTCCGTCCCCGCGAACCGGAGGGCCAGCACTTCTGACTCCCTAAGTTTCATTTCCTCGGGAATGTACGCCCCCTTGTCCACGTAGTCCAGAAGAAGCTGTGTGTTCTGTTTGAGCATGATAAGGCAAGATACATGATCAGTGTGGCGAGAGAGGGAAAAATAGAAAAGATATATTTTGTTGTGTTGTTATCCAGATGGGTTCAATTAAATATTATTTAATGCAAAGAACAGCGCTACATGTAATATTGTTTAAGAAGGCAAAAGAAAAACCTGAAATATAAATATAGAAGGGATGCTTACTTTTTCCCCACATTTGTTCGGGAAGTCCCGGAACTTAGTCCGTATTTCCTTTTCTGTGCGACCCGCCGTTGTGGTTACAACGTTCACAGCGTCTGAAGATATATATTTGCGGACATTACGTAAAGTGAATGTAAACTTTGTAAGACCGTAAAAGTTAATGTAAACTTTGTAAGACCAAATGAATACAGTGTATACTTTTACTTCGTATTTGTATCACCACCGAATATTACAGTACAAGTATCCTCGGAAGTAATTGGTATATTCTTTACAAGTACATCAGTTACGAAGAAATTAATAATTACCCAGGAGACGAGAAAAAGCCGCATCTCTGGCCGGCTTGTTCTTGCGGGTTTGCCGCTCCCTGAGAATGCCCTTGTCCCCTAACGCAGACCTCATGAGCGCGCATCTCTCGTCCTCGGACCAGTACGGGTGGCGGATGGCCTTACGGCCCTGCACTGGATCGCTGGCTACGGCATGCGGGCTAACAGGCTCAACCAGTCTCTTTTTCTTAGGGGCAGCGCGAGGTTTCTGCTTCCGAGGAGGCAGTTGTGTAGACGGGGCCTGCTCCGCCACGGGCTCAATGTCCTCGTCATCGTCATTCAATCGACTGTGATGTCTATTACTCTTAGCGGACCGTCCCGACCTATGTGAGGAGTTAGACGTGTCGGCCAAGCGACCTTCAGAGCGGCGGGACGTGTCCCGGTCAGAGTCGCTGGAGCTGGAGCGGGGGGCTGGACGTTTCTGCTTCTTGCGACGGGTGTGTGTCGCATGACTGGACTCCTCGTCGTCCTCGTCTGCCGACCGGGTAGGAGGGAGCCACGACCGATCGCGGTCAGAGTCGTCGATGACAGATGCCTCCTGCGACTCCTCCTCCTCCTCCTCCTCCTCCTCAGCCTCATACTCGTCGTCCTCCTCACCTTCCCAGTCACCCGCCACGGTTCCCTCTTTACTTCCTGACATCTGGGAGAAGATAAAAGTATGACATTTTATTTCTATGTACAAAGAAAAAATGAGAGCAATGTTCGTAATACTTCCTTAAATGTACTTCCAAAATATTTTACGTAAATTTTTTTTTGTAAATACAAATTTGTAAACCCCAATTTTTTTCAGCAATTTTTGGGAGGAAGTACTACCAAAAATGAGGCAATAATGATATTGCCCCAAAAATGGTGGGGAAGTAAAAAGGAAGTAAGGAAGTAAAATATCGCCTAAAATTGCATGGACAATGCCGCAAAGGGGGGTTGAAAAGTAAAATAAAGGGCAGGGGGAGGAGAGAGAGAAAGAAAGGGGTGATAGAAGTGGAGAAAATGTTTGGAAATGCTGGGGGAATGCAGGACAGTGTCATACTACTGCATTGCTTAGATATCCTTTGGATTCCCGCCATTACGGGCGACATATTCACTTATTATCGCTCGGCAGCGGAGTGAGTTTGGGGCCGAAACAGTGAAAGTAGATATTAACATGCACTGAATTATGTGGCCGACGATACATAATGACATAATGTACAATGTAACATAGGACAATAAAGAGAGGAATGGTGTAAAACATCAATTTTACCGTTTTTCGAGTTCGCCGACACTTGTTCGGAACAACGATGAAAATGTACCGGAAGCTACCTCGGTCGGTGTTTTGGGTGACGTCACTTCCGCTTTACCCTGTACCCTGCCCTTTTTCCATCGTTGTTAGGCTGAACAAAGAGCGACGAAAAAACAACGACAAAGATGAAAACAGAACGAACGAGTGCTTAACGATGATCGTTGTTTTAAACAACGACGAAAAATGTAAAGGAATTAAAGATTATTCGTTGTTCCTTATTGTCGTACAGCATGAACGACAATATAATAATCGTTCTATATGTAAGGCCCTCCTGACATATAGGCATGAACATGGTGTTCTCCTTCATATAGATATTCATGGATTTCTACTTCTAATAAATAGAGCTTTCTGTTACATGGATGTCGATGTCCAGTTTTAGATATATATCCATATAGTGCATTGGAGTGCTATAATGTTGGACTGCTGTATATTTAAATAATGAAGACGGCATACTGGTATTATTACAAATATTCAAAATCCCAACACGCTCCCCCTGCTGGTAAAAACTATTGATCACTTCATACCCCCCCCCCCCCCCACACACACACACATCTTGTAGGCGTGTGGAGATGGCCCACATAGACGACTAAACAGACTTGAATAAAACAAAAATGAATGCACACATGGAAGTGGTGAGGAGGGGAGTGTTGTTAGGTGTGGCAGCTGGGTGTGAGATGTGAACGTTCAGGCCTCACTGAGTGTGAAATGAGTTGGCACCGGCAGCCAAAGGTCGGCCTGATACACAAAGGTCAAGTTATCCCTGCTCACCACAGCAACATCATCCTTCATTAGGCCACACCAAAAAATGTTGGTCAATGGATTTCATTTTTCAAAAAATGGTGTGAGCGAGCAAAAAAAAAAAATTTAAAAGATTTTTTTTTGTCAATGGATTTTGTACCCAATCTCCGATAAAAGTTTCCAGTGAACCCATAACTAAAAATAATAAAGTTTTAATTTCCGAAAAAAAGGTGCGCAAAATCCATTGACCAACTTTCTTTTTGGTCTAGCCTTAGTTAGGAAAATATAGATATGGTATACAGTGTTCATAACTTTACCCTTCAAGCGCTGCATGATTCCTCAAAATGTCATGTTAAAATTTTCATCATAATGCACTCGCACAATGATGGCCAGTAACTTGCAATCACTTTGTCTTTGTTGGTGCATCATGCCGAGCCTTCGGAAGTGAAGTCAGGATAATGCATGAATGCAGCACTGGTGAGGTACTCACCAGGCTGGGCTGCATGAATGCATTAAAATGGCGGAGTGCATTAAAGCACTATACTACCCTTAAAGGTTTGAGTTAGAGATAAAACCTCTAGGTGACGCCACGTTATAGATCAGTAACACCCGCATAATCCCACAGAGGGTGCTGCAGCCAAGGGATACCCAAGGCCTGTATATTGATATGTAACTGAACAGCTTCATATAATCTAAGTGACCTTCGGTTACAGAACGGTATATTTCCAGCAGAATGCTTTAGACTGGGGCCTGACGCTATAGCATAGACAGGGAGGAGCCGATTTGGCATGACGTGTTCTCTTGTTGCAACGGGTAGTGTTGCTCTAGAACCTCTCAGTCTATAGTAGGGTGGCTGGAAGGTCTGCCAGAGTTCGCTGTCCGTATCTGATCCTATGTTAAATGACCCTTTTATGATGTCTTCCCATTATTGTTAGGGAGCAGATAGAGACCTCTAGTAACTTGATACCAAGAGATATTGAATGGATCAATTACATAATGAGCTGCAATAAGCACAATAATTGGTATTACATAATGTAATCCAGGGGCAAAGTTGATAGACCTTCACATTTCAAGCCTGTTCTGAGTTCTATAAGTGAGTGATTCTCCCATCTGTCAGTTGGGAGAATTGACACTGAGCGAAGGCAAATTGATATATCAATGCAATTCTTTTTTTGTTATAATGGTATTGAATACAGGTACACACAAATATGCTTTATTTTCTGCAGGTAACTTTATTTATATTGTAGATAGAGCACATAGAATCACATTTTTGCAACTTAAAATTTATAAGAAATTATGAATTGGCAATTTTTGGCAAAATACCACAGAAAGATCTAAATTGACTGAATATGATACATTTTAAATGGAAATTATAGGCCCTAGCGCCAGCCAGCGTCAGAGCATCTGCTAGGGGTCATATGGGGGTCCTAGCCTCATAATCCAAAGGTTAATATCATATAATCAACACTAGACAGCAGCACTGTTGTATAGGTTAAAGAGAGAGCCAAGAGGGATACTTTAGTTCATACACTTGACACTGCAGCGGCTAAGTGCTATGAATGAGGATTTGGCACTATGTATGAATGTTGTAGAAATGGCCATAGCTGTCAGAAAGGTGAGATAGGTGAGGTATTTTTATTCAAGCATCATACATTTCCTATTGAGAGTTTAAAGATAACAATGAGAGTTTATTAAATGCAAAGGTTGGGGCTTTCATTGTATATATGATATACACTTGCCAGATTGATTTATAAAAATCTTCCGGCCACCCTATCTATAGCACAGCGTCCCTAGTCTAATCATGCACCTCTCCAAATACCTGCACCAATAGGTGAGCAACTAGAGCACTGCACTATGGATCTGTAGCTAGTAGTTGGTTCAATTCCCAGTCAGGACATGCACAAAGACAACCCAGTCTAAATCCGTTTATACATATTTTTAGTTTTATTCAAGCGGCCAGTGACCTTTGTGTTATTTTGGATACATTGGCATAAATAGGTTCATGGGTTTGATTTCATTACCGTACTAAAACTAAAAGGCCTGGATGTTCTAGTGCAATGGATAGAAATACTCATGCATGTCCTGACTGGGAATTGAACCAGCTACCTACCGTGACGTCAGAAAAGGTGTGGCTTGTGTCTGTCTGTGCTAGTGATACTGACCGGGTCCCAGTCTGAGAATGCCGCAGAGGTTTCCGCCTTGTACACCAGGGGGAGGCACGTGTAGACAGATCGGTCCACACCATTTCTGCAGACATCATAGTGATTCATAGTCTCCAAAGCGAGATAGTGAGATTCAGCTATAATCTAACATTATATATTCAATGTGATATGGAGCCACAGTTTAATGTAATGATTCAGCAGTATACTGTAAACGTATTTTATTTCGCGCTGTACATATTTTCGCGGATTTCGCGGATTTTTAAATCCGCGAAAATATGTACAGAGCGAAAATTTATCCAATATAGCTATATAACTGTAATATTTCAATATCAGCGAATTTAAATCCCAGCGAAATTGTATTTCAAAGCAAAACCGCGAAAATATGTACCAGCGAAAATATGTACGTTTACAGTATGTACTTTGATGTAATAGACCACTGTAAAGCTCATGATGTCAATGTTAAAGGTGAATTTCATGGGATGACCTTTTTCCTTTTCCCTTGGCTGTACACGTATATATACGTGTACAGCCAAGGGAACATGAAAAACGCCATCCCATATACAGCTTCGGGACATTACAGATAACATTTAACTGGAAGGAGCAGGAGGACTCAAGAGTCTGGCCAAAATTAGCTACATATAGTAAAAGTTGGATATAAAATCCACCAATATTAGATTCCACAAATTTACGGTTTTCCAAATGTAAAACTGTGATACTGCAGAATGCAATTGTCAAAGTTGAATACAGAGGGCACCACACACCGATCCAAATACACCTAGTAAAGCGAGGTCCAACCAACTACGTATACAATGCAGTAGGTAAACTGTCTATGAGTCGGCCATATACCTTGAGTTGGCCATTTGGTTGATTTTTTGTATCAAATTGAAGTAATCAATAATTATTTTATTGGATTTCATTGTATTTATACTGAAACAATATGGAGAAATGCAGCACATGCTATTTTAGCATTTTTGGAAATATACATCTAGTCCCCTCCACTATCAGTCAAAAATACCATATTTTTGGTAATATTATGCAATTGGAGCTGTGTTTCTGATAATTTGCCAGCCACTTGAAATAAAGTGGAAGTGATAGGTGAGGTAATATTTGCAATGGTGTGATATTGGTTAAGGAACACAGTAAACAATATCTAAACTTGGTTAATGTATTATATTCACACTCTGTCTGACATTAGTTAAAAAATATACATTCTAGTATGTAGCAGCTGACTGATGTTAAAAGTTGTGGTTGACTCAAGGTACCACAGTGGTTGACTCATGGTACTCGTAAGGAAAAATTACACCTCTTATGTAGTGTAAGCCTATAAGGCCTCATGGGCATGAATATGAAAGTTGTAGCCTTATTGGCTGGAAAGTCCAATATGTCAGGATAACTTTCATATCAATTCTGAGATGCTCCTACATGTTAGCCTAATACAGCAGAAGAGGACCTAGAATAATGGACAAGTTGGACAGAGGTCCAAGTGGTCGACTCATGGGCACTTTACCTTAAGTAAAGCTCATTCAGTTTCAGCACCTCTGTCCTAACGCTTTAATGACAACATAGTGTTTTAATCCTCTGTGTCGTCATGATGCATGCATGCAGCCCTAGCGAGCATGATACCGATCCTAAGAGTGTCAATTGCATTGCAAATTTCAATGTGGACTATGTTAAAAGTCCATTCCAATCCATGTTATAATCTTGTGTAATATTATGCATGGTAATCTTTTCACAACCAATACCTAATGTCCCAGACAGAAATATACCCCCGCTAAGTGATCTTCACACATGTGTATTAAACAAACAATATTCAAAGATTCACTAAAATGAAATTGGAGAGGGTGATAAAAGGTATGTTGTTCCTTGCAAACAGGTTTATTCTAACTGTTTAACCAAGGGGGTAGCCACCGACTAGCCTACACCATAGCCTGTGTGTACTAGTTTCACAACGTCTTTGTTGTGAGGGAATAGCAGTGGGATGCAAAGAGGTTTGAACTCTTTGCCTTTTAATGAGTCAGCATTATTGAGCATATGTACCCCCTGGGTAAGCTCTTAAATTTTGTTGAGCTCAAAGTCCATGCCTCCAGGGTGTACATGTATGGTGTTTTCATTGGCAATATATGTGGTGGTGGTTCGTGTCATGCTAAACAACAACAGGTCGTGGATTTATGGGTTCAGGTACACTCAAAAAATAAACTTGTCTCCAGACTCTTCCAAGTGACGGTCATAAAATAAAAGTGACAAGGAAGCGGGTCGGAGATAGAAGACACACTTGGCATGTGCCAGCCCAAAACCCAACATTTGCCAGCTTCAGATTTTATTTGTGGGATGGTAACCTGATAGGTTAGACAACTTTTGACTCGTTTATTTTATGATAGTCACTTCGACGAGTCTGGAGACAAGTTTACTTTTTCAGTGTAGGGGACATGCCTTTGTAACCATTGTAAATGGTTTGTCTAATGATATCAGCATTTTCAGAGCAACTTGGTGTTTAATGCACTATCTTGTCTTTCTGATACTGGATTGATAACTGGCGATGATAAACGTTCCATAAGATGTAGGATCTTTAACCCTTTAGATACTGTATGATGCAGCTGATGCATTAAGACCTATGTTGTAGTCATGATGCACAGCATAATTATCTACATTAATTCTTGAGGCATAAAGTATGAGGCACAGCATAATTATCTACGTTAATTCTTGAGGCATAAAAGTATTAAAACGAGTAAACTAATGTGAACCGTCCATACACTTTAGGCCACACCAAATTAAAAAGTTGGTCTACGGATTTCCCGCATCATATTTTCGAAAATGGAAAAAAGAAAATTGAAAAAAATTGTGTCTACGGACTGCACCTGCATCATTTTCTGAGAAATTTTGGGAATTTTTTTTTTGGTGCCCTTTTCTGCCATAGTTAGCCAGAAAATATCGGTTTGTAACAATAAAAAAAAAAGGTTTTCCCTCAGGAAAAAAAATAAATTTGTCCGCCCCCCCTGATTTAAGGTTGAAATCCATAGACAAAAAAGAATTTTGAAAAAATAAAAAGAATTCGCCCTACCGCACCTATTTTTGGAAAACAAAATCCATAGACCAACTTTTTAATTTGGTGTGGCCTTAGGTTATTTATCCTTTTAAGTGTTCCATTGATGCATCAGGTAGTCAAACAGGGTTCCCACGTTTCATGGAAAGTCATGGAATTTGAAAGTTGTCTGGAATGTCAAGGATTGTCATGGAATTTTGTAAAAACTTGCCATGTGTCATGGAATGTCATGGAATATGAAAATAATGGAATTAATATTACAAGATCTCCTATAATGTACCATTTGCTTTCTAGATTTTAGAAATTTTCTCGGGGGCCAAGCCACCCGACCTCCACAATAATGTCATGGAAAATTGAGATTTTTGTCATGGAATGTCATGGAAATGTCATGGAATTTAATCTGAATCTTTTTGTGGGAACCCTGTCAAAATGACAGCAGTAACACCAGGTAGCTTTGCTGCTCTTAAAAATAGTTGATTCAATATATTTATGATATAATGCGTTTACTTGCTTTTCTTTTGCTCTTACGAAATCTAGTAAGATTTTAAATACACGCTTATGACTGTTTAGTTTACTGACCATAATATAAAATGGAAACAAACAGTTTGTACCAGATATCAATATGTCCTGGTTATTGCCCAGAGACTCGACACAACCAAATAAAGGTCTGTTTCTGGGAAAGGCTCAGATTACGTATTTGGAAATTGACAACAGCTCTTGTGGAACTTAAAAGTATTGGTTAACAAAAAGTGACAGTCTGCCCTGTTTTGCTACCGGGTTGTTTTGTTGAGATGCCACTTTCCTACTTTTGTAGACTTTCCTATTTTCCCCTGAAATCTCCTTATGTAGCTACAATGTACAAAGTTGCCATCATCAAAAGATTTCCTCTTTTGGGTCTGCAACACAGTTTATGTTTTTGGTGCCTTAGCATTAGCACAGGCCTTAACCCACTCCCCGCCACGTCCATAAGCGTCAACCCAGCTTATAGTAAACGGTCGTTTAGCATGAATGCCTCACCCCACATAATCAGGCTCTAATCCCCTTAACACTGGGCTAACACTGTCCTAATCCACCTCTAATCCGTTAATACCTGCACAGCAGCCCTCCCCTCACTGTCCCTGTCCCACTTAACCATTTGATGATGGCATGATACCTGAAAGTTTCTTGTTCACTTGTCATCACCATGCACCATTGCAGCACTGGCGAGTAACTCGCTGGTCGGGGCTGCCTTGGTGCATCACGCTGACTTGTGTTATGAATTCACTATCATCAACATGATGCATGAATGCAAAGAAGACAAACAGGCGTGGATCATTAAAACACTTTGCTGCCCTTAGAGGGTTAAGGTCTAAAACATAAAAGATCTGCTTCGGGTTATCCAACCTACTGCATAAGACCATTGCAGACTCCCCAAAAATAACAAATTTTCTTTACATTTCCATAATCTTATACACATTTCGAGCATTTTAGACGACTCAAAAATATGTGCAGTATTAAAAAAGTGTTTCAATAGACTATTTATACTTCACTCCTTCAAGAAGTAGTAGGAATATGTCAGACCTTCTTTGCCTATATTTTCTGACTATGTTACCCGAATCACACTTTTCATTCATATTTCTTGCCTAAGCCAACTTATTAGTTGTAAATGGCTCCAGTAGCTCCCCACTAGCCGAGTTATAGCCCTGGCAGACAGAGCTCAGATCAGTTAAGATCTCACTTAGGGACTTAACGAGACTTAATAAGTGGTTGACTTGGCAGTAAAAGACATGTAGTTAGGGTTATGTCAATGTTGACGAGTGGACCGTGCCTTAACCTTGAGTTGCTGCTGTATCGATGTGGCTGAGCTCAGCAGGGGGGAGGGAGGTCTTGGTAAAAGCATTTCATATTGTACTACCAAAACTTTTTTACCTTGATAAACAGAATTATATCCCTAAAAACACATGTACAGTGCACTGGTACGTTCAATACATATGTGTGTGCATGCATTCAAAATTATCTACAGACAGTTTCAACACAGCTACTGCACATTTACAAAAAAAAAGTCTGCTATAGACCCATGTGTCAACTTTCCATAATACCCTACCCTAAAATCATATAGCTAGTATTAGGAAATTATATCTCAATAGTTGAATTAGATTGGAAGAGTTTCTTCTCTTTTTTTTTTTTTTTTTTTTTTTTTTTCGGGGGGGGGGGGGGGCTTCTTGTCAGTCGAACCTCAGAAAAGTGCATGCAATATTTATCTGTTTAGTCTAAATTGAGTTTTGGCTTCTGTAGACATTGCCTGATAGATCGGGGTTAGAGCTGTGTACGACACACGGTAACCCCGACATGTGTCCTCAACTCACGCCCCATAATCCCGGGTAAAACACAGGCATTAGGTGGGATCAGTGCTGGGACATTTGGGGTGTGAACGGGGGGACCTAAAGGTGTTGTGCTGGTATGTTCCACAAGTTGTTTGGCTCTATTTAGGAACGGGCTGTATTGGGAAGTTGCTATGCCATGGTCGATACACAGTATTAAAGACTGTATGCTCAAATCGGACATAGATTATCAATGGCGGATTCAAGGGTTAAGGGGGTCCTGTCCCTCCGCCTTTTTTTATGTGAAACATGGATCTAATTTTGGTTAATAAAGTTAAATTGTTCTTTAAAAAAAAAACATATATACATTGTATATATCTTTGCGGGGGGGGGGGGGGGTGTTGCTATTGATCCCCCCTGAAAAATGCCATTGTATTACTAGATAGTGTGTGACTTTTCATCCCTCTGGGATTAACTAATTGAGATGGGGGCCTAGAAAATGCCATGTCCCTGCAAAATGCCACCACCATCACCACCACCATCCCCACCACCATTGAATATTGAGCACGTCCTAAAGTATGTTGATGTCTGCAGAAGCACAATTACACTATCAGAGTTCACAGCCCCAGACACAGGAAACAGACCCACTCATATGTTAAGATAACAATGGATCGTGCCATGACTACACCCTAAGGTAAATGCACTATACACCACGAATCCCTCCTAATCTCTGCGTTATACCCAGGATTAAGGGGCGTGAGCTGACGATACAAGCCGGGATAGTCACACAAGGCTATACCCCGGGTCTAACCTGAATCATAGTGAATAGCCAAAACACTGACCATATCTTAGACACAACATACCATCTCTGTATCTTGCATTAAATTTTAATTTCTCAAATTAATGTTACTGCATATGCAAACACCCCCTCTTCCTAATGGCATAACAAAATATGTATTTATATGCATGCCACTTAGTCAGCCAAATATGCATTTGTCATATACCCTGAAACTTTAAATCAATAGATGTTTATGCCTAAATGAACATTTCAGTTACATACACACCATTTAATTCTACTTTACTGAGTCATGCCCGGCCCCCCACACAGGCATTGTTCATCAATGACCTATAGTTAGTATAAAAGGCTTCAAATGGTTCTTAATTGCCACTTGCAGAAACTAAGAGGTATTAGGATTACTTACTAATTAATGAGTGTTTAGTCATGTGTTGATGTTACCAGCCCTTCTTTTACGTTAGTCCCCGGCGTTAGTCATGTTCCCTAAAAGTAGAACACAGCGTGGTCAAGAGGTGCTTAACGCCTAACTCTTGCTACCTGTCCACAACAGTCGGAGTGGAGCCAGGATAGGTACTCCGGCATTTTAAAAAAATGGGGGGGGGGGGGGGTTAAGCAATCTTATAGTCGTTCACCAAATTCTTTTCTGAGAAAAAAAACCCACATCAAACTACAAATAAAGTGTAGGTATGTGAGTGGCTGTAAAATTCCCGCATAAAAGAAACTACCCATACCTAGCCTGGATTTTCTGCCCAGCATGTAACCTGCAACATGATAGTCCTGGTTTATAATATGGCATGGAGGAAGGGCTTACTCCATATCAGAACAAGTCACTTTAGGCAGCCATGGCTGGCAGGTAGTAGATTATACAATCGGGGAAAAGGGGATCATGCACGGCCTCTTGAATATGATATGTTTTTGATCCGTCACAACTTGTGGCAGGTTATTAATCACCTTACAAAGTGCACCTGAGCGTACTAGTATGGAATATTATGTAGTCTTATCACCTTGTTTCACACAGAGCCGGGACAGAGAGTTAATTGTGAACTCATCCACATGATTTATTCAGCTAGAGTATGGCTTATATACCGTTCAATTCAAAACGCATTGACTTTTCATTTCTCACAGTAAATGTATCGATGTGATTTATGTATATTAGTTTTAGAAATCAGAATAATATAGTTTCTATTTACACACAGTCAACGATCTGAATTCAGTTCTATATAGACAAGGTTTTGAAACTGTATGGACCAAAAAAGATATACCCTCATGCATACTGTACATACATGAGACTATTTTAGTTTGATATTGCAAACAGTCAACATAGTGAAGTGTTTAGGTGTACAAACACACCGTGGAGGAGACCACTGGAGGTGGCTATAGAGGCATACAGGTACACACACGGCCAGGTGAGTCAATGCTGGAGGAGGGTATTAACCCGGCCTGTGTTTCTCTCCTTAACCAGTTAAGGGCCGCATAGTGCTTTTATAAAGTATACCATTGGTTGTCATGATGTATGTTTCCACCCTTTGCGAGTAACTCGCCAGTGGTGCATTCATGCATCATGACGACCTTTTGGGGATGTATCAACCATGTAGGGTCGATATGATGTATGAATGCATCATGAATGCAGTTCGAGTTACTTGCCAGGGCTGCATTCATGCATCATAACGACCATCCCTATTGTACATTAAAGCACTATGCAGCTTTCAGAGGGTTAATCCCAACTGGATACTTAAGCTGTTCTAATATTGACGCACCTTTACACCCTGTACCAACTCACCAAGGTGTTAGGCGGCTATGAGGGGTAGGGTTAACCCTTCATAGGCAGCAGAGTGCTTTAATGCATCATGCCCTTTTGCCATGATGCATACAGGCTGCACCAGCGTAGGTCATTGGCTATACCTACGGTACTGGATGACATACTCCCTAAGGGTCGGTATGATGCACCAGTGCAGTGCCGACAAGTAACTCACTGTTACTCGGCGACACTACATTGGTACATCATGACTACAAATGACAGCCATCCTCTCTTTAAAGGGTTACCCGAAGTGTTAGGCTGCTATGAGGGGGATGGGGTTAATAGAGGGCCCTCAAACTCTACAACGTTTTGACGACCGTAACTCTTACCTTTTGTGTCATTTATTGATTTTTGTTGGATCATGGTGTTGATTGAATTGGCAAGTATTTCTTGTAGTATTCGAATATCATTGACTCAGGGTTTGATTAACCCTGAGTAATATACACCTACCAATTTTGCATTTTAAGACAATTTTGTTACACAGGAGAATCAGTGTATTTCGGTTATCATTCAAGATAGAGAAATGCGGAAAAAACCATGAGATAGGCAAGATCGGGGGACAGCATTTTCCTCAATTTTTTTTCTAAAAATCTAAATTTTTCTTAAAGAAATTGAACTGCGATCTTCACGAATTTATTTCTCTCTTTCGCTATTATGGAAATGTATTAAACAAAATCTATCACCCGCTTCGGACACCCATAGACTTCAAGGCATAAGCGTTTTCAGCAGAAGATAGAAATGCCATTTTGAGCAAATTTGCCCGTATTTCTCTCTTTCTACCCCCAAAGCGGGCAAAAACTGGGCACATTCTACCGCCAGGACCTATGCAACAAGTTACATCCACTCTATATCTATATGTTAACAGATGGCGGTTATGATACAGATAGCGGTTGTACACCAGGGGCGGGGGGACAGGGGATCGACGGCAAAGGCATGGACGCGTAGCCGACCGACACGGCGAAACGGAAACGGGGATGGTGTCGCTGCTGACGCTCTGATCGACTGGCTTTTCGGCCGAGACGTAAAACAGCGGTTATATGCTGCTTGGCGCTGACGCCCGCAGCCACCTGCTTTCCCACAGCCACCTGCTCACCTACAGCCACCACCTGGAATTCGATTATATATGACTTCCAATATATGAAATTAGGGTAGCTTTTTCTGGCGATTACGATTCTGCCGTCAGAAATGAGAAATTACGTATTGTACTCAAATTAGATCACTCATTCAAATTCATTTCTGATGCCAGAATTGACAGATTACCCTGAGTCATCTGTGAGGCCACTCACACACTCCATTTTTAATATGGGATAGGTCAATATTCTCCATATATACATACATGTACTAGAATTATTTTCCTATACTTTTTGCAGAGGTTTTGTTGATTGAGGGCTCTCCTGAAGGTTCTTTCAATGCGTTGACGACTGTAACTCTTATTTGACGCGTTAGTTATGTTTTTATACAATAAATATTGATATTTATTTTGTCCCATTCAAAAATCACGAGTTGTGTGAGTTAATATTTCTTATTATATTTATCTGATTATTACTTCTAATAAAGAGTTCAACTTTCTAATATTAATACAAAGATTGGTATTAATTAGCCATACCAAATACGCAGACATAGTTCCTGTTATAGGTTCTTGCTGCTTGGATAGACCTGTCCACATTACTCATGTGAATGGACGTCTGGGTGAGATCAATACTACCAACCACCACAGGGTAACCCCCCCCCTCCCCCCACCCGCCTCATTCTGTCATGGAGTCCCTTAATGTGTAACCAACATTGTATGAATCCTTACCTGCACAAACACATATATGGTTAGACACGGTTAATCAATCATGGCTGCCACCAGTCCATTAGCATTTTTATTTTTAACATTTTGTAAAGGGAAAAAATGTATAAAAAAATGTTAACACTTATTTGAACATAATTGGCATACGTATCATTGGTGTGTGCTCGTTTTGTAACTATAAAAGACAATATCTTCTGGTCAGCTCAGTTTGAACTTGGTCAAAGTCAGTTTCTAATCTGTTAATCTTGAGGTGGGAATCATATGAGAACTTTGCACTCCATCCAAAAAGTGCCAAAATGACTGAAGGTAGCATAGGGAAACCGTCCCGAGTAAAACAACTTCACTTTGACGGCCAATGCTTTAGGAAGACTTTCCACTTAAATTATACTGATCTGTGCCGAATTAGGTGTCAGAAACCATCGGCTTTAGTATAACGGTATTGTCCCCGTTAATATCAGACTGGTAATTTGTAAGACGTCGCATACCCGTTACAACATAGTATTTATATACCCATTTTAAAGGACACAATCTTTATGTTCTCAAACATCTGTTGCGGGGAGAATTTCTCGTCCCACAGGCTTGTATTTATTCCAATGGTCCAATTATTTCTGATTTTATGTTCACCTGGGATAAAGCTGTTTGGAACCAGTGTCCAAGAGTTTAGTCGCCCATGCAATAGGATTTAACACATGTGCACATGTATAGCCTATCCAGCGTTGTATGTCGACCCAACAGCGTGAGCATTCTCTACAAACTTATACATGCACATTTAATGAATGAAACCAGTCCAGTAGAATACGTTCTGTACTCTGCATATTAATACCATCAAAGGTAACGACAGGTGTGGTTCTTAATGGCCTTAATGCGATAAAAAATACTTTAAAGCCCTATGACCCTTTACCATCATGGTGCATGCATGCGATTCTGTCGAGTAACTCAGCAGTGCGACATTTATGCATCATGCCGAACCTACGGGGTTGATACACTCCCAAAGGCTCGGGTAAATTGATGCACTAATGCAGTGCTGACCAGTTAGTTACTGGCGTCGGTGCATCATGGCGAAAATTTAACATGAAGGCTTGAGGCATCATGCTGTCCTTGAGGGGTTAAGTAGGGATTGCGCAGCATGGCTCATGTTCCGCTTTAATTCTAAATAAACCTAGTATGCTTTTGGGTATTATTCAGATGCTTTGTATCATTTCTAATACCTCAACTACTTTGCCTCTTGAGCGTCTGTGTGTTCACGGCCATTAAACATTTAAGTCCCTCTGTGGGCCTTAGACCTCTGTATAGCCACCATCTGTCGGTTTAGTTTAGCTTGCAAAAAGGTCTTATTTGTTACCAGTGAATCTAGCCCTCATTGATAGAGTTCAATTGGTATGTGTGTAACATTGGAGATTTGACAGAAAGAAAGGTTGTAAACACGTTAGAAGGAAAGATATCAAAGGGAAAATACAACAAACAAAAAAAAGAAATACAGAAAAATGCCACGCCGTTAATGCATTGAGATGTATTTCGATTTTTTTTTCTCAATTCCCACAATGAATTCATGCTTGCAGTATATACATGACGATAAAGCTGGTTGATCGGTTCAATCCGGCACATTTTATTCTCCTTCTATGGTAATTATCTATGCCTATAATGCAGAGCTGAAATGCGTGCAGTGAGAGTGTGATCAGCTTTACTCAGATACACATGGCTTGTGTGTGAAAGAGTTGCATCCCATTACCCGCCTAAACCATAAGTTTACAGATAAATAAAATGAAGTTGCAAACTTTAAGGAGGTTGAGATTTCCAGGCCCTTTCTGTGGGTACACTATATCTTTAGCGTTTGTCTTGATTGATCCAGATCTCAAAATGGAAAATCGGGTTTGGTTGAACCCCCAGTTTAGCGTTTAACTCTAAACCCTTTTAAGGGCAACACTGTACTTTAATGTACTATTTCCTTGGATGACATGGTGCATGGATACAGTCCTGGTGAGTAGTCGCCATGATGCATTCATATGTACCGTTTCGACCTTTCGGGAATGTATCAATACTGTAGGGTCGACATGGTCATTGTATGCATCCTGACAATAATGGTCATAACGCACTAAATCACTATGTGGACCATAAAGGGTTGAACCAATGCTTCCTTATTTAACTTATGATTAGAACATACCAGTACAGCTTACAGCCATACAGCTTACAGTCATATCGGCCTGCAGCAGGCAGGGCTACTAGTACTAAGATCCCTGAGACTCGGATCATGTTCCATATCAATCTGAACAATCTGTATGTGTGGCTGGTGTTGGCGCTATGCTCTAGGTGTACTAGTCAGAGGGTCAGTTCCCTCTACTGGGACACAGCTTCTACCTCTAACCAAATATAGAGTTAACCCTTTAGGGAAAGCATAGTATGGAAATGCACAATGCCCTTGTCAGGATGATGCATAGCGGTATTATGAATGCAGTATCAGTGAGACTCTTGGGTACTGCATGACTGCATCATGCTAGCTTCTTAGGAGTGTATCAATCCCATTGGTTCAACATGATGCATGAATGCAGTATCGGCTAGTTACTTGCCGGTGTTGTATTCATATGTCGTGCCGACAACATGGGGTGTTGTATTAAAGTACTATGCTTCCCTCTAAAATGTTAAATGATAAGCAAATGGGCAATCCAATATGGCAAGGCTCAACCAGATGCATAGGAAATAGCTTTGTATCGTAATTAGTTGTCCTAAATCCTTATATTCATAGATCCACTATGTGAAGATGGGTACACATGAGAGTCAATACTGTTAAATGCACTAGAGTCATCCTAATAATTATATTTGTCAGACATAGTGTTAAATTTCGTGAGAAGCAAATACGACTTTAATCTAGAGAGCTAAGTACAAGAAACACGTTTCTTTGTTTATGAACTGTATTTACACATATAATAATGACATGGATATACAATATGAGATATTCACAATGACAACATAACACTTTACAATACATTGTACAACAGATACTACATGACTATGTTGAATATTATTAACATGATAATGAAACTATATCACAATATATAGGCCAGTCTTTCGCCATATACCAGATAACGCTGTATATTTGCTGTAAAATATTAATACGACCAAAATACATTGTATCTGCTGTAAAATGTGATTTCGACTAGGGTGGATACAGAACGTATCTAAATGTCAGACACGTTCTTAGTTCTTAGCAACCGCGTAGAGTGTGTGTGCTGATTTTGCTGGTTGCCCAGGCCGATAATCAGAAGGCAGAAACTGTGCGTAGGTAAATAGACAAATACGGCGATGATGTTTTCCGATGAAGGTAATGCTTTTCCATTTGCCATTTTGTCGCCCTGATGCATGAAGACATTGCGACCCTGGTGAGTAACTCACCGGCACTGGAACCATATAATGCGATGAACCCATGGGTTTGATACACCCGGAAGGGTCGTCATGATGCACCAACGCAGCCAGTAATGGCGATTAACGCACTGGCACTTATGCATTTTAAGTGCCATTATCCACTTTTCCCTGTGAAAAGTATTCCAATGAAGATGACGCTTGTCCACTTGGGCACTGGAGGGCCCTACATCAGAGCACTGGAGGACCCTACATTAGAGCACTAGAGGGCCCTACATGAGGACACTAGAGGACCCAACATTAGGGCACTAGAGGTTCCTACATCAGGGTACTAGAGGGTCCTATATAATGGTACTAGAGGGCCCTCTACAAAGGCACTAGAGGGCCCTACACGACGGAGAATACTAGAGGGCCCTACGTGGAGGCACTAAAGGGCCCTACAATATTAAAGGCACTAGAGGCCCCAACATGAGGGTACCAAAGTGCCCTACATGAGGGCACTGTTGTTCTCGGCTAACAAGTCCACCGTGGCGTGGTGCTTACACAAGGTGTGCTTACTGTGCTTCACATCGCACGGCCCACACATGTGCTTCTGACAGTGGCCGCAGTAACGCACCAACTTGCTCCTCTTATCTGTGGGCAGACAGAACCCGCACCGAGTTGCTCGCTTCTCCAACTTCAAAGCCTTCTTCTCCAGGATCCGCCATCTTGTTTCCTCCTGTGGCGACCGGAAGCTGCCGCCAGTAGTGGACGCTTCCGGTCCGATACCGAAACTGCCGCCACCTCCAGAGGTGGGAGACTTGAGTTTTTTGGTTTTCTCCCGCTGCATGGTCATGTGAATGTTCCGCCGGATGAGGCCGCTGGTGGAGCGGTCTATGACGTCATGGCATTTGCTGAGACAGTCGTTGCAGAAGATGCAGGGGTGGAGGGTGGTGTACTGGTAGAAGCAGTAGTGGCACTGGTGGGACGGGATCACCACCTGCGTCTTCATCAGACGCTGAGTGGCCGCCATCTTGTTTGTTTTTTTGTTAATTTGAATTAAAGAATATGTTATTGTTAGAATAAGTCTCCTTTTTGGTTCCCTAATTGTTGCAAACTGACGTGATATATATCTTGATCAAGGCACTCTTTTTTTAAGAGGTGGCACTTTGATAAGAGTTGTCTATGGCAGTATATCCAGTTTGTTCTCTTGAGTTTTACACACACACACGTTTTTTTATATTAAGCAAAACCTGCTTTACAAGTTACTGATGCTGTCCCTGTAGTAGCTCGGTAAATGCCCTTCAGTTGTCCATGTGTGGCAATAAAGTAGATGTGCCAACTCAAGCAGATGGTAAAAGCGTATGGTTCCTGGATTAGGCCTTTTAATAACTCATTCCTTTCTCAACAAATCCGAGTTGTAAATTCCATGTGTACTATATCATCCAACACTTGTATATAAAGCCAGATGCCAGGATGCCTGAAGAGAGTGGACCCCTTGTAGTGTCCCTGTATCACACACAAACACAGAGTGATCCCGCTGACCACTCACTTTACTCTACAGACTGCTCACTGTGCACTGTGGCAGACTTCTCCTGGTGGTGGTCACCTGGCCTTTAAGCTGAGACTGACCATAGCCCTGCTGGTCCCACCACCCCACCCTCCCCCTCACAGTCACACACCTGTCCCCGCCACCCAATCCCGCCACTTGGCGTTCACAGGTTTGCAGTGCTCAGCGCCGCAGCACGGGAAAGCTGTAAGGGAGTGATCCTTCTTTAACGACAGGTGGGGTGATGGATTGGGGGAGGGAGGGGGTGTGGACCCCTTGACCGGGGGGGTGCGAAAAATTTGGACCCCTCATGGGGGGGGGGGGGGGGGGTAAAAAAAACTTAACCTGTTTTGAGTCAAAAGCCAGTGCATTTCTGGGGGTGCAGAGGGCCCCCCCCCCTCACGTCGGAAAGTCGCTAAAATTAAGGGCCTCAGGTCACAAAGTCGTTTTTAAGACCATTTTTGCTATAGAAAGATTTTTCCAAAAGTCGCCAGGTCGCTTAAATCATTGCGCCAGGTCGCCTGGAAAACAGCCAAGGTCTCCAGGTCGCTTTTTACCCCCCTGGAGCCACATTTATATGCTTCAGAGGGCCAGCACACGTGCCGATGTTCAACCCTAAGGGTGGGGGGGGGGGGTAACAAATTCCGACCCCTTGACCAAACCCCCTCCCACCCCCCGTTGTTAAAAAATGATCACTCCCTAAGCTGGCAGAATGCAGCATACAGACAGAATCAAACTGCAGATTGTGTCGTACACTACGTGCCAGGGGGGGGGGGGGGGGGGGGCTAGGCCGGCCACCACAAGCTGTCTCACACCATTAGCACCAGGCATGGCAGTGTATCACAGTTACACTGAGTTATGGACAAGAATGTAAAGGCATTTAGCAATAGGAAGATTAATTAACTGAATATATGGTGCATTGTCGTGTCTATGCAGTGGCTGCCGCCAAACCAAATCCCATTGGTGTGGAAATCTGTGCTTGATTGCGTTGAAAAAAAGAACAAAATGATAGTCCTGCTATATATGGTCCTATATGCATTTTCTTTTTAAATCCCTAATACAGTACCTAAGACACACATGACAAATGAAAAACATTTGCAAATCAGCCAGCCTTGTGTGCACATCAAACAAAGCAACACTAATAACAGAAAGAGCACATTTTTATATGGTTCTATGTTAACAAGCTTAAAATAATGTCCTTGATATATTTATATTAAATAGTATCTATAGTTATGTCTTAGACAACTTTTTTAAACGGCCTGTGGTGATTTTATTGCAAACCCTGATATATGTATAAATGGATCAGTTCCGATTGAATGTCCCACACTTAGTATTACAGTGCTAATTGATATCCATGTTCTCTCTAGTCTTACACCATTCAAATACTTAAAACAAATGTCAATTAACGTTGGTAAATGTTCAAACCATGTACACCACACAACTCAATTGAGTGTTCTGTACGGAATGAATGCCTTTAAATCAATTTCAATTAAAGCTTGGCAAATGTTCCGACCAGAAAACTCAACCCCATGTTTCCGTTTGACCACATGGACTTAGAACTTGTTGATTGGGTGGGAGCTATGCTAAGTATACTCAGCAGTAACCACATGGGCCGACCCAGGAGGAGGTTTATCTCTACTGGAAGTAAGAAAGTCAAGGCACCGGAAGTAACAGGACTTAAAGTTGCTGACGTCATAGTCGAGCGGAAGTAACTTCAAGGGTGGCATGGATGAAAGAAAGTAAAACTATTGTGAATCAACCAGTCTCTGGTGAAAACTAAAGCGACAGGCGTAGTTTTTAATATCGGGACCATGACCAGGGAGGTAGAGCTCTCCCTCACCTTGGAATGGTCCAATACATGATGATAATGATCACCAGCCCTCCATAAGCCCTCCCCAAGACGTCATCCTGTCCCACCCAAGACGTCATCCTGTCCCACCTAAGACGTCATCCTGTCTCACCCAAGACGTCATCCTGTCCCTCCCAAGACGGCATCCTGTCCCACCCAAGACTTCATCCTGTCCTTCCCAAGACGTCATCCTGTCCCACCCAAGACGTCATCCTGTCCCACCCAAGACTTCATCCTGTCCTTCCCAAGACGTCATCCTGTCCCACCCAAGACGTCATCCTGTCCCACCCAAGACGTCATCCTGTCCCACCCAAGACGTCATCCTGTCCCACCCAAGACGTCATCCTGTCCCTCCCAAGACGGCATCCTGTCCCACCCAAGACGTCATCCTGTCCCACCCAAGACGTCATCCTGTCCCACCCAAGACGTCATCCTGTCCCACCCAAGACGTCATCCTGTCCCTCCCTAAGATGTCATTCTGTTCCATCTCTTAGTCCCTTTCCAGAGTTTTAGGTCCCTTTCCCCCGTCCCCCTTTGATAGCCTCAGAGACTCCCTCTAACCAGGCAGTAGTGAATGCTTGATAGTTATACTATCCATGTAGTGTACCACATCATGGGCTATACCCAGCAGGGGAAACAACAAACAGCCCAAATCCAGGCCTTATCCGATCTCAATAAGTACCCCCACTTAATGGCTAAGGACGCCACATTAAGCATTAATTGTTGCAATTAGAACAACTGAGCATTGATCCTCCTACCAACAGCTGTGAGTCTTTTATGTGTCAAGGGAAAGACAAGTAAGCACATAGTCTACATGTATTAGTATAGTGGTGTAAATAGTTACAACCGACAACATAGGAACCAGTATCTCGTAGTTGTAAATACATTGGACACAGCAAAGGATATAGATTACATGATAGACTGAATAGTGTGTATACACAACTATTCTATGTATACATGTAAAGTGTTCGTATATATCCTTTATTCACTTTTTTTTTTAAAGTTGTCAATCTTCTTGTTACTGGACATCGATTCTCTCTCTTTGTAGCTCTATAGTGATCGATGCCCAGTTTTATACTTCAGACCAGTGGCTCATTTTGGCTGTTTTTTGCCTCACAGATTGCTTCTAGTGCAAAATCCTGACTAGGTGTCATTATATTCTCTATGCCAATGTGTAATATGAGGGTAGAAAACACTGGAACCTCAGTTAGAAAAAATCCTACTGAACAGTTTTTGAGAAAATTAGGGTTTTGTTGCATATTTTTGGTGTTTTTAGTACATTTCCTACATAAACCGTGAACGCCAGCATTTCTCACTTTTCAGGTGTTTAGAATCAGAATTTGACTTTTTTTTATTGGCAGTAGGATTTCTGAGTATCGAGCCATTCTAGAAAAGCTATTCTTTGGAAAAAATAATTAGTATTTCTTGATGATTTTCGCTGCACAAATTTAGGGTTGTAATATAAAAACTGCATTGTCATCCAATCAAAGTGTTTATGCACTGTTGATGGTCACCCCTCCCACCCTCTTCACTCTGCATTGAAGGAGAACAGGCAGGGGAGGTACACTTGTCCGTATATGGCTGTTGACCTGGGTGCTGGGTGCATTTTCAATTTATGGGGTGCCAACTGTTCATGAAAGAAAAATCAAATAGAATTTTTTTTTTTAGTATCAGATTAATGTAACTACAATTTGTGATAGCACTTAAAGCATTGTATTTGCATTAATATGAATGGTAGCCACCTTATGGGGTGCCAACTATTCATGAAAGAAAAATCGATTAGAATTTGTTTTTTATTAGCAGTAAATTGATGCAACTATAACTCAAGATTGCATTTCAAGCATCGGGGCATTCGATGCATGGTAGTCATCTTAAATATATGGGGTGCCAACTGTTCATGAATTTAAAAAAAAGAATAGAATTAGTTTTTTTTATTAGTATCAGATTAATGCAACTACAATTTGTGATTGCACTTAAAGCATTGTGGCATGCAATGACTGGTAACCACCTTGAATGTATGGGGTGCCAACTGTTCATGAAAGAAAAAAAAGAAAGTTTTCTTTTTTAGAATCAAATTAATTCAACTGCAATCCAAGATTGCATTTAAGCATTATGGCATTCAATGACTGGTGGCCATCTTGAACCTATGGGGTGCCAACTCTTCATGAAAAAAACAACTAAATTGGATTTTGTTAACAGTATAAAATTAATGCAACTACATTTCAAGATTGCATTTAAAGCATTGTGGCATTCAATGAATGGTGGCCATCCTAAACCTATGGGGTGCCAACTGTGTTTGAAAAAGGTATCAAATAGACATTTTCTTATAATAGATATCAAATTAATGCAACTACAATTTTTCATTGCACTGAAAGCATTGTGGCATTTAGTAAATGGTAGCCATCTTGAATGGGTTGAATGAAGGAAAATTCAAATAGGATTTTTTTTTTAAATCAAATTAATGCAACTACAAGTCAAGATTGCATTTCAAGCATTGGGACATTCAATATGGACATTGGCGGGAGAGCTGGTACTACCCCCTGTCGATCAATAGTCGTAATAACTGGTTAGTCCATATCCTATTTGATACCTTTTTCAAACACAGTTGGCACCCCATAGGTTTAGGATGGCCACCATTCATTGAATGCCACAATGCTTTAAATGCACTCTTGAAATGTAGTCGCATTAATTTTTTTAAGCCATCTTGAATCTATGGGATGCCAACTGTTCATGAAAAAGAAATAGAATAGATTTTTTTTTATTAGTATCAAATTACTGCAACTGCAATTCGAGATTACATTGAAAGCATTGTGGCATTCAATGAATGGTTGCAATCTTGAATTTTGAAATGAACATACACACAGACATATTCATAGGCATGAACATGGTGTCTTCCTTCATTATAGATATTCATGGATTTCTACTTCTACTAAATATAGCTTTCTGTTAGAAGGATTCTGTTACATGGATGTCGATGTCCAGTTTTAGATATATATCCATATAGTGCATTGGAGTGCTATAATGTTGGACTGCTGTATATTTAGTTCTGTCTAGGCAGTCTCGCTGGTAGATGAGAGACAAAAGAGCGAGATAAATATTATATATTAAACTGGTTGCTGATAAAGCTATTTTGTTTAGGCCCACAGAATGAAACTAAAGTGCGATAATCGTATACACTGGGCATGTTATTCTCATCATGTTAAGTTTACACTATAAGAATACCATTATGAGTAATACCTATAACTTCCAACTGTTTTTCACAGTTTTCTTCCATAGAGTATGTCGCCTATCTGATGCTTTAAAGCTGTGCTATACTCACTGCATGGGTTTAGTCCACCTCACCCGCGGAAGTCAACACGTTTTTTTTTCCACAGATCAATACATTATCACATAAACTTAGACTGGTTGAAAAACGTATGGCCTACAATTGAGCGGAGATAATTCTAAGTATCTGCGGGTGAGGGAGGGAGTGGGGTGAGAAATTTTCTAACAATAAAAATAGAAGTGAAGTGTCCAGCACTCCTTGGACTAAAAATAATGAAAATATGTTTTCAGTGACAAAAAAAAAAGGCTGGTATACTATATCGGCTGCTTAACGCTGCTGACGATCTTGTTGAACAAATAATTTTGACCTCTTTTGAAGCAATTTTCTTTTTGACTCAGGGTTACCACCCTGAGTCTTATGCGACGCCTCATGAAGGGTTGCATCAAGATAGTGAAAGTTCAATTTCACATCCAATTTTAAGTAGGAAATTCTCAGCCAATATACAAAAAAAGGGTGGATATTAAGAGATGGGACTTTCATCTACATGCTACACCAAGAAATATTACAAATATCATGTTGCAACCATTCTAAATATTGAATCTAATAAAAGTCACAAAATCTGACCAAAAAGTTGGAGAGAAAAATTAAACTCTTAAGTACTAGATTCGAATTTTGTCTCCATTACGGTCCACACGGGGATGTGGGGTAGGGGAATGTGGGGTAGGGGGATGTGGGGTAGGGGAATGTGGGGTAGGGGGACGTGGGGTAGGGGATGTGAGATTTACAGCTTCAAGTTTTTAATAAATAAAATAAATCACTTAATTACCTTGACCCTGAGTCATCTGTGATTTCAATCACACGTTCAATCTTTTTCACATGTACGACAGTAGACTGTAACTTTCACTTAATGCCTCCCTATAAGGAAACCTATAATTGTAAATCACAATTTCGTTCTCTTTTCAGGATGTGATGGAATTGCTAGAAAAACGTGTCAAGTCGCGTTTTTCCCATCGGCAGATCCACCTCCTGCCGGATATCCGGTTTACAGACTACCTGGACATCTTCCGGGCCTACCTCTCACTTCCGGCTACCTTTGGAGACAAGAAATACACCAAGGAATGGAACAAACGGGTCCAGGTGGGTGTTTGTTGTTGTAGTTGTCAGTTAACCTCAATCTTGTCAGTGCAAAAGAAGTTATGTGCATACTATAATTTGTATAAGCCTTAAAGGTAGACCTCTTCTAGCTTTGGACAGTATTATAAATGTAATTATGTTACTGAACAAATAATGCCAGTATCTCTACAATGTACATTGGACAGTTGTAATCGTGGCAAGAGAAGAGACAGTGTAACAGACATTGTAGCAATAATGGAGAATATAAAAAAGTCAAGAAATATATCTAGGTTTGAGTCCCGGTGTCTCCGAGAAACCAGTTAAATTACTTAAAGTATGAGGTACCTAGTGTGCACTATTTCGTTTTTTTTGCTGGTTGTGGTTAGTGGTACCACTGACATTGCTGAATGATCTGTAAATGTGTGTATTTACATTGGCAATTGTATACAGGAGCTGAGTGGGGACGGTGCGGTACTGGACATCTTACGGAGACAGTATACACTCACCAAGGACATGCGCTCGCTGCTACGACTCCTTGTAAGTCATGTATACCCTTACTGTAAAGTCTCCCATACGCCCCGGACCCCTTGTACAACCTAAATGTAGACGTTAAAGACGTCCTAGGGAGGTCTGGTTTTGGCCTCTTTAGTACATGTACTGTAGTTTACCTCTAAGTTGTTTCTCACACAACTCGCGGGTGGTACGCAAGGCTGCTGTATATATTATAGCACTTATACTGCTGATGCATATATGATAGCTCTGCTCCTGCTGAATAATGTGATATTTTGTTTCTGGGTTGGGAGAGGGGGCGGTGATAAAGAGGTGTGTGTGATAGACGCAATGTCCCAACCATTTCTTCAATGAAATATTCACACATTAAATCCATCTCCAGATGTTGCCGGTGTGTCGCCTCTCAGAAAATGAACCGTTTCTCAAGTCGGGAGACTTTGTCGACTCCGCGAAACACCTGACCACAGACGCCAAGGCGGCCCTACTACATGGTGAGTGCCACTAATACAAGCAAGATCGTGCTGACACCTTGTGACTAATCGGGGTGAAAACTGAATTAGTTACATATTCAATTGGTATAAATACATGTTAAATGGGTTTTAAAACCTCGTGTATTTGGGGTCTGGATAGGAGGTCTCCATTTCCCATGTCGATTTTAAGAAATGACCATATCGCCCTGTCGATTTAAAAAATTAGCCGTGTCACCCTGCCAATGTTAGGAAATGCCCCTCTCACCCATCTCACCCTCTCGATTTTAAGATATGCCCATGTCCCCCAAGTTACTATCTCTAATGTTCCTCATGTTGCATGTCACTGGGCCCAAAACGGCCATGTCGAATTTCGTGGTCCACATCCATTGTATTTCCATCACTAATTTACTATGCAACTTAATTGAGAACATTAATATTGAGATATCAATTAATCATGACCAGTACGTGTGATAACAAGGCATGGTGTTATTTCTTGCAGGGGTGTCGGTATTGGAGCTGTGCCTGATTATCGCCATGAAACACCTGACAGAAACCTATGACAGCGAACCCTTCAACTTTGAAATGGTCTATAATGGTAAGCCTTAGTAGCCTCATTGTCAAGTACACAACACGTATACCCAATTTAACCCTTCATGGGAAGCATATAGTGCTTTAGTGCATAGTTCTTTAATAGCTCGCATGATGCATGAATGCAGTACTGGCAAGCAACTCGCCAGTGATACATTCATGCATCATGCTGACTTTATTGGGTTGGCGCACTCCCGAAGAGTCGGCATGGTGCTGTATTATGACGTCAAATTTACGTCAAGCCTTAAGGCATCATGCCATCCTTAAAGAGTTAATGTGACATTTGCCTGGCCTCTCCAAGATTTCATATTTAACATTTAGATGCTATAGTCAACGTTTTCAGCTTTGGAGCGATAAAAATCTATTATTTCTGACCACTAAACCACAATCAGAGCCTTTTTATGGGAGGCTACCATAGTAAAACATTCACGAGGTGGCGGCACGTCTGAATGGCCACTGCATGCCAACATGATATCATATGTACATGTAGTCAAATTTCTTAAGGCATTGTAATGTTCAATTTGTTTGAACTCTGCACAATAGGCTGGATATATCTTCTCACGTACGTCAACATTTGTCAAAAATCAACTGATTACCCCCAGATTTATCACCGTGTGTAATGGAAATATAATTTACAGAGTATCAGAAGTTCGCCACAAGGAGGAGTTCCATGCAGATCTTCGAGAAGGCAGTTGTACTAAAGGTATGTTACTAGAATAAGTGGACTGAGCAGCACAAATAGAATTTTAAGCCTCTTTTAGTAGCTATGAGTTTAATTGCTGCACCCAAAAGAGGAGATCTATACTCTACTTATTTCTATCCTGTGCACTAAAAGTATCATGGCAGGAGCACCCATAACAGCCAATACAGTGACAAGGTTTTCACTGTAATTTTAAAATCAGTTTTATGTGGATGAAATGTCAATCCTGCTATTAACACATGCGAAACCCAAACATTGAATATGGAATTACATCCCCTCTTTATTCAATACCAATGGCAATAATACACATGTTATTCAAAAAAGAAAATCACCACATTTAACTGTTTCCTCTCCTGGCAGGCGTTTGAGCACCTGTGTGCGCTGGAGCTGGTGCGGTGTGCGGATGGAGCCACGAGTCGTACCCAGAAGGAGTACCGCCTGATGAACCTGCTCCTGGACAGTGCCCAGGTCACTGAGGCACTCCAGAAGTACCCCGAGTGTCCCACCGAGGTCAAACACTGGGCGCAGACCCCACTCCTCACTTAGGATTCATATAATAAGACAAGTTCCAATCCCGACGCTCTCGCTTAGGGGCCAGTAACTACGAGACGCTCTCTAATTGATGCTATTTAACATGCTGCATTCAACATTGGTGAAAGAACGCGGAGACGCAGTCCGTAACAAAGTTGCATCGTTACCGGTCCCTACAATAGTCAGGACTGGAACAAGTATAGGGCTGACCAGAAGGGATCTAGTTCTGTAACCAGTCACCAGGAGGAAAATCCGACTGTAGATCTCTATTACATCTACCTGAAGCACCATAGGACCTGGTTTTGTGGAAAGAACAAGAAGAGTCTGATATCTCGTAAAGTACATACAGGAATTGGATCTGGTTCGGTAAAATAGACACCAGGAGGTGATCTTGAGCTCGGGGTCTATCTCAGTGTATTCAGGAACAATCCAAATTAACTGCGCTTGTCTCCAGGGATTTGTCTAACAGAACCAAAGTGTACCAGGAGGGTGGGGAATCTCATAGACATGTGTCGGTAACGGAGCATTTGATACAATCTACAAAGCCTTTCAAAGTGCCTCAAGGAATGATAAAAAAAATTATAATGGGGGTGGGCGACAAGCCGCCTTTGCAAGACTAATTGAAAATGAAAAGGAGCTACCTCATAGATATTGTGCTGGTGTGTATTTCCCTTTTGTAAATCGCTTACTACGGAATTGAATTGATATTGATGGATTTATTATTTATTGGACGAAGAGAGTGTAAACCATACAAATCAATTGCATGAATGAAAAACATATATATGTATAGAAACAACACTGAATATATCATCGAAATGCAATTGTTTATTTTATCTTTCTACTGTCTGATACTATTTCATTCAGCCTGGAATGTCTGTTGATGCACGCTATATTTGCACCAGTTCAGTTCAATTAAGTACAAGAGGTACACATTTGTTATATTAAGAAGAAATGTGCATTGACTTTATATTATCTATAGCTGAAATGCATATAAATATACATGCATGGTCTTTTTAAAATAATATACCGTACCGTCGCGATAAAGCGCCTGGTCTTGAATAAGCGCCGGTCTTGAATAAGCGCCGGGGTGTAGGTGCTTCCAAATACTTCTTAAGCACTAAAATCGTGATCTTGAATAAGCGCCTGTCTTGTATAAGCGCCTGGGTAAGAGCCCCTTCAAATTGAAGAGCGCCCCGGCGCTTAATCGCGACGGTACGGTACTAAGAGCTATTTATCAAGACTTATCCGATGTATACTCTTCGTCCCTATCTGTATGAAGCAAAGCCAGCTGTCATATTTACAGCATAAAATCAATGCGATATTGATTTTTAATCTTCTGGTATTATCCAATGCATAAGAAATATGATAGGAGTCAAAGGTAGACTTCTTGGTTAATCCTCATATTGATGATACAGTATATAATCCAAGAATATGGCAGTAGCAGGAATGTGTTCAAGGCTGTCCCACAGGTCACATAGCCCTAATGCTAAGTGCACCCACAATAGAGGCTTAGAATGTGTTCATGATATCTCACAGCATTTAAAGCTATCCTTTGTAAAAGGTATATCCAAGTTAGATAGCAGCAAGTTCTGCCATGTATCCATGATATAAAGTGTTCATGTTGGAGGGGTTCAGACCTCAGCTATAGAGTACAGTGTCCTTTCACTAGTTGTGCATTTTTGTACTGGAATCTGAACCGACGGTTTGTCACCGGCACTGCCACTGAAAGTATAGTGAGACGAATGTGAAATGTGATAATGAGTTTAATATGAGCTGCATGTGATGGTGTATGTGAATGTAAGGATCAGAAATGATTGCCATGACTTGTGTTCAGTAGAAAAACAATTATGTCAATATTGATGGTGAAAATGTACAAATTTGTAAAATAAAATAAAAACAATGAAGAGCTTAACATTTTAGTCTCAGCACTCTCTACTAAGTGTATGGTCTGAGGTTTGCTTTTTGTACCTATCTTTGATCAGATGTACATAGGAAAGATATGTTGATTAATATTTACCCAGCATTTGCCAATGTCATACTATAAATACAGACAACTTGATCATCAGGATTCAACAGAAAAATAGTTGGTCTACAGATTTTCCTCTACAGAAATTTATCAATAACAAATTTCAGCACTACCAAATTTTAGAAAATTATTCAGAAGAAGTTGATGGGAGACATCCATAGACAAACTCTTTGTGTGTTTGTGGCCTTGATCTGGAGTAGATCTATGCATGCCTACACCAAAGTTGACATTCACACTCTATACAGTACGGCCTCCGCTGGTTGTGGTTGTGGCTGTGGCTGTGGACTCTGCGCATAATGCTCCTCCTGCTCATTCACTGTCATCTCAAATTCAGCCTGACGCTGCAGCCGCGGCTGACCGTGGGCATTTGCAAATGGCGCCTGCTGCGCTGGTGCAGTGGAGTTCCTGTAGGCAGCCATTGCCTGCGCATGGGCCTTGATTGCCTGTGGTGGGGACAGAAAGGCATTGTTGACATAGCCATGAGGGTGGGCACCAACTGGAAGGTCATAAGGCAGCTGCCCTTGGGGAGGACCTTCATTTGGCCTTGGATGACCTTGGTTAGTTGGAGCATGGTGCTGGGGTTGGACGGTATAGACGTTGGGCTCAGATTGAGTCGCAGGTGGATGTTGGTACTGGGTGACAGCTAATGGAGGTGGCTCTGGCTGCTGGCGAGTTGAGGAACTACCCACTAGGGGGCGCGTACTGCCAACCGTACCCGTGTCGTGAAGGTCAATGGTTGACCTTGAAGGGGTCTGAGATTTGAGAGACAGGCGGTCTGCTCTGAAATATACAACATTGAGTCTTTCAATCCAACTGTCAGATTTGGTCAAAATATGCTAGTGTGGCCGGTCTTAAGACATGTAATACATTGGCAAAGTAATTGAAAATAGTACAGTACTATGAGTCTCCTTATAAAACATGATCAATATTAACTGGTCAAATAATATTATTCTGAACACAGTAAAAAAAAGATGGAGTCATTATTTCATAACCTTTCCCTCCACAGTCAAACTTTGTTAACACCTTATTAAGAATTCCCATGTTTCTAACTTACCTTCGTTCTTTTCCTAACTTCTTGCAAACAACAATGAGAGGGATCGTCATCAGCAGGACTCCTAGTATAAAGGCTACCAACTGAAATAATACTGACAGACAGATATCAAGATCAGTATTTAGTTTAAGTTAAAAAAACGAAGCAGATTTCAGCCCAGACCTACACTTCTTTTAATCTAGAATCGTCAGGCATTTTAGACTGCCACATACTGCAGCAGAAACCTATAAATAATGGGAAAAACTAAATAAGCAAGTTATACCCCTGTCTGTTTCTTCCCCGATTTGAGAAGGAATAAACTCCTTTCTTTGCTTCTCTTGAAACGCACTGCCAAACTGAGAATACCTCATATTTCAGCCTTTAACCGAAAGCAGCTTGTTTTGTGACAAGTCCAATTATATAATATAAATGGAAGGTATCTTACTGCTGTTGATGAATTTGTTGAGTGTGAGGTGTAGAGGCCCTATCTTACGCCAACTCCACCTGGATGTAACTGGACCTGACGAATGAGGCGCATCCGGCACAGGTGCTATAAAATAAATACATTCGCTGTTATCATTCATTTTTACCACTTATCTTCTATTAACTCAACACTACCAAATTATGAAAGTATGCTTGTGAACGATGAAGCTGTCAAAGGAATGAGGTTAAATGTATACAGGAGGGTTCGGTCAATTCTGTTCTACCAACAATATCTCTTAATCACATAATATATTAGTTTGATGTATGATGATGTGATAGAAGCGAAGAAATCAGTACCTCATAGTGCTAGATTTTGATATATTGACATTTGAAGATAGGACACCCTTAACTATTATTGTGTTTGGTGCAAACCCCATTTTTTCAACATTTTTGAACTTTATGAAAAATTTACCAATAATAATTATCCCAACCAGACTTCTCAGATGTTTATAGGAAATGGTCTGGGACATAATTAATCCAGGGCTTCCCTAGCCCACCTTAAAAGGGTTTTTATCTTTTCTTTTCTGTCCCCTCTTTTGTTTGTCTGGTGCCCCTATGTACGGACACAGACACATGTATATATCTGTAAAATTGATATCTAATGTAACTTTCTCACCATGAATATGACCTAAGCTGTCGAAATGGTGTTAAACCCTCATTACTCACTCATTCATAATCAATCCATCAATGACATTTATATGGTTAACAAAGGTGAGTTAAAACATATGCAACAGGGAGACATGCCTTTATCATGGTTTTAGTTAGTTTCATTTTTTGCCACCAGGTGCTGTATGCATAGACCCTGGCATACCCATTTAAACAGTTAAACACTCATTACTCATTACTTGTCAACAGATAGGTTTTTGGGTAAACAAGATAGTAATCTACTTAAAGAGGAAATTGCAAGTAGTATATGGAAACAGAGCCTCAACATAGGGTAAAATGTGCCTACACATGGTTACCCAAATTCTTGAGGCTGTTACGTTGGAGTGTCACTCCAGTCAGCTATTACTCATATAAGAATATACAACTTACAAGCAACTTCTTGACTTCTCTGACCATTTGATTTGGAAACCCATGCGCCGGACATGTCAAATTTAAAAAAAAAGTTTGTGGAGTCGCTCTTTAGCTAGTTCCCCATTCTCTCTCCCACCTTCTGGAATTGCTTCTCCTAGCTGTAGTGTAGCCTAGTCACTAACACACTCCCTTGGCAGCACAGGTGGAAATACACAGTTGGCAGACATAATATGCCTGTGGTTGTGCTTACCGCTATATGAGACAAATGCCTGTGGTCATGCTAAACTTGTTTACAGACAAATGCCTATGGTCATACTTGCTGTGTTGGCAGACAAATGCCTATGGCTGTACATACCATAGTGACAGACAAATACCTTTGGGGGTGCTTACCGTGTTGGTAAACACATGTCTCTGCATGAGTCTGGGTGTGCTTACCGTATCTGCAGACAAATGGCTGTGGTCAAACTGACTGTGTTGGCAGGCAAAATGTCTGTGGCCATGCTTACTGTGTTGACACACAATATACTGGTCATGCATACTATGTTAGCAGATGAATGCCTATAGTGGGGCATCCTGTTGACAGGCAAATGGCTCTGGCCATGTTTACTGTGTTGACAAACAAATGCCTGTGGTTGAGCTTGCCACGTTGGCAGACAGATACGTGTAATAATAATTCCCATGTTGACAGACAAATGCCTGTGGTCGGGTTTACTGTGTTGACAGACCAAATTCCTGTGGTCGTGCATACCATGTTGGCAGACAAATGCCTGTGGTTGTGCTTACAGTGTTAACAGACAAATGCCTGTGGTTGTGCTTACAGTGTTAACAGACAAATGCCTGTGGGCGGGGTTACAGTGTTAACAGACAAATGCCTGTGGTCGTGCTAACCTTGTTTACAGATAAATGCCTGTGGTCATGTTTACCGTGTTGACAGACCAAATTCCTGTGGTCGTGCTTACAGTGTTGACAGACAAATACCTGTTGTCATGCTTACCGGGTTGACAGACAAATGCCTGTGGTCGTGCTTACCATATTGACAGACAAATGCCTGTGGTCGTGCTTACCGTGTTGACAGACAAATGCCTGTGATCGTGCTTACCATGTTGACAGACCAAATTCCTGTGGTCGTGTTGACAGACAAATGCCTGTGGTCGTGCCTACAGTGCTGACAGACAAATACCTGTGGTCGTGCTTACTGTGTTGACAGACGAATGCCTGTAGGTGTGCCTACCATGTTGGCAGACAAATGCCTGTTGCCATGCTTACTGTGTTGGCAATCAAATGCCTACGGTCATACTTACCGTGTATGCAGACAAATGCCTGTGGTCCTGCTTACTGTGTTGGCAGACAAATACCTGTGGGTATGCTTACCATATTGAGAGACAAATATCTGTGGTCATGCTTACCGTGTTGGTAGACAAATGCCTGTGGTCATGCTTACCGTGTTGGCAGACAAATACCTGTGGTCATGCTTACCGTGTTGGTAGACAAATGCCTGTGGTCATGCTTACCCTGTTGGCAGACAAATGCCTGTGGTCGTGCACAGTTCTGGTTGGCCCACAGGTAAACACTGTCCCCAAACTTCTCGACGTGGACACAGCGGCCTGCCCGGGACGGCTGGCCGCCCTCCCACCACGTCCGCACCACAGACCCACCTAGAGTAACAAGGAACCTAACTTTCAGGACATTGAATCAATTACAGACAAAATGTCTGTGCTTAACCCTTTAAGGGCCGCTGCTGCCTCTGGGCAGCATCCAAAATACCCCTGAAAAACCGCTGCTGCTATAGGGCAGCAACAGGGCTCCATTATGGCAGCAATACACCTAAATTGCAGCACCCGCTATGAAACAAAGAATGGGAATTCTTTAACCAATCCAAAACATGAGTACTACATCCCCTTTTCGGAAAGGTCCAAAATGTTGTGTCCAATACAAATTTTACTACTTAGCCACTATCCCAGGGAGCACAAACTTGCAAAGTTTCATATTCCTATGGCATAGGGGCGGTGGTTAAGGCCAAAATTAAATTTTTCAAGACCAGCAGTTACCCAACCATGCTGACCAGAACAGAGCCGACCTCAGCTTTGAACACCAAAACAGCTGACTGGCACGAGACATTATTTTAAGTCTTTATGTTGTGACAAAAAAAAAGTGTTCACTAGATTTCCCAACAATATGTTGCTTGCCACATTATTATTCCCTCACATGCTGTGGAAGGAATACAATTTGGGCTTTTATTACATGGGACATTGTAAAAGAAGAAGAAAGATATAAGCCTTTTTGGTATATATGTCATGTAAAGCTTAGAATATCTCACTAGCTTGTATGGAAAGACGTTCAGTGATGATTAAATCATATGCAGTTAACCCTTACCCATCATAATGTATTTAATAGTTTTTTATGAAATAATCACTAGAACCACTCACCAAAACTACAAAAAAAACACGTTTTTGCGGAAAAAGAGTCCCCTCCCACTTTCGGCTTGATGCACGACTCCCTCGGTTATGGTGTCACCACTGTAGAGAGTCGTACATCGAAGACGCTATCCGTAATCTGGCTAAATGGATGTGGGGTCGAACATTTACTGTGACACTTACTATTAAAACTTTTTTTCTTAGGGTTAGGGTTAGGGGTAGGCGGGTTAGGGTTAGGGTTTGGGTTAGGGTTAGGGTTAGCTTCTAGCCGTTTTCCATAGTAAGTGTCACAGTAAATATTCGCCCCCACATCCATTTAGCCAGATTACAGATAGACTTAACCGTCGTACATTGGGCTGCTTGAGGATGAGAACATTTCATCAAAGAAGTGGTAACCAAAACGACCAAAGTAGTTATATCCTAACTCTCTCACCCTGCTGCCATTCCAGAGAGGCGTCCCTGAGCCCTATCCAGTAGTCCCCTGACACCTGCAGCTTGTGGCCCAGGTGTTTGGAGAAGTCTGTGTAGAGCTTGGGGTCGTGGAAGACAGCCATCCGTCCTCCAGCCATCACACACGACTCCCGCGCCTGGTACCAGCTCCGCGGCGCCCTCTGATGCAGAACTAGGCAAGCTCCGCCGCCATCTTGTTTGGTGAAGAGAAAGGAGCTGGGGTTTTGGCAGGACCCTGAGGCGAGGTCTGTGTAGGGAAGAATATAAAACTATACGTGACCCATCCTTACAAAATGAGGCACAAGTCGCACATATTGGAACCTAGATATGGGCCCTCAAAGGTAGAATGGTCAAAATGTTTGAAAATGATTTTTTACTTTTTTTTGAAAAATGGATGTTAATTTATTCACAATAATAGCATTTAGGCTGACATTCACCCCTAAAAGGCCATTTTTATCAACTCAATTAGGCATACACCAGGTAATCCTACTCACAGTCACAGCTTACTGATTTTAATGGCAATATTGATTGGTAACAGTGAATAAAACCTTACTGGTTGCCATGGTAACAAAAGTTAGAATGTTCTAATGACTAATAACAGAGAGGGCATTCCAACAGCTTTCAGGAAATATAATGTGATGTATATGTCTGAAAAACTTATTTGGTCATTTGGAAATTGCTCAGACCTAGGTTATCACCTTTAATAGATTTTACATTCATCGGCATTTAGTAGTTCTGATATCTCGGAACATAGTGTTTATTGTACATTTTCTCAGTTTATGATATTTACGGTTTTAATTTTCAAAAATAATTTTAAAATACTTCCCATGCCCCTACATACAAGTGTAAGACATCAAATGAAAGCTCTTGGTGCATACTATTTGAATATGTGGCTAACACAGTTTTGATATTTTGCGACTTGTGCCTCATTTTGTAAGGATGGGTCATGGTTATTTATTACAGGCAAGTACATGTATAAGGGGTGTAGGCTAAAGAACAGTCCCGCTTCCCTCCTCATGATTTTTGACTCGGGCCCTCCCTGCGTCATATGCACGGGTTGAGAGCGAAATTACGACGTTTTTGTCGTATCTTAAATTACCGCAGGCAGTAAATATATTACAATATTAGATGTAATTTACATGCTGCAAGCAGAGATCGCGGGACAAAGCTTGATGTCAAAATCAACTTCCCATATTAAAAGGAAGTAGTAAAAAAAAAACTCCCCCAAAATGATATTTTTTTGCAGCCCAATATCACCCTTTTCACTCCCATAGAGGTCAGTGCTAAACCACAACTGGAGCCTTTTTCCAGTCATGGCCGATCCCATAATATAGGCTTCAAGGTTAAAACATCAAAATCAGACGCCCTGTGACACTGTTCTGAAGAGTAGTTGATCTATGAGAGACTAGTATAGCTGGACACTAGGTGGGCTTTAGATGGGGATTTGGATGGGACTTCCATATGATGATACTACATTTTCCTCCAACCCTGAGTCATTTGTGATGCAGTCACGGGCTCGATTTTTTTTCGAACATCTGCTTTAATTTACACAATATCTAGGCCTTATAATATGGTTTTTAATTTAGACACACCACAATTGCTTTCAGAAGCTCCTGCCAATTTGAAAGCACCTATCTCCCAGAAAGTAAGCAGCCTTTGTCCATAACATGGCCTGCATAATATATTATAGGATCCAAAAAAAACGTTCTCGTGGAACATAATGTTCAAATAACATTTCGTGACCAAATCTGAGAGAGTACCCCCACCGGATGGGAATACCAGTAGACAACTGTTCTTTTATTGCTTCTTTTTTTGTAACATGGATCCCCCAGTGCACATGTACCTGTTTAAGTGCCATATAACCTCATATATACGGCAGACACAGGTCACTAGGGCACTATCAGTGATGGACCCTCACATTATTAACTCCCAGCCACTATTACCAATTTGTTGGACCACTTTTTAGTAACTGCCATGTCCCCTGACATGCCAGTCAAATCAGAGCGACTCATAACCTATAGGGGGCAATGAGGACCAATCCTTTCATGGAATTCATAGCCAAAATTACGAGGGTCTAATACAGCGTTCAAGAATGGAGGGGGTAGGGTGAGGAGTGCATACATTTGTGTAATTCTACCTTAGCAATGCTTGCAGAAAAGACTCACATGCGCTCATGAATATGAGCAAGTTTGCCAATATGGTGACTGCAGATGGGTCAAAAGCGACCTGGCGACCTGGGCCGTTTTGGAGGCGACTTTCGACCTAAGGCAATAATAAAAACGACTTTGCGACTTTTGGTAAATGATGACTATAGAAAAAAGGGTCCAAAAAAGCGACTTTGTGACCTGGACCCCTTAATTTCGGCGACTTTCCGACCTCAGGGGGGGGGGACCCACCTGCACCCCCAATATGTATTTGATAAATTATCTAATTAGGGCTTAAATCGACAAGAGCCATGTTTTAAAGGGACTCGCTACTTGTCGCAGATTTACTGATGTTCTATTGACTTTTGCATATAACTCAGGATTATGATAGTTTGATTTATTATCTAATAGAAAATCAAAAGAATTTGCCATGTTACGGTAATAACTTTCATGATACGGCCATTTGAGCAAAGTAGTACCTTCACTATAGAAATGAATAGGAAAACAGCATTTTCACATTATCTGGCATGGATAATCCCCTTCTTCTATTGATATTGCAACCAAACCTTGGGAATGTATGATGGACATCTATACAAACATTTTAGGACCAATAAAACAGTGGGTCACGGATAAAATGAGAAAGACATGAATTTTGGAAAAATATTTCTTTTGCCTTAACTATAGGATCCTATGGGTGTCCAAGCAGTAAATACATGTGAACAATGGAGGTATACTGTCCAAATAACAAATACAAATAGTTGATTTAGGGAAAGTGGTCTATGTAGGAATATGAATACAGCTTAAAGAATACTTTTTATGAGCTTCGATTTTTGCCGCCAGGTGGCTTCTGTGTAGGAACCAGCGATTCCCTTTAACCCTTGTGACAAACATTTTTCTTAGAGTCGCGAAGGAACATTGGCATTTCAAGTGACAAGAGGGTGATGCATGGATGCAGCCCTGGGGAGTTATTAACTCACCAATCCTGAATTCAACGCATCATGCTGACCCTACGTGGTCGACATGGATGATGGCCTAATGCGCAAATGCAGCGCTGGTGAGTTACTCACCAGCGCTATACCTGGTATACGTTGGTAGGGACGTTGGTGCACCATCGCAATAACCAATGAGCATGAAGACGCGGTATATTATCTGATACATCTTATTTAACCCACGGTGGACGGCTGAGACAAAGGTTTCACACTTTGGGTATATTGTACAACCGAGGGTTAAGTCAGATAGACGACACCTGGCCAGGCTTCTCCCACATACCCACTGCCCAATGGTCATTGACTCGGTGTATAACACCTCGTCTTGACCCTGTGGGGCAGTGGGTATATGGAAGAACCGTGTCCAGGTGTCGTCTATCTAATACATATACGTATAGGTTGACAGAGACTAGAAGGTGTCACCTACCCATCTCACAGATGAACGAGTGCGGCATGGCACAGGGATGGTCCAGCCACTCAAAGTCCTGGGAGCCCCTCAGGAAGGTGCAGGCCGGCTCTGTATCCTTGTTCACTGGGTGTCCGGCCGCCCAGGCATTAAATGTCCCTCCTGACAGAAACACGACTCGTGTATTAACTATATTAGGAGCTAGGGTATATGCATTTGATGTCTTCGATGGTTCATATGCGATTTCATTAATTATCTTTGGCATGCTTTTTCGTCGTGATGCATGCAGGCAACTCTGGTGAGTAGATTCAACAGAGCTGCATTTATGCATCATGGCGACAATTTAAAGAATATGACATATCAAAGCACCATGAACCCTTCAAGGGTTATAGCCATGATACTCTTTTATATAGCACCCTATACTGTTATTAACAGTTAAGATAGCCTTATCCTATGTCCTTCTCCAACCAGATAACCATAATGGTATTTGACCGACCTTGACCCATATGATCGTCGGCCCACGCCCATCCCGTCTCCTTCTCGCGGGCTCCAATCCACAGGAATGACAGGCCCTTGATCCCCATGAGCGTCCCTAGCAACGCCTGCACGTGGTTGTTGGTGACTGTTGCTAGGTAACCACCATTTTCCCGGCAGTACTGAGCGGCCTGGTCCCAGGTCAGTGCCATGTCGGGGACGGCCAAGGTCACGTTGCCATCCTCAAGGACGATGGCACCAGAGGGGGTCACCAGAGCCCCCAGTCCTGAAATGTTTGTGTAACATTGTGACAAAGATAGAGAAAGGGTGATAGGATTAGGCTATATGTATAGATCCCATTTATTCAATTAAGATAGCCTTATCCGATGTGTTTTGTTATTTCGTTCAAGCAGCCTATATACCCCCCTTGAATCCGCACCTGCTGTCTGCTCAGCCGAGTGCTACTTACCTAAAGCGGCGCCCTTCCTCGTCATGTCTGCTCACCTGAGCCCTACTTACCTATAGCAGTCCCCTACCTCGTCGTGTCTGCTCACCTGAGCCCTACTTACCTATAGCAGTCCCCTACCTCGTCGTGTCTGCTCACCGGAGCCCTTCTTACCTATAGCAGTCCCCTATCTCGTCATGTCTGCTCACCGGAGCCCTACTTACCTATAGCAGTCCCCTATCTCGTCATGTCTGCTCACCGGAGCCCTACTTACCTATAGCAGTCCCCTACCTCGTCATGTCTGCTCACCGAAGCCCTACTTAGGGGTGATCCATTTAGTATGTCACGCTTTTTTTGGCCATTTTGAAGACCCCCCCCCCCCACCCCCATGTCACACTTTGTCACACTTTCCCAAACACCCCCTATAAAAGTATGTCACAAATCTGCTGACACTGGGCTATTGTTAATGTCCTATATAAACATAGCGTTTTAGTATACTTAAATGGGGTCCAACATTCGCCTTCTACGTTCCTACTCTGTGGGGTGAACTAGTCAGAGGTAGGCTTCCGCCCAAAGATAACACAAGGGTAGTGAGATCCAGCTTTATTTGATGTTGTGGATGTTATAGTATACATAGAGCACCTTCACAGATTATCTTATAATCACAGCCTTCCCTCCATATATATAAAGATATGTACCTCGTTATTGTCAGTTAGCTCCAGGGCTTGCATTGATAATTATACGCGACGGCCTTAGTCAAGGCAAGATATACATATAAACATCCAGCAGGATTCCTTTGGGGAATCCGGAATGTGTAAGTCTCCGTTCATTCAACTAATAAATACCTTCAACCCAATCTCAGTTAGGCCATTACGTGTCCCTGTCATACTCATCAACGTGCCCCGATGCCGATCTTATACGCTTCTCTATGATACCGGATAGTATGATATCTGTTCTACGAGAACACAGGTGCAATCTATTGGTTACTCTCCGGTCACCACTATGGATCCGGGATATACACATACAATCAGTTTCCAATTCATCAGGTCGGCTACTTTAAATAGTTGGCTTTCCAACTCCATGCTGATAAAGCCGGTATACTGTATCACTAACTCCATGTTTCTCTCCGGAATATAAGACTATACATATAGCACATGAACCAAATATCCAATATACAATTCCGATGGCAGTGTTGTTACCTAATATCTCCAATTGAAATGTTACACCTTTATGTTCAAATTCCAGTGTTCCATATACTCCAGTGTTTAAATCACGGGACCACTGTTAGTCAATGTTAAACCGATGTTAAACCTTTAGAACCACACACATACTCCTCAGGAGTTACACAGTGCCATCTGGCCTTCTCGATCGTACTCCCCAAACGCTCACTGATAACTGACTGCGCATTCCCTTTCCCCGGGCTTATACTCTGTTTCTTTTACTCTTTATTTCAGCTTCCCGCGGATCAATGTTTAGACCGCCTCCCTTCATGATCATGCCCGGCACATATCGATTGTCCGTCGGTGTCATCTCTCATCCTTTATTGATCAACAATTAGGCGGCCCTACTTGAGACCATCCCGATACCATGATTCAGGGGCCGGCAACGACCACCCTCATTAGGCAGAGCCCTGCCATGACCATGCTGTGTTCGTGGCCCGGTCTTCAGTCTCCGTCGCCGTCTACCCCACATGCTGCTCTCGTGGCCCTGGTTACCAGCCTCCACTACCATCTACCCCCCACGCTGTTCCCGGAGGCCCCGGCCGTGGCTGCCATGCCCACATGGATCTGTGTCCCGACGCACAGCCCCATCTGCATGCACTACTCACTCCCACCGCTGGGGCCGTGTTCGCTACTCCCCATTGGCCTTCTTGGTTCTAGCCTATCTCCTGACCTGGATCCATCCCGTCGTTATCTTTCCTACCAGCTGCTGTAGCCCGGATCCTATTTTATTTGCTGCTTTCCTGTTCGGGCTCTAGGCCCTGACCACGAGCCGAATATATTCAATCCAAATAACTTTGACTCTTATTATGACCAAGTCTACCGTTATAGGACCTTATGACATTATTTATATATACTTTATATTCGTTATTTACTGCGTGGCCCGCGTACTGGATTTGCCCGATTTGCATGTGACCTAATGTATGCGACGACATTCTTTTCTTTTATTATATTAGTCTCACTGAACTGCATCTTAATGTGTACTACTTCCCCCCATTTATTCAATGTATATCTACTATACCCATACATATTCATGTATATATATATACAGTTTCGCCCATTCCCATATGTTATATTATACGTTATTCATCAATCAATAAATGTGTCCTCCAAACATTTTTGCTCTTCTTTAGTTTTCCACTATAACCCAACACCCCCCCCCAGAACCGTATCATCTAAAAGACCATACACATATTGTGATAAGCAGTGCATAAGGCCTATCATTATATTGAATATAAATTGTAACCCAGGTATAATACAATCAGATTGGTATTAAAGTGTTGAAAGGATGACATCAGATATCAGTCAAATCCATCAAGTCCTCCTAGACAAGAAAATGATGGATTTTATCGACTCAACCCTTTCAGATTACAACTGTTCAAAGAGGCATTAACAAAATCACATGAGTATCGGTGGCACCCTAGATTTTTGTGGCCTATATCCATGGATTCTTTTCTGTTTTCACAAGAATATAAGGTGTGCTGGAACTGCTACCTGAGGAAGAGGCCTCAATTTTATTTCAACATGGGTGTGCGGCTGGCCCTCCAGCTACCCTTTTCCTATTGAGGGATAAAAGTGACCCCTAGTGCAGTGTCTAGGTTTAAGCAGATTCTCTTGCATTTTAGTCAAAAGTGACCTTGATTGCAAGTTATTTTGGTGAGAACTGCAAAGTGACCCTTGGTGGGAAAGGTTTTGGTGAAAATTGACCCTTGGTGAGGGGGATTCTGGTGAAAAGTGACCCTTGGTGAGGGGGATTCTGGTGAAAAGTGATATTTGGTGAAGGGATTCTGGTGAAAAGCAGACCCTTGGTGATGAGGATTCTGGTGAAAAGTGATACTTGGTGAGGGGATTCTCGTGAAAAAGCAGACCCTTGGTAGGCCCTAAGGGGGATCTTACTCAAAATGTAGGGCGCCTAACCTTGCCAGCCGCACACCCATCTATCTATATAAAATATACAACCCGAGCACTGCTATCCTTTCCTCTGATGTTGGAAGACCTGTGGTACCCACATACTATTTCAAGTAGCACACATGAGATTATTATGCTGCTTAGTGGCAATGCATATACAGCAGTGGAGCATTTATTTAATATATGGTTTTAAAAATCTTAAAGTGTGACGTCACACAATCCTATACACCCCCCACCCCCTTGTCACACTTTGTCACAGGAAAAAAAGACCCCCCCCCCCCCACCCCTTTGGGCGTGACATACTAAATGGATCGCCCCTTACCTATATCAGTCCTCTACCTCGTCATGTCTGCTCACCCGAGCCCTACTTACCTATATCAGTCCCCTACCTCGTCATGTCTGCTCTCCTGAGCTCTACTTACCTATAAAGGTTATCAGCAAGTAACACAGCGTCATATCCTGTCTCCTTGGCAGTAATTTGTCCGGTCTTCTCTTCTTTAGATTCAGCTCACTTCAGGCTTTGTCTAGAGGGTCTAGGTCGTCCTGGAATGGTCAACACATGTATAATAATATTAATATGTACACCGCTGAGCATGACTCGAAAACGGCCAATATGTGATCACCCAACACTAACAGTAAACGTTAAATGAACGTCAGTTACAGTTCTTGTTAGTATACTTCTGTTTGTCATACTGTTCGAGTTTGTATTGAGATACATAAGGCAAATAGACCCCACTATTTCCAGAAAAGTATCCCCCTTTCAGCCCACTCCCAACTGACGTTTACCATAAACGTTTTACAAACGTAACAATGTAAGACCTCGTTGAGCGTTCTGACAGTTATCCCACAGTGCTCAATCTATTGTTGATTCAATGTTGAATTACCCTTTACAGGGACTTTATCGTTTCCCGTTTTCAACATTGGAACTAATTGTATATGTTTATACTGAATAACTCCAATTGGTTTGAACGTTAAGTTAATGTTTGACCAACCTCAATTTGTTACCTGTTGAGGTGGTCAGGGATGGTCCTTGTTAACACCTGATGGTGATATCCAAGTACCTGCATGACCACACCTATCTCAGCTCAGGTAGATATATGCCCATCAGCTGACCTATACTCACCTGTCCTCCTGGGTCCCTGTTATCGTTCAGACAGGGGGGGGGGGGGGGACTCAATCTAATATAGTATAACTAATGAACGTGATCCTGATCCTATTGACATAACTATTATCCACCGAATAAGCAAGGCCACACCTGTGTTAGTTGTGGCCATCTTTCTTCGATTTTGAAGCTAGGATTAATTGTATGTCTGCTTATGATTGTATCTGCTTATGATTGTATTACCGATAGAAAATCAAATTACTAAATACCTAATTGGGCCTACTGTTACTGCAATTGTATAGTTGTGCTTGGTCAATAGATAAAACATAATTATAAAAGAAGGCCCGCATCAAAAACTCTATTGACAGTTCGAACTGCCAATAGTGGAAAATATTTCTGTTATTGACAGTTTACACTGTCAACAGTGGAAATTATTCCTGTTATTGACAGTTCCTATGTAGTGGAATATTTCTGTCTCATTGACAGTTCCCACTAACATTGGAATCAAAAAGTGTTTTTTCAGCAAAAGTTTTTTTTTTGGCAAAATTTTTTTGTTTTTTTTGCCCTAAGTTATTTTGTCACCAAAATCGGTTTTGCCTTCAGAGTTTGTTTTGCCCTTCAAATTGTTTTTTTTCTCCCAATCGGTTTTGCACCTAAAATCGGTGTTGCACCTAAAATCGGTTTTGCACCTGAAATCGGTTTTGCACCTAAATCGGTTTTGCACTAAAAATCAGTTTTGCAGTTTTGCACCAAGTATCGGTATTGCACAAAATTCGATTTTTCCATGATTCAACTTCTCCAGCGAAATCGACTTTTCCACCGAAATCGACTTCTCCATCAAAATCGACTTTTCCGTCAAAATCATTTTTTCAATCAAAATCATTTTTTCCGTTAAAATCGTTTTTTCCTTCAAAATCGGTTTTCAGTCTAAATCGGTTTTCAGTCTAAATCGGTTTTCAGTCAAAATCGACTTTTGATTGAAGTTAAAGTGAGGAACTGTCAATAAGAGAGAAAGTTCCGACTATTGACAGTTCGATAAAGAACTGTCAATAACAGTATAATTTGCCACTATTGACAGTATGAACTGTCAATAAGAGAGAAATATCCCACTATTGACAGTCTGAACTGTCAAAAATAAGAAAGTTATCCACTATTGACAGTTTGAACTGTCAATAGCAAGATCATGGTGGGCCAGCTATTGACAGTGCAAACTGTTAATAGTAGAAATTACTGAAATATCATGTCAATAAACCGTCAGGAGGTACATGACAAAAAAAAAAAATAATAATAATTTTTTCTTATTGACAGTTTTAACTGTCGATAACAATAAAATTCCCTTATTGACAGTCCGAACTGTCAATACCAGGATAGAATTCTCTTATTGACAGTTCACACTGGCAATAAGAGATTAATTTTCTCTTATTGACAGTTCCAAAATGGAACTGTCAATAAGAGAATCTGTTCCTTTTATTGACAGTTCAAACTGTCAATAAGAGAATTCTATTCCATTATTGACAGTTCGAACTGTCAATATTATATAGTCACAGCCTTTTCGGCCAGGCGGATATAAAAGGTGTAATCAAAATATTCAACTATGTTCAAGCCCGGTGTTCAAGTTATTTTAGGGAGACAATTAACTGCAATCTTTTGTTTTTTCTTAACGTTATTTACCCTAAATGTAATAGCATCCAGTAATATATTTGTATTTACTCAATACTGGTTAAACCTATATGGGTATAATCATGTTTTAATTTTTATTAAGGAGGACGGGACGATATTCCGCCCACCACACTGTTTACATGTCCTTGTGCAAGTGTGATGCTGTTGGTGCAGTATTCTTTCATGTAATATATTTAAGAGACAATATCTGTATCGTGGTGTTATAAACAATACACAGTGGTGATACATTAATACAAATTACATGAACTTAAGATCAACGGACAGACAACATGAGAGCGCGGCTTTAGTCCAGGTTTTATTTCAATATGGCGGGTCTGAAACTTTTGTAAGTCGGAAGTTTCTATGTTTTCATGGTCAAACGCGTCCCATAATTTTAAAAGACTATAATAAGGGGATCGCTTATAAAAACTTGATTTGGCACGCCGTTTATCAAATTTTACTTTTAAGTCACCGCCTGATAATTATTTATAGTTACACATTGTACATTATTTATTTCATCATAAACCTGTATCTATGCATGTTCTGGGACCTGAACAAAGATGAGTCACAAATACTGCAAGTGCACGACCCATTTCATGAAATAAAAACTGTATACATGTACTCATTTATACCAGCACATACCCTTTTATAACATGATTAGTTGATTTTAAAATAATAATTACAAAAATTAACATAAGTATATCTTTTATCATTTGAACTGTTTACTTCTGAAAGTACCTAAGACCGGGCCTCAGATAGTTCTGATATAACACCTAGTTTTAGATATGATATTATACCATCCATGTACTGCACACTTACCGCAGCTTCCTGTGTGGGGTTATTATTATGTTTTGTACATCCATCAGAAGACAGGCCTGTTGCTATTTTGTAGAAATCATTGAATTGAAAGAAAAAATCTATCGGCAGCAGAGTTCTTCAATTAGCTAAAAATGATGATATCCATGCATAATTCTATCCATTCACATTGCACCCAAGTTGAAGTTGTAGAGTATAGTATCCATATTACCCACTATACCTGTGGTGTGTACGGTTATGTGCTGGTGGGAGTTGGGATATGGCTGTGCTGCAGATGTGTATGGTGGAGTGTGGTTTTGGGGACAGAGCCGAGTTTTAATGACCCATGTCCCCCGTGTCATGTCCCCCCGGAGGTGCATGCCCTAACCGTGTCCTGCACTGGTTCCCGAGCCCCCGGGGCAGCCATCATTTGTCCAACGGTCACCAGCCACATGACGTCAAGTGCTGCTTGTTTAGTGTGTACTACTGGAGGTGTTGTCTGTGTGGGTGAGGGAGGGGGAGGGGGAGGGGGGGCAGGCCAGTTACAGTAAATTGATCATTCCTACGTATGGCCCGCATTTTGCGTATAACCCGCACCCAAACTCGAGAGAATCTTATAACCCGCACCTAGGTTCTGAAATGTCCTATTTTAGCACTGTTCTTTGGTAATAAATAACCCTGTGAAGATATATTATTTAGTATCAAATTAAAGCCCTGATTCAAGTACAACCTGCAAGTTAAACGCGAGATTTTACGGTATTACCTGCTTTGGAGCCATGGGGGGAGGGGCTGGCTTGGGAGATTTTTTTCGAACAAAAAGCAACATGTTTAAAATATGAGCTTTAACAATTTAATTCCCGCCCCCCCCCCCCCCCCCGCCCCCGATACCTACCACCAGCCAGCCGTGTATTTCAGGGGGAAAAAACATGGGTGCCCAGTCTTGAGATTTGACCCCCATTATTTAAAAGTGTTGGCAAATGCCTCGTCTGTCGGATAGATCACAACCACTGGAAGTGATGGGCATGGACCGGTAGTGTAAAATTGAGGTCATTTGATTAATAATAGTTTGTATCCTAGAGACGGGAAAAGGACGGGTGGAGGAGGCAAAGCACAGCAGACACGGCAATAGGGTGATTTTAACGATATATGATCGACAATCCATTTATAAAGATTATATCAACATAGGACAGGCCATATGCACCATATTGGCCTGGATAAAGAATATAGAATAGCGCGCAGAGGTCATTCATATAAGGATTGGAGTGAACAGACCTTGGCACCATCACTGTTACATGTAGCTGGGGGCAGAATGTTTAATCACAACTTCAAAGGCACAAAAACACAGATAAATCTACATCACCATTACAAGACTGTAGGTGCGGAGGTTCAGAGCATGGCGCATATTTAAATGGAAAATAATCATGTTAATATGAACAGTACATCTTCAGTGAATAGCTTAGGTAATATTATAAACAGGTATTTACATTTAAATATCCTCATGGAAGGACACCAAATATGCTCACCCTAAACAATGCTAGATTTTGACTCAAATGTATGTCATACATTGTAACATTGGCTTGAGAAATATGATTGGCAATCAAAGCTAAAGTTGGTAAAAAAAAACAGTGTAGGGATTCCAGAGGTCATTTTCTGGTCTATTTCTGATTCTTTTTTTACCATTATATGTGCCCCATGGTGGCTAAAAACAATACTAATAGCACCCCTGATGGTTCCTCTTGTCAGAACGGGTCACAATTCTGATCACAGTGGCTTTCAGAAATGTCATATCCCCTCAGGATAAATATGTATTATGGTGGGTTCTTTTCCAAATAATATCAATAAATTATAACAAATTCAGATTCATAACAGTGTATAATCTCATTTATTATGGTCTCTTACCACTACACGTGATTCAATGACATGTTATCTCTGCAAGTTTTTTTGGATGCTATCCCTGCTGTATATTAATCATACAATGTATTGAATTCCAGTCAACTCGCTACTTACCAAGTCGTCCACTACCATGACGTCCACCTACCAAGTCGTCCACTACCATGTCCTCCACTTACCAAGTCGCCCACCTACCAAGTCACCCACTTTCCAAGTCGCCCACCTGCCAGGTCGCCCACTCACCAAGTCGCCCACTTACCAAGTCTCCCACTCATTGGATATGGAGGAATCACAAGAATTACCAGTGGGCGAGTTGGAGAGTGGGCGAGTTGGAGAGTGGGCGAGTTGGTTAGTGGGCGACTTTGTAAGTGGGCGACTTGGTGAGTGGGCGACCTGGACAGTGGGCGACCTGCACAGTGGACGACCTGGACAGTGGGCGAGTTGACCAGAATAATTGGTGGGCGAGTTGGTAGTGGGCGAGTTGGTGGGTGGACGAGTTGTCTGGATACCAATGTATTCAGTATCATGAGTATGACAACTCATCATAGTTGGAATATCTTGAGACTGAGACTTATGGGGCATATTGTACCATCATTTCTGGATTCGGTGACCTCTAATTAGTCTGGCTAGATAGGTCTGCCTTCTTTTTTTGGGGCCATTGAACAGTATATAGCAATACCTTATTGAAAGATGATTCACATTTTATTTTTGTACATTGGTTTTTATTCCTGACAAGTATGGAAAGCGCTTGGCACTTATAACACAATATAGCGTCAGCTTTAGAATTGCTGAGGTTCATTTATTTCATTTTGTAAATAGACTGAATATAATTATAAATGGTTTTGAACTAGTAAGCCATTCAATTCATTTATAATACCATACTTTATAAGAAGCAGTTTAGCAGAGGAATACTTCACCCAGTCACCAACAGAGAGACATTTTTACAGGGGTGGAGCAACAACAGTGATACCGATACACAAAAAAAAGAGAAGCACTTTATGTATTAACATGCAAATAAAGTTAGATTCACCACAATAATTATACAATCAGAGCATAGCACATTAAAGGTACTAAAATATTCATCAACATTTTGCTGTCTAGAGGTGTTACATCTTACTTCTGCAAGTATCTTTAGTAAAAGATAATTGTGTGTAGGAGCCTTCCTTGTGAACTGCATTCAAAGACTTAGATCCAGCTCTTTTTCATACTTCTCAATGTAACGCAGCTGTTCAGCAGAGAAATAGTTGACCCAATCACCAACTAAGCCTTTCCTGTAGAAGTCACGGTATGCTTTGTTTTGTACCATTGGGTTCTTCTTCATTTCTTCAAAACCTGTGTGTTTTACAATTTTGTTGATCTGATCTTCAGTAAGAGTCTTGTTACAATGCTTGGCAATCATTCTAACACATTCACCATGATTAGCCTTCAAGTCTTCGTACCTCAGAAACAGGAACTTTGGGTCATCTTTATACTGCAACCAGCTCTTGTAAAATTCACCCCAGTCCCCACAAACTAGCTCGCCCTTTTTAAAAAGTTCAAAGAATGTATCCCAAGACCCCTTATATTCAAAAACAGAATGATCTTTGTACATGTTGAAATAAGACACTAATGTATCCTTCAGATCTCTTATGATGACAATCACCTTAGTGCTGCCATTATTGAGTTGTTCCTCAAAGATGCTGGCAGCAAGATGGGATGTCATGATGCGTGGTGATATTCTTGGCATGCAGAGAACCTCAGGTTCATTTTTGAAGGGATATTGAAATTCCAAAAAGTAGGTACGATCATTCTGGTGGATGTTGAGGGCTGCTTCTGTGTCAGCATCATGTGTTATGAGCCACACAATCTCTCTTAACCATGTTCTTCCTGTTAAGGTACAAAGTGAATTAGAGGACTTGTTAGGCAAGTAGTCATTTTCGAATATCAGTTAATCATTTTGACTAATGCATTATTCAGACTGACTAATATCCCAATGACTAATCTGGGTAGGTACTACTGACTTTATGTCAAAAATCCACGGATTATCAGTGTGGAAAGTCCACAACAGGACTACAGTGATACGTTTCGAAGCCCCATGGGGAGTCTATGGACTCCATAGGGTTTACCTGATGCATACATTGAATGCAGCACTGTCCAGATTGTAAAACTTGCCAGGGCTGTTTTCAAATACATTATGACTACGGAGAGCACAACACATTAGAGCACCATTTAAAACAGGTGGAATACAGTAGTAAATAAATATCTGATCCATTTGGCCCCAGTAATTTTACTGCCTTAGTACTCTTCATACAGCTAGCTATAATGATAAAGACATAGAAGAAATTTATCAATCTTATCCTATAGTATTGCACTGATAAAATGAAGGGATCCAAACTAGTCAAATGGTCGTCTTATAACAAGAGTTTAGGGTCTTTAAAGTGACGGTCATGAAATAAACAAGTTAAAGGTTGTCTACCTGAGAACCTACTGAGTTACCATCCCACAAGACAACACTAGACTGATCTAACAATGACAATGTTAGCCCAGGTGGTGGCCCACTCCAAATGACGAGTCAAGGGTCTTCTAATTCACAACTAGAATAGTTAACAATTTATTGGCTGCAAACTTCTTTAAATGTGCTTCAATCCTTTTGTCAGCATGATGCATGAATGTAAACCTGGTGAGTCCATTTGTCAAGACTTCATTCATACATCACGCCGATCCCTTGGAAATGTATTAACAGTTAGGTGAGTATAGTTACCAAGGCTGAATTCATGCATTATGATCACATAGAGCATAGCACCTTAAAGCACTATGCAGCCCTTCAAGGCCTAACTTATGCACTATAACCTCTACTTCACTGCAGATGGAGCTCACTGGGTTCTGAGCCTAGGCATAATCTACTGTCCATGTCTCTAATTCTCAGGTTTGTAATAGCTAATTCATGTAGGTAGGTTAGGGGAATCCCTGCCATGTCCTGAAAGTCTGTATAAGAGTATTTCTAGTCTTCAGTATACCTACATATATGTAGGTGTAATACCAATGAGAGTTTCCTTGCAGCTATTATACTATTGAAATAAACACAAAAGAGGTGTCTATGCCCTACACATATTTGTTTTGTCTAAATTATATCAAAATGTTGAATCTTTTACCGTTTCTAGCATCCCTTATAGATAATTCTCAAGATTCTCCAAAGCATGAATGTGTATTCCCAGTATTATGATTAAGATCTACAAAGAAATATAGACAGAGCTGCACGCTAAAGTGGCTGAGTCACTAGTTACTGCACGAGCCGTAGTTGGGCCGTATTGCACGCTGGCCGTAGGCCTAGTGCAATACGGCCCAACTACGGCAAGTGCAGTAACTAGTGAAGAGGGCACTTTTAAGTGACGCTCTGTATTTATTTCAGGGTTTTTCAGTCTAAAATAGGTACACAATCCATGTTTGTTAACTTCCGCGATGTTTTCTTACTTCCGCGGTGTTTGTTTACGTCCGTAGTGCCGCCATTTTGAATTCCGCCCAGGTCACGTGACCCTCGGTAGCGTGGCAACCCCATGGCAACCCCATGGCAACCCCATTGCGACCCCTAGTAGCGTGCAATACGGCCAGAGCGTGCAATACGGCTGAGGGTTATTGCATGCCTCACTGGCATACGGCACTCCCATAGGATTAACCTTGACAGTCCGTATTCACCATGAAATAATATGCAATTCATTCCCTCACTTTATACATAATGCATGCTATACTGATACCACCTACAGGGGGAATCCTGAATCAGGCCCTGGTTGATGTGTCTATGGCTGGCATACGTCAGGCTTTGGGCTGGCACATGCCAAGCAGGTGCTTTATCTGACAACTATAATTAGAACACCGTCTACCTTGTCACATAGAACAGTCTGCAGACGACTTAATCTTTTGAGTGTACACTGCTATTGAGCACATAGACGAATCAAATAATTATAATTATTTAGAATAACTATCATAATTTTCTCATGTATAAACTAAGTGGAATTGTTGCAGGAGCTATCCCTTTTGATGCTACATTGCGTTATGGACCTCCCCCACTAGAATGGGCCAAAAACAAAATAAAGATAACATTTACCAAATTGACCAAACAGAATAACGATGACATTTACAGAATTGACTTTCTCATTCCCTCCCAAGTATATTTCAGAAAATGGAAAATCAACGGATTCACCCAGATAAAACACTTTAAAAGGGTTTTAAATCTTTTAAACAAATGGAATTAATTCAACATTTTATACAAGAACACTTTCTTATCATTTCCTCCACTTGTGTCAACATTTTTATGTTAAAACAGGAAAATCTATAACATCAGAGGTTAAAATGTGTGTTTTATTTTACAAACATTTGCAAACCTCAAAACAGATTTCTTTTTAAATGTAAAAAACAGATATCTTTGGTAGCCGGATAAAATAGGTTCAGGCTTGACCAACTAGGACACCATCCCTAACCCTTCATACTCACCTGACTTTGGATAACTTATAACCAGGATGTCCTCTGGATATAACTTCAACTTCTTCACAGCAGCCAATGCAGTGGGAGGCATTGCATTTAAAAGAAGCAAACCCTCATAGCGGTATGTGTTAGGAAGTCTCTCAGTGCTAGAAGATGCAGCTGCCATTAGGGTTGATGGAGGACACGTCTGGACTTGGGGAACCTCCAGTCTTGTTTGCAGCACGATATTGATAAATAAATGATATGAGTGTGATTCATTTGTCATATACATGGACACATACACAACTAACAGCAATTAATGGTTCAATGTACCCGTATTAAGTTTGGAAATTGAGTTCTTTCAATTTAATGAATGACATTGTCTGCAACCTCTGCATTCGTCACCTCAGTGGAAAAAATTTGTAACTGAAAAGGTTTCTTCCAACCGGAGAAAGGTTGTAGCTGCTTTATCATGATCATGAGACGATGGATACCATTTTATTTAATGATTGTAACATTCCACATAGCTAGATACAATCTGAAGGTATAAAAAAGACTTTGTAGATAGAAATGGAATGCAAGGTATTTGATATTTCATGTTTGAGAGCATTCTGAATACCACTATGTTTCTATAATGTAAATGTCTCAAATTTTCCACCCATGACCTTTCCCCACTCACGATTCTGTGTTTTAAAAGAGACGATAATTTTTATGGCATTTCACTGTTTTACTATACAGTGGACCAGCTATCATAGTGAATTTAATGCCTCGCATTATAAACATTTTCTCATGATCAAGTACTACCGTGAAACCTCGCCCAAATATCTAACTCGCATATAAGCCACCTCTATTCTAGCATGTTTAGTAATGTGCAGGCTTTTCAGCTTATGTTGAGTAATGTCACAACTTTGTTCCGGTTTTATTCTTCAATGTACAGGATTTTTGCTAACAAAGGGATGACATTCCGTTGGTATACATTCACATAGATAATGACCGGTAGGAGCAGTCTGCTGTTGAATTCACAGGAGCACGTGTAGAGAGGGAAGATAGTTCAAGGAAAAGTGGTTTTGTAATAACAAGGTTCAGTGCATGCCTAATTATGAAGTGCAGAAGGTACTCAGCTGACAGCTTCCCACCTAATGTTATGTAAAGGAGACAGCCCTCATACCCCTCTTTTTTTATGGGTATTTTGACAAATGCCTGGGTATTTTTACAAATGCCTATCCACTCAGCTGACAGCTTCCCACCTAATGTTATGTAAAGGAGACAGCCCTCATACCCCTCTTTTTTTATGGGTATTTTTACAAATGCCCATGTGGAGGACCAGGTGCATGCAGTGATGGTGATTTCTTCTCATCCAAATACAGCCCAATTTGCTCTTTTTTAATATAGAACCTGGCTAACTGCTATTCTGTCAGGATAACCCATACTAAATCATATAGAATCTGGCACAAAGAAATCTATCAGGTACATCTTTTCATATAGTGTGCATCCCTTTTCTCAAAGGTCCTTAGTCCACAACTGCCAAGTACATTGCCAGGTTCAGTCATGTAAATTATCAAACCATGCCTGTTGTATTGTTTGTGTAAACTACAGGGCAGGGTATTGATTATCCAAAGTTTAGAAAATATAATTTTATAAACCTTCCTGGACCCATGAATGTAGAGTTCAATGTAGGGGGAAAAAGATTTATGAATAGTAACTAGCTACCTTAGCAACAAACCAATGAGATGGATGGATCCCTTGGATCAAATATAAAGGAACAGGTGTACTTAAAACTGTTCTAGCAGCAACATTTTTTTTGAGTGGGAGACAATAATTATGTGACGAAACCTGGCAAATCGTAACATTAGGGGGAATAGCCATAAATGCACTAAACATGATATTTCAGGAGATGATAAAATGTGAATACTTAAGAGAAAATGACCTGAGACTAACTTTTCCCAAGGAATCTTTTGAAGCTATTACCGAAATTCTATTATCATTCTAAATAGGTCATCCCTATCCAATTGCCCCATCGATGAGGATTTCCGAACTGAAAACAGAATGCCAATATTCCTACCAGATCCAAATCTATGGAATAATAATTATGCATTTATTGGTTTAATTTCTAATAATTAGGATTTATATGGATTATTTGAAAATAGATTGATATTTGATCGCATTGCAGTCTATTCTGAATTCCTACATGTCCCTACCATCCCATGTTTGAGATGTCATTTCTCAGCAACTATTTCAAACATTTTGATGCTTGAAGTATCAAATTGTAGCTGAAGACATGAACTTAAATAAAGGTGTTTTCCTAATGTCACGTTTTGTCACGGGCTATGGGTAATAGCATTGGCCCAGGCAGAGACCACAGGACACTAGGGCATAACCGTACTGTCCTACATATAGGACGGTAAAGAACACTAATTATCTCCACAACCGCTAAAGATAGAGCTTAGAGCTTTATACAGGGCATACATGGCCATATATGGATCCACTTATCAATTTTCAGTGCTCTCCGATAATAAATGCCACTTAAGGTGTAACCGGGTTAAATTCATAGATTCATTTTGATTTTCAGACAGTATACATACTAGACACATATGAAATTAAAATTTGTGGTCACACACTTTTAGCCTCTTAAAGTTTAAAGGTGATGTACTTTAGAAATGATTATACTGTAGCTCTGATTCTAGAAATCTGAGGAAAAGGTGTGACATCATTAAATGTAGGCCTATATCATGGCTTTCCAATGCAGTCGTGTTGGAGAAGATTACCCCAGCATAATAGACATTATCCTACAAAGTGTTTTTGGAGAGCTATCAATTTGCAGTGCCTAAAGTGGGCTCTCTACAGGGAGCACACACTTCCTAGTTCCCCATTCAAATACCTATACTCATTCAAATATAACCACTACTCAACCTGGACAAATCATTGCAGGAACGTTGTAGTATATAGACTGAAACCATAGCCTTCCATTGGTATGAAGATAGTTATTATTATTGGAGTCAATTAGCCATAGATAGGACATGAGTGTAAGGAGAAGAGAGGTGAGGGGAAAGGGCTAGTTCTTCGCGCTGTGGCAGGCCACCCTGATGATTACATGGCCTGATAATATATACATATACACTGACCAGACATCCTACCACCTGCATCTCTCTTCATGTGTGTGGAAGGGCGCAAGGTGAAGGGCCACCGACCTTCTGGACATTTTATATTGAACTATGAGCAATTCAAAACATCTGCCCGTTCTTTTCAAAGTTGATGAACTTTCTAACAACACACTAATACAATAACTAACAAACTGGGACCAAGACCAATTGACTGATTGATATATTCATAGCACGGAGTCAACTATGCACCAAAATGCACATCTGCTGTCTATGGACTGTTGACAGGGTACACTAACTGGATTCTGGGATCCCTACACTGTAAAAAAATTCCCTTGAATTCACGGAGAATCTCAGTTAAATTTGACAGTGCATCTCCGTTTTTTGGTTTACAGTGAATCACTGTATATCTCATCTATTTTACAGTGAAATTCCGTAATACATTGCAGTGAAACTCCGTTATTTCTTTTACAGTGAACCTCTGTTTTCTGGGTAGTTCTATCTTTTCCTATCAGGTGGCAGCTTAGTTCCTCAGGAGAGTTTTCTGAAGGTTCTAGGTTCTAAAGCAGTATAAATATGCCAATACGTTAATAATTTTCAATACCTTGATTCACTATAAAGTAGATATACAGATGTAATCTAAATTTGATGAAATATTCACAATCAATAAAAGATTCAATTGTATGGGACACTAAGCAGTACTTGTAATACCATAGACACCCTTATTGTGATAATATGAAAAATATATATTCTCAGCACTGTAGTTGGTGTTCTATAACAATTCTAGAGTAATGTTTGCTCATGAATTGTGATTATAAAGTGCTGTGTATGTGCTCCATAATAATTATGAAGTCCCAGCACAAGATATTTCATGGAATAAAAATGGATATGGTTGATAATTATAGTGAACTGTACACTGACATAAACACAGAATAAAACAGGGAAATTCCGTAAAAATTACGGTGACTTCTAAAAACGGAATTCCCTAAAAAAACGGTGACTTCCAAAAACGGAATTCCCTAAAAAAACGTGGGTTTCCCGGCTCCTTTTGATGCCAGTGCTTCTCCGTTTTTTCTACGGAATATTTTTTACAGTGTACCTTTACACAATGTACTACTTTGATAGAGTGAGTCAGTCATGAGCATGCCAGAGAGGCAGTACTAATGTGCGTTTAACATATTTTGACGAACTAAATTATAATAAGGTATTGCAGACTCACCTCTGAAGATGTGGTTTGGTTTCTGCGCGACAGCCTCACACTGTCTCCTCCGATTTAACAGACTTAGTATAAACAGTCAGCAGGTGCAGGAGAAGAGCAGGATCAGGCTCCCTGACACGTAAAGGTTGGTGGTCTTATGATACCTATTGAGGCGATACTATTATAGTAATGACCTTTAAGATTTGGTTCTGAGATTTGGTTCTGAGAGGAATTCGCAAGTCTGTTTTGAAATTTGCAATATGTATGATAATTCCCATTATATTAGAGCCAATATCTGAATATCCAAATATCGGACTCTGGGAATGGTTGTCATGGTTACCAGGAAGTGGCATTTGTACCGTCTTTGGATAAAAAACATATCTTTTACAATATGCATAATTCTAACACCAACAATGGAACACCAATGATCTACCATTGTATTCTTACAGAGCAATACTGAGCTCGAGGGCACTTCTGGTCTATTTCTGACTCTTTTTACCCCATGGGGGCAAAAAACAACACTAATCGCGCCCCTGATGGTTCTTCCTGTCAGAAGGGGTCACAATTCTGACCATAGTGGCTTTGAAAAAGTGCCATATCCCTTCAGGATGTATACAGGATTGACTAAACTGACTTTGGGGGCTCTGTTTCTGGTATCAATTTTTAAGTATCAGGATGCAGGCCCTTATAGGATGTATTATGGTTTTTTTTCAAATAATATCAATAAAAAAATTCAGATTCATGACATTATAGAATCCTGTTTATTATTGTCTCTTACAACTGCATGTGATTAATGACATAATTATTATCTCTGCAGTTGGACAAGATTGACATGTTTCATGGATCCTGTCCCTGCTGTATAGGGTAGATTCACCATGAGTCGGACACATCCCAGCAAATTTGCGCCATACAAGCGTGGAAATGCGTGAGTAGGCGTGAAGGAATTTTGCGTTCTAACGCAATGTGTGAGGATGCGTTGGCTTTGCGTGAGTTGACGCAGCACTTCCGCATCCCCACTCAACTGAAGCAAACAATGAGTTAGGTTTGCGTGGGGATGCGTGGGAATGTGTGGGGATGCGTAGGGATGCATGGGATGCGTGAGATGAGAGTGTGCTCTTCTCTGATTGGTCAAGTCTACAAGTTTCAAATCTCTTTGTGTAGAGAGGTGGCAGTTAGCACAAGGAGGTACTGGAGGAAGGATGTGTATATGATAAGCAGTTGCATGTTTCCTCTCTAGCTCATCTTAAAACATATTCTATCATCATAAACTGTCTGTACCTGAGAATGTAACATCTTACATACCCAGCCTACTGGTAATTTATGACCATTGTATTCTCATCGAGATATTAATAAGGGAATAGCAATTTGTGCACATGTACATGTAGGGTATACATGTATGTATAGTCTACTGTTTGAACCCATCTCAGGACTGATCCTCTCTTTCCAGATACACAAAGCTAGTACTACATTGGAACCGTGGTCTCAAGGAGCAAGAGCATTTCAATTGATGTTAATAAAGATGAACATATAAAAAGAACAAGGGAGGGAATGGTATATCTACCTCCCACTAATACTAACTGCCCCCCCCCCACCCCTCACAAGCCCCCTCCCTCTTCACACCAACGCATACAAGCGAATTGCGTCAACTTGAGACCCTATTTGAAAATAGATTGATACATGATCCCATTAGGGTCTATTCTGAATTCCTACATGTCCCTACCATGCCATGTTTGAGATGTCATTGCTCAGCAACTATTTCAAATATATTGATGCTTGAAGTATCAAATTGTAGCTGAAGACATGAACTTAAATAAAGGTGTTTTCCCCTAATGTCATATTTCCCCACGTTTTGTCACGTATCAGATTTATAAATGTAATTTTGAATTTAATTGTATTGAGGAGTCCTCTCTGCAGGATATGCTACATGCTTGATATACTGGTATTAAGCACCTAGACAAATAATATAATCATATTTAGAATAACAGTACTATCATAATTGTCTCATGTATAAACTGACTGTAATTGTTGGAGCAGCTATCCTTTTTAATGCTACATTGTGTTATGGGCCTGTCCCACTAGAATGAGCCAATACACAGGATAAAGATGAAATTTAGCAAATTGACTTTCTTATTCCCTCCTAAGTGGATTTCAGGAAACAGAGAAAAGAAGATATGAAAATGTAGTATGCATTGCTATTGGAAAGCTAAAATTTACGGGAAAACGGGATCAAGCTTTCTTCAAAATGACAATTCAACTTTACTGAAGTTTCAAAGTAATTTTTCAAAATCTCCGGTCATCATCCAAAGAATAGGAAAGGTGTGACCTTAGCTTGTAATTGTACATGTTTTATTCACCCAGATGAAACACTTTAAAAGAGTAAATGCTTGTTGTAAAAAGTTTGTTTTTTTTAAAGAAAAAAAGAATTCATCCATTTACCATTTCCGCATCTGTGTCAACATTTATATGTTAGAACAGGAACATCTATTATATCAGTGGTTAAAATATGCGTTTTATTTTACAAACATTTGCAAACTTCAAAACAATTAATTTTCTTTTATGTGAAAAAGACATCTCCTAGCTGGATAGAAAAGGTTTAGGCTGGATACCCATATGGACATCGTCCCTAACCCTACAGCATTAGCCTAGGCCTATTCATGCTTACCTGAAGTTTGGTAACTTATAATCAGGAGGTCCTCTGGATATAACTTCAGCTTCTTCACAGCAGGATGCAGACCTCCGCAAATTTTCAAAAGTCTGCAATACACATTCCATTTTGTGGAGAAAATGAAAATGATGATTAAAATCGTTTTATTGTACTTGTACATACAAATACGGACCCCCGTATATATTTGCAGAGCTCCACAAATTTATCAGGGGCGTGGCAATTAAGCAGTTTCAAAGTAGGGGGGACTGAGGGGTATTTTGACCATTTTTGACGCCTTTTTACTTGACCTTTTAGATTTGACCTTTTTTGGGTTGATCAAAAGTGGGGGGGGGGGGGGGGACATGTCCCCCCCGTCCCCCCCGGTTGCCACACCCCTCTTTATGGAATGTGTATTCCACAAATTTGCGGATGTCCACGAATGTGTGGAGGTCTGCAAATTTGTGGAGAAACAGCACCCAGCCAATGCAGTGGGAGGCATTGAATTAAAAAGAAATAAGCCGTTATAGCGATATGTGTTAGGGAGTCCCTCAGTGTTAGAAGATGCAGCTGCCATTATAGTCGATGGAGGACATGTTTGGACTTTGGGAACCCCTAGTCTTGTTTACAGCGTGGTATTGGTAAATAAATAATATAAGTGTGATAAATTCATTCATCATACATCTACACATACACAACCAACAGCAATTAATAGTTCAATGTACCCCTATTAAGTTCGAAAATTGAGTTCTTTCAATTTAATCAATGGCATTGTCTGCAACCTTCACATTTTCACCTCTGTGGAGAGAGTATGTAACTGTAAAGGTTGTAGCTGCTTTATCATGATAATGTGACCATGGATACTACTGGTAGTCTTGCGGATATCATATCTCAAACATGAGTTCTTACCTAAAACTGAAAATGATAAATGAGCACCAAATGTACTGTATCTCATAGTAAATACAAAAATAGATTTATTGAAAATAAACTAAAGATGTGTGACTTTTTAGTGTAGATTTGATTATTGGAGGGATTTTCTAGGTGTGTTTCCAGTGTCAAGTAACGGATGTAATTCGCAAGAGAGGACCAAAATGTTCCATTTAGGACAATGGAATGATTTCCATGGCGACTAGAATTGGGATGTATGCCAATTATCCATAGAAAATATTCTATTTGCGTTCCAAATATAGAATATCAAAAATGGAATATTTCTAAGTAGACTACTGTATTATCAATAAAAAGTTATCCTTAGGCATTTTTGGGTCCACCTTTTACGATTTTGTCATTCTAATACCCCCTTGTGGCCAAAACAACTCAAAATCCCCCCATAAGGTTAGTTTTCTCAGGACGAGTCACTATTACTCTCCATGGCAGATTGTGGTGTATGTGGGAAGAAATTCAGTGATAAAGAAAGGAGAGACTGAGGCAAGTCTAACTTCTTCTGCAGGGTGGGCACAACTGAGGTAGTTTGCCGCGCTTTTATTGCTACTTCCGGTATGAGCGAGTCTAAGGTATCACAATGCTATATTCGATATACATTACATCCCTCCACCTTTAGTTTTGTACTCATAAGTCCAGTCTGGTAGGTGGCTTTATTACTCTGGTAGACTTTCTAATACCAACTGGTGCAGGGCTACTTGCTCTTGGTGTAGGAGGCGTAGCACTAGGTAGAGGAGGCACATGGTGGTCTTGTGGAGTCGCTGGAGTGGTACTCGGAGGAGTACTGGGCTTCGGCATTGCAGCTGGCACTGGGATCTGAGGTGCAGGCGCAGGTGCAATGTAAGGCGGTATTGGTCGATTCTCCATGGTGCGACCGTTATCACGACACTCAGGCTCAGTTGGGACACGAGCTCTGATGTGATCCATGTGGCGTCTCCACACTCGTCCATCGTCAAGACGTACGATATACGTGACTGGACCAGTCTTTGATTGGAGCACTCCCGGCATCCGCTTGGGGCTGCCAAGAAAAATTCACGACCCACACGGCATCGCCAACGAAGAAGTCACGTGGGATGACTGCAGGCTGATGGTACTGCCTTGCATAGGATTGTCTATCCATAACCTTATTGGACAGAGACGGATGAAGTACATCCAACAGGAAACGTGGCTTACGTTTCATCAGTAACTCTGCTGGTGCTTGTCCAGTAGTCGTCTGTGGAGTAACACAGTATCTAGAAAGGTAGCGTATTACCTTAGTTTCCACATCCTCACCTGGCGTTTTCTTGATACCTTCCTTAAGCGTCTGTACCGCTCGCTCAGCTAAACCATTACTGGCTGGGTGGTATGGAGCTGTACGGATATGCTTAATGGCATTTTTCTTACAGAACTCTTGAAACTCTGAACTTGTAAAACAACTTCCATTGTCACTCACAAGTACAACCGGAGTTCCATGAACAAAGAATGTTCGTCTCAACTTCCTTATAGTAGCTTTGGAAGTGGATGTGTTCATGACATGAGCGTCAATGTACTTTGAATGAGCATCTACAATCACTAGAATCATTTGTCCATCAATTGGGCCAACATAGTCTATATGGATCCGATGCCAAGGTTTACCAGGCCACTCCCAAGGATGGAGCTGAGCATGCGGCGGAGACTTGGATTGGACTTGACACTGCTGACATGATTTCACTTTAAGCTCGATATCAGCATCGATTCCTGGCCACCAAACATAACTGCGTGCAAGTGATTTCATCCTAACGATTCCTGGATGGCACTCATGGAGTTGCTCAAGAACACAGTCACGAGCTTGTGGTGGTATTATCACGCGCAAACCCCACATCAAGCAACCTTGTTCTGCACACAGTTCTTCCCTCCTGCGGAAGTATGGTGCCAGTTCCTCAGACACACTATAAGGCCAACCCTTCAAAACAAAGTTTTGTATGGAAGCCATGATCGGGTCTCGAGCGGTCCAAGAAGCAATTTGAGTACATGTCAAAACCTCAGAACACGTTAGAACCTCAAAAGCCAACACTGTTTCGGCAGGCACAGGTACGGTGAAGTACGGTGTCGTTAAAGGTAACCGGCTTAGTCCATCAGCATTGCCGTTCTCCTTGCCTGGCTTGTAACGTAAACAATATTGGTAATTTGACATTGTCAGTGACCAACGCTGTAAGCGGGCAGTAGACATAGGACTGATGAGTTTGTCCTCTTTCAGCGGGCCCAACAGCGGCTTATGGTCTGTTTCCACGGTGAATTCGCGACCATACACATACTTATGAAACTTGGTCACACCGAAGATTACGGCGAGCCCTTCGCGCTCGATTTGTGCATAGTTCTTCTCAGCGGGAGCTAACGATCTGGATGCAAACGCGATTGGTCGGTCGGAGCCATCCGGCATCCGATGAGAGAGTACCGCACCCAGGCCATACGATGACGCATCACAGCCAAGAAACAATGGTAGAGCCGGGTTGTAGGGAACTAACACTTGCGAAGATTGCAATAGTTCCTTTGATTTAGCAAACGCTTGTTCCTGTTCTGGCCCCCACTTCCACGGAACATCCTTCTGTAGCAGCTGATTCAGTGGTGCGAGTGTCGAGCTGAGGTTCCTTAGGAACTTGTGGTAGTAGTTTACCATTCCCAGGAAACTGCGGAGTTCACTCACATTGGTAGGAGGTGGTGCGTTCTGAAGAGCTGCTACTTTCTCGGTAGTCGGGTGAATTCCTTCTGCATCCAGCTTGTGACCTAGATAGACACAGGAATCTTGGAGAAACACACACTTCTCACCTCTCAGACATAGTCCTGCCTGCTGCAGCCGACCCAGTACCGTCGTCAAGTTTTGATGTGCCTCCTCCTTTGTGTGCCCCGACACCAAGATATCGTCCAGATACACTGCTACCATGGGTATACCCTGAAGTACCTGCTCCAGAACTCTCTGGAAAATACCTGGTGCGGAAGATACCCCAAAACACAAGCGTGTGTACTGGTACAAACCTTTGGTAGTGTTAATTGTTGTGAGTTCACGGGAATCCTCACTGAGAACTACCTGAGTATATGCATGACTGAGGTCCAACTTGGAAAAACAAACACCCCCAGCCAAACTTTGGTACAAATCATCAACATTTGGAATTGGATATTTGTCCACCTTTGCTGCTCTGTTGACAGTCAGTTTGTAATCGCCACAAATGTGAATGTCACCATTCGGTTTCATTACCGGAACGATTGGAGCAGCCCAATCTGCAAATTCAACTTTTACTATGACCCCGTCACGTTCGAGGCGATCAAGTTCAGCCTCGACCTTTTCTCTGAAAGACCAAGATAGTGTTCGCGCCTTGAACTGACGTGGTTGCGCATCAGTGTCTATATACAGTTTCGCTTCGTGACCCTTTAACTTACCAAGCTCGGGTTTGAATAGGTCAGGGAATAGCTTCCTGTAGTCCACATCTGAAAGAGAATGAACCGCGGACCAATCAAGATGCAACTCGTTGATCCAGTCTCTTCCGAGAAGACATGGTCCTTGACCCTCGACAACTAATGCGTCAAGTTGCAATGACTGACCTGCATGCTGCACATTCAATGTTACACGACCAAGTGGCAATAGACTTGCACCTGAAAACATCTTAAGTACAGGTAAATTGGTTTTACTTAACACCAGACCAGGATTACACTTCTTGACATTGTCATACTGAACCTTGTTCAAGATTGTTACACCAGAACCAGTATCAATCTCCATGTTTGTGGCAACACCATGTAAATCTACACATACAATGTAGGGTTTGACCCTTTTACTAGGCATGGCATTGGTATGAAACAAATTATACTGATACTCAATAGCATCGTCACACAGCGGTGCTGCGGTAGCGCCTTCGTCAGTCTCAACAAAGTTTGTTGATTGTCTACAATCGGGAACACTTGTGACAAATTTTCCCCCACGCGGGACAGTCGCATGCTCGCTTGTTATGAGATGCGTCCCCACAACCAGAACACGTGCCCGTCTGGTCGGAAGGCTGCCGATGTTGTTGTTGCTGTTGACGTTGTTGATGTTGTCTGCGTGGCGGTGAAGACTGTCTCCTCTTGCCACGACCCCAGGAGTTGGGCTTTGACATCACCTTGTGGACCTTTGACTCCACAGGAGCGGTGGGCATAGACTGCGACATCACCTTGCTTTGTCGTCCCGTAGACTCCTGAGTGTGTGTGAATTTTAGAAGAGCCGCCAACGTGACGTCTGGCTCATCGAGTCCCTTCTCTCACACTTTTGGCCATCAACATTTCTGAATAATCTGAGATTTTATCTCACCGTCCTTATTATGGAACTCACAGTACTTAGCGAGACTCTTCAGCCGAACATGGAACTGATCAATCATCTCGTCATCTCTCTGATAAGCCTGCCTGAACTCATATATCTGATACTCTTTGATGCATTTAGGTGCAAAGTAATCAGTCAATTTGGTAGTTGCTTCATCAAAAGTTGTGGTAGCATCAATGCCAAGAGATGTAGCAACATCCATAGCGTCATCACCTAAGAGTAACATCAATGATGCAGTCTTTTTCGCCTCATTGGTGATGCCTTTGTACACTAGGAAGTGTGGGAATTTTCTAAGCCATCTCTCCCACCTCTTAGCTGCTGACTCCACTGGCTCCAACTGAAAAGGGTGCATAATGAAGTCCCCCATTGTGAGGCAAGAAGTAGGCCTACAACAGGATGAATAGGCCTAGGCCACCTAAACAGCAAATGTTCCACAATGTAGATGTGAATGTTCAGACTGTTAAGACACAGCTGGTGTAGATCCAAAGAGCCCAGATCCACTGCCACTGGTGATATGAGTGTTTACCTGTGCAGAAAGTGCCAACACAGGGACTGAGGCTGACTGACTGCACAACTGACCCAAAATCACTGCCCTGAATTTTCCACTAAAGTTCACCAAAGATGACAATCAAAGCCCTCAAAATGGAACAAACTCACAGTTTCCAAGAGCTGCCAGGCACGATTGTCCACAGGGTAAGCTCCTTCGTCGCCAATTATGTGGTGTATGTGGGAAGAAATTCAGTGATAAAGAAAGTAGAGACTGAGGCAAGTCTAACTTCTTCTGCAGGGTAGGCACAACTGAGGTAATTTGCCGCGCTATTATTGCTACTTCCGGTATGAGCGAGTCTAAGGTATCACAATGCTATATTCGATATACATTACACAGATGGCAGCCTGGTTTATAAGAATCCATTTCAAGGGGGTGTACCGAGCCACATCACTCATATTATGATATCTTATTTTAAATATTTGGAATCAGGTTAGTCAAATATCTGATGCAAAAAGAAACCATTTTACGATGAGGGGTTACTATCATCTAGTTAGGACCTAACTTAGATCATGTGTACATGATTATTTCAAGAAGGACACCACACCTGTAGAGTGTATTGGTTCTTCGTACGTTTCTGCACAGCTATATAATCTCTTTATTTGCAATATCCCAATGAATACAATATGAATAAAATTAGGAAAATACAACCAAATGCAAGGATGTCATATAGACTAGCCATGTAGGCATTGTGGACTACATGTACAGTAAAACTTGGCACTAGCAAGGGGGGGCACATTAGTCTCACTTAGAGGTGTAGGAAGAACATTTAAATTGGAGAGGGGGGGATTTATCGTGGGCCCTATGGTATTTCATACAAACATATTTAGGGCCCATCTCAATATAATTGGGGGCAGGAGGGGGGGGGAGGGCTTTTCCTACGCCATATGTATCACTTACCACTGCTAATGAATGTGGTTCTATCATCTATGAAATCTTCTTGAACAATACGATAGCCCCTAGAGTATTTTATACACAAAATACATTTGGAATATCTGGGGAACGTGATTCAAATGTCTTAAGATATCCTGACCCTTTTTTAAATCATCCCTACTCTAACCCTCCGATACTTACTCAGATAGGGGGAGTCTATATACCCTTATTGCACCATATTACAGAGAAATAATCATGTTTGAACATTATGACCATGTGGCATTACCATACCGGTGGAAACGTTTCTGATGATAATACCTTATAGCTACCACTTGTCAATTTAATAGGTGAATCTCGAGGACAATGTACAGCGAACACTGTAGGAAGACTTAGTATACAATAGTGCACTTATGCTGCCACCTATAACGTATTATGTCTGGTTATCATATCCATAATGTAACAACAAATGAAATATAATGACCTAGATAATTTAAGTATCAGCAATTGGTAATATGCTATCACATATAAATGTAAGTTTCCATGCGTCCAATATTTAGAGGATATTCTGTTATGAGATCATCTGATCATTTCTAACACAATTATTATATTGTACTTCTACCATTATTTTCCATAACTTAGAGTCCTTCGTTATCAACACGCTAATACATCATTGTAATCTTTTAGCACCTATACAAATATCATAAGGCACCTCTATCACTCCATGGTATTATCTGACCTTGTTGTTACATTAGTTACATTGGTCAATGTGGCCTGTGCCCATGGAATAACTCTTCGGTACTACATTGGTGCATCATCACAACCCTTGTGGCGTATCAGGGATGTTAACCCCATAATGCCATATATGTGATGGACATGAAGCCAATACAGGCCAGTCACTCGTGAGGGCTGCTCCCATGCACCGAGACGACAAAAAAAACATAGTGCCGGTATACTGTCCTTGAAGTGAAACGCATTGATCAAATGTGTTGTGGGGATGCACAAGCTGACATAGAAAACACGGTTTAAACCCAGGAGCCCACCTCGCTAATGGCTCAGTCTTTATCCCAACTCCATAGCAAAGAGCAATGCAAGTTTTTTTGAAGTATCAGGAGTACATACTCTGCCCTGTATACTGCAACCACATAGAATATAGATACAGTGATTCACCCACGTTATAAACATGTGTACCGTACCTTTACATCATACTATTATGTGTCTGTAAATTGTAGTCCAAATTCATCACCGGTCGTATAATTGTTTTATATTGCACGACAACGCCATTGTCTTCCATGACGTCACTGCAGCTCACTACTTGTGACCTCCACAAAATATGTGTTCTCATCATATCACGTGGTATGTAACGTCATCATATGGTGTGCTCCCTGTTGGCTATATCATCATATAGCAGAGACGCTGGGACTATCCACAGTTCAGTGACGTCAGCATAGTTTAGGCCCTAAGCAGCCTTCACATGACGTCATTAGTTCGGCGTCATAGTCCTCTATCTGTACGGTGGTGTGGAAGGCTTGGTACTTATCTCTTAAAATCATCACAGAGTCTTTTAACAATCCACGGCGGTCCGCATCAGGGCCTGAAATTAAAAAGGGATATTGAGACTGTAGGAATCAAATGTATGATCATTTATAAGTAATTAGGGTTTGGTCTAGCATCAATGTATGACCTACTGCTACAGGGCAAAGGGGAATCACTATTGAAGAGCGCCCACCAGTGCAAACACTTTGATACGTAAGTTAAATTATTTACTCCCCCTACCAGAAATGAGTGTCCTTAACTTATTGACCCAGGGAACCCTGGGTCTTAGGGAGACGGTTTTGACGAAAATGAGTAGATTTGCAGTCAAACTTTGATGCAACTGTATAAATTTGCTGTTGCATATTTTGAATATGGAAAAGCACTGCAACTTACTTTCAACCTATGTCTGTCAACCCCTGCATCCAAAGATTTGAAAAAAATTATCTTTCTTAGTGAAAAAGATGGGAGAAAAAGAGTCAATTTGACATCAAACTACACCTCTCTGTGAACTAATGCTAAAGAATAGCAGAGTGACCTTGAATCCACCCTTTAAAAGAGTCACGTTCACACAGACACCCATAGACCTTAGTGTTGAAGGGGAGGTGAGATCAAAATATGAGACGCTTTTGAAGAGGTATGGGGACCAGGTGATCTGTAAAGGCCAAATGAGAGGTAGTCCATTTATTTTATTTCTGACACTGTGCCAATCAGTCCCTCTTTCCCCATGAATCCTGGGTCACATGTGATGTTAATCACACAATCAATCTTTTTAATGGGCCATGTTTTAGTTTCCATCCTCCAATCCCTGGGGTACACAGAGAGAAGTAAAGGCGTCGCCATGACTCTTTTACCATAGTCAACTCTAGTTGACTCTTGTAGCAGAGTCATAATGACTCTGGTGGAGGTGTCACATCCACTCAAGTCATAACCCTTGTACGTTGTACTACTTGACTCTAGCTTCAGTGCAGAGTCAAGTGCAGTTGACTTTGCCCACAGCAGAGTCATACATGGTTTGACGCTCCATGAAGAGTCAAATAGAAAATGATTCTGATAGTAGTTGTATATGAAACCATATGATGGTGCAACCTGTACTAGTTTGGTACCAGTGTCAACCACAGGCTAGAGTCACTATCAATACTTCAGACATTTGGTACATGCCAAACAGTTTTGGTCCTTTATAGAATAGTACACTATGTCTTTATAATGTCTATGTCTAAATAATGTAATTAAGGAATGTCAATGTAAAAGCTTTTCCAATAACTTGCCTGAATCAAATTTGATGATAAACTTTACAATACATTCCAAGAACATCAACAGTATAGAGCTTAGCCACCACATTTGTGGGTAAGGGAAATAAACATAAGGCTGGGCACTAACTGTCTGAGATATAATGTATGGCACTGCTTAATGCTACACATAGACCTATGACATCGGCATCTAATTTGATGTTTGTGGCCAATGGTCTGCAGAGTGTAGTGTGGGGCAGATATAACTTGGTGCTCTCATATAAGGAGAAGTGGTGGACATGACAACATGTCTTGTTATTGACCTCTCTTGGGCAATAACTTCACCTACTCACTTCTCTCACAGGCCTCACCTGGCCTGTCCACTAATTGTATGCACGTATTGCCTCCAGCCTAGCCTGACATAATTACACAATCCACAATTTTGACTCCCCCTCCTTTGATGGGTCAACTGTGGTTGACTCTTCAGGAATGGAGAGTCAAACTCATTCGACTCTCCTCTACAGGTGTCGCGTGGGAGACAAACTGTGACTCTGGCTGTCAGAGTTGTGGCGACTCTTTTACTTCTCTCTGTGTAGATGTTTTAGATATAACGTTTTCGATTGATATCACACACCCTCCCTACCACACTGCTACACCCATCTAGTCCACCCATCCATCTGCAAATAGACCATAGCCATTCTAGTGCAGCATGAATCCAAGAAGTATTTGTATGGTACCTTGCATACTTGACATACTTTCCTTTGAAGTTTGGCTGAATTCGATGTTAGAAATATCCCCAGGACATGGCTATGACCTCAGAAACGCATAGCGCTTTATAGTCCTCCGGTATAGGAATTATACTTGTTTGTATTCCAACTAGGGTGACTGAAATTGACCTCCATCAATAATTAGCTGAAACCACTACATTTGTACTTCTCTTCTGAAATGGGTATATAATTACTGTTACCAAGGGTGTAAATGTAAGATAATGTGATAAAACACATATCCACAGCTCTGTATGAGAAACCCCAACCATGGTTCACCATCTGAGAGATGCTGCCACCTGTATGATAAAATCTGAAGCACTAATGTCTGTATGAATGGGAAAGAGCTATTGTGTCAGAAGTGGGGATCATGTATATACTACTCACTGGTGGCACCTTGTGTGTAGTGAGAGAAGCATGTTGATTACCCTATTTTTGACTGATCAGTCAATAATCATTTCCTATTAAACTGGGATTCCTGTATAGAAAATGTTGCTCACAGAGATTTAATACTTTCACACATGACTTACAATGTTCATCACCATGCTTATCCTCCTCCTGCTTAAAGTGGAAATTGGTCACCGCGACAGTTGGGATACCAACTTTAATATATACTCCCACTATTTTCCCCAGGGTTGTCAGTTATGATATAGTGTACTCACCGACCGCTAGGTGGACGGACACGACGTTTTTATCCATGGTTAGAGCCCACAAGTTGAGTGAATGCACGGCCCTGACGCCACCTAGCGTCTCCAGGTCGAACTTACACATCCTCCAGTCAAGCCCACGTGGAACGGCTGTAGACAGGAGGTAGGTGATACAGGGTTATAGCAGATCACATCAGTAGAATCATATGTGGATCAACAAGGGAAAAGGACCCTCTGTGTGGGATTTTTAAGTACCAACTTTGGCCACCAGGGGGCTCCATTACTGTGAACGTACTTACATTCACGGGTATACATTTTCGCGGAGGTGGCAAATAATAAAATTTTGCTGATACTTGAATTCGCCCACAGCCAGGGCAGACAAGGTGGCAGGTTGTCTATAAGACTTTATTTGCAGTATAAAGAATTCGCTGCTCTTTAATTTTTCATGAATATAGCGAAAATATGTACACAGTGAAATAAGTTACGACCACAGTAGCCCAAAAAATCAAAATATAGCAAAAATGTATCTTTATACAATGTACTACTTTTTTATGCAGAATATGATAGCACACGTTAAAAGATTCCATCTTTGGTGAAAACACTCCATATTTGGAATGGAAAAGAACAATTTTGGGCCTAAGTTGGTGTTCTTGCACATGTTGGTTGCCATGGAAACATGCTTTTCATTCTAAATCGGAAAAATAATAGATTGATAGAGGGCCCCACAACGATTTCTATGCTAAAAACAGAATGTAAATACCAATTTTAGATCAAAAGTGTGAACGTACCTTCTACCAGCACCAGTATGGTGTCCCTGAGGATAGTTATGGTAGTGAACAGGACGAGCACGGAGAAGAGGAATGTGCAGATTGGGTCTGCTAACTTGTACTCCGGCTGCAATACAACACGCAGACAACATTATTTCATGTATACAACACTGAAAAAGTAAACTTGTCTCCAGACTCGTCGAAGTGACTATCATAAAATAAACGAGTCAAAAGTTGTCGAACATATCAGGTTACCATCCCACAAATAGAATCTGGAGCTGACAAATGTCGGGTTTTGGGTTGGCACATACCAAGTGGGTCTTCTATTTCCAGCTAGAAGACCTGCTTCCTTGTCACTTAGACGAATTTTTGACTCATTTATTTTATGACCGTCACTTTGAAGAGTCTGAAAACAAGTCTATTTTTTGAGTTAAGTAACAAAATGATTTTGTACATAGAAGCGTGATTATCTGTGCAAAATCAGCGAAGAACATCGCGCAGCGTGTTAGATCCCCGGGGCTAGATCAGCATAGTATTTTGCACAATTATGCTGGTCTACTATCCTGCTTGTCCAACATTGCCAGCCTCCTTTTGGAAAAGAGTAAGGCAATGCTGGATACTATACTATAGAGCCCACTATTGCCTACCTATATTATAGTGGACGAGTCAGGCTGACACTCCTTCCAGCGGCTTTGTGGGATATGGCCCTAGCCCCCACTCGTGAAATGCAGCAGAGACGGTATCAATGGGCATTGGCATTTGTCTATTTATTTCATGGTGAATATAGGTCTATCTATGCTAAGGCAATGGGAGGGCCATTCCCTAAGGGAGCGTGAAATACCCCTAGGCTGTATTGCACGCTGTGGCCGTATTGCACGCTCTGAGGGTCACATGACCCACGGAAAAGTTTGATTTCATGCTTTTATATGTAATTTTGAGTAGTCTTTAGTCGATTTTTCATGGAAACCCATGAAATAGATACAGAGCTTCATGCTAAAGTGCCCTCGTCAGTGGTTATTGCACTCATGGTGCTTGGGTCGTATTGCACTAGGCCCAATATGACACAAACACCACTCGTGCAATAACCGCTGACCCAACCACTTTAGCGTGCAGCTTTGTCTATATCTAGAACTTCGAAGAAAGTTATTCAATCGATTATTATTTACGTGTTCTTGTATTATTCTAACCACTGTTTTACTATTCATGCTTCTCATGATGTGGCGAGTAAGAGACATGATGCTTGATTGTTATCGATAAGGCTAGCGACCATCACTGATAGTCTCAGTGACTATCACACCTGTGTTATATATGATTGTCTTAATGATAAGGGGATAGATAGTACATAGACTCATGATAGTATATATACGGACAGTATATGATTGTATCATACCATTGTGTCTAGGGGTCAGAGAGTAGTAGACCATTACATATTAACCTTAACGCCTATTTATTGATAACATGCAACTCCAGTGCCCGCGACATCTAAAGCGGTGCCCACACCAATGACCGTTTATCCGTCCGTCCAGAAAATCCGTCCAGAAAAGCAGGGATCTGGACGTTTTTGATGGACGAAGGGACAAAACCCACTTCCTCCAAAATCCGTCCGTCCATTCAGTCCATCAATCTGTCCAGTTTGTGGTAAAAAAACTGGACGGAATGGACAGACGGATTCCGTCCATCAATCTGTTTAGTTTTTACTACAAACTGGATGGAAAATTCTGTTTTCTGATAATAAAAAAAGTGGACGGACAGGATTTTTTTTGTTGTTGATAATTTCCGTCCGTCAATTCTCTTTAGAAAAGAAACAATTTCTGTCCATTTTGGCCCCTCTGTGATGGACGGAATGGACGGATTGATGGATGGATTGATGGACGGAACCAGTCCATCCATTCCGTCCATAGATCCGACCAGTTTTTGACCACAAGCTAGATGAATTGATGGACGGAATGGACGGACGGACCTTGGTGGAAGTGGGTTTTGTCCACACGTCTATCAAAAACATTCTGCTTTCCATTTGGGCCCCACTCTGATGGACGGGATGGACGGATTGATGAACGGAACCCGTCCATCCATTCCGTCCATGGATCCGACCAGTTTTTGACCACAAACTGGACGGATGGACCTTGGTGGAAGTGGGTTTTGTCCATCGTTTTGTATCCCTGCTTTTTTGGACAGTTTTTATGGAAGGACGGATGGACGGTCGTTGGTGGAGGCACCCCTTTACCCTATAGATATATGATTTTTCTTTCAGGCCATTGGAAATTCACATTCTCTATCAGCCATTATGGCTCTATGGATTATGCATAGCTCTACCCATAGAGCCATATTTATGGCTCTATGAGTACTTTATAGAGAATGGTAATGATTTATTTCATTGATAGCTCTAACTTAATGTGCACGAGTATCTATTTGGATGAGTACATATAAACCTAACTCATCACTGCACTTTGGGGATTAGTAACTGCCCCAACTTATGCCAAAACAATCACAGTTGCCCATCCTTGACGCACTTGGTGACGCTACCCTAGTACCTTTTATAACTCGTTATCCATATTCAGGACATGACCCATGGTGTCACCTCGGTGCAGAGGGTGGTGGTATTGGCAGTTGGTAAGTGTACATGTACATGTATTGCGTACTAGCTGGATGTCCACTGGACAGCGCCATATTTGACTGGTGCCAGTATGCATCCTCTACTGTCCAGCCACTAGCTTCAACAAAGCTACTCTCGTTCCCAGGCTCAGGAAGGCTCTGGGGACAGCCAAATGACCTTGAAATTTGGATTTTGCTGGGTCTGGGCAACCCCTGCTGGTAGGCTGGAACCAGCGAACAGGAACAGGAAATGGAACCAGAATGTATGATGGTAGTTTTAGGTAGATTTACCATCAGCCTTTCTGGTTCCATTTCCTGTTCCTGTTCGCTGGTTCCAAGCTAGCAGCAGGGGTTGCCTAGACACAGAAAAATCCCAACATTTGGCAGTTAACAGAGCCTTCCTTCGGAAGGATTTGGGAACGAGAGTACAACAAAGCATGTGGACCAGATCAGGGAGCTAAAGCTCTGCTTGGTGAGTGGAACTACTTCATTCCCTGTATGCGAGGACACCTGCAATCATTTTTATTAACTGTCCTGATAGGGTTGTGGTTAGGATGATGCACTTATGATCAGCATTCAAATCCCCTCCAGGCTAAGTGTGGTTACCATACCATGCACAAGTAAATCTCTTTTACTTAGGTCTGCCCCTGTGTCAGTACATGCCTTTGGGTTGAAACATTCAATAACTTGGGTTCAACCCCTGTGGTTGCAAAAGGTTGTACACCAAAACGTTTTTGTAAAGCATTGGCAAACGGTTTGGGTGTAGTCTTTTGGTAACCACTTTTGGTAACCATCATTGTTAAACTAAAACCAACACCAAGGATCGAACACAGGACCCTTAGATTAGGAGTTCCAGGCTCCCCTGGTTGAGCTATTGAGGCTGGTACAATAGGTAAACTTTGTTATTGATTCTCATTAATGATCAATGCTAAATAACGACAATCTGTAATAGGGATCTTTAGCAAGCAATGGGGTCGAACCCATATAAAATAAAATAGGTTTACTTGTGCATGGTATGGTTACCACACTTAGCCTGTCCATAAGGGGATTTGAAGTTAGGTCCTCCTGATCATGAATCCATTATCCTAACAACAACCCTATCCTGGACAGGTAAGAAAAGGAGTGTCCATGTACAACCAATGCACACTACCCACATGTATAGAGGCCTGGTGTAATTATTGCTCCACTCTCCCCCCAGATGTTGGGCTCTCCCCTTCAGACCCACACTGCTAGTTCTAATTGCTCCCAAACGGTGACAGCACTGGATAGTATCCCGCTAGTGAGGAATAGGCTTTATAGGGTAGATGTACGTAGATGGGAGGCCATCATTTGGATATGCATGTAAACAGAGACCCCTTTCATGTTAATTGTCCTTTAACCCACGGTGGACGGCTAATACAATGGGTTTCGTACCTTGGTTATTTTGACATACACTCAGTTACTCGTAAGGTATCTATTACATAGTACTACATGTACTATACAAATCAAATACCAGAAAGGGTAACTGTTCAGAGAATTAGTTGGTTACATTTTTCTCTTTTAATGCAAATATGACACCAAAATCGAGTATACATGATTAGAGAATAATTATAACCATCTTAGGAATTTCTTTACATTATGGAAAGATTACAAAAATAGTTCCCAGTATTCTGCTAAAACCAACGTAAACGTTGTCATGGAAAGTCACCCTTTGTTATTTTACTTGATAGCTTAATATCCGGGTCAGCATGGGTAGGTGAGTGCCCCCTATAGTTGAGCCTCAGCTCACTCAATCTACACACATTTACATATGATTAGACTACTGTCATCACCAGGGCTGCTGGCACTTTTCGTCTATAGTGAACATAAATAAATATTCTGGAAGGGTCTATGGCTCAAAGTTCTAAAGAATGTTGTAACCACAAACTAGATCAATAGCCAACTATATATTTGGAGAGTGGTTATCACATTTTTTCACTGATGCCACACCATCCCTACACCATCCAGGCATACCATACCAAGGTGAAGTAGGTCAACGTGGGAGGGATTGATCCCTTAATCTACTTTTTGTCTCTACACTGGATCACCAGGTAGTACGATAGCACACAGGGTCTATAAAATGCCCTATATCTCAGTGCAGACGACACTATGTATTATTCTACGTTTACATCAATTAGGCCTAACACATCTAATGTCACCATCTCAGGTATTATAGTCATACATCTAACGAGAATATTTTCTCTACATCAAGATAACGTTTTAAATGTTATAGAACATTTGGTCATAAAAAGGAGCGATAAAGAAACGTTCTGAAACGTTGTGTAACGTTTTTTGTTTAGTCGGAAGGTTCACTTACCTTGACTTTGATAATGATAGCAGCAATGAAGACGCCTACACTCTGTATAAAGTCTCCTATGACATGTATAAAAGCAGCCCGCACATTAATATTAACGTCCTCCTTATGCCCCTTCCTCTCATAATGCTCCTCTCCAGGGTCCTCCTCCGAACAGTCACCCATATCAACATGGGTCACGTGACTAGGAATAGTATTAATAATGTTATTATTTTCTACATTGTCTTTACTGTTGTGGGAGTGCCCATGGCCTCCATTGGAGTGCCCATGACCACCATTTGAGTGACCATGACCACTATCTGAGTGGCCTTGACCTCTAGGAGAGTGACCTTCACCTCCTCCATGGTTGTGACCGTGACCATGACCTCCTCCATGGGAGTGACCGTGACCTCCATGAGCGTGGGCTACGGCGTCACAACCGCACCTCTTAGTGTTGAGTGTAATCCCCATACTGAAAAAGGAGGGCCAATGTGTTACAACAAATTGATATATTGCTGAGTTGAGATGGTTAGTTTTTGCATGTTTAAGTGCGCGGGCACATTCCTTTTTAAGTACAGTCATGTAGCATGTTGTTCCCAACAAATGTACAAGGTACTTATTGAGATCATTGATATAGTCAAGGATGTATCTCTATGATATAGTGCATTACTTAATTTTAATAACACTATATAATTTTATTCTATGGTGCACCAGTGCAGCACTGGCAAGTAAATCACCGGCGCTGTATTGGTGCATCATACCAAGCCTTCGCGAATATAATATTAACACCATACGGGACTGCTTTCGTGCATCGTGGTGACAAAAGGGCATAGTGTATTAAGTCAGTATGCTGCCTTTAAAGGGTTATTCAATACTTACACCACATTAAAGAGTACCCCGATCCCTGAGGTGATGAGCATGGAGTCTGCCTCTATCTTGAAGGACTGGTCCATGACTCTCTTCACGGCTAAGTAAACCAGGACACCTGTGGTTATCCAGATCAGCAGCACACTCACCAGGGCTCCTATTACCTCTGTAAAAAAGGAGAAATGTATGTGTCATATATGGTGCAAGTGAATCGCTGTCATAAGCCAAGGACAGTGTGATTGTCCAAGGGGCCAGCTGAAGAATATGATAAACAGCGATTTAAAGGGAAGGTATCTTAGGATAAATAGTTAAAAAGAACACAAGCTCACGGTTCAATAGTTGCGTTGCAGGTTTCTTCGTTAGGAAATCTAGGCTAGATAGATCAATTATATACTACTTACAACCAGGAGTACGTACACTTATTAGCACCCAATGTAATTTACATGTATATAAGAAAGATGTGCAGATTATTGGAACCTTGTATTAGAAATCACTCTGTGACCTAGTGCCGTGATAGGGGTGTCAGGATGTGTGACTGTTATTCCCACTCGGCTCAGTACAAACAATCATGACCCATAAATCTACTTTCAATCCAAGAGCCTCTATATAAATAATTCTATAGCAATGAAAGGATCTGGTTTTATGGGTCCATTTTTCTTTATTAGCTGAGTATAATTTGTCCTTTTATTTTCTCGTTTTGTTTTTATTTCGGGTGGGTGGTATCTCGAAATTGGATGGGGATTTCTTTACAGTAGTGTTTTTATGATAGGTTGGAATACCAATTTTGTCCATGCCAAATAAAATAGTCTCAACTATTGTGATTGACCATTGGCTTCCACATAAATAGTTCTGACAGACAGTAACCTAGTGAGATCAGTTGTCATTACCCAGTGGGTACAAAATAAGTTCAACACTGAATCAACATTGAATCAACATTGACAACCAGCTTCCAATGTTTATTCAATGTTTTGTGCCCACTGGGTAAGCATGCCTCGAAATCGGAGAATTGGCATGGTACCTCAAGGATTCCTGTCCATAGGCCGTCTTGATGAGCTGATGCAACCATGGCAAGCTATTAATCAGGGCTGCATTCATGCAGCATGATGACAAGGGGCATAGTATATAAGATATGGCTGTTAGGAGCTAACTTGGGGTAGGTTTTTATTTTTCAGTTGCAAAATGTACTTGTGTTATGATAAATGACTATGTTTGCAACTTTTTGAATCCTTCTGAAAGCTGTGAATACCTATGTCAAAGGACCTGTTCTTGTAATAGAGTCGGGTCCCTTGATCTATTCTGACATAGGTCTACTCTACATAATATTATGTTTTCATATCCATCAGAAGGATTTAAAAGCTTACACACGTATGCATCCATAAATACATTATGAATACAAACACATTGTGCTACTTGAAAAAGGAAAGTCGACCCAAAATTAGCTCTACACTCATCTTTAAAGTGGCATTCTAACCAAGCGAATCCCACTCACAATTCTAGTACTGTTCTAGTCTACTATGAGATTACGTGCGAGTGGAGAGAATGCCCCTTTAAAACACGATGCTGCCTATAAAGGGTTAGATGGCCCCACTTACCTGCCCTGTAGTACCCAAAGGACATGCGAGCTGTGGGAGGCCGTCCAGCCACCCAGATGGCGAAGAGGCTGACCAGGAATCCGGCCAGGTCTGTGGCCATGTGGGTAGCGTCCGTGATGATGGCAAGGCTGCCCGCTATCGTACCTCCTAGTGGTTTAAAGATGCAAAGACAAGAGTTAGAAAGTAGCATACATTATTAAGACACAGCATTTTAAAACCCTCTAATACATGCATATTGCTTTAATGCTTTTCATGGTGTATGAATGCAGCCCTTACGAGCAGCTCGCTCGTGCTGCATTCATGAATTATACTCATCTTAGAGAATTGATTAGCTAACACAGTGCTGGTAAGTTACAAGCCTGCACTGTGCTTTTGGTGCATCATGACGAGAAATTAACAGAAAGCTTTGAGGCATCATGCATCCCTCAATGTGTCAGTACAGTCTCTGTAATAATCTCTGTTCACGTCCACCCTTTCACCTCCAGTCTACCCAGCATTATTTTGGCGTGTAATTGATTTTACTGAATGTATGGACAGCCACTTACAGAAACAATCTTGCTTGTCGCCCCAGAATTTCAAACGAAAAGATGATTTTTATTTTTCAAGGCAGAATACTAGAATTAGTGTAATTTATCCTTGATGTCAAAATCAGATTCTGACTTATGTATTCAGACATTTCTACATTTCCGTATACAAAATGGCATGCAATACTATCACAATGTGCATGACCTGTGTATCATATCATTGAATCTATTTCAAAAGGCCCCTATATATAACACGTCATAACAATACAAAATAAATGATGGCCTATCTTACACACAATAGATATACATGTGCCATTTACAGTGTATAAATGTCTACGTCAAATTGATGCCCCTATCATTAATTCTCTTAATGCACTGTCGTTGTTCACTCTATCAGTCTATAGCGCAGGCTACAACATTTTATTGTCCAGAGCCCAAGGCCTGTATATAATGTGTAGGAGCCAATAACATACTTGTGGTTTATTACATTAGTGATACAAAGCTTCTAGAAGCAAGACAAGAACGTTTTCCTCAATTTCAATGCAGGCCGATAACTTAGTGAACTAGTGATGAGAGAATTAGCAACGTTCATTTCGGGGCACTATGCCTTATCATGGTGTATTATTGCATCCCTTGTGAGAAACTCATGGAGGTGTCGGAATGATGAACCGATGCAGTACAAGCAAGTTACTTGCCAGCACAGCATTCATACATGATGATATCAAAAGGGCATTGGGCCATTCAAGCGCTATGCTGGCTAATCAAAGTAAGCTTATAGATGATAAACAGTGAGTGACTTACCTATGATTTCTCCTATCATGAAGAATATACAGAGTATGCTGACTGCTATAAGCTGATTCCTGGCTAGGTTATTCACCCCCGGCCGGGGGACATGGCAGTGGAACGGCTCCTCGTTCCGCCCCCGGCCACCAGTCAGAGCCACCGCAGTCTCTTCCGCTTCCGGTGCCGCCATATTGGATCCTGATGTCCCTGATGTTGTCCGATGGTGGAGATGGGCCCCTGTGGATGTGGTGATGTTGCCATTGATGTGGATGGGACCTGACGATGTGGTGCTGGAGAGGCCACTGTCAGGTGTAAGGACCTCCTCCAGGGTCCCTGGATCCTCCATGCTGGGTCCCTGTGCGTCCTCCAAGTGGTGCTCTGTGGTTGGGAAGAAGTTAGAGTCTTCTAGAGATTGGGATATAGGCATGAGGTTGACAGAGTCAACAGATGCCATGTTGACAAAGTAGACTTATAGTGAGGCCTATAGTGTAGGCCTACTAACTGGCTATCTATGCACCATGGGAGATATAGCATGGTGTTGCAGGCCTAGACTAGTAGTGTGGCAGCCTGTAACTGCATACATAACCCTTATCTGCAAAACCCACTTGTGACTCAGCTATAACTTATGCTAGTCCACTATGTGTAAAGTAGGCCTCTCCAGTCCCTTTCTGAAAGGAATGCTATACATGTAGGTGACCCTAAAGTCTAACACAGTCCCAGGCAGAACGAGACTCAACAAGTAGTCCAGTGAGCAGCCTAGGGCTAGGGGCTGTGAATCTAGTACTATATCCCAGAGTCGCCAACTGGAGGATCCCCTAAAGGGACCACCACTATCACAGGTCACTCCAGTGTGGCTCCTGGACACAGTCACAGAGAGATATAGACAGGGCAGACACACACCACACACTATTGCACACCTATATACACAGTATATATACCCACGTGAAGGGGAGCTTGACTTTGGTCCCTCTTGTAGTGACAATCATCAGGGATGTCTTGCACACGTCCCTTAGGTAACCGCCCCCTGTCAATGTGTTGTCACCTCTATGATAGCATGGTTCAAAGTTTCATCAGTGCATCAATATGTTCAATACGTGGTGATTGTATTGTTTTGCGCCGTACGTTGGATAATGAAAACCACAATCATGTAGTGGTGGATCCAGGATTTAAAGTGGCATTCTCGCCGAGCGTTTCCCACTCACAATTCTAGTACTGTTCTAGTCTGCTATGTGGTAAGTGCGAGCGGTGAGAATGCCTCTTTAAAGGGGGCACGCGCAATTCTATTGGATCAAAGCACTGTTAAAACCCATTCCATAATAACATTTGATGCTTTTAATACACATTGGGCTATGGCATTGAACTACTTTATTCACATTAGGAGAAACAGAGATGATAAATAAGCTGGACTGGAAACTATTCCCATATAGTGCGTCTATCAGACTGGTATTACATGTACATGCACTATGAACCATCATGTAATCTCATGAAAATGGCCATCTGGGGTTGGGTGGCATATTGAATTGCGCGCCAAGATCTTTAACATGAGATATGATAAGCTAAGATATAACTGGTGATAAGTGGGACGCTTATTTCGAAAATGAGTTGTCACTTGTTAATGAAGATGATAAATAAAAATAGAAAACGTTCACTTATATTCCAAATATAGAGTGTCAGCACCAAAGATGGTATAATTCTCAAAAGAGCACGATACTCTCCATAACAAATTGCCCTAAACTTATCTTTTGGTCTATTTCCACTATTTTGCCATTCACACATTCTCACGTGTTGATCCACATAACATTACTGTACGGTGGTAATTGACAAAATGGAGTACTATATTTAAGTGGGAAAGTCACCTAGGGAACTATTGAACTACATGCATCTGTCTCTTGGAGAAAGTACAGCTGACCCTCAAAAAGGAATACTTTTCACGATGTGCCTGACTCTGGAAAGACAGCCACTTGACCCCGCCCCTTTTTCCCTTTATCTGTATAATGTTATTAGAAGGACACGGTCTGGTCTAGGTTTAAGGGAGGCAACACATATCACTCCTCTTGATGTAGCAACACACCTTGTGCAAATACAGCAAACCTGACACAGGTCCTAGTGAGAACTGCCTTGTACCAGCATTCCTGTATAAATACACATTTATGTGACCTTTATTTTTTAATGTGCTATGCCTTTTAGTTGCCAAAAACCAGCCATACCGCCCTGGCCAGTGCTGCATCATGCAACAAACACTCTCAATGGTTTGACATGATGCACCATGCAGCCCTTGACAGCAAGTTACTCCCCTGTGCTGCGATGGTTATCATAACGACAAATAAACATGAGCCTTGAGTCATTTAAGCCCGGGCAACTAGTCTGATCGCGTTGTAGATTACACTGTAAAAAATAGATGTACTTTTTACAGATTCACTCTGTAAAATTTAACGCTGGTTCACCGTTATTTGGAATACAATGAAGCAACGTAAATATCAGCCATTTCGCAGTGGATCCTTGTTAAATGATAACCTGGTTTGGATTACAATGATTCAACGTTAATTCAGCCTCTAATGTCAAATCCCAGAGGGAGCCACATATAGTGGATCTTGCCATAGATAGGTGGCCTGGTTTGTAAAGAGATTTTTCTGGAGAGTGTGAGCCCTTGAAGTGGAGTATACATGTTGAACTAATGGTCATTTTCAATTAATCTATATGTTTGACAATTTAACAATTCAATCTTGTGATAGGTTTGACAAAATACCATGATCACTTGATAATATCCAGAAGAAAGTAGCTGTCTGAATCTATACACCTATTTTGTGGTAACATACTATGCATATATCCTCACCTCTGGAAACTCTGCCTTGTATCAATCCTATAGAGTAAAACCTCTTGTATAGGCCAGGGCTAGTATGCAAGTCACATTGCCAGTGTGGCGTATAGGAAAAGGACAAAGTCAAAGTATGGCGTATCCGTAAGTTTTTAGATGTATACTACAGTAACTAAAGTCACCATAATCAGACTCCCTGTGAAGCTTATCGAATATTCGCTGTATATTTGAATACTCTGAATCTATTAATGGTGATTCTACATCAAATTAATGGTGATTCAACGTAAACTTAACGGTGATTCAACGTAAAATTAACGGTGATTCTGCGTAAAATTAACGGTGACCGTCACCGTTAAAAAAACGGTGAAAGGTATGTCCCAAAAGTTGCCGGTGATTCAACGTCATTTTGACAACATTTTTTTTACAGTGTACCGTACCGTCGCGTTTAAGCGCCGGGTATTGAATAAGCGCCGGTCTTGTATAAGCGCCAGGGATAAACACCCCTCCAAAGTTATAAGTGCCGGGGCGCTTAAACACGACGGTATGGCATGGAAGAAGGGGGGAGGCCAATCAAAATTGCACGAGGTAGCACCGGCTCTAAGTTGATTGCCTACCTTGGAGATTACATTCAAATCTACACATGGCTTTGCAAATATTCAGAGGCCAATAGATCTACTGTGGCAGGCTTGACTTTACTATCCCAGAAGAGGGCATTATCTTGTGATATCTTATTATAGTTTGATCCTGTCACTACCCAGGCTTTCCACCTGGGGTCAAACTGATGAACTATTAAATGAAGGAGAGGGCAGTATATGACTCTCACAGCATAGGTTTTTGCAGTTAAAGTTGAAAGTATAGGGCTCATGGGAACATGATCTTTAGACCCTCGAATAGTGTGCATGCCCGAATCAAAATTACTGTCAATAATTGGCAAATGACCTGACAGATGTCACAGGGCAGTTTAAATATAATCTAGTTACTTTTTCTACTATTGTTCATCAATCAATGGTGATTTTCCTCTTTGGTCTTGCTGAATTACTTTTGATTTTTAGAATTCAATATTTAGAAAAGCAGGCCGGGACCACCCATATCTCTTTTGGCCTTGGGATTTAGGATGATGTAAGATATCTAGACAGCTAGAACAAATTTTGGGGTAAATCTAGTTACTCTAGATACAAAGTACCATAACAGGGTAGCGTGCGGGGCTGACGGGTGTACGTGTTTTAGTTTATACCCAAATGGTCTAGTTAATTCTGCATACTAAATGGCATCCTATGGTCCAACACATAGACAATGGGGTCGTGTAGTGCGAAGAGATAAGTGGAACCTTTAAGTACCCTAACTTTAGATATCATACACATACACTTACCAGCCCCACACACTGTCCTGTTCAAGCATGTGGAGTAGTCTTTAGGCACCTAGGCCACTCCGATTCATCTCACAGCTGGATGGTTTGTCCATTTTATGTAAATCTAAACACATTCATGTGTGTAACTGATTACATTGTGAAAGTAGCCTTTATAATATTATGGATTTTAGTATGGCCCAGATACTGCACATAAAGCATAATAATTAGTATGATATAAGATTTATATTTTAATGCATTGTCACCCTGCCTGGAGCAATTTATATTGGTTTCAATAAGGTATGTGACAATGTTCATCATAGTAGATTATTAGAGACACATCTTGCAGAGTTTAGTTTGGAAGTATAGTGATAAGACTATCTCGCCCATTTGTACCAAACTTTGTATCAAAAGGCCCACAGAAATTGCAACTCATGGCATTCCGCAAGGGTCTGCTATTGGACCAATTGCGCTGATCAGCGTATTCCTCTTTCTAAGCACCCAATAAAAGCTCTCTACAATGGATCCAATACTGCCACTAGTAAAGTAGCTGATGGATTAGTTGTTCTTGTAGGATGAGCGATCTTAAGGCGTTGACATATTGATACTCATAAATACAATACATTTTAAAGCCCACAGTAAAGCGGCTGACAAGCACCCTGTTTATAGCCTATGTCAAGAAAAAGACATAGTAACCCTATAACTTATTTAAGTCATGAGTGTCTTTGCATATAATTAGATAAAATCTTAAACGTGACTTGTTTAACATGATTTCCTTACAAATCCCATGGGTTTCGATGGTACAAAAGTACATGAAAAGAAAATTCAGAGTTTAATTTAATAGACCATTCGAAGACGGGGCATCCATGGAATGCTCCTAGGTTACCTTACGTTATTTACATAGTTGAGGTCACCATAGTGGTTAACAATGTGAACACATCTTATGAATGCCAATCAAAATGATGAAGCATTATAAAGGAGAAAAATGAACCCAAATTACACGATACTCCATCTTTAACATGAATAAAAGCTAAAACTTACAGCAGATATGGCAACTTTAACCCTCTCACCGCCAGAATTCTCTGTAATTTTGCCAAAAATTTGAAAAAAATATAAATATCAAAAATTGAAATGAGGTTTTAGTATAGGTACTCCTTTCACTTTCTTCGTAAACATGAATGGAATGTAGGATGTGAAAGAGGATGTCATAGGCTTTAATATGATACCAAACATGAGGTGCTTCGACTAGGACTTGTAAGAAAATATTTTCATCAATTTTGAGTAATATTTTCTTGTTCAGCTCAGTGAATAAGGTGCCCTGGCCGCTATAGCGGCCTGCTGGCGGTGAGAGGGTTAACCTACCTTTATTGGCGGCATTCTCCTGCAGTGCGCTGTACCTGTACCCGTCAAAGCGCACTGCATTCTTCATCTTCGCGCCCAGCCAGGCCAGATTCATCCTACTGTCCGACAGTATACGCTCTAGCCTGTTATTTGACAATGGTCGAGGCACATCCGTCCTTTATACTTGTTTAGTTCTCTTCTCCTGACCTCAGTATTCATGATTGTTTAATGTTCTCAAATGACTATGTGCCTTTCTGTGGTGGTAGCTGAGATACCTGTTTAATAGAAGGAGGAGAGACTGAGGTGGTATATTGTCTCCCCGAAGAAAAGAGAAGAGACACACAAAGAATCTGTTCTTGGTATCCTTTTCATGGTATCCACTCAGTCATGGATGGATTCTCCGTTATTCTTTGATATTAGTCAACATTCTTATCAGGAGATGTGGGTCATCCTATCTATTATTTAACACTGTGTCTCTGTCAATTAACAGGATCCCTCATCCAAACTCCATACACTCATACACTCAAGTCCTGCGTTGAGGGTGCAATTTCTGTCCAATTAACTGTATGCATGTAGTGCATATACCTGAGGTTCCAGTACATGTCTAATGTTCTTACACTGTTATGCATGTAGTCCACGGATCCCCATGAATCTACTCAGGTAGGACTGCGGCCAGTGTGGCAGCCTCAACCTAAGTAGTGGTGGTCTCCTCCATGTCTAACATATCCTCTGTTCATCTCCATACAGACATCATCCTTGATGCCAGGCTATACCAGCATCCCAGGCACCCCTATCCAGAGGCAGATCCCTGCAAGTACAACATTACATATGTGTAGGTAAAATGATCTCAGAGATACAAATGTTATTCATCGCCACCTGTGGCACACAGTTCTATATTGAATGACCAGCCTGACGGAATCACATCAGACCTGCACTGTTTATATACATTTAGGTCCATAAACTGGTCAATAGAATAATTCAATTTAACCCAAGCATGGTCACACATAAATTGATTAGTGTAAATGTTGGAGGGCAGATGATGGATGGGTAATTTCCGATAATGCATGGTAATGAGTTGGTAATATTATAGACTGGGATGATATGCAGGTGGTCTTCCATGAGGTCTGCTATACACGATAGTACATATAGCTGTATGTACGTGCATTAATCGTGCTAAATAAGGTGTATACAACGGAGAGCACCTGTGGCCAGTGGGAGGGGGCGGGGAGTGTGTAAAAAATGTGGCATTTACTCAACAATGACAAGCTCCATGCTCGTACAGTAGCATAACACAATACAAAATACAGCCTTAGTAGCATACTAGACCAATGTAGTATTCCTAGTGTCTCACCTTGTATCAATGTGTTAGTCCATCCTACACATCATTAGCCTGATCATGCTCTCAAGAAAATGTATACCCTAAAGACAGGAAATCGAACGTGTCACATTTACGAACGGGTCTACATTATAATCAGCTTATCACGAGTTTTATTATCTTTGATATCTTGATGAACTTAAAACTTGACAGTAGCTATGCCTATTTCATACACTGTTATCAACCAAAGTCCAAAGTATTCAAGTGACCATTGAGAGTACAACCTGGTAATGACCTTAAGCTATATGGGGACAGAGTGTAGGCCAGGGTTTCCCCTGTCACTACTAGTACTAATAATCATGGAGAAATAGAGTCAGATGTGGAGTAGCTGGTGGGAGCAAACACGGTGGTGTATTCCATGGTACACTGGTATTGTACAATAGTTGGCCACCTGTCACTGACTGTTCCCCATCTCTCGGACAGGTTCCTTATGAAGGGGAAAGGATGGTCATCATGTAACCAGGTGTGAAAACTCAAGGTATGCTGGTATCATACATGAAAGGTGACATCTGATTGTCTCATTCCTGTGGTGTGGGACACGGGATTGTTGATGTCAGCTGTCACCCAGTGAGGTGTGAAATCCTTACTGGTATTGTTCTTTTGATAATACATGTATAATGAAGACATGGGGGCTTTGGCTTGGCAATAGTGAGGGAATGCTTGATAGGCAATTGGTCCAAAATATGTATTGAATATAATTGGCAGAATACATTATTGCAGATGTGAAATATACATATCAAATAAGCATAATTATTATGTAATATTACGTGATGTAATCAGAGATGTGGATCAAGGGGATTTGTGGCGTGACAAGAGGTAGGTAAATCCATATCTATGTGTGTCATGCAGGACTAATCATCCCATAATGATGAACCTAGATAATGTATACCAATGACCTCCCCCCCCTCCGCCTTGATTACATCACCATATTTCTGCACCGAATGATTATGACCATCATCTTGAGAAACTTACCTATCTAATTGGTCACTGAGTGAAAAGCTACATCCTAGGAAATATTGTACCGGTCTATCATATACCTGTCAATCAATTTGGTGGCATCTATATGTGAACTGATTGTAAATAGTTTTGGCTGGATTCTGAATAGCATCTTTGTAATGACTTCTTGCCAAATAAAAATATACAAACTTCAAAACTTCAAACTTCAGTCGATGCAATAGAATATCGTAGACATAAGACAATATTAATCTAAGCCTGAAAGACTTTGCGAGTGTGCCTCTTTTCGTTTAGGAATTATCCAGTCCAGCCAGTGTTAAATGGACGTAACCCATTACTGCCATTACTTAATGATATGGTTGTTGTATCATAGCCAGTAAATGTACTTGCGGTTGTATGTGGCTGTATTGCATCGGCTATGAGGATGACTACTGATTGGCTGATTACATTTCAGTGTTACGCCTGACACGTGTGTATCTTGTACTATCTTATGTGTAGGGATACGTCTTCAGTGACCAAGATCATGAGTGTGATCCCATGTGAGGATGTGCGATGGTTGCTCTATAGCACAGTATGGGCGGAGGATGTGCGATGGTTGCTCTATGGCACAGTATGGGCGGAGGATGTGCGATGGTTGCTCTATAGCACAGTATGGGCGGAGGATGTGCGATGGTTGCTCTATAGCACAGTATGGGCGATGTGGTTTGTGTGACCTTGTGTGACACCATGGAACATAGCACAATGTCAATGTGAGCCATGCTGTGTCATAGCACTTATCTCACACATTGTACCTCTCCAGTACACTGGTTCGGTTGTGGAACAAGATGGAACAAAATTATATGCCGCTGGGAATACATTATAGTTACAAGGACACTCACCATATGGCACTATGTTGAAGGTCCTCCAGTAATTCTCCTGCAGTAAGTTTACTGTACTACCGCCAGTGTATATGCCTCCAAGTTATATCATACCATGCTGTGGTATTGCTCCAGGAATCTCATAGTGACCCTAAGACCACATAAACTATGCCCTTTGTTCTCTGCCTTGTCTTGCCACTCTATGGTGCAGACTGGAACATCCTACTCTTGAATCTATACTATACATTGAACCCAGTGAACATTGGAGCTGCACTGTGTAATATAATTACAAAGTAAAGGCATCCATGAAAGTAGACCGAATGTATCAAAACTCAATTGGCGATTTCCCTGATGATTTCTCATCTGTATTCTGTAATGAAATCTATTTTGTAGACATGATGTACGTGCATAATATTTTTTTGTAGGTAATTTCGAGCACCATGGTTAATAATGTCGCCACACACAGATTCACATTTACATCCCACAAAGATTCACATTAATAGCCTCAGATATGACTACCTAAATGACCTGTTCACATCTTTTTATGCTGTGAAATCAATTTTTAGGCACTGGCAATGGCACAAGAAGTATGCAGACACAGGGTAATGGTTAGTTGAGCATGAAGTTGACTCAGCACATGGGGGTTGTGTGTTCTTATGCTCAAGCCTGTGTTTATTTGCACAAAATCCACAGGGCAAATGAAGGAACCGACTTCCCATACACAGAGTGCTACAGACTCATTTGTAAGTTGGATCCTAGATGTACACATTTAACCCTTTAAGGACAGTGCGGTGTCTCAACACTTTATGTTCGGTTGTTGTCTTGATGGAGCAATGCAGCGCTGGTGAGCTACCTCAGCAATGCTGGTTTGGTGCGGCATTCTGATGCTTTTAGTATGACCCAGTACTGTAGGCATGATACATTGATGAAGCACAGAAGTGACAATGTATCTGTGCATCATGCCAATGAAATGTTATAATATTATGTGTATATTAAAGTACTATACTGTCCATTAAGGGTTAAGCATAGGTATACCACATACCATACGGAGGTATACATGATGCAGCAATTTACAATGGACACTTTGGAATTTGGGGTATGACCGCACAGAAGAGGGTGACAATACACTAAAGTCAAGCTAATAGCTCAGTTGAAAACTCCTTTTCTCAATTCTTTTGTTATATTCAACCTCCGACAACATATCATATTCACAGATCACACTATTGCCCCATGGGTTACCATGTCGACAGGGCATTCTCTAGGAATAGGTCGCCTGTGAATCTGTAGGTCGTTTAAGTCCCCTTAAAAGTGGTAAAAAACATGGTTCTAAGTAAAAAGTGGAATCCTGACCTCACAAACGGAATGGTTATGTTTCCCTTGTATTCTACCCCCCCCCCCCCATATATAATCTAGCTAACAGGTGGAGTCGCTAATGAAAAATGAAGGTTATACTATAATAGTAGGCCCTATGTGGAGTATTGGTGGTTTGGGTCTTTTAACTGAATAAGGGTCATATTTGTGTGGGGGGTCGTTAACTTACAAATAATAACCCTTATTCAGTGAAAGACCCCCAGCCCATGACCTTCCACCTATTGTACGTACATTTAGTATTCAATAGCGACCACCAGATAGCGACTTAATCATTCTAGGGTAAATATGAATAAAAGAAAAGGGAACCCTTTTCCCCTGGGGGGGTTGTTCCCCACGAATTTCTTTAAGTTTCTCTCCTTATATATGTGGATCAACAAGGGAAAAGGGACCTCCGCGGGGGATTTTTAGTACCAACTTTGGCTACCAGGGGGCTGCATATAGCCAAATAGGACCAATATATAGCAAAAACGTATCTATACTACTTTTTTATGTAGAATATGATAGGCCACATTAGAAGATTCCATTTTTAGTGAAAACATTCCATATTTGGAATGGAAAAGAACGTTTTTGGGCCTAAATTGGCGTTTTTGCACATGTTGGTTGCCATGGAAACATGATTTTCATTCTCAATCAAAAATTTTAAAGGATTGAATGAAAGAAGGCCCAAAAACGATTTCTATGCTGAAAACAGAATGTAAATACCATTTTTAGATCAAAATCTGTGACCAATTGTTTGTAAAAGTTTGGATATTTGGTAATTAGCATAATTATGCTAATTAGATAGAAATATCTCTAAAATAAAGGAAGATAGAGCTTATTGGCATTTAAGATTGGACCGTCACCACACATATTCAGAGAGCCAGTACTCAAAAACTAAAAGTGGTACCTGCTTATAAAAGATATCACTGGAAAGCTGATGACATCAATTTTATTATTGAGTTTTTACCTTGGAGGACCCTTTTCCCTCGACTGTCCACATATACTCTATTTTTAAGTCGCTAACAAGTGGAGTCGCTATCTAGACTATTGCCTATATAGCTAGTATGTAGGGAATGTATTCAATAGCGACCACCAGGTAGTGACTTAATCATTCTTGGGTAAATATGAATAAAAGAAAAGGGAACCCTTTTCCCCTGGGGGGGGTTGTTCCCCACGAATTTTTTTAAGTTTCTCTCCTTATATATACTCTATTTTTAAGTCGCTAACAAGTGGAGTCGCTATCTAGGCTATTGCCTATGTAGCTAGCCTGTAGGGAATGTATTCAATAGCGACCACCAGGTAGTGACTTAATCATTCTAGGGTAAATATGAACAAAAGAAAAGGGAACCCTTTTTCCCCTGGGGGGGTTGTTCCCCACAAATTTTTTTAAGTTTCTCTCCTTATATATACTCTATTTTTAAGTCGCTAACAAGTGGAGTCGCTATCTAGGCTATTGCCTATGTAGCTAGCATGTAGGGAATGTATTAGATAGCGACCACCTGTTAGCGACCTATTCATTCCAGGGTTTAAAACGGGAAACCCTTTCCCCCGGGGGTATAGTCCCCCTTGCATAATTTTATTTTGATACATTTCACCCTATATATACTCTATCTTTAAGTCGCTAACTATATAGGTCGCTATCATTCTAGATTATGTTAGGTGTAGCAGGCCATCTTGTTAGCGACTCCATTAGTTAGCGACTTAAAAATAGAGTATATATAGGGGGAGATGTTGTTATTTTGTAAAATGCATCAAGCTGAAAACATGAGAGGGAATATTTCCCCGGGGGTATGCCCCCTATATACATGTAATATACTCTATTTATAAGTCGCTAACTGATGGAGTCGCTATCTAATACTACTTTTTATGTATAGTATACCTATAGTGTAAAGCTGTGTATGTAGGTAGTTGCTAAACTGTATACTGGATAGGTGGTCGCTATCATATACTATTAAAAGTATGTCTTTAAAATTCTTGGTCATTTACTATCAACAGGTTCCGTGTTTTATCTCAACCCTGTTAGCGACCTAAACCTAGATTAAGCCGTCGACGGTACGAGCATAGGCGAGGATGAGTTCGTTTTAATAGATGTGGGAGCCTTTATATTACTTTTTCTCAGTGCATTCATATTTCAGATTTGGGGCAATTTGAAAATGTATATAATTATGTTAAGACTTCCTTTCCTCAGCCTCTCCCACTCTCCAACGTGGAGGTGGCGATTTGTTATGTTCTAGGTGATACCTGGTAATAATTAGCAGTATCAGATGAGATTACATCGCACACTATCCGTAATGTGATTGTCCACTTTTTAAGGGGAGCACCTTGGTTTAATGCACCATACCCATGTTTTGTGATGCATGAATGCAGTCCTGATGACTAAGCTGCAACCAGTGCTGCATTCATGTATCATACCTATGGTTATATGGGTTTGATACATGATTAAAGGCTGGTGAGTCTCACCGTGAGGCATTATGCCATCCTTACCATAATGTCTTTTAATAAGCCTAACTCGCGTATAATTAAGCCACCCCCGCCTTTGAGGCAATCCTATCATAAGCCGCAGAGGACTTCTGAATGAGCTCAAGGGAAAACTCGCGCTTTAGGCTAAGCCTAACTCACATATCTCAGAGAGCAAGTTACGTACAGACCCTTCTGTGCCTGTAATAGAGCCTGTATACAGTAATGAAACAATAGAACGTCATAAGATGGGTGAGGGGGGGGGGGGGGTAGCATATGGGTATGGCAGCTTGTTACTTGTACCCATGGGTGGCAGGGGAATGTGGAGGTATTAGGGTAGGTCGGATTTTTTTTCCTTTTAATCTTTTTTTAAAAACTCTGGCCTGAAATGTATCCGAAAATTAACTCATAAACTCCAGCGCTGACTCGCAGACAACTATGTCGACTCGTGGACTGTCAATTTGACTCTGAAATATCCCCAAAAATGTTTTCTAAAGACAGATTGATCCCATGGCCTGAAAAGTACCAAAAAATTGACTCGTAAACTTCAGCGCTGACTCGCCAACAACGGCGTCGACTCGCGGACTATCAAATTGACTCTGAAATGGTCATATTATCACTTTTTTTTTTTCAAAATTGGATAAAAGTTTCTAGGGTTGGCCCTGTTTTGCTAGGTAGGGTCGGGTAACCTGAAACACACCTTTTTTTGGGCCCTATGAGTAACCAACATTGACCTTCTATCCGTTCTTCTATATGTGCCCATTTGGCTAGGTGGACTATTGCAACCTCCGGACACATATAGCATATTCTTTTGCCGAGTGCTAGGCAGACTGGCAGCAGGTTTTACTTGATATTTATAGGTTGAACCACTGACCAGCACCGTGTGTGTATTCAATTCCCTGAGCTAGCAAAAGGTATGACAAAGCCAGACTCTCATCATCTTTTAAAGGAGCAATATCACCACTCGCGCAGCTACCACCTAGTAGACTAGAACAGTACTAGAATTGTGAGTGGGATATGCTTGGTGATTATGCCGCTTTAACCTTAGATGATCCGACTGTATCATGCTTTTGGTCATAGACAGTAGCGCCGTCTATTTAGTGATATACAAACTGCTTAGTCCAACATCACCTTCCAACCTCAGATTGTGCCATGCTGCTCAGTTTAAACCTGTTGAATTAACCCCGTAGGATTGACATGCTACATGAATGCAGCCATGCATGGCGAGTAGATGAGGCATCTACACTAACAGTGTTAATACCGAAGAACTGCCACGATGCATGAATGCAGTTGTATCATGTAGACTCGCAAGAGTGTATTCAAGCATTATGACGACTCTGTTGCACTTAAAGGGTTAAGTATAATGCATTGCTGGTCAGCTGGTCTTAACATATACCCCCGGCGTATACCCCAAAATAAACACATTGTCAGACACAATGTTATGTCCTAAGGCTAAGCTGCTTAGTCGCTGTATAGTCCTGGACTTGTATCGACTGCAGCACAAATACTATAAACATTATATATACGGGCCTAGGCTAGAGTAGCTTGTAGTATATATCCCGAGTATACCTATATGTATACACCACTGGATTGGCCGAGTCACTATTTAAAACCTAGATCGACCTATATGTAAATGGATATTTGTATCATTATACAGGTGGCACCGCCGTGCAGTTTTAATGGATCCCAATGCTGGACATATGACTTATGAGATGGATGTACAGCATGAAGATGCGAGGAAGCTAAGGAGTAAAAAAAACACGGTGACTTACCTCTGGTTTACTAGATGGCCCATATTGGAGGGTCATATATGTGCAGTCTTACTTTCCTGACCTTAATACGCATCCCTCAACGACACGCCATACCGTTCTACTGAGAATGGGACAGGCCCCTATATAGACAAGTCATCAAGATGTATAATATCCATGGACACATTGATCAGGGGGTTGGTGTGTTTGCATGTGTGTGTTCCCAATAGGGTGGTGGCAGGAGTAGTGTGGTGTATATAGTGGGAGTATAGTGTACCGTGGGGGTCAGCTATAATGGGGCATCAGTGTGAAGTGGACCATGTGCACCAACCGGTCTGACATGCATGGTGAATTAAGGGAGTGATCATTTTTTAACAACAGGGGGGGGGTGGGTGGTGGGTCAAAATCTTTCAAAAATCGGCGCGCGCGCGGTCTTTGAAGCATAGTCACGCGTGGGCTTTTTGGCTCAAAACAGGTTAAATTATTTTGCCCCCCCCCCCCCACAGAGGGGTCCAAATCTTTTCCACCCCCCCCTGGTTAAGGGGTCCAAATCTTTTTGCCCCCCTAACCCCCCCCCCCCCCCCCCCCACTGTTGCTCAAAAATGATCACTCCCTTACTCCTATTTATAGGTTTATATTCCAGGTCATGTTGGAAATAGATTCCTGATTCAAGAAGGTTATGTAAGGGTACATTTATAGATGTCAGCACCGAGTTAATATTGGCATTGTATTTTTTTTAGATTATTAAGAATATACAATTAAAACTGCACTCTCAATACTCACATGTCACTCGTTATTTGAGTAGAGCAATGCTAGAAAAAAAAACACATGTATAATTTGTATAGGGCTCCTAGGAATTAGACCATGTTCGGGGGTTAGAAGTTCAAGTAGGTAACGCTAGGTGGATACCTATAGACTCAGTACTGCCCTGTGACGTCATAACCATGGCTCCACATGTCTTTGATGACTTATATAATATGATGAGGCTACTACTTAAGACACGATGCTATCATCAGGAATTCAAGTTGATATATAAGTCGATTTTCAGTCAGAAATACCTTTGCTAGTCATAACAAATGCACTTTCATATTAGTCATTTACCCCTTCAAGGACGGGGTAATGGCTAAATCCTCGTGTTCATTTGTCGTCATGATGCACCAATTCAGCGCCCACTATGGAACTAATTCACTGATACCATTTGTTGGCCGAGTCCTTACATCTGTTGAAAGTATAATTTATGATATAATATTATAATTCATGCAGCAGAAGCAACCCTACTTTCTGTATGAATAACCTAAAATGATTTAATGAAAAGGGGGGGGGGCATTGTTAACACCTGCTCATATACTTTCCATTCAGGTAGATATTCCTCTTGAAACTATTTTTGCTTGGGAGATGTCCTGGTGGCTACGGTATATGGACTTCTCTATCACATATTCTAATCTAATTCACTCCTCTGGTCCTAAATTCGGAGTGGAAGAGCCATACCTGTATCCGTAAGCAGGGTCCTCAGTCTTTTGCGTAGCAATAATTCTGTTTCTAAGCAAACACTAGTCATAGCTACAAACCCAGGCTTCACTGTGTCCCATTTAGTCTGGGTAGGTGTTATTTTAACCCCCATGGGAAATTATATTCGTGTCAGGAGGGGTGAAATATCGATATTTTGGTGGCCGTCTTGGAGTTTAACAGATTACAGTACCCTGAAATATACCTGTAACAAAACCAATTTTAAGGACAATCAATGGGTGAACCTTTCTGCTGTTAATTTAGTGGTAGATACCAAAAACAATCCCCATAATACTTTGTTGAGCTCTTGAAATCATGGCCAACAAGATGGTATATGATGGGGAACTCTAAGGTTGACTTTCCACTAACCCAAAAATCTTGACACAAGGCCCTGCACTACCCTGTGTACCAGGCTAATGCATATTTAATCAGACAGTTACAGGGTTGTACTTTGCTCCAGTGTTGGTTTGACCTAATAACATGGGTGCAATGTGAGCTGGATAACAGGGCAAGTCATTATGTTAGGTACAGATGGCCCTTTCCGCAACGAGCCTAAATAGCGTATAGCTTATTATACGATTCTTGCTTTCCACCTGCCTTGTTATCCATGAAAGTTTATCATCACCGACATTGGCAACCAATTCATTAATTGTATTGACAACCAATACCTTTTCTTATTTAGACATATTGTTCCTTTGAAAATATAGGAATAGAAATTCTGTCCAAACACTACTGATATTTCTTTGATATAATTTCAAGGTTGTTACTCACTTCTACTTATCAAAGCAAAATATATTTGATATATAAGAATATAAATGCATGGTGTGGTCACCAAGATCTGACTTGACAGGGATTTGACCTTAGGTCCTCTGCATCATGAATCCACCATGCTAACCACTACTCTATGAGGGACAGGTGACATAAAGAATGCCCAGGTTCAACCCACTCACAATACTCACACCCTGTTTGTACCCTAATCTCGGACATGAGATTTGGCTGAGCTGGTTGCTGGAGGTTAGAGGATATTCACTGGTACCAATAAACATGGCGCTCTACACAGGTCATCTTGCTAATGCGGAATAGCAGTAGCTCAAAGGATCTGAAAGAGGGCATTCGCCCAGCCCCTTGGAGTATGGCTGGTCCCTGAGGAACTAGTATTGCCTGGATGACTGTTTAATATGATAATGTATATCCCTACACTTGTGTCACATTTAGCATAATATTCTAGGCTATCTGGTCCACTAATCATATTTATACCTAAAAAAGTACAAGATTCAAGAACTTTTAATTAACTTTTATTAATGATGCTCACAGTAAGAGTATCAGAGGGGTATAAATTGAGTACAATGAACCGTTATCAGGAGATAAACATTCTTAGTAAGGTTTAATTTATCCCCTTCATTAGATCCAGCCAGAAAAAATCTGCTCCCTGACTGGACGTAGTTCACTAAACACAAATTGAGGCCTTCAAAAGCTATTTCTCACCACCAGCAGAATAACATCAGCTGAATCCCGTTAATTCTCTAAAAGACGTATAGTGCATTAAGCATCCCAGGTAACATAAGTACATTGGGCCATGATTGGGCCAATATACCACTTAAAAATGGGCCAATATTGGCATTTTGATATTGGCCCACCGCTGGTTTGACCGCTGGCCCAGTAATGGCCCATGCTCGGAAAAAGGGATATTGATTTTATGTTGGCCCAATGGTGGGCCAACATTACAATGGTTTTACATTATTCCAAGGTTAGAAATTAAACATCGGGGCAACCTTGAAGTACATATGTCGCCCCAACATCTGATTTTCAATATAGGACCACTGCAACAATCACTAATATTGAACAATACTATTTTTATGTATATAATTGAATGTGCAAACATACTTAAGACATGACTGTAAGTATCATCAGTTTAGAAAAAGCCATTTCCGTCTATCAAATCCATCTTGATCTCTATCCCAAATTGGTTAGACACCATACAAACTGTATTACTCTCATTTAGGACTTATCTAACTCCATTACCCACACATGACGTGTCTTCAAGTTACTTTTGACAAATTCCCACTGATGTCATGCAGGAAATGGCACTTTTAGGTATCAAATATCATCAATGAACTTCCTCTGACCTTTAAACATGTAGAGCACACTGGGGATCACATTTATGACCCAATATGATGGCAAAGTAGGAGCCATTCTGTAAGATATTCTTCAGGCAACATTGAATCCCCCTGGTGTAGATCACCGCCAATATTGGACAAGTGTAGTTAGAATTTATGTTGGTCCAACATCAGAAATAATATGCTGGCCGTGAGATGTTCCAACACTGGGCCAACACTGGGTCAATATCAGCCATATCAAGCATGGACCAGCTCTGGGCCAGCGGTCAACCCAGCAATGGCCCATTGTAGGAATTGCCAAGGGTGGGCCATCATTGTAATTTGTATGTTGAACCAATGTGTGCATTACCTACAATGGGCCATGGTTGGTATAACAATTGCGATGGAGTCGATCATTACCGACATTGGCCCAATATACCCTTGCTACCTGGGATAATGCTTTAATGTGCTATACCCTTTTGTAGCCTTATACCACAGCGAGAACGGAGAACAAAGCATTTCACACCTCTTGTATACTGCATACAGCTAGTGGTATAAAGTAGTTATAGGCCTTATGAGGTGTTGAACAGCTATTTTATAAGGCTCCTTCACTGTATTTCACGTACAGATTAGTACTCGTCCTATAACTACTACATAATACACGAGTGCAGCTCTGGTCAGTGACTCACCAGTTATGTATTTATACATCGTGTTGATACACTATGTATGTATGTATGTTACACTGCACTGGTGAGTTACTCACAAGGAATGAACATGAAGCATGTCATCTGTAAAGTGATAACTTGATATGATATCTAGATCAGCATGGTGGAGAAATAACTTTCTGAAGACCTTTTTAATGATAGCCTCAAACCAGTTTAAACCATAACACACAAGATCTTTTAAACAGAGTTGGATTCCAGATTCTTTCTCTAGACAAAGACACGTTTTTTTTTAGGTTACCCAACCCAACAAGACAAGGCCAACCCTAATCCCCTTTTAAAAAATCTTTTTCCTTGGGGGGGGGGGGCTTTGTCTTATTTTCAGTTGACATCCCATCCACTAAAAAAAATATAAAATGACCAAGCGTAGATCCGGTTCATTTAACTTGAAACAACCCTTTCTTTGCTTTACCAACTGTTAACAAAAAGCAGTAGTAACTTTGGTTCAGTAGACATGTGTTGCCATAGTAATATACTGGGAGGTCATCTATGAAGATCAGGTGATGTGGAGAGGTCTGCTGTCTATAGAGTCATAAGACTCCAACATCCGTACTGCTACCTCGTGATCACCGCTACCCGCCTCAACTAAAAATGGACATCAGATTATATTTTGTCTTTACTGAAAATGAGAAGTAAATTTCCACTGAGTTAAGAGACATTTAACTACTCACACATTTGGGTTGGGTCAGGAGTGTAGGATGTCGGTAACAGAATATTATTTAAACAGCACCGTTCGGTCAGGTTGGTGGGGTGTGGTAATATAATTTCTACTGAGACACTGGGCTTAAAGAAGGCTTGGAGGACATCTATCACAACTTACATAGTTGGGCTGGATCAGCAGTGTAGGGTGCTGAAGCCAAGGTATATAACACCTGGCATGGTGCGATATCTCCATTAGATGCAGCTTGAATAGCCTCGTGGAGCTGTCTATTACGCAGGATGAACCTACAATACAAAACAATGCCTTAGATGAAATAAAACTTAAAATGGCGGTGGTAGATCATGTTGCATGTGGACTCAGTTTCCTGACATTTTCAATAATCATACTACTTATTAATTGCAAAGTGGTTGTCAATATAATTATCTGCATCATAATACCAACCTAGGACTAGAGCTTTGCATCAGGGTCTGCCGTTCCGCAGCCTTGTCTCCTGGTTCCAGTTGTGATCGGCTTGAGTACTGGTCCATCCATGCTGTCCACCGTGTCCGGTCACTTTGTGCCTTGGTCTCAGCTGTCAAGGACTGTAAATTAATATGGTATACATGTTACAATGGTCCTGGATAGTACGGACACCTGTAGATAGATAAAGCGAGACTGTTTTACAGCTTAATTGGCTTGCCTATGTAAGGAAAAACATGGCTGGCAGACCATAATATTATAGTACAGACTATAGCTGCCAGGTGGCCATACAAGATATAAAGTCCAAAATTCAGTGTCCAGCATTGCTTTGGTGCATTAAGAAGACAATTGACCATGCAGTTCTTAAAGTGTTGGTACTAACCTGTACCCATGCTATTATGGGTCGCTGGTTGAGCTGCTCGGTAGACGAGTGACTAGCCTCCAGGTACTGAGTGAGCAGGTGGCCCTGGGTCTCCAGCACTGTCAGGGACCGCTGCAGCTTCCTGATAGCACAGCAAAACACATGCTATATTTTGACAAAAATCCTATTTTGAAATAATTTAATATCTGAGCATTTTGGTATTTGATATTGAGGATTGCTATAACATGTTACTTTTGATGAGAAACTACTGAGGTAGTTGCTAGACATTCATATTATAGACAGATCAGATAGAGGCGTCGTTCCCTGAACAAACAAGAGATGATTACAAATAGCTGAAGATAGTGTTTTCAGAAATAAGTTGTCAGACCATGAAGCACTCCAGGCTAGTTGGGTGAGGAGGGGGGGGGGGGGTATATAGCCCTGACTGGGGACACATTACTTACACAGGTAACACTTTGGGTACAACTTTATAGATGTCCTTCATGGTGTCCACACCAGACAGACATGTACTCAGGATGTGCTCCAGGGCTGCAGTGGTGTCAGGGTGGTCGGCCAGGGCCCTGGAGGAAAGAAGGTACATCATTACCACTTAACAGAAATGTCACTAATGTAGACAAAGCAATTAGGATATGAACACAACAGTGGTCAATAAATTACTAGTTCCTGCAGCTCACAGAATGCTAAGACAGATTTCCCCAAAGATGACAGGGCAGAAGTGGTTCAACAAGATCGAAAACCAGACTGTGTCTGTTGGTGTGTAGATGTATGTCCAATGTTGGTAAGTATCAGGCAATGACACACACATTGTTTAAAGCAACATTATATGTGTCATTATAGCATCAGCCTATTTATAACGGTTTCTATGCTATTGAAATAAATGGAGCAAATATCACGATAATCGGTATTTACAAACTAGCATACTGTTATAACCCAGCCCCCTACCTGAAGGTGCAGGAGAAGTCTGCCCCTGTGTGCTGCATAGTATCTAACAGGTCTGCCACCAGGGCGGCATCACCAGCGTCCGGCGTCATGAGACCAAGCTACAAGGGAATGTATGATGACGTATCAATGCCGTTATGATGACATTATTTTGATCCTTCTACCTTGGGGACTCTCAGTCATAGGGCCTTTAGTCTTTATATGTGTAGGCCTATGGGAGCTTAATGACACGGAACCAACCTAGGACTTGAATTAGATACTCGGCTTACACACATAAAATGCATGTAATGAACCACATAATGAGATAATTATGGTAAAATTGTACATAGATCATCTTATTTATGGCTCAGGCAATTCTTTGTGGTTCATTCTCCAAATCTTTGACACGACAATATTTGAACCTCTGCCTTTGAATCTTTTCATCTTCCAATAGGATAGGGCTTGAATTACTCATATGTGACACAATCTGCGAAAAAGGCCCTTAGTGCAGTGTACACTAAGGTTTTTCCCCAGTGCAAGTCACATATAGCTTCCAATACATCAAGAGATACAAATTGCCCCACCTTGTGCCTCATGAGGCTGAGGTAGTGGGTCTCATAGACGTCCCTGAAGGCGGCCAGCTTCTCCGCCAGCACACCAGGGGGCAGCACGAGGTTTAGTACCGCCGCCAGCCGCTCAAGCCCCCAGCGCACTGCCTCAGGCTGGCTCCTGTACGAGTAACGACCCCAGTAATCTGCCAAAATGTTATATTTTAGAATATTATGATGATGCACTTTTTTTAAATTGTTAAATGTATACATTAGATGATAATATGGCCAATATGCTGATGATGAATATATTTTTCCAATATTGTTTGTCCGAGAGTGTAATGTAGATATTTGGTATGTTACTTGTATACAACTAAGTCATGCATGGGCATATAGTCTTAGATACTTGTCCTAAAGGTTAAGAAGAAGAATGGTTTGTCATCATAAGTACTTACCTGATGCATTGCAGACAAAGTCAGGGTTGAACATCTCCATGAATGCAAAAGGTCCATAGTCCATGGTGAGCCCCAGCAGGCTTAGGTTGTCTGTGTTAATGACTCTGGACAAGGATTCATATTTATAATTATCATTATGGAGAATCATTGAGTAGAAAATGAATACCATACCCAACGCTAATACCAACGGACATCAAATCAACACATATTTAATGATTCCAGCAACGATCAACAGTGCAACAATAATGCCGCATCAGTATGTAACTAGCACTCATATATCATGCCAAAATTTCTAGACATGCTCTCTTTAGGGTTACATAATTATACAGCTATGCTTCTTAACTTAATGATTTCAAAAAATGTTGGAAAAATTGATGACTGGGAAGTTAACAGTCTTTGCCAAAACGTGCCGGACATTGGCAATGTCCGCCTAAAATGGCTATGGTCCGGCAAAATGACTAGTGTTGCAGGACCAGATGCCCTCCACATTCTGGGCTTTCCAGAACTGAAAGAATTCTTAAAATATTCCAACTAGAACTGAAGTTACAGGTTCTGGAGTGCACACTAATATTCTAAGCAAATTAAAGCAATTTTCTTTGTTATTATTTCTTTTATAAATGTTATTCCATTCTAAATAGAATGCAAACTTTGATTTTGGTATCCTGTCCTGCAGAAATCTATCCGGTCCTGCAAAATTGGCCAGCTGCAGGACCGACTGTCCTGCATGCCAAATTTTTTCTCTCGCAAAGACTGGTTGAACTATAAACAATGTCTCATAATACTCACCCATGACAGAAGCCCAGAGCTTGCCATTGTGCTACCATTCTGGCCGAGGAGTCAACTAATGCTTCATAGAAGTGGATATATCTTATATCAACTGCTAGATTCTAAAACATCAACGGGTGTAAAAATGCAGTGTTAACTTTGAATTAAAACAATCATAACACAATCTTAAGAGTAGCTATGGATATTTAGAAACACTTCATTAATTTTTGTGCGCATCTAATGGAAGGACAATCATAGGGTATGATACTGAACAGTTAAAAGATCGATTAAAAACTATAATCTTGCATCAAAATACTATATTCACATTATATTCAAGGACAGAAAATCCGAGATATTCCTATATTGTAATTATAAAAAGACTGATATTATTTATATTAGCGATTACCAATATTCTAGCATTGTTAATAGTAACAATATTTTGCCATAATACCAAATGATTTACCTGTAGCTGTGGGTAGAAGTTGTTGATAGTGTAGTCTAGGATGGCTGTCAGGAGGCCTGTGTTACCTGCACTGGGACCACTCAGTCCTGTGTCAGGGGAGGGCCCCAAACACACCTCAGCAGACCCGATTCTGGAAGTCAATTTATTATTAATTTTTGTTTGAAAATAATTTGATTCATCTCCATGATATTCAATGAATTGTGAAGTAATACAGCTTTTCCCTCGGCGTATTCCACTATTTGAGTACATGATATGATATATAAAGGCTATATCTGTCCCTTAGAAACATTTATGGTAACCCCTCCCTACCGTAGAGAATCTTGCCACAGTGTCCGTCCCTACCTTCTGTAGAAAGGAAGTTGCTGGTCTTGTCACAATGGCTGTCCCTTCCTATCCATAGCAAGGAAGGCGCTAGTCTTGTCACACTGGATGTCCCTACCTCCAGCCCTACCTTCCATTGAAAGGAAGATGCTAGTCTTGTCACTATGGCTAACCCTACCTACCTCAGAGAGGAAGGTACTAGTTTCATCACTATGGCTATCCCTATCTACCATAGAAAGGGAGGTGCTAGTCTCGCAACTATGGCTGTCATAGAAAGGAAGGCACTAAGTTTTCTCATGATGGCTGCCCCTACCTACCTTAGAAAGGAAAGTCTTAGTCTCATCACGATGGCTGCCCCTACCTACCGTAGAAAGGAAGGTGCTAGTCTCGTCACAATGGCTGCCCCTACCTACCGTAGAAAGGAAGGTGCTAGTCTCATCACGATGGCTGCCCCTACCTACCGTAGAAAGGAAGGTGCTAGTCTCGTCACGATGGCTGCCCCTACCTATCGTAGAAAGGAAGGTGCTAGTCTCATCACGATGGCTGCCCCTACCTACCGTAGAAAGGAAGGTGCTAGTCTCATCACAATGGCTGCCCCTACCTATCGTAGAAAGGAAGGTGCTAGTCTCATCACGATGGCTGCCCCTACCTACCGTAGAAAGGAAGGTGCTAGTCTCGTCACAATGGCTGCCCCTGCCTACCGTAGAAAGGAAAGTCTTAGTCTCGTCATGATGGCTGCCCCTACCTACCGTAGAAAGGAAGGTGCTAGTCTCATCACGATGGCTGCCCCTATCTACCGTAGAAAGGAAGGTGCTAGTCTCATCACAATGGCTGCCCCTACCTATCGTAGAAAGGAAGGTGCTAGTCTCATCACGATGGCTGCCCCTACCTACCGTAGAAAGGAAGGTGCTAGTCTCATCACGATGGCTGCCCCTACCTACTGTAGAAAGGAAGGTGCTAGTCTCATCACGGTGGCTGCCCCTGCCTACCGTAGAAAGGAAAGTCTTAGTCTCGTCATGATGGCTGCCCTTACCTACCGTAGAAAGGAAGGTGCTAGTCTTGTCACGATAGCTGCCCTCTCCTGTGTCACATCCCCTGTATGGTGAATATCACGCGACACTAGTGTCTGTGTAGCCACACAGGTGGCAGCACGAGTGGTCGGTACCCCCAGGTGGTGCATGGCCTACAATACAAAGTCAAATACATTCACAATTTGTTTAACCTAAAAGGAATATAGCATTGTTGAATAACCTCAGGAACATGACATTGTGATTGACCAAGTACTGTTCTTTGGTAAATTTATGAATATTGTATAATCATTATTAGCATGAGCTTCTATTGTATTTAACAGCCTTGTTTTACAACGGTTCCCCCTTTTGTCATAAGGTATTATTAAGTGAAATAATCTCAATTGGGTAACAGAAGATGTAGACAGAGAGACAGAATTATCATTAAGCATCACAAACAGTAATAGAAAACATTTTCAATATGAGTTTACCTCACTACAGAGGAACTCCCTGATACTGGATCGGAGCACCTTCCTGCCATCCAGGCCTGCCCTGGAGAAGGCTGTGGGACCAGTGCCCTTAAGCTGCACCTCCAGGAGCGACCTGTCCTCCTGCTCCACCGTCCCCAGAGTCCTGCAGATTAGGAGGGTTTGAAAAAAGAGGTGAAACGTATATTGTATTGGTCGGTATAAACACCCGAATGCTTGTTGATGCTATTTCACATCTAACGCTTATAATACGAGACAGGTGCATATTTGATATCAGACAAGCTTGGGTGCAAGCCTGGGTACATTCATTCATTTCAATATCTCTCTACCCTTGGCAGGAATAAATTCAACACCCAGTACATTTCTGAGACACTGGTCAATGCATTCAAACAAAGTGGGAAATGATCAGTGTGTCTACCATGTTACAGCAAAATAGCATTGAGAATGATTTTTGCATGAATGAAAATAATAATCAAATAAAAGAAGACATCAAGGCAGCAAACAAACATCTAATTTCACTCACATGGCGGCGCCATCTCCCAGCTGCCCTGCAAACAGTCCATACTGATGTCCACAGTACGCATGTGCCACGGGGATGCTTCCTGGTAACTTCTGATTCCCACTGAGGTAGAGCAAGGCCTGGTTCTGCTGCAGATCACCAGGTGTCAGGCCGAGCAGCGCCAGAGCAGGTGCTGAGGTGAGGAGCAGCTCAGGGGAGACGACAGGTGTAGGGGTGCAGAGGGTGTAAGAGGCACCTGTTACCTGAAAGGACAGGTTAGGTTATACCTTTATGTATCACAGATTATTTCCTATAGGTATCATTGCACATATTATTAGTTTTAGGTATCACAACACATTGCTAAAATGAGGAGTACACTATGGTTACTCTCATTTCCCCCACATATCGATTGGCAGCATCATATGATATAACTCCAACAGGTGTACTATTAGTAGCCTGTCCAAATGTAACAATAATGTCTATAGAGCATTAAGGGGAGAGAACAACAATGTCTAAGGACCTACCACAAACAAAGTAATTATAGATTTGGTCTTTACTCCTATTACTCTGTTGGCCGTGTTATTTCACTTGCTGACCCTCCGGCCGCATTTCACTTGGGCTACGGCCTCGTGAAATACGGCCCTAAGTCAACTAGTGAAATAACCAAGTCAACAGACTAAAAGTCGTGGGCGTTTGTCTATTTACAGTTCACTTATAATAATTATATTGCACTCAACAGAATTATCATAGCTTTACGAAAGCACATCATAAACATTTAAATCAGCATCTGGAGTAAGATATAACAGTGCCCAATACCCTATCTTTAGAACAATTGTAACTAGCCCTCATTGCAATTATTATAATATATCATATTGATATTACCACCATCAACATGGTGCACTGAGCAGCAGCGTCAAACTTGGCCTGGAACTACATGATACCGAATAAATAAAACAATTAATCAATCCATCCATTTTCCTGTATTTACCCCGGGGAGTGGCCATCAACTATTGGTAAAGGGGGTGTATTATTACACGCTACAAAGTGTCCACACCCAAGATTCTACACAATGTCTGCACTTGAATGTTACAGTTTACAAAGATTTTTTTCCCTCCAGCCTGGTGGCCTGAGCTAAATGATAGAATAAGATAGAGCCCTACTAGAATGCTATGATAAATTGTAACTAAATTGACCCTGAACCCTCTGGTCCAGGTGGTTCTTAAAGTCGACAGTATTGTGAAAGATGTGCAGAACAAGTTATATTCCAAGTTCAAAGTTCATTTTAACAGCACCCAGTTGTCACTGTTGTGTCTTTCCTTAATCTACAGAAACCCTAACGGTAACAGTAATCTCACCTTAAGCAAGAACCTGGAGGTTGTTACTAATGATAGAATAATATTGGGTGCATTACACATTATGTAATCTATGTAATCAGGCATCACATGATTGTGTATCCACACTTAGTTAGTGCTGCGTTTGGATCCTGGCCCCTTTAGTTGGTTGATATGTACAGATGTATGGCTAAAGTCTGGCATCACCGGAAAACTCAGGTAGGCATTTCGAGTCATTTCAATCATTTAAATTAACCCCTCTAACACTTTCTGGTTATCTAGAGAATTTATGGTAAAATATTCAGTTTCTTTTTACAAAGAAATAACTGTATACTATCAGAATCAAGCACCGTAATTAATCCGAACTTTTGTCTCATATATGCACCAGGGGTATAGGCTTTGTCAACCTGAATACTTAGTTACCCATTTGGGAAACACTGTATTAAACTATGAATGTGTTTATTTTGTGTAGTAAACCAAATTTATTGATCAGAAACAATGGTAGAAATAATGGGTTCTTTGGTGCGTGCATGTTTGAGCAAGCTGTAAGCAATGCTGAAATTTATGGCTTTTGTCTAACAGAAATTTCAAAATGCATGTATACTCAGCCATTCCGACACCACCCATTTAGCTGACCATTTGGTTACTTTTCAGATACAGTATACAACCACAATGAGTTGCAAGTATCTGTTAATTGCTGTAGGGCTATGTCAAGTGATAAATGGCGTGGATCTGCAAATCACAGGTAGATAATTCAATAAAAAAATTTAATAGATATAATCAAATCAAAGTGAAATCAACCATTTGAGAACAAAGTTCAAGCTAAATTATATCTTCCTAGTAACAGTTATCAGCCATGCTCAAAATATCCCAATACATTGTCTCTATTCCCCATATCCAAAAAAACATTATAACATATACATATTAGTGTAGGGGCTTGGTAATTCCCGCACCTGAGAGGTAGGGCCGCAGGGGTGGCCCGCTCAGGTAATCACTGTGCCCCTCCCATACCTATCCAGTAACGCAGGACACGGTCTATCTGATACATATTAGTGTAGGGGCTTGGTAATTCCTGCACCTGAGAGGTAGGCCTTCAGGGGTGGCCCGCTCAGGTGATCACTGCGCCCCATCCATACCGATCCAGTAATGCAGGACACGGTCTATCTGATAGGACATGGGGATGTAGCTCAGTGGTAGAGCAATTGCTTGCAATTGGCAAGAGGAAGGCCCCGGGTTCGAGTCACGGTGTCTCCGGAAACGTCATTTTCGGAGAAACTGTGTCCCTCACACTAGCTTTAATTAATTATTGACTTTAATCATACCCTAATATACAGTGTCTAAGAACCCAATATCTACATGTGACCCAGACCCTAGCCTAGTGGGATGTGAGTGCGTGAGACCACAGGAGGTGTTTGACATACTGCAGGCCATAATCACAGGGAGTGGACTCAGGCATCTCGGGATTATTACTGACACACCACAAGAAGGTAAAAAGAACAGAGTTTAGGCCAAAAAAAATAAAAGGTGTGTTTCAGGCAACCCGACCCTAGTTTCAAAAAAGGACCGACCCTAGCATTTTTTTCCGATTTTGAAGAATTTTTTTTTTTTTTTTTTGCAAAATATTCATATTTTTCGGAAATTTGAGCAATTCTTTGGTCAGGAAGAACAGATCACATGCCTAATTAACTGTCCAGTCTCAGAAAATTGCTTATTAACAAGAATGTCCAATAATTTCATGATATTCCTAGTTTTAGTAAGAATCGGTGAGTCCTCTTGATGACCCGCGAGTCGATATGGCAGTCCGCGACTCATTCAAGGTATCTCCAACATTCAAAAAAAAAAAAAAAAAAAAAAAAAAAATCCGACCTACCTACCCTAGATTTTTGGACCATGTTGCCTGAAACACACCTTCTTTTTTTTTGGCCTTATCATGAACTCTAGAGATGTTGATATATCTAATTAAAGCACAAAAAACTAATCAACACAATACCACTTTGCACTGTGTATTGAATTAAACATTGACAACTATGTAGACCATCAGCGCTATTTCCACAGGTTAGCTTATAATTTGCCATTAAAACCATATTTCATTTGCAAGATTCAAGTGTGGGGCCTTAGACCTCGGAAGCTAAATGTGCCTGGGTTCCAATGCCTAGAATTTTGAGTGTCAACACCAGCACAAAAAACGGCTTTAAAGTGGCATTCTCACCGAGCGTTTCCCATTCACAATTTTAGTATTGTTCTAGTCTGCTATGTGGTTGAGTGCGGGTGGTGACAATGTCCCTTTAATTCGAAAGGTAATTTTTCAGCAACCAAATTTAATTGTAGCAGGGTCGTCCTGGTTTCTGTTTAAAACTTGAATCATGTTTTTTTCACATGGTACAGAGTGTGGAGACTTAGTAGACCTGCAAGGAACATTCTCTAGCTTTTCTTGCTCAAGTTGGGATTTTGAACTGTTCTTGACTGCACCAGTACACCACAAGAAACCTTTGATTAGCATGCTAATAAACTGCAGTGCACACATCACTGAGGTAAGCACATGTTTTGTTGTCTGTTTTTTTCAGTTTATCCTTATTAAGGGCACTGCAAATTTTGACGGACTGTGGGGTGGGGGGGGGGGTAGGAAGAAAACCCCAGAATAATTGGAAAAAAATTAAAGTCTGATACAAGGCACGTGGACACTGCATTAAAAATAAATCACTTACTTATCCACATCCACATACAACTTTTCATATGTATTCCCTGTAATATGTGTCTACATACATTCAGAGTATTGTACATGAGCTGATCGCTGCCCGGAGTTCAGGAGGTGTGGAGAGAAGGCTTCTACTGCCTGTGTATAACCTCATCGTAGTTCAACCTGTTGGGGATAATGTCACATTGGGGCTTGACCTAAGTGGTATACATCAAGTCAGCATTGTCAGGAATCCAATACCAACTCTGTACAAGGTAACATTTAGTATTAATTTACTGTTTGTAGTAGAAATGTATCTATTCTCTTTATCCTTAACAGCAGTGTCTAGATAACTAGCCCTAGAGGTAAGGCTTATGCTAGTGACTCTCAGAATCCCATTAACGTTGCAAGGTAAATGGTGACCAGGTGGAAGACTGCAGGGACATACTGTACATACTTGATACCCCACCCCCACTGTTTATGCAGGCTAATTTCAACCTGGTATTTCAGACTGTCCTGCCAGAGCACTATGTGTTTACTTTAGTTTTTATACATTCATATTGTGATGTGTACATGATATTTGCAGAACAGAGACCTCCCTTGAATATATATCATTATCATAGATGGATATTAGCATAGATCTACCAATTGTGGCTGCATTGGTACATTGCATTTCTGAATAATCATAAATTTCAAATCTGTTATTAAAGATTTATAAGATGAGACAAGCATTTAGCAGGCTATACTTGTATACGTGCCTAGGATTTTGCTTTTTTTTCAATCATTGTTGCTCTCTCTTTGGAGTTTGTAGCGGCCTATCCGATATCATCTGAGTAATCGAGTCTAATTAGTGTTCCTTGCTCTGGGATGTTTCTGTCTTGTGTGGTTGGTCTCGCGTATTGGTGGTCTTCTCCCTGTAGGTGTTTGTCAAGGGCCTTGGCAAGGTAGAGAGTGAATAGAATAGGGCTAAGACAGTCACTTTGCGGTACTCCCATCTTAGTCTTGAACAGCTCAGATGTTGTTTGGCCTACTTTTACCCTATATTGGACATTTTCTAGAAGGACATTGATGATGGGTAGTTCCACTGGATTGAGTATGTATTTCAGATCTTCAAAATATGTATTTCTGCGGACAGTATGAAACGCTTTGCTCATGTCCATGAGAATGATGTTAAGTTCATAGTCTTTGGATGAAATGGCCTTTTCTGCCAGTGTCTTATATGCAAAGGCTTGTTATGTTGTCCCTCTTCCTGCTTGATATGCGGCCTGTTCTATTGAGGTATTCTGGTTGATCTTTCCGCCTATCCATGCATCTTATCATACATATTGCAAGTACTGAGTTATAAGACTGGAGGTCTGAATAAACAGGCTGCCTGTATATCACTTGGTATACAGGTCAACTTGAGGCTATCCTGTACCACAGGTCCAGTCCTCCACCGGGTGATGCTAACCTTGCTGTGAGTAAAGTAACCAGACTTGAAAATGAAAAGAGTGATAATCCCTAAAATTGATAGAAAAAAACAGCCTGACAATCACAAAAATGTTGCAAGAGATAAGAGAAATGTATTAATGTTCTTCAACACAGGCAGGGTGCTGGAGGTCAGATTACGAGATACAGATACAGGAGGGCCATGGCGCTAGGAGAGTGGTGGGGAGGTATAATGGCAGCTACCAAGGAGACCCAGGCTTCGTCAGGAATACGTTTGTCAACTTTGAGGGGATGCATCTAAAAGTTACCCAAGCAATGGTAAGTTTCGCATATTATATGAATAACATAATAGATTTTCTGCATAATACTTTTATACACATATATAGACATACGACAAATGACATTATGTAGAAACCAATCTTCTGCATGATAATTATGTAATAGCAAGTGTAGGGATTTACTACATTACCGTGTCCCTACAAGGTAACACATTCTATATCCAATCGACTAGGTAGGAGTTGGCTGTGTCTCACGACCTTGGGACAATGTTTTTGTCTCTGACCGGGTGCCGTCTCTGACCAGGTGCCGTCTCTGACCGGGTGCCGTCTCTGACCGGCTTGGCTTGATAAGGTCAAAATACTAGCAGCAGAAGGCTAATTATAATTATAACTATGATTATATAACAACCGCCATAACGTTTTTCCAAATCCTTATATATATGAGTATAATTCTTTTTAAAACCTTTTTCTGACACCTGGTCAGAGACGGCAGCCGGTCAGAGACGGCAGCCGGTCAGAGACGGCAGCCGGTCAGAGACGGCAGCCGGTCAGAGACGGCACCCGATCAGAGACAAAAACATTGTCCCAAGGTCGTGAGACACAGCCAGTTTGTTCGGGGTCTTCCTGCCTGGTATAATTAGTGTGCGCGGCTTTACATTGCTTTAAATCTGTGTCCATGTAGCCTGGGTGTTGTTCATTGCTATGTATATTTGTAGAAAGCATTTATTTTATAGAGTGGTATTTTCTTAGAATGAAACAAGTTAAAAAAAAGAGATTCCTGAGTGATTTGGCAGACCAGTGACCTTCACAAAAGATTATAATTAAATATCAATGTATCAAGGTGGTCGACTCAAGGTACCACAGTGGTTGACTTTTAAAGGTACTGATGCACTGAAATTAAATACCTCAGGCACAGGATGCCCATATAGCTCCAAATACTTGGATTGGAAATTTGGGACCTCATTGTCTGGAATGCTTAGCAATTCAGAAAAACATCCATATCCATCTATGAATGGGCCACTCTGCCTAGCACATCACGAAATAGCTCCCAGAACAGCCCATAGGGAGAAAACAGGCCCAGGTGGCCGACTAATGGGCACTTTACCCTATGTGGGAAAGCCAATAACATGTGACCATGTCACATTTCATCATGTCACATTTCACACACTAAGGGGTATATAAGACCCTGCTTCTCCTGTATTTGTCAGTCAGTGCAGCCCGGCTGACTCGCGTGACTTACTTGAATCATAACTCATGATCAATTCAGCCATCCTTTCAAACCGTCTCCCTTTAGAAGGTAAAGACTTAGGCCTATTGGAAGGTGGTAAGAGTTCTTGGTAGTCAAAATCAGAACCAAGATGCAGGTTATAGAGAGAGGTACACGATAATCTGTCTGCATGACAGGTTTCTCCACGAGTGGTACCTTGGATCATATCACACGAGGCACTTGTGTGATATGATCCAAGGTACCACAAGTGGAGAAACCAGGAATTCAGACTAATTAGAGTGGATCTCTGTGTTTATTTCATCTTATTATTGATAAATTATACTGCAAAACAACAGTTAAAGATTGGTTTCATAGCTATTTTAGTGATGTCATCATGGAGAAACACCCCATGGAGAATGAGCATCAGTTTCTTGAGAGAGGTGTGAATTACTTAAGCATAGTAACTTCGTTTCTCCACATGAAATAAATAGTATTTCCTGAAACACAAAGTCAATTTAGATCAATCATGTTATCCCTCGTTTGAGTAACTATCAGATCGTATCATACTTATCCTACCAATCATACCTCCCCTTCACATTACTAACAGCATTTATCAAATTTCACTGACAAACTTTGTTGACATGAATGTATGCATGACCTCCACCTTTACTGCCAGGCTAAATTCTACTTTCCTTTCTACAGTACCCCCCTTTCACCAAGATGAAGGGCGGAGTTTATTATGGATTTTGTATAGATTTATTGGAAAATCTAGCACGCCAATTAAATTTCACGTAAGTCTACCTATCAATAATAAATTTCATGATCTGTTTGCAAATATCATTTTACTTACTGAGTCTTTGTATGCTCTGACAAAGATGGTCTAAGAGTAATATGTAGTATACATGTTAACTATTCACTCTATGTTTCAGTGTTTCAGTACCAGTGACACAGTCATAAAAGCTGCTTCAATATAAACTGTATGGCTAAGGACAGTAGTACTTATTATACAGGCTAGACATTTGGATTAGCCTTCATATAAATGTGACGATCTAGCTAATCACTTGAATGTAATGCATGATCCTTTTTTTCTATTCATGACTACACTAACTAATTATGATGTACACTGCATTTATTCATTCTTTCTCTTTTCTTTCAGTTGACACAACAGGTTATTCACCAATGAACTATTTATTACAATGATCGCTTAATATATTATTGCAAATTCAATTAAGATCATATCTATTTCAAGGTACAAACTAATCAACAGTATTGACGGACAGTTTGGAGCCAAGCAACTTGATGGTCGTTGGAATGGAATGATTGGCATGATGGAAAGAAAGGTGAGACTATGGACCGTAGGGCTCAATATTCAAACATGGTTTAGTCAAACGCACTGCATGGCTATATCAAGGATGTTAGTGTAAGGACATTGTTAAATATTGTGTCAGGGCTGTGTGAGCCCACACTGAAAAAGTAAACTTTTCTCCAGACTCTTCAAAGTGTCTGTCAAAAGATAAACAAGTTAAAAACTTGTCTAAGTGACAAGGAGGCAGATCTTCTAGGTGCAGATAGAAGACCCACTTGGCATGTGCCAGCCCAAAACCCAACATTTGCCAGCTTCAGATTCTATTTGTGGGATGGCAACTTGATAGGTTAGACAACTTTTGACTCGTCTATTTTATAACAGTCACTTAGACGAGTCTGGAGACACGTTTACTTTTTCAGTGCACATGAAGAGTTTGGATGCAAAACGACATATCTCCATCCCAGAATTGAAGCACATAGTGCTTTTTGTAAAGACACCCTGGGGTCAATTATTATAGTTTGGTAACAGAATGTATACTGAGTAGGTCCTAATGATATGAAAAATAGAAAATTTTGAAGAAATTGTTTGAGGACTATATTTCACTTTCCCTAATCTTCATTTTTGTCAGATTTTTGTCCCTATCTTTAGAATGGCGCTTATGTCGTTTTGCATCCAAACTCTTCACATCCTAGTCCTAGTCCACCTAATGCCTTACCTGGTGCCTTACATGCTATCAGTGATATCTGATACAACCATGATCAGATGAATAGAATGCATCATTGATTATATTGGTATATCAGGAGGTTGATATGGCGATGGCAGGATTAACGATAAGTGGGATACGTGAGACTGTGGTTGATTTCTCCATCCCCTTCTTTGAGGAACCATCAGCTGTTGTTGTTAGGGCTGACATCGTCCACTCAGAGATACTCTGGTCATACCTGTTTAACCCTCTACAGGTAAAGGCATTTTATAATCTACTAAACAGTGAATCAACTCTTGCTAGAATAGGGTACAAAAAATGTGACTGTTGGAAGATGAGTTCGTGGTAATGGTTGCACAACATAATCATCTTTATCTTTTCGAAATACAACATTTACTATGCTTAACTATGGGAAGAGCCGTATTTAATGTCCCCCATTGAATATAATATGGCCGTATTCAATGGGCTAAGAAAACACAAATACCAACTACATTTATACCGTTCTGATGTATTTCAACAGAGACGGTATCAATGGGCGTTGGTATTTGTTTTAAAATGTTATTTGAAGCCATTTAATGAAGGAAAAACAACGTTTTCATTGAATATGGCCACATTGTATTCAATGGGGGCATTGAATACGGCCTTTCAATGCTTAAGCATAGGAGATCTTGTATTTCCAAAACATAAACACAAATGCCATGGGGCGCATCCCACTTAGCCTGCAGCTTTGTGGGATTCTGCCCCAGCCATCACTCGTGAAATACATCAGAGACGGTATCAATGGGCATTGGCATTTGTCTATAATTATATTAGAGAATTAATGTCAGTATTCTACATGTAGTATTCATCTTTAACCATAATGAGTATGTCTACTACAGTATGCAGTGATGTCTTCTTAAATAAAAACTACATGGAGTATGGGGAACCCATATTATTATATTCCAGTCTTATGTGTGGATAGCAGCAGCCAGCAGTTTGGTCGTCTGTGCTGTAATAATCAATGGCTTTGAGCAGTTAGCAAGATATATCACATATCAGAACAATGGAGGAAGCATGGATCATCTAAAGCACGCAGTACCTAGTCTGGGGGGCAGTGTATGGCTCATGGTTTGCATATATGCGAAACAAGGTAGTTCTATTGTAAACTTCGTTACTTAGTCTGGGAATGGTCCTCAAAATATTAAAACTATATATTTCTTGAAGCATGCACTCTCTCTCCCTCTCTCTCTGACCCCACATAATACTCATAGGAGACGTGATCTGCGTTCGAAAAAAATGCTAAATAAGTGTTATTTCTCATATATCATATGTCCAGAATGGTTTTTTTTCTTTAGGTAAAGTTAGTGGAATAAAGTTAGAATAGTGAGTTTAATAGCCATGTTATCATCCCCCTAGAGGGTTGTTATGGGATTTATATTGATAGAAGGAAAATTAAGATATAGATTGTTTCTATTTGTGTTTCTCCAATAGCTGGCGAGAGGCTTCCCCTAGCAGGCTCTGTGAGACTTATTCTCGGTGTATTCTGGCTGTTGGCTTTACTGGTGTTGGGTCTCTTCAATACTAACCTGACAGCCTCATTGGCTGCAGTGGAACAACGCCTGCCCTTTAACACCCTGGAGGAACTGGCTAAAGACACAGTGTATACCATCCTAGTAGAGCGTAACGTAGTACACATGTCACTCCTTGAGGTGAGCGTCTTATCTCCATTGAAATACCTATAGGGCTTAATCTCATATAACATAATTACCAGTGTCTTTGGGTCAACCATGGAGATAACTGGAAGTCCTGACTAGTTAAATTCTTACATCTTATAATCAAACAGGTTTCCAGACCTTAATACAGTCCTGAGCTTGGAGAAGTGTCACTGAATAATGTTTTTCAGCTAATTCTTTTGAAGCATGCTCTTTGAATATTCCTATCTGTTTTAACCAGAATTCGAAATCAAGGATTTATGCTGCACTGTGGGCCAAGATGATGAAAACAAAAGAGGCTTCATTTGTATCATCAAATGCTGCAGGACTCAAGAGGATGTTCAATGACAGCCAAGGTCAGAAGTATGCTCTGATTGGTGACAAAACCTCCTTGACCTCCCATCTAAAACGTAACTATAGCTCACGATGTGATTGGGCGCTGATACCAGAGACATTTTTCACATCTGGGTTTGGGATTGCTCTACCGGAAGGATCACCTTACAAGGAGGTATTTGACAATGGGTATGTTTGAGCCAGAGAGCATAATCATGCTATATGAATCTGATACTATTTTGTCCATCCAACCGTCTCACTGCCGGATTTTTGTCGAAAATCTGAATAATTATGAATATCAAAAATTGAAACGATGTATTGCTATGGCTACTCGTTGAATGTAATAGCAAAAATGAAATGCAGTATGTAACAGATGATGTCATGAACTAACTGCTTTAATATAATACCAAACAAGGGGTGCTTTGAATAATAGAAAATATTTTCATCAATTTTCAGTAATATCTTTTTCATTTAGCTCAGTAGCTTTGATACTCTGCTGGCGGTGAGAGGTTAATTAATTACCTCCAAGTGGTCAAGCAGTAACAGTACCCGACACTTTACAGAATTGAAACCATCATCATATCTCGTCACAGAAATATGAGCATCATTATTCACTTTTTGAAAACATTCTTTTCAGGTTAATTATTGCAATGTCCTCTGGATTAACCATGACATATCAGAAAAGGCACTTCTACAAGTCCAGTTGTGATGAGATAAAACAGGGGACACATACAGAATCAAAGAACATTAATCTGAGCCACATCAGGTCCATCTTTATCCTACTGCTGGTTGGTATAGCTGTATCTACTGCTGTGTTCCTTTTGGAGCACTTATTCAAAAAGTGTTGCTCTCGATCCGGGCCAATGGTCGACTGATAGGACAGATTTCTCCATGTAAAAATCATTGCTGATGGATATGCACATAACAATCACTTCTTTAGGTGATAAGGTGTCAAACAAGATGTCTATACAGATTGACCTGCGTGTGGGACGATTTCCTGTATTTCTGTGAGTGGACACACATCCTAACATTAAAAACTGACTTCATTGAAGGACAATAATAGACGAATTGACGTTATGATACCAGTAGTTAAGTATTATTCATAGCATAAGATTCCTTATAATCTAGCAACTCGCCATTTTTACCGTTACGTCTGCAACTGAGACAGAAATTAGATTTTCTTTTGCTACCAGAGAAAGCTTTATGTTTTAAGTATCATCCATTGTGATGATTTATAGCATAAATATTCATCATACATCTGTGTTAATAAATTCCCGTTAAATACATGAAACAATCCGCTATTTTAGCATTTTATAGAAGGCATGTACCCAAATGTTATTCTCATAACCTCCGTTTTACCTCTACCAAGAGGGAAGGTAGCCAAACCAGCAATACGCACAGTGGCGGCACCTGGTGGGTTTCCCTATCCCTACCATTAATGTCATAATGACAATCCTAATCCTTTAGAATCTAGTTGTTGATGTGTTCACGTAAAATGCCCAAAATATATAGTCCAGGTAGGTCGACATTTTCTTTAAACCATCTTTTTTTAGGATGATTTGGGAATTAGTTTCCTTTCCAGATAATTTACCCTCGATCACCATCTTGTATGATATCATACGTCACACGGACCATTACATGTGATATGCCCTACCTGTCTGGGAGTATTTGAGGTGTCGTGGTCAATAGGTAGCTGGTTCATATAGGTGTTGACGAAGTTGAGTTTCTCCATCTTGCAAGGCAGAGTGGAAGATGACATAGTCCTCAGACTGTTTCTGAATAAGTAAAGCGCACTTCCCTTGATCATTCCTCACAATCGTCAGGTCAGTATGGCCCCTGGTGTGGCAAGGACATGTATTTATGGTTGTAAAGTCACACTCTGCTATATATAGGTGTCACGTTCTGCAGTTGATGTCAATAGCTCTATACATGCCAATGTCACTGGGACAATCTAGAATTATACGTTCTCCTCTATCTTCTCCCATTCATGGTAGTCCACAGCATTGGTATCAACCATCAGACACACTGGTCTATATGCACACGATAGGTTACTGCTAAAGTGTTAGTCCTATGTGATGTCGGCTTATCACACTATTCTGATAAAATCCACAGGTTATCTCTCACAGGGTTGTCTGATATTTAGATAAAATAGTCACAGCAGTGACAGAGGGATGTGAATATCTGCTGTTGGGCAACCAGAATATCAAAAACAGTTCAGTATACACTGACCTCTCATTAATGTTCTTTGTATCGATTTTAACATGGCTACAACCATGTAAATAAAGGTAACCCAAATATATACATGTCGCTTCAAGACGTGCCCATTCATGTTTTGGAGCAGTGTGGTCTACTGACCTAGAAAGTGATCGGTATATTATATAAATAAGAAAAACGGGAGTGACTGTTTTTATCCTTTCATTACATTTTTATTCAACCAAGAAACATGCAGGCATTAGATGCCTGTCTCTCCTGTTGCCAGTCCTTCATACATTGATGGTGCTAGACAATACCTACATTAATGCCAACCGAATGGTATTTCCCATGATGAAGAAGCCGAGGAATTATACTGATGATAATTATGTACATATATATGCTGGACTTTGATCTCTTGGACGGACATTAGACTCTACTTTTGAACCGTTGTTACTTTAATAGTACAACATTTAATGTAAAATTAGGCACTTAGCTTTAAAAAAACATCTGAGAAGACCATACTACATGTTTTTATTGGAACTTAAATTACTGAAAGTGAATAAGACATTGCTATCCAGTGAAGATTTGCTCTCGGGACTCAAACAGAGCATTAAGATAACAGTCATCGTCACTATACTCCGTCATGGTATTGTAATATTTTCAGACTGCAGCCATTAAAGATGGCTTATGTGTTTAACAAACAATATACATTTTGCAGTTATCTATATTATGGAAATATATGATCACTTTGTTGTAGAAATTATTTAATGCATGTCTCCAATTCATTGTATGTACTTTTGCTGTTTTCATTGCCCCAAATCCCAAAATTGCAGACAAAGCCCTTGAGCAATAAACATAAGGGCCCCCATGGAATTTATCATACACTTAACATTACCACTGGGTGGCATGGCAATTAGGGCATTGTTCTCTGGTATTTACATGTACAGTCAGGCGAGTGGCAGACTTTTGGAATTTTTAAAAGATTTTTCTAATGCCATTTCGATCTGCCGTAATGCGACGCTGTTTGGTACTTTGGTGTTTGGTCCCCCACCCCTTTAAATTCCTGGGTCCGCCCTTGGCCGGGCATAAGAGTGATATAACATATTATATACACTTTTATAAATGATGGAGATGATCGCAGGTGGGGGGGGGGGTTGATTGACGGATCCAATTAACTTACAACTAACTCGCCGGTCCGCGCGTCGGTGCATCATGCCACTCACCCTTTGAGGGCAAGCATCAACAATAGATGATGCCATAGCAGGACGAGTATCGACTATAGTCATCATAACTCAATGGGATCCAACAAAGCCTCGTCCCGAGAGAAAACCCCTGCTAAAACTCTCGCCCCCCACAGCTATCTATAACCATTTTTGGCCGCCATTAAAGGGTTAAGGGGTGTAGATTCGGCATGAATTACAAATACAGCACTCCCGAATTATTTCCCGATGAGTAACTCTCCATGACAAGGGTCAAAGTGCATGACATCCTTAAAGGATCATGCATCATCCTAGAAGTACACCAGACCCTGGAGGGAGGTCAGACTGTAGAGGAAGAGTGCCTCGAAGCCCCTGGAGAGTGCTATAGCGTGTGGAGGGTAGACGGGGGAGGCGAACCTACCCAGGACACACAGGACCTGGAGGAGGATGGTGAAGTAGACGTCGTAGGACACCAGGGCAGTAAAACCGGCCACCAAGCCGCCCACTGCCACGATGATACCGGGCAGGCGGATGCTGCTGTTACGCTGTTTGGAAAACCAGTAAATGAGAAAATCAGCATTAAGTATGTGCATTTAAATCGCATTTAGATGGACCAAGGCTCATACAGTTGTTACTCAAAGTCAATCAGCAAAAATTACTATATCAACATTTTAATGTCAACTACATTATTAAAAGATGCCTAAAAATGTCTGCAAATAGCTTCCATGGAACGTTGGATTTACTGATGTTTTACCTTATCATTCAGTAATCTCCCAAGTACAGTACAATTGTAACTTGAAATTAATTACCCACAATCACCTCCAATTCATGTTCCCATAATCAGCATAATTATTGTGTTATATCTGAAGTTTCATGGATGATTCTTTAAAAGGATGTCTCTTTATCAATAGCACTGCTTAGAGAGAAGATAATTCTTCAAAATTTGGTATCTACCATACTTACCATTTTGGGGTCTACAGTGTGCCTTGTGACGCCATATTCACTGACGGTGACGTAGTGTCCAGCTACTTGAATGACAAACTCATTAAACCCGTGTACGACAAATGCCACAGACGTCACACGTCCAATGACGGACAACGGCAGTGACGTCATTTCACCAATGACGTAGGAGAGAGGTATGAAGAGCATTGGTAATGCAGCCATGCGGAACACATAGCGGACGTTGGTGACAGAGGCACAGAGGCCTGCCTCTCCGTATCTGTCAATTAGAACAATGTTTTAATCAATTAATTGTTCTCATAAAAGGTAGAGATGGTACTGCATTCCATGGTAATTCTATTTTATATCCAGTATAACCTACGTGTTTCGCTATATTCAAATTATCCAATAGATACCTGCCAAGCAATAATATTGCACACAAATGACTGTCGTAATCAGTGTTGGATATTGCATTGGAATGAGCAGATTACTTAACTGATTAATGGAACAAGAATCGATTATTAACAGTTGACATCATTTAATGAAACCCATTTAATAATACTTTGCGAGAAGTAAAACTACCAGGATAACATGTATTAGGAATATTACCTACGATAGTGCCCTTTTTAAAAACTCAATAGTAAATAGGGGTTACCTACAGCGCTTAAACGATCGTAACTTGTTGAATAGTGGATATTCATTTCCTAACATAAAATATATTCTACCTTGTCTAGCAAAATTAGATCTCAGACTACCCTCCATTAATCCATGATATCATAATCTATTTTCAACGCAATATTCCCTGCGTCTGCCATTACATAAAAAGGGTATGTTCCCTATTTTTAGGCCCTCTTAATTCCATTAAGAATAACGGATCTATGGTAAAGTTTGCTTCTGCTATAGCCTTTTATCCATATCAATGCAATCTGTCCATTCTAATGAACGACGCTTAACCCTTTCATATTACCTCCAACTGGAAAATTGTGTACTGATTTTGCAGTAGTTGCCATGGAAGCTGACTTGCCTTAATTGGAGAAATCAAACAAGTATCTCAGTGACCTGTGACATTGACTTTTGGCCACGGGCATTACGCCAACTTAATACAACTACATCTACAAACTACTTTGTTCCTTTCCCTCGCCTCTGACAAAAAGTGGGGCCAAAACTATGATTCTCTGAACAGATGAATATAAGGTTTCCTACAACTGATTTCATGCACAGTAATTAATACTGCTTTTCAATGCCACTATATTTGTCACCTGCCGTTTTACCGCGCCACCTAAGGACGACAAATGCACATGGATATTAAGGCATCATTCCGTCCTCAAAGGGTTAAATCAATGCTAACTAGCTGTACCTGGAACCATGGTAGAGCCTCATATTGTCCCAGATGCCTCCTGCAGCACAGATGATGATGGGCCAGGTGAGCAGTCCCTCCACCTCCCCGTCCAGGTAGCGGCTTAACTGTCCGGTCAGGATGACCAGGTGCAGGAGGGCTGAGGCCAGGAAGGGCGCCCAGGGCTGCTTCAGCGTCTTAATGTCCTCCTCCAGCTCCTTCTGCAGGTCAGCCATGGTGAGGTAGCTGGTGTGCTAGCTGTATAAGCCTGGAGTAGTCCTTGGGACGAGTGTGGTACAGGGTGGTAGGGACTGATGAGTTGGAACACCTTTCAGGTAGGCTCTGTTAGGCTGAACAGCAGGGTCTAGGGATGAATCATTAAGTGTATAGTGAGATAGGAGGGGGCTAGGTGGATGTCACATTAGTAACAAAATAATGACAATTTATAAGGAAGTGTCCCCGGAAAGAATGTAGTTCGGAATGTAGGCACTAATGTCGTTTGAGCAGCGGGGGAGGGCGATTCGCTTTGTTTTAAGTGGTCTAAATGGCATTTGCAAGATGGGAGGTCTAAGACATGCTTCCTGTTGAAGAAAATCCAGGCCCCCACCATCTAACAAGCAATGACTTGTCCCTTTACCATCTAAATTATCTCTATCAAAGGAGGGTCTAGGCTGTAGCATCTAGATAGTGTAGATAAGATATAGATAAGGTGGATACTCTCCGCTCCTCTTCATAATACGGTCAGGGGACGGAGGTCAAGCTCCTGTTTCAATATACAGGTCAATGAGATAAAGTATAAATAAATATATTTATGATGTATGGTCAGTGTGTGATCATGTGATCTTGTATAGGTCATGTGATTGCAGATAGTGATGCATGTCTGATGGGCTTTAATATAAAGAAATAGCTATCACATAATACATATATCATTCTGGTTCTGACCATTGGGTGACATAATGACAAAATCTTTTACCCAGCTAGGTTTCACTTAATCCGAATCATATAAGTATGTGACTAGGTAAGGGCAAAGACCCGTCCACGGAGGATTTTTAGTTCTGGTCTTGGTCATAAGGGGGCACCAGAATTTCAAATCATGAGTGCCAAGTATTTGATAAAGTATTCTTGGGTCACCTTTTATGTAGAATACAACCCCATAAGTAACTCAAAACTGAAGCAGACCATAGAAATCCCCTGTAGAACCAAAGTCATCAATAGAACTGATTGTTCACAATTATCACTATTTATAAATTCTTGATACACAAGTAACGAGGGAGGCATATGATACGGTTTGGTGACTGGTTGTTTCTTGCATGTTGGTAGGAGATAAATAATCAGATCTCAGGCCTAGACGAAGGCAATAAACAAAAAGAAAAAAATGTCTAGTGCAAGTCCTTATAAAGTCAATATGTACGCATATAGCCAGTGCATGTGGGAGCTCTTCCCAGGTTACTCTCGTTCCCAAATCCTTCCGAAGGAAGGCTCTGGGGACAGCCAAATGACCTTGAACTTGGGAATTTGCTGGGTCTGGGCAACCCCTGCTGATAGGCTTGAACCAGCGAACAGGAACAGGAAATGGAACCAGAATGTATGATGGTAGTTTTAGGTAGATTTACCATCAGCCTTTCTGGTTCCATTTCCTGTTCCTGTTCGCTGGTTCCAAGCTACCAGCAGAGGTTGCCCAGACCCAGCAAAATCCCTACATTTGGCAGTTACCAGAGCCTTCCTTCGGAAGGATTTGGGAACAAGAGTATTCCCAGGTGGGCTGCCGGTGAGTGAATGAAGCCCCAGGGCTCTGCTGCATGCAGGCTCTCCCCAGGTGTGTCATGTGACCTTACAGGTGAGGTCCAGTCCAGTGACCACTGGTGGGGATTAGTCAGTAGACTTGCACTGTTTGTGTGGTGGCTAATTTATAACCAAATAATTCCTGGTGTCCAGCGTTATTATTCTGCACATAAATCATGGGACACAATGCATTTAAAGCCTATCAGCTTTTTTCAGTTAGTGATATGATCTCATTTTGATAAGATATTCCTGGAGGAATCATTTATCTCCTGATGTCTCCTTTAAAGATTATGACATCAACTTTGATTACTTACTCCCTCTCAGATAGGCCCTTTCCCTTGCCTGGTCAAATTTTATTAAAGATCATTTCATATTTACTATGTGTCATTTTTTGCATTTTCAGTTCTGTAATAAACTATATCAGTTGTTTGCAAAGAAAATCGAAATCCTTCGACATGTTATGTCTTCCCAGCTTATACAACAATGAAGAACGTGTCAACTCATTCCATTATTAGGCAGAGAAAAGGCCAACGTCAGGTGTTTTTCACATTACATCTTTATTCAGTATATCTTTGCAGGTATAGCAAGAAATGGTAACGCATCTCTTTATATCTGACATTTGATTTGTATTTACACGGCATTAACAGTATAGGTGCCCAACAATAGATAACTCATATTTTATAATGGTATTCCATCTAGCAACTCTGCTTTACTTTACTGGGATGTCTTTACTAACGCGCGTGGTCAGTCCGCGGGGCCAAATCTATTACAGCAAGGGGAGGGAGAGGGTGGGAACAATGAGAATGTACCACCTTTGAGTAAAAAGAAGAAAAAAATAGACGGGTTTATTACTGCATATCAAATATGGGGTCTCAACTGATGATAGTCTGGTAATGTCTAGCTGTAAAAAAGATAATCACTCAAATGAGTGTTAAAAAAGGTACGATGCTTACAGTCACAAATGAAAATATTTACTAATAAGTATTTGATTTTAAAGAGACCCATGTTTTTCCACGATACAATGAATGTACAAACAGTAGTTTTTCTTTTAATCATGGTTCGCACACTAAAAGGGTATCCTTGTTAAGCCCTTATCCTACAAAATTGCCCTTATCCTACAAAATCATATAGGTTTGTAGTATAAGGGCTGTCAGTCAAGCCCTTATCCTACAAAATTTGCCCTTATCCTACAAAACACCTGTCAGGCCCTTATCCTACAAAGTTGCCCTTATCCTACAAAAATATATGGTCTTGTAGGATAAGGGCTGTCAGTCAGGCCCTTATCCTACAAAATTGCCCTTATCCTACAAAACCTATATTTATTTTTGTAGGATAAGGACAATCAGTTAAGCCCTTATCCTACAAAATTGCCCTTATCCTACAAAACCTATATAAAGGAGGATTTGTAAGATAAGGGGTATCAGTCAGGCCTAATAAATGTACTACACCCAGACAACCCTTATTTTCATATATTCCAGAAGGAAATCTAATAAACGTTAGATTTTGGGTGCCATCTTAGGGGCCATTTTGGACTACACACGGGAATCAAATAAACTTGATCCCACAGCATACCTATAGGCCCTATGCCTCTGGGCTAGACCTGGTGACAAATGAATTAAATCATCTAGGACACTTTTGTAGGATAAGGGCACTTTTTTGTAGGATAAGGGCCGATTTTGTAGGATAAGGGCTTGACTGACAGCCCTTATACTACAAAACTATATATTTTTGTAGGATAAGGGCAATTTTGTAGGATAAGGGCCTAACAATCCTCCTAGTTTCCCCCTTTGCCTATCTTCTGACAAAGGTTCCTCGACATACCTGGTACTCAACATAATTATATTTTACATGAAGATTACAAGCTTAAGCTATGCAGACGTTGCTGACCTTTACACATTATACTGAGACGTATTTTCTCATTGAAATCTTCACTTCTGGCAGGATGGTCCGCTTTATGCAGGTGATTTAGGACTAATTGCAAATTGAAGGTCTGACACGGGATATTCCCTATTATTTACACTCCTATGTCATATCTGTCTCCCAACACTACAGCCCATCTATGAACAGTATATATACAATACTAAAGCACATCTAGGGAATGGCATTTTACTATCTTTAAGCTTAACGTAACGGTATACCTCAGGAAAACCTAGACTCACATGCGAATCATTGACTTGCAGATTGCCATGTCAAATCGTTGGCCAAAACTAAAGTCATAAGTTACCTGGAAATATTATTTTCTGAAAACTGGATAAAGATGTGTATGGCCCCCCTGTTTTGCTAGCAGGATTTGGTGGCCTGAAGCCGAAACACACATTTTAGCCCGATGCAATATCATTACTATCTATAATCTCTTCTGTGTCTCTATACGAATGACTACGCTCTATGGGGTACATCTAATCCAATTGAGATATCTGTCATTATCACCTATAGTTTCCCTATGACGTCCAAGGCTTCTCTTAAAATTTCAACTATGACTCTATATTCTATATCATCTATACATTTCTGAATCATAATTATCATGGATGCTTTCTGGTATCATGTATACTTAATTTAAATAATTTGTTACAACATCGAGAGCATAAAAGACAAATAAACTATGTTGCACACCTAGAGAATCTTGATCATCATGAATTATCTCAGAGGACAACTGTCTCTAGCTTCTGTAAAATAGACTCTTTTACCGACACCTGCTAACAGGTTGGCCAACATTTTCTGAGCATTCAGAATAAGTTTAGTAGCGTCCATTGTCTAACTGGTAGGAAAATATCTATATTTGGGAAAAGTAGATAGGCTAATACAATGGCTTCTTTGTATCATATCTGACATAATGTTATTCAATATGGAATGCTATGAAACTATGTGGAAAATGCTTAATCATGTCTATCAAAATCACATCATTTCACACCAAGAGCTATACTTGAGTTGTATCTATTATTAGTGAGTTTGTGAACCATTGCCAGGCCGAATAGACAGTTTTTACACGTACATGGTAAATTTGAAAGCAGCACAATTATGTTGTATAGTACAGGGATAGTTGCAAATATGAAATAAAATCCTCTGGGATGATAGATAACAAATACTTCTGAGCTATGAAACCCTTGAGCAGTCATTGGCTACTATGCATGGTTTTGGGACATATAGCATAATAATAGAGTGACTATACCAGTACATTCACAATAGGGTCTTAGGTTGTGGTTATCTTTCAACAACAGGGAGGAGCGCTTCTCTCCGGGTGTGGAACAAACTTAGCTGGACCCATCTTAGAAAGTAACCTATTCCAGCCCATGAGGCGATGATCAAGGAGTTGCCACACTCATTCGTAAATCCACACATTTGTTAAAAGATGATCACTCCTTTCTTCTGTTCACCATTTCTCTTGGTTCTCCGTCCACAGGCTTTGGTCCAATATATTCCACGACGTCTGCATTGACATCTTATATTAAGGCTTTGCACTCATGTACTTTTGTCCTTTCCTCTCGTACAATCGCATTATCTCACTGGTCATTAACCTCGTCCCTATCACTGTTTGCTCATTGTTATCCTTACTTGTGAACACATAATCATCCCTAGCGTTGTGTGAATGATTAAGATTGGGGGAATATTTAACACGGGAGAATATACTGACGAATCCACCAGGAAAATCGACTGTCTAGATTCCATAAACGGTGTTGCATTGTATCATTTTTAATGTATTGTATTTGTAACGCCATAATAACGACGTACTTGTAGTCCTTTTGCGGTCAGTGTCTAAGCCACCAGCGTACATAACTGTGGCCTAATGGTAGATCATTTGCTTCACATGATGTAGGTCGCTTGTTCAAACCTTGGGCACAAAGAAGTTACCTACTTTCACTCTGTCCAGCACTCGACGACATGGAGAAGGGCGATGGTCAAAATCAGTTAAAATCACCCAATATTGGGGGACCAGGTTGGACACCATTAGACCTATTCCTTAAAGACTCAAGAAGAGGAAACGAACCCAGAGGGAGTTTAAAGGGGCATTCTCACCACTCGCACTTGACCACATAGTAGACTAGAACAGTACTAGAATTGTGAGTGGGATAAGCCCGGTGATGGTGCCACTTCAACCCCTCTATTTGGTGGAGCTTGGGACTTGTGCACCATTGTTCTTTTCCATCTGCATTGGGTGAGATGCGGCCAGTTTTGGGTGGTTGTTAAAATATGGGTCTCCCATATTGGGAGTGTTATCCCATCTATAGTTGTGGAGATGTCAATGTTATACATCGGTCTCCTGTACCGGGGGCTTTACCCCATCTGTATTCTCCTTGCTTAACGCCTCCCAGTGGGCGTGGTTATCCAGCACGTGGTCCACCATCACATTAAACTGGGGGTCTATCAGCGCCAGGTGCTGGAGGAAAGAAAGGAAATGTATCTATATTATAAAATAATTGGGAATTTCAACTACCTAATAAGTTGATATTGTGTGATAAGTAATGCCATGAAGCATATTGATAATTACATTTACCACCAAATAGCATATAACTATCATTTCTAACGTGGTGTTGAATTCTGTGAAATAAGTAGCGGAAATATGTTCAAAATTATTTCACGACTTTTAAATCTCAAACATAAATCTCTGAGATATGTAAGGTAATGTTTTCTGGTAGGAACGTTTTTTGTGAACGATCAAATGGGCCTAGACCTAGATAAAAATACAAACCTTGTATAAGGGAAGGCACACAGCATCTATCCACTCCATTTGTAACCTCGGTAACTCATGTTGTCTTTCTCTATCCATTAGTGCCTGCAGGAAAACACGCAGAATGCTGTACATACATGTATTTCAGTGTAGTTGTATCTAGTTTATCCACTGACTAACAGGTGCGTGGTAGTAACGGGCGATTTAGGTTTGGTAAGTACTGATAGTGCCCGTCAGGTGGCGGCAACGGGTACAACCTGGGATACATGTTTAGCATCCTCGGGGTACCCACGTGCTTCAACAGGACACTGCGCTGGGCTGGTAAGTATAATAATTATCTGTTGTAAAAAGTGCTTACAACAAATCTATTAAGAAACGCATAATTTGATAAGTTTATTAAAATACCCAAAGCACTGCACCGTCTTCTCAAACGAATGAGACATATATGAACACTGCTATATAGCCAAAGTACCCGCTTCAGGATTGTACAAACCATCTGCATTAGGTTAGATTCACCTGGAGTCGGACACATACCTTGAGACGGACACCTGACTTTGTGGTTATTCAAGCATTTTAAGCCCTTTATGTTATGAACAATAGTAAAGTTAAAGTGTTATTCTTTCCAAAAAGCACTAGAAGTATGTGTTAGGGTACATAAATAATCACCTCAAATTTCACTGTCCGTTTCAGGGTATGTGCCCGACTCAGGGTGAATCTACTCTTTTCATGAATGTCACTTACCGCAGGAGGGATGTTGAACATAACCCGCTCCTTGTCCCCTTGCTGCATGAACTCAGACACGACCAGGTCTGCCACCTATACGACGTGGAATAACAAAATCAACGATTTTAAGCTGGGGCTCCACTACACAATTTTTTTTGGCAATTCTCACGATGCGATCATATGAGAACCCCATAGCTTTCCCTTCAGAAAGGAATAACATGAGAAACCCAGTACGATCAGGAGAATCTGAGGGTTTGTTTATGTTTATCTCACTATAGGGTGTAGAGTTTGATCATATAAAAACATGGGCCTAGAGATTGTACAGTTCAGATAAATAAAAATCAAACCAGTTTGATATGAGATCGGGAGTAAAAATCGACCTGAGATGCAAAATCGGGACCTAAATCAGGACCTTAATCTTGTTACATAGCCTTGGCAATTCTATTTTCCACATTGTTTATAAACAAAAACATCATTTGTAAACAAAGATCCTGTCTACTGTATACCATTGTCATGGTATATAACTGAGCCACATTTGTGAGAATTGCCCCGATCTGGGAACAAAATCGGTTAGTGGAGCCCCACCTATAATAGGCATGTACTAAGAAAAGGGACCTTTTTCGCAGATCGTGTCACATAATGAGTATAGAGTATACCTACTGCCAGTCCTGCCAACTTTGTAAGACGACCAGACGGGAGGATGAACGAGAAGGCAAGGCTAGATTCTCTTGATTAACAATTTGATAGATACATAATCATTTAGAAATGATTACATGTGATATGATTGTAAGTACTGCTCACCCTGCGTTGTACCTCCCAGCGTTTGGTGATGGAGCCGATATCACAGGCTGTCATCATAATGTCACGCAGGATGGCGCGGTTATCGTCTACTGTCCAGTCAGCCGTCCCCGCCTCCACAAGAGGGAAGAACTCAGCCCTCTTTCTGAAATAGGATAAATACATATTATATTATGTCTACTAGAGTGAAGCTTGTTTTAAATAAGGTTCAGATTTATGAGCGCGTGAAACAAAATTAATTAGTGTGTGAAACAAAATTCCGAAATTTTTGCGACAGACAGATGGTTTTGATACTAGTGGTGAACTTAGGTGAAAATGTCCACTGAGGGACTAATCAACCAACCATCCATGATGAAGAAAACACTGTGTTAAAGTAGGAAGGTATAATTTTAGGCCTCACTCCCCTGGATCGAAACCGCAGCAGCAATTGACCTTAAAAAGAATGAACCATCAAACCGAGGAAAAAAATTTAATTGAGGTCAACAAACAAATTATAAGCTGGACCGACTGTCCAATCCTTGTAATTAACAGATCAAACGCAGATAGGACCCTATTGGAATTTCATTGAAAGGAAATAAATTGAACTCAATTCAAGAACTTCATCCATTCCCTGGGAAGATGAGCCAGATGGGTCTCAGCATGGTAAAAGAAATTAGGTGTCATCCTGGTGAAAGGAAGAAGAGCCATGTTTCACAGAAGAACATGCTCAGGTTGTGCCCTGACTGAAAGAAGAAGATCAGTTCTGAAAAATCAGTCCATGCTCAGGAAAATGAAATAAAAAGTATATGAAACGTCAACAATCTGACAGAAAATACTCCAAAACACGATAATGGCGAGGAAAACATATCCAAGAACGACGCTAATTTAATTTACTCCAAAGCAAAGGCCTAATTTGTAAGGTCAACTTTCAGAAAATAGTTCAGTTTTGCAGAGGGACTAGATCCCGGACAAGGTCACTCAATTCTGTAATCATGCCCTCAAAAATCAGGATTTAATCCCTTTAATTAATTCCCAAATCTTCAACAAACTCCCATTCATATTATCATGACAATAATACCATAATATGTCGATCTTAGCAGGAATAGCTGCATTGATTTGTAAAATGTTTCGTTCGGAATAAACAACTATAAAATTGAAATTAAAATTGACAATAATAATCCGAATTGGCATATGTAATGGCTAATGCTATTTAGTCCCTTGATATCGCCAAATCTGCTGACATCAGCAGAAAAACACCCATTTCAATAGCCCTCTACCCCCGGCATCTACCCCCTCCCCCTCCCTTCTCCCACTAGCAGCGACTCTACTTCAGAGTAGCTCCTGGCCTCTCCAAGCCTCACCTGCTCAGGCCACTAATGAGGTCAGACAGGTGTGGACAGGTCAGTGGTCTGCAGGCCCACCTGGCCAGAAACACCATCAGGTGGGGATCACTCTCCCAGGCAGCTACTCATTCACGTACTCTCCCTTTATACCTCTGCCACAACATAGATATTATGTTCTGAGTATGGAGGGGAGGGATGCACTAATCAGTGGCCACCTTTCTTACCTCCTTAGCCCATCACACACACAGTATGGCTACACATGTATATAGAAATACCCATTAGAAAATTCTGGAAACTTTATGTAACAGCTATTAACTCCTGTATAGTAATTGTAATATAAAAAGGATGTATCATTGTACTGTCTTTTTCTATGAGGTCTGATTGCATGTTTTATATTGCCTGGAAATGTCCCCTCTTCCAAGTTGAAATTGGGGATATTAATTGATTTTACTTCTAGATCATCATTACATCGGACATACATGAGATCACTATCTCTCCCTGGGATCTCTCCTTATACAGAAACTAGGGACTGATGACTAGGGTATAGCTAGAACCTTATGTTTATTCTACACAATATGTCCACCCCTAATGTGATTAAGTCAAGAACGGCAGAGATGGTAGATCTACAACTAACTAGAACAGGAGAGTGTGGTGATCTCCGTGGGGGCAGGTGCTTCGTATGAGGGGGTGTACCAAGGTGGAGTCAGGATCAGAGGATGGGGTCAGTATCAGAGAAGGGACTAACGTCAGGGCAAGCCGGTCTATATGTATGCTAATGGCTTATACAAAGTGGGCTAATGTGCTTTAAGTACAGTCTTTATAATTAGGCATGAACTATGTGTTATGTATTGTCTATATTTTTTCGGTATAATGTTCCTAAACAGTTAACTTGTGTCATTTTGTTTGAAGATCACCAATACTGCATGTTCTATCGCACTATCGAGTAAGGAACATTGTGTGATATTGTGTGATGCTGTGAGAAACCATAGCATCATATGACCTTACCACATTGCATTAGGCACTTTTGCTAATCTGTTATATAGAGAAATCATTTGACAATGCACCTGTATCCTTGAAGAACAGTTTATTTGCTGTGAAATCCCTCGAATCGAACACAATGTCATATATGCTACGTCTCTCTTTACATATCCATCTCTTTCAATACCTCAGTACTCAGCCCTGTGAAAGTTAATTACAGCTTATGGATCACAGCAGTAAAGTGATTCAAGAGAGTGATGGAGATGGAGGGTGTCACATTATGGACTGATGTCATGCTATTATGCACCACGATGCACCGTCTAATATGGGACATCGGTTCATGAATCTTCAGTTCAATAAACCAGGGTTAGCTTGGATCCTTGTGTACACCTGGTCATATGAGTTAACCCAGCTAACAAGAAAACGTTATTTTACGTCAAAATAACGTTTTAAACGTTATATAACGTTTTGCCATAGTAATCAGGGTTAGAGAAACGTTATATAACGTTCTAAAAAGTTGCATAACGTTTTTTTGTTTACTGGGAACGTTACACTATAAGCAATTGGTTTTATTTGGACATCCACTACAGATTGATTCAGATGGAGCCGGACTCGGGTATTTCAGATAAGAAGAACATTGCATTAACAAATTATGTTAATCGTGCCATTTATTTGTTTCAACTTATTCACATCACTTTCATGACAATTGAAGGGTGGGTTGGCAAAATGTACTTACTGAAAGTGTCTGGAGATATCTGTAGCAATAATGGCGGATTTCAACAGATTCATGACTTCACTGTAGTCCTCTGAACTCAGATTGGAGAAGATATTGTGACCCTGTAAAACAATATGAAACACAATAGTCAAGTTAGAAATCCAGATCCAGATCCAGACTGCGGGTAAAGTAGTCATGTAACTCTATCAGTCTAAATGGCTAAAGAAGAATGGCACAGACAGCGCTGTCATTCGATGTTGGTTCTGTTCTCGGAACGCAGCTTGTTCTTGGCATATTATGCATACTGAGGAGCCAAAATGATGCTCTTACTATCCTGCTCATCTAGATGAGCTATAGGCGTGCAAGGGTTCAGGGTCAAGGATATTGGACCCTTTTCTTCGTCTCAACCATTTGAATCGATTTATGGAATGTATTTCTATAATAATAGAGATGAACTTCTTCGCCTTTAAAATAGAAAAGGACATGTCGTCTTATTAAGCTGTGTGAAAAACCATCCCTGAACTATGCACCTGTCCTTTTCTGTGGCAAAAGGACCATTTCTGCGGCAGCTGCATGTTCTGTGGCCCACACGCAGGTGACATGGAATTCCCTGTGACACTCCTGAACTACACACACGGCCACAAGGTCATGTACATTTCAACTTTGTTTCCTATCACCTCACACCTTATGAAATTCATAGTGATTCAATACTGAAGTGGCACCTGAGGTTGCTGTGCATCAGAAGTTAGAATCAAGACTATGGTGAGGCAGGCACGTTATTCTAATCATATTATTTTACATGGTCAATAGTCTTTACTTTCTACTCACCTCACTGTTGAGGATGATGACGGCGTGGTTGAAGTGGTGGTGTTCTAGGGTGGCCTGAGTGCCGTACAGCTGCGACAAGGGTGAGCTACTCCTATGGATCATATCAATAGAATGCAATTGGATCCATGGCATCAAGAGTCAGTTCTCTAAAGGGCTGAACACCATAGTATAGTCAACCGAAGTGGTGCGTTGTACTTTGTCCCAATACAATTGTGTTGCAAACAGTAATGACTGTTTCTACACAAACTGATTTGTTGGGAATCTTTTGGGAGTAATTTGCCTCGAATAATTTCACAGTCATGACCAATAAATAGTTTTCATTCCAGTAAAGCGTATTTCAGTTTTGCATCAAATAATATCAGAATAGATTCATTATCAACAGATGGTGTTTATTTGACTCTATCTGGTGAAATATTTAAGGTATTTCTGAATCTGAAACAATGTCCCCTAACAGCAATACGTTAGCGAGGGAGAATACATCCTTTGTTGCTTACTTTTGTTGGAAGGCGTTGTTGGTTCCTCTGTGGTCCAAGTCGTGACAGAGGCAGGCCACGAGCAGTGAAAGCGCCTCTAGGTCAGACAGGTACTTCTTCAAGTCGTATGTCTGAAAGACAGGTTGAAGTATGTGGTTTTATTCTGGTTATTACCACGATGATATTAGAAAATTTGGTTCAGAAATGTATCTCTAAAATACTGAGTATGTTGATTAGCCGTAGAATGACAACTTGATGGGGTTTATCTAATGAACATTTTTATTCCTTCACAATATCCGATGAAAACTGATTTTAGTGGAAGCGACAGTAATAGACAAAAATCTCATGGAGGTGTACCTTCCTATGTTTAAATTGTAACCAGCTAAATTCACTTCATTAAAGCAGTTCTGGAGTTTGGAAGACAGCAGCTGAGCTTAGGAACCTCCTTAAGTAAAGCCTGTGGGAGTTAGTCCACATAGTGGTTGGCCATTAAGGAGACAGTGAGTAGATCCCCAGTCACCGTCATGCTATCACAGAGGGATTTCAGCTGTCAACACAAAGCAGCCCGGCAAACTAATCCCACCTTTAGCCCTTTAAGGACTGCATCATGTCTGAGGGGTCATGTTTAATTTGTCAGCATTATGCACCAAATGCTGTTTTGCGGCGCTTCATTGGTGCATCATACTGGAGATTAAGGACTGTATCAACCCTGTGTGGTCGGGTTGCTTCATGAATTCAGCTCTGGCGAGTTATTCGCCAGGACTGCATTCATGCACTATAATGACAAAAGGGCAGTGTATATTAAAGCACTATGCTGCCCTTTAGTGGCTAGCTAAAGTCTGTAATTGGATTTCAAAGGCTTCAATGTGGATAAGGTCTCTGTCTAATGAGTTAAGGTTGGCTTTGGGGAAATAGCAAAGTACTTGGAGCATTATTGGATGAGGGTCTAATGGAAATTGGAGGCTGTGGTTGGAAACCATAATGATGAGAGGTGCGTGGGCAGTTGCATCGAATCTCGATCGACTCCAATCATTATTATCAAAAGACCAGACCTCCATCTACTTTGCTCTTGTTTTAAACATCATGCTGCTAGTCACAATCAAATATGATTGACATAACAGCTCATGTTGCAGAGTCTGCATGGTACAAAATCTCTCCATCATGTGAATCCCATACTAGATGAAGCCAACATAGACCATGACTTAAATAGGTCTCCGGAACAGTAATGATTGCATTAGCTCTAATTTGCTTATGTTGTAATGATCTCTACTCACGTAAAACGAGGGGCTCGTGCACCAACCGGACCTATATAGCACAAAAATATGGTCTGCACCTTTTTCGTATTAGTCTGAAGACTGAAAATTATTTGGCAGAATGGACTTACAGTTAAGAGTGTGAACATTATTTGGCAGACGTTAAAGGCGTGACTCCAATTGTGATAGGCAATGTTTCTGTAGTTTTTCCGCGTGGTCATCAACCATCGGATCATCACCTACAAAAGAGAATTAGCACATGTAATTGATTTCATACCCTAGGAATGTGAGTTCTCAATCAAATTAGGCATTTATCTCAAATATGTTTTTTTTCAATAATGCAATGCCTCAATACATTTGGCAACATGATTACCAACGATATTTCAACGTTGAAATAACAGGGCTGTCTTTTGGGTTATAAGAATCCTAAAAGTCCAATGTCTCATAAAACCATGGCTTAAGGCTGTGTCTCACGACCTTGGGACAATGTTTTTGTCTCTGACCAGGTGCCGTCTCTGACCAGGTGCCGTCTCTGACCGGGTGCCGTCTCTGACCGGCTTGGCTTGATGAGGTCAAAATACTAACAGCAGGAAGCTAATTATAATTATAACTATGATTATATAACAACCGCCATAACGTTTTTCCAAATCCTTATATATATATGTATAATTCTTTTTAAAACACCTTTTTCTGACACCCGGTCAGAGACGGCACCCGATCAGAGACAAAAACATTGTGTGTCCCAAGGTCGTGAGACACAGCCTTAAGCTATGGACTGTGGCTAGTCTGAAAAGAATTGTCAACTCCTATACCATTCACACACTCTCAATATCCGCACCAAGTTCCCAGACGTTCTTACAAAGAGCTTACAAAGAAGACAAATTAACATCAATGTAATATAATCTTAAATATTTTATCTTTTTCAAATAAAGATAATAAACACGCAAATGGAGCGGTTGGCTTTAGTCTCCGCCTTAAAGCTGTATCTGCCTGAGCTGGACTAATGATGAGCAGCTGAGTCAGACACCACCGTACAACCCAAATATAACCTCTTATTTCATGGTGAATACGATCTATCAAGGTTAATCCTACGGGAGTGCCATATGCGAGTGAAGCGTGCAATAACCCTAGGTTGTATTGCACGCTCTGGTCGTATTGCACGCTCTCAGGGGTTGCCAGGGGTCGCCATGGGGTCGCCATAGCGTCGCCAGGCTACAAGGATCACGTGACCTGCGCGGAATTCAAAATGGCGGCACCACGGACGTAAACAAACACCGTGGAAGTAAAAAAACATCGTGGAAGTAATCAAACATAGATTGAATAGCTATTTTAGATTGATAAACCCTGAAATAAACACAGAGCGTCACTTTAAAATGCCCTCTTCACTGGTTACTGCACTCACGGTGCCTGGCCCGTATTGCACTAGGCCTGCGGCCAGCGTGCAATATGGGCCAGGCACCGCTCATGCAGTAACCAGTGGCTCGGCCACTTTAGCGTGCAGCTCTGTCTATATATTGATATAACCTTTCCAGGGTCAGACACCAGTGTAGAGTATGATATTCGGCCACGGTGGGTACTAACGGTGCGGCCTGCTGTGATATTAGTATATAGGAAGTAGTGCGGCCATTTTGTATCTGTGACAAGAAATTTCAAATTCTGGCGCTGGGCATTAACAGACACAAGTCATCCTCAGAAAAGTGAGCCTCACTGTCACTCTCACCTGAAAGCCAGGCAGTGGCTGACTTTCAGGTGAGACTGCTTTTGGCGACAGTGATGCGTACTTTTCTGAGTGTGTACATCATCCAATAGCGTAGCATGATGTATGAATATAGCCATGGCGATTACTCACCAGTTTTGCATTCATGCGTAGTGTTGACAAAAGGTCATAGTATACAGCACAGCAATATGCCGCCCTGAAAGGGTTAAGGGAGTGATCATTTATTAACAAAACGGGGGGTGGTGGGTTCGCGTGCGGGCCCTTTGAAGCATAGTAACGCGCGGGCTCTTTGGCTCAAAACAGGTTAGATGTTTTTGACCCCCCCCCCCAAGATGGGTTCCAAATATTTTTGCCCCCCCCGGTGAAGGGGTCCAAATTTCCCCCCTCCCCCAACCCACCATCCCCCCCGTTGTTAAAAAATGATCACTCCCTAAGCATCGATTGACCAGTTCAGCAGCTATCCTAATAATGGGAGCTGCTCCTGTTAACTAGGACATCTGCTCAGGTGCCCAGCTGTGTTTATTAATTTCAGATTTTACAGGTCCAAGAAGATCTAGGTATCCTGCTGAACCTATTTAGGGATTATTCACCGTTTTCGCCAAGGTTTGTTGTTGTATTTCCTTTTTGAGTTTTCGCGCTATTGATAGATTATGCGGCTTTTTATGTTACAGTACATTTTTATGATTCTGTGCTTTATTTGGTTTTAGGGCTAATGTCCAAGGGTAGCCAAACCCTGGCATTGGTCCATTTTTAATCTTGTCTTTTGTGTTATTTTATACCATACCGAATGTCCGTACACTTGGAATTTTGAAAGGCATACTTTGTTAAAACAAAGGGTATGCTCTGATCCTCGCAGGGCATTGAAACACAATCAAATCTACGGCATGCAAAGCAATTGCTGCACCTTTAGGCCATGGCTGCTAAACATAATCAAATTTGACTATAATTCTCTTGAGATTTTGAGACGTTAGGATTTCATTTCCTGTGTCTTTTGGTAATTGGTGAGCACAAAACCAGGGCTGTTGTTTTATACCTCAGTGGGAACAAACTAAGATGACTACGTCTGCCTTGTCTTTCTTTTCCTACAGCTTTAACTTTGTAGAAAATACTGGTGCTCATATTTCCTTAATAGGTCCTCCTGCCAGAGTAATGTTTGTTGTAAAAAGAAAGAAAAGAAGAAACAACCGAAGGCTTTTAACCTAATTATTTCAGCTTTTTTCCTTTTGTAATTATATAGCATTTTTGTTTCTTACTGATCAAAATATACCCGCAATCAGGATGAGGCCAATAACCAAAATCACTTTGAACATGACAAGACATGAACTATAATTAATGGAGATCTTATCGCTTACAAATTCAGGGGAGACATTAAAAGGTTCTGATGGCACACAACGAGACCATTATTTCTCTAATTAAGTTGTCTGAAACTGTAATTAGCTTTCCTGTCTTTCGGCAGGTTTTAACCTTAATGCACAACAGCTGTGGGCTAAGGGGCTAAGGGGACCAGCAAGCAGAGGATTCGTTTTGTTCTCCATCAAACAATTATTTTCAAACGAGAAACTGAATATTTCTAATTTGTGAAGTATCATATGTTGTAATAATAACTTGGTCTCCATGGAGTCAGAACCATTGCAGATAAATGTGATAAGACTCCCTTACTTACTGCTTAAACTGCTCACTGACTGACTGACTGACTCACCCACTGTCTCAACTACTCAACAATCTGACCTACTCACTCACTCACTCACATGCTAAGTTACTCACTCACTCACTCACTCACTCACTCACTCACTCACTCATTCACTCACTCACTCACTCACTCACTCTCTCACTCACTCTCTCACTCACTCACTCACTCACTCACTCACTCACTCACTCGCTCACTCACTCACATGCTAAGTTACTCACTCACTCACTCACTCACTCACTCGCTCACTCACTCACATGCTAAGTTACTCACTCACTCACTCACTCACATGCTATGTCACTCACTCACTCGCTCACTCACTCGCTCGCTCACTCACTCACTTACTCACTCACTCACTCACTCACTCACTCACTCACTCACCCACTCACTTATTCACTCACTCACTCATTCACCCCCTCACTGACTGTCTGACTGACTGACTGACTCACTCACTCACTTTCTCACGCATTGCTCTATTATTCACTTGCTCTTTCAAATCTCAGAAACCACATCTCAATTCAATTCTATTATATCATAAGAAGGGACCGTTGTACCTCACCTCATATTCTATTTTGAAAGTCTTGAGTAGCCCGGAGTCTTTGAACATGCGGATGGCGGCTAGAATCATCTGGTCACCATCCAGGGAGAAGTCATTGAAGTCCAACCTCTGCAGAGACCAGCGGGCTGCTGGTGGTACTGGCGAGTTCTAAGAAATGATTGGAGTTAACAGTTATAGAAAGCTGTTAGCATCTACTTAAGGACTGATCCTACGTGAGCCATTTTTAACCAAATCAAATAATTTCATGGCCGTCTGGCATTGGATGGCTCCTGGACCTGCCGTGTAGATCTAGCCACATTTTTAATACTTGAGCTTTTCGATGTTTTCATTGTGGAAGAAGGGTGGTTTTGAGCTGCTTTACTATTTTAGATGTCCGATTGTTTTTTTCTCAATCGTTTGGTAGCCTTTATTTTGTTTTTAGATGCCATTTCTACTTAATAATCATTATCATGATCAAGCCTGGTTGAAATTGGCAGTGGGAGCAAATTACTTTTCATCAGTTTGACTTCAGTAAGATCAGCACTTTTAAGAATGATGACGTTTTGTTTGAGTTGGAAGCTGCAACACAGAAGAAGACGATTCTGTGAAATTCAAAATTCTTACCTGGTTTTATTAATCCGAATGAATTAGATTTTTTCCTAACTAACCACAGATGTCAAGAAGCCCTTAAGATCTCATTACATGGTTCTTTGCCATGTCCGCAATTCTTACTTGCCACCCTTGGGATTGAGTGAATGCCTCTGTGGCTTCCCTAGCCAAAACCAATTCATTTCCTCGTTTTTTAATGAATCCAGATGGGACAAGGAACATAAGAGACAGTGGCAAATTGTTCAGCGGTATCAAGATGAAGCATCCGCTTCCATTTTACTCTTGCAATTAAGAAGATAAATTGGTGAGTGATTGATTCCTGGAAAAAGCATGAATCACCTTGGGTGGAGAATTTGTGAGCAGACAAGTGAAAAGGGTGATCTGTGGGGCCCCATACTAACCATCCTTACTTCCAGGTTGCTCACAGATATGAAAATTGCAAGAATTTCTTGGACGATTTGGTACTGATGCAAACGTGGAATATTGAGCTGAAAAAATAACATCACACAGAGTCCTACCTTAATTTTGGCCACGTCCTCTGGAGATACAGTTGCATGATAGGAGAGGACCTGAAAGGATAATTCATGTTGATGAACAAAGGCCGAGATAACTTTAAATACACTATGATAACTGTGTTCTTTTTTGAGTGCTACATCGTGCCCCCTATATGGGGTTGATGCCCCGGGTTGATGAATTGCCAAGTATGACGTACCAATTCAGTACTAGTGTGTTTGGTGATTTATAACGACAAATACACATGGAACAACATCATCTGGTTCTGAGAGGATTAACAAATCAGTCAAGAAAACACAGGAACTAAAATTTAATAATGAAACCACCCTGGGTGATGAAGAATTATGCACTGAAAAAGAAACCTCATCTGCAGACTCTTCTAAGTGACTAGGAAGCTGGTCTTCTAGCTGGAATTGTCAGATAGAAGACCCACTTGGCAGTTGCCAGCCAAAACCCCAATGTTTTCTAGCTCCAGCACTGCACTAACCCTAAGATTTCCGCATGATGTGTCAATGGAGGCTCAGCAAATAGACTTGCCAGGGCTGCATTCATACATCATACTGACAAAATGTATTAAAGTGGCATAATCACTGAGAGTGCCCAATTGAAAATTATAGAACTGTTCTAGTCTACTATGGGGTAGCACCGCAAGTGGTGATAATGCTCCTTTAAGCACAATCATGTATAGCCATATGCAGCCATTTTCGCGGATTGTGAATTTGATGACCCTAAACTTGTCACTTGGAGTGGGCCACTGCCTGGGGTAACATTGTCAGTCAGATGAGCCTAGTGTCATCTTGTTGGATGGTAACCTGGCAGTCACTAAGAATACCCTAAAGTCTTCTTATAAGACGACTATTTGACAACTTTAGATGCTTTGACTTTATCAGTATGTGCAGCCCTCGGGCAATGGTAGCTGGTTCGCCTCAGCTTTACTGCCATGGGTTGAGAGTCAGTATGCCTTGTTCAGAGCAAGGCATGTTGCCAGAACTACCCCGTTTTCAGAGTCAGCTGGACTCGCTTTCGACAGTGACTCAGTGAGGGGGTGGCTATTTTTTACCAAGGGGGGGGGGGGGTGGTTAGTTTCTGCCCCCCATGCGAGAGGGGTGGACATTTGTTCAGCCCCCCCCCCCCAGGCAAGTTGAAATTGCGCGTTCCGAACCCCTATGAGCTATCGTATCGGGCAGGCTTTTTCTCCTAAAAGGGGTAAAATTCTCCCCTCCCTCTTAAAGCGGCATAATCACCGAGCGTGTCCCATTCACATTTCTAGTACTGTTCTAGTCTGCTATGTGGTCAAGTGCGAGTGATGTTATTGTCCCTTTAAGAGGGGTCTAAATCTTTTTTAAAAGGTCCTCCACCCAAATCCACTAACCTGGACTCTAAAACTGCAGTTATCATAAGAGGGTCATGACGGACTCTGGCAAGGAACTCATCTAGACTGTCTTTCTTCTGTGTACACCTGTGTGTGAAGGAAGTCATAGGAACCCCCTCAGTGTTACATCCTGATGTGTGGCATGGCAGGGCGGATAAGGCCGAGGCAGAGGGGATATAGATGATGCCTCACAAAGTACCAAGCAGGAAATAGCTGCCTGTATTATAGGTCATTCCCATGTGTGTTAATGGAATTACACTTATTAGTACATTTTCTCTCAAATATTGGATGTTAGGGTGCAACGGGTGATCAGATACATGGTGTTGTATTTTAATTAGTAAAGTGAGATCAGACTTGCTTGTCACTTTGAGCAGAGTAATTAATTTCTCATGATGAACATACAACTCAATATTTAACATTGAAGTCAATGGAATCCTATTTTCCATCAGGAGACAACTCTTGCATATGACATTGGTCCATCGTTCAACTAGACATGATGTGAAGAATTTTCACCTATTAATTATGTCAAGCAGGTTTCTAAAATGATCCAATGGGATAAAGAGTACTTTTGAGAAAAGTTGAGATATGAACATAAATGGTACACTGTAAATAGTGAAACCAACAATGCGTCTTTTTATACTATAAACCAGCAATATAATTATTCTACTGCTCATATGCACTTATGATATAGAATATACTATAAAACTCAAGCAGATTCTACTGCTCAGCCACATTAAAGTTGGTATCCCAGCTACTGCAGTGTCGAATTTGGGGTTTTGGTCTTGTTAGGAGCAAGGTGATGCTCTAAATCATATGCCAAAATATCAAATATCTGAGAGCAATATTTAAATGTGCATTCAGTGGGTTTACTGAATATCTCTGGGTTCTCCCTGGTAAAGCTGCAGATATTGTTGTGACTAGATTCCTTACATAGAATCATTTAGGTATCGTTGTAATAGGACGTGTGTCATCGACTCCATTTATCAGAGAGATATGTTTACAACAGTTTTAGTCCCAACTGACATACTAACTTTAACTACTAACATTGTAGAAAGTAGCAGCTTGTGTAAAGTTGAGCCACTTTGGCACACAAAGTGCTATTAGCAGCCGTGTCTCACCTGTATGCTGAACCACAGGTGAGGGCACCTGAGGAGGAGAGACACTTATAACCCTTTAAAGACAGCGTGATGCCTCAGGGGGTCAAGTTCTTTTGGCATCATGATGCACTCGCACAGCTCAGTGAAAGGTAACCTGCCAGTGCTACATTAGTGTATGATGCAGACCCTTTGCCCCCCCCCCTCTAGGGTTAGCATGATGCATTCCTGGTAGGATATTCACCAGGGCTACACTCATGTATCGTGACACAGAAAAAGACAAAATGCAATTAAACACTATGCCGCCCTTATAGTGCTATATAAAAAGGTTAGACTACTTGAGTTACTCCGGTTTACTATGGCTTGATCGGATCAAATGCCACAGCTAGTACCTGTTCACGACAAAGGATAAAAGGGTATTATCCTTTATAGCTATTGTTACAGTCACCTGCAATGCACTCTCTTTGTGCCTCTCTTAGAAGTCAAGGTAGCTTCTGTAAATATGCTCAAGGGTCAGAAAGAGTAGATCTCCTGAGCTTTAATGGTCAGCAATATCGACCTCTGTGCAAGACCTTTCCCCACTGCATGCACTTTGGAATTAAAGCAATTGTAAATTTGCCCATGGAAACGGGTTCCCCAACTCTTTAAAATGCCGCAAAATGTCATGTTCGTGTCATAGCCATGTGATACCTATATTTCCATGACCTTTACATGGTCATTTGCACTAATTTAAGTTACGGATGTTATTTAACAAGGTAATATTTATTAATTTTGCTCAACTTACTTGGTACGTGCAGTGTACAGAAAGTTATACTGCGGAGGCAAAATGTCATGCTGTAATTAACTCTGTACACTAATCACAACAATCAATAAAATAGTATTGCAATGCTGAGCTAAATAAATTATCCATTGCAATGTTGAGCTGTGACACTGACAGCATAAGATGTAGTGTTGTATTCTCTGGGGAATTAAATGGAGTGATCATCTCACAAACGTCAGTAGTTTTTCCGGTAGTGGGATACGGCCTTTAAAGGCTAAAAAACATTAATGTACTAACAGACTGCTTTGATAATAATAGAAACAAATCCATCGAGAGTAAACTGGTAAAACATCGACCTGATTGTATTTTGGATAAAAACGGGGGTGCACCGGTGAGGTGCTGTCAGTATCATCCCCTACAGGCATATTACACGGACACGGGAATAGACCGGGTGGTCAATGAAATCAATAAAGCTCAGCGGAACAGGACAGCATCTGACACCTCATCTTTATGCCACCCATGATGGCAATGACAAGGCTTATTGTGACCCTTTTGTCCTCAGCCCAAAATTAAATTATTTGGGTCGGGCAATCTAAGTGGGGATTCCACTGGCTGTGTCTCACGACCTTGGGCCAATGTTTTTGTCTCTGACTGGGTGCCGTCTCTGACCAGGTGCCGTACGTCTCTGACCGGGTGCCGTCTCTGACCGGCTTGGCTTGATAAGGCCAAAATACCAACAGCAGGAGGCTAATTGTAATTATGATTATGATCATATAACAACCGCCACAACGTTTTTCCAAATCCTTATAATATAGGAGTATAATTCTTTTTAAAACACCTTTTTTCTGACACCTGGTCAGAGACGGCACCTGGTCAGAGACGGCACCTGGTCAGAGACGGCACCTGGTCAGAGACGGCACCCGGTCAGAGACAAAAACATTGGCTCAAGGTTGTGAGACACAGCCCACTGCTGGCACATTGACTGGAACCCGTTCATCCATCGCTCATCCGATAGTTCAACACAGCTCAACATTTCTGACACTTTCTTTAATATCTAGTTTTTAGAAGAACTAACCTAAGCCACTCATTGCCCAATTCTCTTTTTTTCTAATGCCCCCAATTTAATGTTATTCCAAGCAGCAGAGAATAACTGGAGGGCATATAATGCACGGATAACTACAAATCCAAGTATTCCACTCAAGGTCTGTCCCACCCCCAGTCAGTCTACCCTACACAATGCAGAGGGCTACTATCTGTACACCTACCCCGTCCACCCACCTGCTTTGGTGTTGCTCTTGTGTGTTATCAATAAGGTGTCAATACCCCCAGGCTCATGTCACCTCTCATCTTCCTCATCTTAGGTGCTAAAGGGCTGTCCATCTTTGAGCCTAACTCTGAGTGGGCAGATGATTGAGAGTGGTTCAATGCGCATGCGTGTGGGTTCTGAGGGGTCATTCAAGAAGTTTGAGGATGATGTTGTCCGATATGGTGAAGGGTGTAAAATTTTGCTGACCTCCTGTGAGGCTAATTTGGGAGTATTTGGCTGTGTCTCACGACCTTGGGCCAATGTCTTTGTCTCTCACAGAGGCAAATATCAGAGTCACCCAATGTCGCCAATACTACTCTCAGACAAGGGTCAGGCACTGCTGGACTATAATAGATGGGTCAAGGGCCATTCTAGTGAGGGTCAGGCTAGGCTGGACATTCAATAACAGGCTGGACCTTGGCAAACTTGCTTGAAAGTCTGGCCATGCTGGATCCTCATGCCATAGTCTGGCAATGCTGGACTCTTGCAGGCTGATAGAGCTCCCAGGAACTGGATGGTATACATGGGGTGCCAAGGTCAATGGCCAAAAAAGGATTAGGATTGACCAAGGCAACATCTATGTGAGGGCAGTCAATGCTCCCTACTCTGGTGTCCAAGATGAAGGCACTTTCCCTGCAGTCTATCTCAATCAGAATGTCTGCTTTTGTCTTGGCCAAGCTAGAACCGGCGTATATCTTAGAGGTTTACAAATAAATCACCCAGATGGTTGTGCTGACTACGACAAAATGAATGGCAGCCAAATGCAGCCAAACCAATGGGGTGCCGATGCATTGAGTTGGTGTATCATACCTTCCCTCATGAAGTCAATTAACCGATGCTTCATTCATGCATCATGCCAAAAAAGGGCACAGTGTATATTGTATGGGGCATTATCCTGGCCTTAGAGGGTTAAACTGCTAATACTGACCTCTATTGCCACTGCTTGTTTGGCTGCGGACCTGGAGACTTCGTCGTACAGGATACAGTTGTTGATGCCCAAACCACAGAATATCGTGAATGCCTGGGGAGGATAGGATTAAGGCATAAGGTATCGTAAAGTAAAATGAGCAAAAACGATACGACATATTGTATAAATGTATACTACTATGAGAAATAGGTGTGCCTCAGGGAAAATGGTCAGATGGGTTTGTGTAGTAGGGCTAAAGAACATCTGGTCACGTTATATGAAGCACATCTTTCTTTTGTACATCTGCGTTGAATCTCAGATATCAAACTTGCCATGGGTAAAACATGATACAACCCACCTGTGCCCCAAATACATCGACACAAAATAAAATCAACAAATGCAATGTGAACCGAACTATTTTATAACATCTTTTTTTGCTCTCCCCTTTTGTCATGCATCTCAGAATATCTTCTGAAACCGTTTTTGTCGAAGGCCACACTTAAGGCCGGTGGATATCATTTCACTTCAAAATTGATCTCGTTTCACGTATCATCATGTTTTCTAATCTATTTCTTGTAAACATGTCCTTGTATAGTCATTTTACGCTTACCTCAAAGAGCTGGTCATCATTTTCATCAAACGGTTTCCCGTCCGTCCGGTTTATCAACTGTGCAACACCTGTGCAGGAATGAGGATGAAACTCGATAAACAATAATAATGTTATAATAAATCACTGATACAAAAGGTGTGTTCTAAAATTGCCTATCCCCGTGAGCATTTCAGGGTACGAGTATATACAAGAAGGAGAAAAAAAACCATAAAGAAAAATCAATGTTTTGACAAGATTCATTTTGTCTCCAATCTCGTCATATGTGATCCTCTAGTATAAGGTTGGATTGACCTCTATGAGTGCTCCTTTTTATGACGTACTCTGACTATCATGACGTATGGTTGCGAAGAATAAAATTCGTGTAATGTATTTATCACATGTTATGACGTATAACTATCTATGACGTATTAGGGCCTTCAGTTCTAGGGGGCCAAATGAGGCAAGGGACCCAACTCTAAGGGCCCAAAGTGAAAGAGCCCAATACAAGTGTTCCTACATCTCCATCACTCCAGTTGCGATTACTGCCCCAATAGCTTGCTACGTCAGTAGTATGTGTAAAGTAGCCACTGCGTATGGTACACTATCTCAAAGGCGAAACACTGGCTGCCCTTCCAGTAATGATCGGAGTTGAGCGAGAACCGGCACTCTAGGCCTTCATACTGGAGGTAGGGGCTTAAGAGTGTAATACAATAAATCAAAGGGGGAATTAGACCTCCTAAGCCGGGATTGTCATCTATCTTCAGATAAAGGCTCCCTCTCAATTACTACACATTACACTATGCCAGCTCGCATTCTCTCCATCAATGTTAATGTGATCCAAGCTGTTCAACGTAAGAATTCACCTTATTCTTTCCCTCCCCATAAGCATTTGTAAACGGCATACAATCAGAAAAGGTACTTGATTATATCAATTGATATATAGACAAAGGTGCACGAGTTTTTGGTCTGTTGGAGGCTTATTTCACGAGTTGACCCTCGGGCCGTATTTCACGAGGCTGCAGGCCGAGTGAAATGCGGCCCGAGGGTCAACACGTGAAATAACCCCCCCCCCCCCAACAGACCAAAAACAAGTGTACCTTTGTGTTTATTTTTTACCTTTTTCGATTCAAATTAAATTATTAGGGCCTCTAGGGGGTGAAGGGCTTAAAATAGTCTTTTTCTACATCGTTCAAATGTAAACAAACCGCCATTTTGATGACGTCACAAGGCCGTGAAATACGGACATGGGTTATTTCACGGGGTGTGTGAAATACGGCGCTTTTTGGTTAAATCAATGGCATTGCAGTATTTCATAAAAAATAAGTTGGCTTACCTATTATTTGGAACTTGTTGTTCCTGATGGGTTTACACAGAACACTTCTGATACAGGAGCCACTCTTGGGGTCCCTCTGCAAACATGGACATAAACGGAACGTAAAAATGACTTAGTTACAATGAATAGGGGCCTAGTGTGTTGAACAGATCAGTATGGCTGTAACGATTTCCACTTCACCTTGATTAGATCACCATGGTTGAGAATGCTATTAACTATAGTATAGATAAAGCTACATATATAGCCAAGTAAAATGACATTTCAGATAAGCATAGCATTTAACTTGTGCTTCAACTCGACATTTTACAGGTAAATTAACATGAGCATGTGAAATATTTCAAAGGAAATAAAAGCTCAAGAGTAAATTGCCGAAAATGCACAATCAACTGTACTTAGTCCCATTCATTCTGACTCAGCAGAAACATGACACTATAACTCAAAAGACGTTGTCAAGGATTCTGGTTGGTTTACCCGTTAAATCTTCTAAAGGAAAGATACCGAAGTAAAAGATACTAAACTAAAAGTTGCTAAGTGCGTGATACACGACCCAACCACCAGGTGGCAGTCAGCGCCACTTCCGTATCACGTGACTGCCTACGTGTCATGTGACCAGCTTTAGGCATACAAAATGGCGGCGCTGCAGGTGGTTTTGTGTCGTTTTAAGTTGTCTCGTCCCGTAAATGTGAGTTTTATTGTCGGTGGTAATTGCAGTTGGTCGTACATTTGTGCCATTTCACCTGCTCCACACGAACACCATGGGAGTTCGTGTGAGTTGATGAAGCACAAGGGGGTGGGAGCGGAATAAAGAGGGGAAACACCCTCCCCTCTTCCAGAAAGGCTATGGCAGATAGGTCAGAATTTCAAACCATTAACTACTCTTTGCAGGAGGAGTTCTTTTAAAAAGTCAATAAAATACTGAATTTTCAGTAGGGTCTCCTAAGATTATCTACTATCTGATGTCGCTGCATTCTTGGTTGGGTATGCTAAGATTACCTGCAACATAATTTTCTTTTGGCCTTAGGCAAAAGGAAGATGTATGCAGCAATACTAGGAGGAGTGATACAACTAACAGGTGTGTTTACGTGTCGGTCGGCAGAAGTTATGATCAAGGCTCACCTCGAAAGCACCGCCCACCACCATGCGCTTCCTCCACCCCTGATCTACCACATCATCGCTGACAGTTATATCGAAATTGGTGATAGGATCGGGTTATATTAGATCCCCACAGGCCACAACAACAGTAACACACTTACCGCTATGTTACAGCGTGGATCGAGGTGGGCGTCTGCTATGTTGATGGTTTCTCCTGTCGAGGCGACAATCTCAGCGATCATATTGGACCGCCCACTGGCTGTAGTACTGTCTGGTCTGAGCAATAGAGATGATGTAGAACACGGTTAGAGGCAACTCAATGTGATCAAAATGTGGCTTGTGACCAATGTGATGACAAATATCAAGGTTGACCTTCAATTATAAGGAAGGCCTAATATCTAGATACAAAGGGTAATGCAGATCATCCTTGGAACAAAATTTAATGTGGAGTAAATGTATTGAGTAGATTTACACTGGGAGGTACTCTGAAGAACATACACATCACAGTCACCTGTATAGGTCGGCATAAGTTATGATAACGTTATGACAGACCTAGCTCACCAGAGTACACGGACAAACGTTTAGAGTGAGTCTTAATCAAATCTTAATGACTCTTAATCTTAAAGTTTTAATAATACCCACCAAATATAGATGTCGTTATATTTTTCTTTTCTTTTTTCCTTCTTTAGTAGTGATAGTGAGCGTACTATTTATTTTTTAAGACTAAGACATATTGAGACTTGATTCAGACTCACTCTAAAGGTTTGTCCATGTCCATGATCTAGGGGCTATACACGAACTTATACATTTCAGTTCGAGCTTACCTCTGGCAGATATGAATACATGACTGGCACTTAAACATGTCCAGTTTATTGTATATGGATTAATTTCAGTATCCTATAATATCCTGGTGCTTATTAAAAAAACGATTATTATAATCTGGTGGTTTTTGAAGACCAACCAGCCATAAGGCAACCATTACAGGTCTTTGTGGGTAGAAATGCGCTGCCCTTATCAGATATATTAGGCCTGTCTCTTTAGGCAGGGCTGGGTTGCCCCAAAGAATTTGATCTGAGCCAAGAAAACCATTATCAAGGAAGGACCTTGCATGATTATTGTACCCATAATTAGTTTGGGGAAATTGGGAAATTTGATCCTGGATGTCCAAGCAACCTGCCCATAGGGGGTAATTAAAGCAGGAAATTATACCCATTCCTATCGGAGTCCTGAGGGTGGTAGTCTTGGATACCAGGATCCAATCATCTTACATTTCGGGGAAAGAGATGGCCATGCAAAGATGTCTGTTGAGATGAATGTATTAGAGGCTGTCCTCACATCGACAAAAAATTTATATTAAATGCGTTTGCTGTGAATAGACCAACTATAATGTCGCTATAATTGGTTTGCCCTTTTAAGAACAGCAACGTATCAAAGATCACTCCTGACGCGATAAGCCATTGTATGGCTAGGTATATACAATTTGTAAGCCAAACTTCAAAACAAAATAATTTAGTTTATATTATGTTCCATGTCAAACCCTGTTAATGCAGTTTAGCGCAGAACATCGATAAGCTATGCTGTTCCCATCCTGAAAGGAGTCCATACCCTGGAGACAACATCCATTTGTAACAACAATCATCTCTGGGGCTGTAAACTACACCACCTGAGGTCTAGAGGTTCGTCCCACAACCACTGGCGGTGCTAATGTTTGCGGTTGAGTTGTAAGTCTAGTAGTTAGAAGCGCCATTTCCTAAGGAACTGAGTTAACATGATAATATATACTAACAATAAGCCACTCCACTGCATGCATGTACAATCAACATGGGTACACTAACTGGTTATTCCTAAATAAGGAAAGGCTCAGCTAGTCGCGTGTCAATACCCGGGTTGTAAAGATCAGGATCTGAGCCCCCTCCAGAGCTCTCAGTCCTTCAGAGGTCGGAGCACTAGAGAAATTGTGAACAAACATCCTGGAGAAACAAACTGTTATGATAAATAGACTCTGTGGTAAATGCATACATGTATCCCTGAGAAAAGGGAGCCATTAGTTAATATATGGTGGAGATATGCCTCCTGAAGTGAAATCTGGAGGCATGGATGGAACATCAGTTCTCAGCAGAGGCATAGTACGCAAAATCCTTATGGAGGGGGTGGGGGGGGGGGGGCAGGGGGCCGACTCCAATCAGCTCTAAGTAGTATGCATGATGGCGCAATTTACACTTATATTATAATTGTATAGGAAAGTAGTCTTTGAGTCAAACTTAATTATTTTTTCTCCAGACCCCTCTATCCCCAAGTATCCCTATGTGTGCGAGGTAATGAATTAATGGTGTTATAAGAGGGTCTTGGCAAATTGGGGGGGGGGGGTAAGCATTCTTAGGCTCCCCTGGAACTCCTTAATTACTGATGGACTAAACACAGGACCTGTCCCTTACTGTGGGTCTGGGGTTGGACCACATCACTTTGGAACTCTCATCTCCTGAAGGCAAGAATCTAATACGTTTACCACAACCTGGAGAATGCCCTGGAGGCACCTTAGGGAATGGGTCTGACAGGGAAATGCCATTTAATGTATAGAAGGATGGTGGAGGTGGTATCAAGGGGGCAGCTGGGTGTATGTCACTTAATTAATACTCTGCCATCACTCGGAGTAAATTAACATACATATACACAGGGGAACTATAGCTTTAAGTTGATTGGATTTGACTCTTTGTTGTTCTGAAAAGGGGATAGATAAGGGTGTGTTTGCAATTGGAAGGCTCTGGTTAAAGGTACTGATTTGAGATCTTTTCTGATGTACGAACTTAGAAACTTCTCTAATGTGTTGAGATCAACTTCCAATGACATTCAAATGGTTAACTTTATGGTAAGTTATATTTACAGGATATATGTGAACACTTGGGTAGTCGAGAGCGTAAAACAGATTATTGAGGGAAATTCAAATTAACGAAGAAATCATTAATCATACTACATTATGATATGCCTTATACTGCAGTGCTCCTGAGGCACCCAATAGGGTACCTCGGCACTATATCCCCTATGTATGCTGACTTGCTGTCTTTGTTCCAGACGGTGTCAAGACCCCGGAACTGAATAACTGAGGCAATTGAATCTAATATATGGATACCCTGTTCTCTGTAGACACAATTGTAGAAAACAATCTAAACACTCCTGATATAGAGAGACTGTGAATTGGACGTTGAATCAGGTAACACCTTCCTTGTGGCATCTTTTCCCTTCTTACTGTACCCTCCTGACACATGTCCAGCTTTCTTATACCACATTCCTCCCCCACGCCCCGTCTCCGCACTCAGCAGAAAAAGCAGATGCGATGCACGTTATGTATGTGATTTCAAACAACAAATCCTCCGTTTCTATGAGCTATTGAAGAAAGATTCACCCCTTTCCTTCTTAGGCCTTAAAACTACCCCTGTTAGAGAGAGAGAATAGTCTGTGAGGGGAGTTTCATGTATATGAGGCCTTAATTTGAAATAATTTTTCTATTTAGACAATATGATCTAGACAATATCTTCTCCCTTTTTTGTTGTATGTTCACAAACTATCCTATGTTCTCTGATCTTCCTTGTGAAATGGTAGATCTAGCTGATGACTGACCTTGTAAAATGCCCAAAAAATACCCTATATCACCTAATTATATGTTTGAATCATAACGCGGATGATGCCAGTCGTTGATCAGAGTGCGGCGACGGTACCCCACCCAATCCCAGGGACTATCACCACTACCATCAACTTAGACAACAATGTTTAGCACGGGGTGGGAATTTCCTTAACGTGTGTCTGGCAGAGAATGAGATCCAATTTCCCGGAGACGACACCCGATAGATTAGAGTATATTGCTTTTTGTAACTCAGTTCCGGGTCTTTACACTGGGCGGAATTGGCCTCAGTCTGATACAAGGACAGACAGGAAGACACCAGGCATAGGGTGAAAGGGATTGTGGGAATGTGTGAAGCACCCTATGGGCTATGGCGGCCTTCAGTGGGGAGTAGGAGAGCTGATGCTTTAAAGGCATCTTTGCATGTGTCTGAACGATAGTCCATAGTATTGCATGGCAGTCTGGATGGCAATCGCTTATAGTGGGGCTTCTGTAGGTCACACAGTATACATAGATTATTTACATAGCTCTACTGAATTGGAAATGCTTTTTAAAACAGCATCTTTCTTTGATAGGTTGACTGTGTGAACTTTCCATTTGCCTATAGCTTCATGAAGATCCTACTCTCAGTACATCTATTTCCGTCCATTATGAGTTTTATTTACAGCACTAGGAAATGTCCATGGCTAACTATACCCTCAATACAAGTAGTATGATTATATACACCTAACCCAAAAGAGAAGAATTTAAAAGGACCTCATGAAGATTGATAACCTATGAACACTACACCTTTAATACACTAATAATAAGCAGTACCATGCCTGCCATATCACTCCTGAAATGATGGCATGATGTACCAATGCAGCACTGCTAAGCTGATGACGAATGGACATTAGGCATTGAGGGATCATGTCCTCCTTAGGGTTGAAACCCCCGATAGTACATCCAGCATCAGAGCACGTGCCGGGACATGAGAACCTAACCCAGCCCCAGAAGGTACGTCCCCAGCCTTAGGTTCACTGTACACGTCATTACTGGGCACGTTCACAAACCCTACTCAAATATTGGATGTGTATTGTCTTCAAATTTCTATCCTCGGGTGTCCCACATCCCCTTGACAAAGGCAAGGTCAGGAATGATACTTACTTAGGTCATTGCATACACACAGCGTATCCTTTGATCCTACCTAATCTCATCCATATTAACATTAGTGTTCAAATAGTAACTAGTTCTTCCATTTCTGTCAGGTTGGGAGGAAATCCAAAATGCAATTACTTAACAATAAGAAAGCAGCTAGAACGTGACCAAAAACCCTCCCAGAACTGATGAATTCCTAATCTTCCCAATTTTATTTGACTTGATCCAGTTTCTCTTCCCCAGAATAAAACAAGAAAAGATTCTTGGCATTGTCTCCCAAAATAGTCGCAGCCTATAAATAGACTGGGATGAGGAGCAGGTTCTAATTTCAGCAGAGCTCACAGACCACGTGTGCTGCGTCACGCACAGCCTGCAGTCAATAGGACATGGTCAATAACCAGTTTGTCACTGGGCGAAGAGAAGAGTGTATCAGGTCACCTGACCCGACCTGGAAAACATGGCGGAGACCAAAAAGGGGAAAATAAGAAAATCAAGGCAGAGTCAGGCATGCCGCCAAAGGCAATGCATGTTGAGTGTCAGCAACACTCCAAGGAAATGTCCGGCCATTTCAATATAGAAGGACATGATTTTCCCCCCCCCCCCCAGCTCCCCACAACTTGCCATCTACTTATGGTGACCCTAGTTAGGGACCTAAATGGTAAAAAAAACAAAGCAAGGGAAAATCACACCCGCAGAAGGGCATGATTGGAATTTTAGTTCGAGCTGAATCAATAGAGAGAGTCACTTTGGAGCAACTGGGCTCTCTTCTTTCTATGTTTGTATTTGACCACATTCATTTGAATTTTTCACTTTAAGTGATGTATATTGAAAGTAAATGCGGAGATATTTAAGATAGGGCAAAGATTCAGGTGGACTCAAGTGTACCTTCTGAGAAGGTAAGAAGTGTAAAAGGGGGTCCGGCAAGGCTAGCCTCTCCTTGGAAATGCAACCTGCCATATTTGTAACTCCAGACTGCCAGTCTTTATTACATTCACACTCATGGTTATCAGACATTTGATTTGCAGACTTTATTATGAAAGGGATGGTCTTTATCTCTCTTTAATTTTACACACAATGATACTGACCAGTTCCTAGAGGTACTCTAGTGTCTTTCTTTCCTTTGTTCTTTTTACGAACACCCCCAACCTCATGCGTTCTGACACACAATAAGAGTCAGGCTTACTGTATAAACAGTACGAAATGAGAGAATGTGGAACTGCCAAACCCAATATTTATGAAGACTGGCATGGGGGTGGATCAGGGGGCGGCGTGTGTGCACTATATTTACCTTGACCGCCAGCATGACAGGCCCTCATGAAACACACTCCGAACAGAAACCCCGTTTTCTCTGGAACGCCACTGGATATGGTACAAGGTGAAATAATTTTTTCTTTCAAAATATTTCTCAATATTAATTCCACACAATTATTACTGAGGATAGGAAGGGAAACCAGTATTTTCACTTCCCTTTGTTCAGTCATTGTCTTTCATATACAATTAAAGTTGAATTTAAGCCAGGTACATGTCAGAAAGGCTGTAAGTCCATGTGTGGTCCCACAAGTTTGACCCACAATACTTGCCCACCACTGAAGTTTCGTCTGGCGTGTCCATTTTTAGTTACAATGCTTGGAATATAAAGCAGAAATATTGAGAACAACAGAAAAACACAACCAACCCTGGCTCTACCATCGGTCCAACCACTTTTGCCTTAAACAGAATCTACTGTAAAACATGCGTGGGTACACATCCATAGAGAACTGATGGGTCATCTATGCTAACCTATACGCAATATGAACCGACACAGCCCGTCAGAAAAGGAATGGTAATTATAACAGCCATCCGAAGTTGGCTGCCCAGGGTGGGGTAGCAAAAAACTCCATCCCTTATAAGGAAGATAGGCCAGTGTCTTTCTACTTTATGATAATAGGTAGCCCAGAATAGTTGAAACTATGTAGGCGACGGAGCAGATTTATAGGCGCTCCCCCGGACTCATTGTTAGAAAATTGCTATTCCCTAATATCTCCTGCATACAGCATTGACAATACGTGTGAGGCTGTTAATCATTGATGGGAGCTGTCAATGGATGATGGACCACCTGGTGAGATAGGGAGGTGTCTACAGGCGGGTGTGAGCAGGGAGGGGGCAGGTGTTGATGGGGTGGTAGGGTGCATTGTAGGGCAGATGAGGCAGAGGTGGCGGGAACATATAATAAATTATTATGTGAGTGAAGATTGGAATTGGTCTATTCAAGACTAAATCATGAAGTGCTGCACACAGAGGGATGTTTGTGTGACCTTTTACTTTATTCAGCCATCTTGAATCCGCCTGATGGGTGGATATACAAATGACAATATAGGTTCACTGCCTCGGTTTAGGTTAGCGTAAATACATAGAACCTTATATTATCAATGCATGGACAACTGAATTTAAGCAACTTTCAGCATACTTTAAAGCTGATTAATGGCCGTACTTATTGCTGCTAGAAGTGACACTTTCCTGCTCAAAGCTGCTTAAATCCAATTTGTCATGTAGCCTTAGGCTGAACCCCGAATGATGGACGGGGGCAGCTGGGGATGACACAAATAAGGGGAATCACAAACAACGAGTAGGTTGGTACGGATCATCAACTTCTATCAAAATAACATATGCTATCTAATTGCCCATTTATGTGAACCAAAAAGGATCAACCAATGCTGCTGTATTGGTCAGTAGTTATACGTGATTTGATAATCCACATTGCAACTCGATATCGGAGCGATTCATACTTCTTATAGTCCAATGTAATATATGATACCGCTCGATGCAGGTGATAACAATACAGTTACATGAAAGGTCACTCTGTACTATTCAATCCAATTTAATCAACATATTAATCAGACAACGAAGGCTGACTACAACCTCAGAAAAGTGAGAGTCATTGTAGCTAAAACTACCCTCACCTGAGAGTCTGAGAGTCAGGCAGTGCCTCAGGTGAGGGTAGTTTTAGCGACAATGACTCTCACTTTTCTGTGTGTGTAGAGTTTGGAACCTGAGACAGCTGCTCAGTGAAGTGATGAAACAGTATGAGGATGTATCATTGATCATGGGAATTAATTTCAAATGCTCTTTCTGAGAAGAAGGGGGATGTCTTATTGTACCTGTCATACACCTTTAACCCTTAGTAGGCAGCATACCCAGTAAACAAAAAAAGTTATACAACATTTTATAATGTTATATAACGTTTTTCTAAGGCTCCTACTATGGCATAACGTTATTTAAAGTTTTAAAATATTATTTTGTTAGCTTGGTAGTGATTTAATGACATGGCTGGACGTTGTAGTTTGGCAGTAATGTTGCCTGCACAGTGTCTTAATGGAAGGGTGAGGGATCAGGTGTGAGTCGCTATAATTTATAGTCTATTTGCACCTGGTGGATAACAGGTGGGGGTAAAGATGGCTAAGTTTGTTCTTAGGTAGTCAGCACTGGCCCTGTCTATTAGTATACAATGCATCCATCAGCACCAATGTACCTTTGTTGTCATGATGCACACATGATGTGAGTTACTAACTAATGATTGTGTTGATACATCATGACGACAAATGAACATAAACCTTCAGGCATTATGCTTGTCCTTATCCTTCGACATTGTTATACAGTATCATTAGTAACTATATTGCAGTTGTCAGATGCTGCAATGACACCGTACCGTATGCTGGCTCTATCTTCAATTAAATAAGGCCTAGAAAATAATGATCAAACACTATATCTGGGCAATGTCAGATTACCCAGATTGTATCCATGTATGGAATCAATTGAATAGCGCTGTCTGGAATGGAATTTACCTCTAAACATTTTAAAATACACATTATAGTTTGACAATGTATGGGAACCTTTTCACAATTTGTCACAGGTTTCCCACTTTGAGGATTCACTATTCATCGATGAAGCGTAAATCAGTACAACATCTGATGGGGAAAACAAGAACCCTAGACATGTAGAGTGTATACAATAATATTTTAATCTGAAAAGATTTCCAGATTAGAATACATTTATATGTATGCATATATATGACTGTGACAGAAGCATATTTAGTAAAGACAGTTCTAGTAATCAGAATGTCAACTGTAATCTCTCTACACTGACCAGCAATATTCCTAAGGACTATATTCCAATGATAAAACAAAGACGAATAAAATTGCAAGAAAGTAAGTTTGAAAATAGGGATTGGACGTCCAGATTAGAAGACACGGCTCAGATGGTTGAACTTAAGATTTAATGAGAAATATTATGTTTCTGAATTAAGCAGGATAAAGGAAATGAGATAAAAATATCGCAAGGTAGGTAAAGTCATGATATGAGATTAATGAACACATACAGAGATACTGATACATATATCCTGAAAGGCCATAGGGACAATAAACAACGGTGCACAGTTTCCAGCTGTGAATTGGATTATAGACATATGCAGCAAGAAGATGTGACTCCTCAGAGAAGTTTTGGAGACATGGTCGTACTTTACCTCATTTAAATGACAGAAACTCAAATATTACACCATTTAGTGATACATCTTATTTTAAAGGTGACCTGTGGATCTCCTGGCGTTAAATGTGTGTATGGATCTCTAGATATTAACCCTTTGAGGACTGCATAATACATCAGTGTACCATATCCATTGCTGCAATAATACATACAATGTCATATTCTCCTCATGCAGTGGGTTTATGATGATAAAGGACATAGCATTATGCAGCCAAAAGTATCCTGCTGACACACAATATAATCATGCTCTTCCGGGGAAGTCATCATTTCTTGCCACATGTGTCTGAGGATAACTGATGAAGGACATGTTACAAGGCTGTGTGTTAGACAGATGGCTGCAGCAGGTGAGGTGCACAGAATAGAGGAAACCATCACTGATTAATATTACCACCAACAGCCACTAGACTCGTGTTAACCCTTTAAGGACAGCATAGCCATATCATGCACCGTTCTCTTTTGCCTGAATGATGCCAGTGCTGCATTCATGCATTGTACCGATAATATGCGGTTGGTAGCCTACAGCCCCATAGGGTGAGCCCAATGCACAAGTGAGCTATTCATTGCGGCCGCTTTGGGAAATTATTATGACAGAATTTAATGAGCAGTATGCTTTGAATCACCATGCCGTCGTTAAAGGGCTAAATATAGCAAAGTGGTACAGCATGATATGACGTAGTAGTGTGGTCACATAATGTTAATGGTAGAAGAATGCTGTGGCATCTCGTCTAGGTAATAAGTTGTGGTGTTATCTCGTGACTATAACACTCACGACGTATACAACTGTAAGGTAGATCTTGATAGAATTCATTGGGTTACGGCAATAACATGCCAATTGCCCAACTCGGTAGATGATCTAAAATGATGCATGTTGTAAGGAAATGGTATAATTTTTGTATCGGAATTTTGAGATAACAAATTTTGATTCCCAGAGAAAATATTCTGATGAAAAGGCATACTTCATTTCTTGAATTCCAAATCTTCCGGAAAAAGCAAAGTGTGTGAGTAAAGTCAATGGATAAAATGCCAGTGGTTTCAGTTCCATCACGACACATGCGACCAAACTAGAACGATATATGCACAACAGTTAGACGGAAGCAGTCAGTTTATCACACGATGGGGCTGGGGGAACCTTGCCAGACCAAGGCATCCATGGGAAAGCCTATCACATCACTCCTAGTAGTGGTATCAATCATTTCAATTGAGAGGATATCATGTAATATGGATCTAATGAAGTTGAAATCAAAATGTGCTCCCAAATCTATGTGCTTCCATATTGCCTAGCTAGCACTAATTTGAAGGACTATACTTGCATTGAAATATCAAACTTAAATTCAACTTTTCAAGCAAAGAGGGATATCTCATATTACTAAGCTAATGGGTAGAAAAGCTATCATTTTAGAACAGGGCACTTATTCAAAATGTAAACAGAACATAAAGTTATCACAGAGGTTTAATCCAGTTAAAAAAAGTCTAAATTTGGCATTATTTTTTTCATCGGGCACTGATAGCCACCTAAAAAAACGCTCATGAGTTCAGCTCTTGTCAAGAAGAGCTTCCTTTTGAGATAGGCCTTGGTCTGACTAGACTCCACCACCCTGGACCACCACCCAGCTAACATAGGGTCTACGTCCGACGTACATGTGCACAATGGTGTCCCGTCGTTTGGTGCTCGCCAGGGGTTCATGGGAACCCAGAGCCTTCACATTGGTTGCCAGGCAACCCCTTAAACAAAATAGTAAATACGTGTTAGATAATGAGTACAGACTTTTGTGGATTGTCAGGATTATTTCGGGGTTAAGTGGGGATAGGTTAGACATTTATTGAATACTGTTAAGGGGCCATTGATAACTTAATTGTGAGATTAATGACTTAATTGTGAGATTGGAATTACCGCAGTAAAATAGGATTCTAATCTTAAATTAATTCTTAAAATCAGTCATTAAGTTAAAGGAAGTGTAAATTGGGAAAGGTAGGCCAGCCATTCAATGCTTGTTTATTGAATGAATGATATCGTTCCTTATGACTAAACAAATATAAGCATACCTGACTACAAATATCTACAACTAGGTCTAAACATTTTAAACAATTTAAACTATGTCATAGTTATGGGGTTCGGACTGATGAGATTGCGTTGATAAACTAACATACACATAGTTATTAGTTATCGTCCATATGTCGCACAGAATTTTAGAATGGGGTAGCTAGAAACGCATCTACGGCCGAGGTCCACTATTGCAAGAACAGAGTGAAAAGCTTTCTTTTTGCACTAAAGCCCAGAATCCACAAAGGAGCGCAATACTGCAAATATCAGCCTGAAGAAAAACAAATTCTGAACGTAACCAACATTATTCAAAGAAATTGGCAACATTCCCCATACATCAGAGATGAAAATAGATGTCCAGTTACGTTCATTTGCAGCCATCCATTTCACCATAATTTTAGTTGATTTTTTCCGTTATGCATCGATGCCTGTTGGTAGCATCTAGATGTGTTTGTTATGGATACAACACATTTAGAGACCTTTTACTCACCAGGTGCGAGCAAGTCTGTTCTAGAATAAGCTCTGAAAATAACGTCTTCCATGCAGATAATGGGAACAGTTTTTATTCAAGCTTTTTTTTTCATCAAGGCGAACACCTGGACATTAATGGACCTTGGCCGTAAGTGCAGACATACTAGGGCGACCTACACAGTATTACGTCGCCGATAGACCTCCTCCTTTGGTTTGGATCTCACTGGTTGCGGGCTCCCACTTCAAAGACAAAAATAAATAAAATCAATATCAAAACCCATAAAGATTATATTCATGGCATTCGGAAGCTCTAAATCTGCAATAAAAGAGTCAACACGCGTCAGTCGCCCTCCTGAATTATGATAATTTGTTATTGATTGAAATACAATGAAATAAATATGATGTAGGGTTGCTGGTCACAATAGTGTTAACATTCTAAAAGGTTATTTATTTGACTATATATCATGTTGGGACCTCCATATACGGAGGTGCTAATGGATAGACACATTTAATATACATCTCTATACATTGAGTCTTTGTAAAAGTACTTTTCGTAAAACTTTATTTTTCAAAAATAGTCGCCCTGAAGCTTTGTGATGTCCGATGAATTAAAGATAGCTGTGGTACAATCACGATTTTTATATTTATAATACATAATAATAAATGACTATTCATTGTTGCAAAAGCCGCCAGACGTAGTATCTGTTGTGATGATTGATATACTTCCTGAGCTCCTGCTACACAATTCCCCTTATCTGTGTAGTTTATGTATTTATGTTAAAGATAATAATTATAATGATGGATATATGAATATCTAGAGGCCTTTACGCACGTTCATACATCAAAGGATATCATTTTGTATCGCAATGTAAACTGATAATATACAACATGCACAATTTCACATTATGTTAAAATGCAGTGTTATCAATGTATTAAACCATATGCCTTAACAGGAGCATTATATTTATTTCTAGCTGTTTTTCAGGCATTTGCATATCTCTGCCAAATCAACCAAAATGGTAGCTTGTCTATATTCTCTATAACCAACTGAAATTATACTCCTACTAGTACTGAGTCCTACCAGTATACATATAGATATATTAAGTGCTATTTCCATACAATAATGCCCCATAATAGGAGCTACCACCAGATCACTTGGCCTCTAATACCCCCAGGCTTAGAGGCTGGAGGTAGAAGATATATGCTTGGGGACTTGGTGCTTTCTCCAGCGGTCAGTCAGGTGGACGGAGGTGTATCTACAGTGGATGATGTATTCACTGTGTCTGAGGTCAGTGTAAGTAGGGGGAGGGTTATGCCTAGTTCACAATGGTATCAGCTTGATACTTGAGAGACCTTTCCCTGCAAGTCACACTCGCATTATACAGCATTTAACAGTTTAAGTCGCAGGCTCGTTCGCTTTAATGAGCGTCTCAAATAGGATGGGTGCTATGCTCTCATCCCTGCAAACAACGTATCAAGCGGAACTATTTCTATTCTTGTGTCATGACTCGTGATCCCTACAGGAATTTCAGAGCATTTCTAGAACTTGTTTTTTTCTGGGCATTTTCTTATTCCCTGGAATATCTTGTTTTATAACTTGGAAAATACACATGACCCATTGAACATGTCACTAGTAATGTTCACTATAATACAATATTATTGTCCTGTGTCTATCTTGTGTATACAGCTTTGCTTTTCCCGAGAAATACACAAGATACTGACCTGTGTCATTCTTGAGTTCTGTTTGAGAGGATGTTGATAAATATGCTCCATGCTAATTTTATGCCTATATTCCTCGAATGGAACCTTGGCTAAAAATATTCTACCTAGTTTCTTAACAAACTCATAGGGGGACCATGTGTGTAAATAAGTAGACTATAGAATCGTGGACAAAGGATATACATGCAAAGAGCACTTCCCATTGTAAGATCCTCTTACCACTTGTGTGAACCCAGCAGTAGGGGTGGGGCTGGTAAGGCTGTGGGGGTGGGGAGTGTCCTTGCCCCTAGACAAGCCTTGACCTCTGCATCCTTCACACAGGGATCAATAACTGCCCCTTCCGCCGCCAGGGGCACCACCAGTGCCACTCTGATGCACACAGTGAGGTACTGAAGTCCTCTCTGAGGCTGTTCAATACTGTACTATCTAGGCTCTATTTTGCAGACTAACATGGTAACTGACCAAGCGATACCCAATAGCTGTTGGTTAAACATGGCATTAAACGTACAGAGAAATGCTTTAATGCACCCCAGACGATCACTGCTGTCACTGCCTTATTTAGCCTTGTTAAATAAAAACAGCACTATTGTTCGTTTTTGTATATTTGCATATTCACCACGTTACTCTGATTACCCTGATTCTTTAGTGGTGTAACTTAGGAACGTTGCTCCATAATTATCCTAAATTATATCAGAACTAGAAGTGAAAGGCGATGCCAGTCTGTTGTGTTTTTGGTTTGTTAGCGTGTGTGTGTGGTGGTTAGATAACATCTAGAAATAGCTAGAAATCTGTAAAGAGAAAGTGTAATATCATTATTTAGATGACCTTAAATATTAGTTGAATTGTTTTTGTTGAGATGTCACGTTCTCTGGTGGAGTGTTTAAACGGTGTGACACTTTTAGACCTTTCAGAAGCTCAGAACCTCAGTTTCCAGGACCTTAGAACTATTACTGGTCCGTAGTAACCTTTTGATCTTAAAGGTTCGTCAACAATATTCTTGGACAATATGACTCATGCCTTTCTTTTGGTAAACACGACAGTTCTAGGGACCATAGTGTCCGCAATCCAGACGATCCCAGGCCATTTGGAAATCATTTCACGCATGAAATTTAACTTTTCTGAGATTTTAGCATTACATTTTATTCATCGGATAATTTTCATACTATCAATTTAAAAGATATCAGTTAAGAAATCGAGGACTATAGAGATTTGGGACATTTGAAATATTGAATTATTAATCAAGAGAGCGAAAAAATCAGTTCATAATTCTTTTTAAATTAGGAAATTTCTGCTGTTATTGTTGTGCCTAAATTCGTTTTTATTAAAGCTTTGAAAGTGTCTTTATTTCCAAAAAAACAACACATTAGACTCTGTCTTTTGTTGGTGGGGAAACATTGACCAGATTTAACTATTTCAAGGTGGTAAGCACCACACACAAATCACCCAAATTGCCAGACAATGGGTAAACTGAGTGGTTAGAGGCTTACACCATGATGGGTAATCTGACTGATAGGGGCACTGTGCGTGGGTGTATCAGTCCCAAGTCCCACGTCTCTGGTCCCAGATCTAATTTGAAACTTGAGTGTGGGGGAAACCACTATATTGCTGGTCTGCCAATGTGAATTACACAGATAGAACAGGGCTAGAGTGCAGCATGGTTCACTATCTAGCACATCCTATATATTAATCCAGCGAGCCTTTTTAACCCTTTTATGATGGTATGTTAAGTCAAGGTTTGTGATCAAAATTCGTTGGCATGATGCACCAATGAGATTTGCGTGCAGACCATTCAGGAGCCTATCAAGCCCGTAGGTTTTGCGTGGTGCATGAATTAATGCAGCAATCGCAATTTGCTCCCCGGTATTCATGCACCCTGACAACAAAATGTAATTTTAAAGCACTGTGCTGCAAATAAGGGTTAAGAACAGACATTCCAGTTTAATATTCCACCCTGTCCTGTAAATCTAAATCATCTCAGTGGGGAATCCTTATCAACTAATTTGCACCGAGTTTAAATCAGGCATATCAGCTAATCTACTTCAAATTTCAGAATGTATTGGACACCCTCTACCAGATGGCCATAAGCTTTAACTTGTAACTACTGCATGTACCGCTGGACACAATCATGTTTATAGTAAGTCTGTACCAGTATATTACAACACTAAAATAGGAAGGCTTCTTGAACCACACTCTATTTTCTGGACCAGACGGGTTTTTGCTGTGCAATCTCTAAAAGGGTTAACGTAGTTACACACATAGTTATATAAAGTTGAATACGCTGAGGTAAATCTTAACACTTGTAAACTATAATTCCAGTTCATATTATAAAAGGACACTTTAGATTTTTGAACTCATGAACTCAAGACTGCATCACCAACAAGTAGTAATTCATCATCCTAAACACCATTGTCGGGTTTGCCTGATGCAATAATTCAGACCCGGAGAGACAATACCAGAAAATGATAGTACATGCTTACCTTTGTCGTACATGTCCATTCCTTGGTGCTTGTTGGAGGTCAAAAACTCGACTGAAGCCTTCTTTCTGGTCACATGGAATACATATGATATGTGTTTATGATTAAACACCAACCAGTATAAAACGAATATTTACATAATGCACACTAAGCTTAAAAAGTAATTACTGTGAGGCCACCGATGGTCCAAAATTACCCTTATTTCAAACTAGAAGATTTATCAAATGGCTTTCAATCTTTTTGGTTTACTTTAAATAATGTATTATAATTCATACATGCATTGTCATTGCATTGGATGTATGGCGTTTTGATATTAGTACAAAATGACCTTCATTTATCAGATTATGGGCAAGGATCCACACATGCATTACACTATCTGATCGAAATATGAGATGTCTGAGCTTATTACTAGTTGACCTTTTCATAATATTGAATTGCCTTTAGTTGCTCTACATTGTTGTCTAGAACTTTATGGATATCCTCATTTCAAGATTAGATATGGCATTCAAATAAAGGCAAGTTTAATTTTCTGACTGTAAAGCAATATATTGCTGGAGCTTGATTAAATATATAAAATATATGCTTTCAAATCTATATCGAACAAACCTAAGACAAAATGAATCGTATATAATTATAGTGGGGCAAACTGGCAAACTAGCTTTTGAAGTAAATAAAGCGACAGTAGACAGATTAATTCTGCCATTGCACATCCAGTGATAATCTAGTAATATAAGATCAAATTAGAGAAATTGAAATAAGTGTTTCAGGCAAAAATAAATCATCAATGTTATCACAAATTTAGAGAGAGTTTGCAAGAAATAAGAAATGCATTAGATCTAATGCAGGACAAACCTTCACTGAACAGGGTGACACAGGCTGAAAGGTGTGAAAAGACTGAACAGGTTAGAGAAATGATAAAGCGACACCATACAAAAGAGGTAAGATTATTTGGGAAGCCCAAGTGGGCCACATAATATTATTTCCTTATGGCATAGATCCAACGTTTAAATGCTTAGAAGATCCCATGTTGAAAATCAGACATTTCGAGTTTATTCAAGAAAAGAAAAGATGTGACCTTCATGGACGTCCGTAAATAACAGACAGACCTATTTGTTATACATGGAGGTACCACTTTGCAACATTGCCTACTGATGCATGTGCTCCTCTGTTAACCATATACATTTCCCCTTAACTCCTTTATATTATGTTCTTCCAACACTTGCGCTAGATAAATCTTATTTCTGAAAAAAGACAGGACACCCAGAATAACGGGCCAATTGCCTCTTGGCCAGCGTTTGCGTCCACCATTCCTGTAAGAACCATGCTCCATTTGTATGGTAGCTGTGCACTGTTTCATTAACCCTGTAAGGACAGCTTTGTCATTCAATACATTATGGGATTCTCTGCCATAATATGTACATTCATGAATGAACCACTGTTGAGTTGCCAGAGCTGCATGCATGCATCGTACTGTGTTGATACACCCCAAGGGCCATTTTCATTCATCAATGCAATATTGTAGAGTTTCTCATGGTGCTGTATTGGTTCATCATGATGACATACCATGCATACCGTCATTGAAGGGTTAAGAGGCATTTTTATATGATATATGTGTTCTGTACACAAAGGCAAAGTTCTATAGACGTGTATTTACATGACTTGTGCAGCACTATACATGAAGAAGTGCTCCAAAGTACTCCACGAGTAACACACAGGCTACAATGCAAGCTGTATTAATCACTGATGACACCAGCAGCTCCACACATGTGTTAAACAATCTGTTTAAATAATATAACAAAGATTTGTGAAAATCCAAGGGCCCAGAGTGCGATAGTGCATACACGATGCGACATTTGATTGTGCTGGGGAAACGTTTCTAGCAGACAAGGAACCCATTTCTCAAGACATTAGTACTGTCCGCATTATTGTATAAGAAAACACCAGGAAGTTACAAATGCCTTGCCACAGCAATAATAGCTACCCACATGCATTATGAAGCACATGTTCTACTTTTATGTCCCCAGAGCATAAACCATTATTTCTTAATTTATCAAAATGCTTCATAAATTTCTCGTGAAATGCCTTTTTGAAAAGATTTGTATACTCATAGATATTTCTAATCTATGCTCATCTATGGTATACTGCAGGACAATAGAACACATGGACAATCACTACTTCAGATAGTTTTTAGGTGACATTTTGAAGGCAAAGGGTATAATTCACCTTTAACCTAAAAATGGCTAATACATTTAAACAGGTACATCTAGAGTAGACATCATTGCCAGGTACACCACAGAGCCACACCTCAGGTTTTAACAAGAACAGGCTAAGTCACACCAGGCCACGTGACAGTAGAAGTAGGTCATGCTGAGTCACGTGGTTACCTTTGTTTTGTGGCTGGGGGAGCCCGTACTCTGATTGGCTCTGCTCAGAGGGGGAGATAACAAAAGCGCCTGGTCCTGGAGGGAAATATCAAAATAATGTGAAATCGAAACATATATCTAAATTATTTGAAATCATGATTATGAACATGCTGATTTTGATGAAGATATACGCTGACTTTGCCGGCATTCTAACCATCGGAGGTTCTCTGAGCCCGACTCCACATGCAGGTATAAAGCTCAAGGTATATTCCTAACGTTGGGCTTAGATTACACTTGTACTATCTATTAGCAGGGTTAGATAGAGAACGACTAGATTCATTTTCTATTTGTGGTAAATCCTCTCCCTGCACAGCATCACTCTGTGTGGAGGGGACTTTTAAATGACCACTTTTTGCAATGAATATAGGACAGCACCACATATATGATAATCATTCAACGGGAACTCAAGTATGTGTTATATAAATTCAGCTATACCTCAGAGATTGCCTGTTCCATATATATCCCATTTGAAAACCTTATAGTAAAATTGAACGCTCCTACAGCGAAAACAATCTCCCTACCTTATCAGCTTATAGCAATGCCTTTATTCGATTTTGTAATTCTAAAGGCTACTGGACTTCTTATGGACAGCACTGCTCGGACAGTTCATCATAAAACTTAATGAGACTGAATCCACCACTACATGCAGTTGAGTAAATGTCAAGGACGAGATGTGAGTGCAACTGGATCGGGTCCCGGGACCTCTTTTTCACCTCCCATGAATATCCTCGTGGAAAAACATGTCATTTCCTGGAGAGTAACGTGGAAAGTAACCTTTTTGTAAAAAAAAAAAAAAAGAAGAAGAAAAAGTACAAGCTGAGTGTACATATGCAATTGCAAAGGAGGTTATTTCATCACCATATTAAACAGATATGTTTTCTACTTCCACGTTTATACAGATGTAGAGGTCAAATTGTCAGCGCTTTTACCAAAATGAGGGTACTTTCTGAAAGTGAAGTCAGTGAATACGTGTAATGGGGATGGTGTGGACATAGCCTTAACCCTGGACGGATGCATTGAAACCTCACTACTTCATGTAATGCTCATGATACATGGTGCTGGTATAGCTCACCATCGCGGCTGCATCGTTGGACCATGCAGGCCATTCAGGAGTGCACAACCCCGTAGGGCGAATGCATGAGTAGCAAGTGACTAGTTGCTGCTGTATTCAATATCTAGCATGATGATAAAATCCCTGGTGCATTAAATCACAGTGCTGCCCGTGCAGGGTTAACACTGTGGGGCTGGAGCACACCATGGCGCGTGTGAGAGGTGTGTGATTGGGGCTGGGTGGGTGGTGCCTGCTGGGGGTCTAGCCTGATTAGCACACTAACAGCCCATGGAGGGGGGCGTGGCAGGTGTCTGGAGGAGGTCAGGGCGTTGGTGGCTCCTGGGTGTGGCTTCCAGTCCCCAAGGCTATCTTACTATAGGCCACTCTCCTCACAGGATTCTGGTTCGGCACCTGCTTCTCTGGCCCAACCGTACTGTTACTATCTAACAGTGTTGGCCTAAGACATGGACAGAGAATGCCCATCGTAGATTTGGATTGAATCAAATAGTTTCTTTTAATTCAATCATTTAATATAATATACAATATCATAATAATTATAGCCATGACAGCAGTATAGGTCATATGGGTTACTGAGGTGCTAGTTGTGAATGTGAATCAACATTATAAAACCTCGGTGACAGGACAGCTGCTTAGCTGTGATTTATAGTGGACATAGGCAGACATGCACTAACAGGGACAGTTTTGAGCAATCGCCTGGGAGCCAGGATTAACGGGACCTGTTGTTCAGAGGGAGAGTTTTCCTTGGGGTTTAGAGGCTGACCTGATATCAGAGAATCAGCCTCTGAGTTGTCCCATTCTATACCCACACGTATATATGTCTAGATTGGGGCAGAGTTGGGGGAGGAGGATTATAAATTATGGATAGGAGAGTGAGGGGCAGGATGTGTGGTGTTCGATGTGGGTATGGATGTGGGAGGAGGGGGAGGAGAAGGAGGGTACAGGAGGTGGCCTCCAGCCCCTAAGGCTATCTGAGCAGGGTGGAGATTGGCAGGAGGGGCACCTCTGTGGTGTGGGAACATGCCCTCATCTTCAATAGAGGTGTTCAGCTAATATGCTGTCACCTCATGTACTAGACAGGGCATTAGAATTACCCTTTTCTTTTAAATGGAAAAGGGGTTGAATAAGTTCTAATTAGGTTTTCTATATACCTATATTTATATAGCCCTGCTTTGGGGAAACTCTAGAAAAGGCGCTATTCATTTCCTTTAACAAACACTAAGGCAGAGAACAATTTCATAGCCAAAGCATTTAAAAGCAGAATAAATTATAAAGCACAAAAAGGCCTCCGAGTTTGCCTTTGCCTCGCCCCATCAAGGGCGTTTATCTCCCAATGATATAATTATATAATCCTGAACTACTTTCGACGTTATTCTTACAGATAGTCCACATGTATCTACACCAGGCCTTCGTTATTGTTGCTGAGGCAAGCATTGGTCTCCCATGACACAAACCATCTTCTTTGGATGTGGTGAATATGGTGTACAGAGCTGCAATTTTGGTGCACTGGTCCCCTGCGTCTTACGCCAAAAGGCTCTGGTAACCACTACCACTTTTTACCAAAATACAACAGCAAGCAATGCAGTTCCCGATTCCTGGCCCATAGCCAACATCACAGACGGCTAGACACCAGTAAAAATCCCAATAAACCATGTTTACACCTGCAGAGGGAGTTGCAGCAGTGGCAGTCACAAGCGCCATTCTGAATAGCACTTGAACCAGTGTACCACCTTTGGGAGCACAGCCCGGGAGTGGCATGTCTTTTTATTATTCACGCATGTCTCACACCATTTACCAACATCTGCCTCTTGTAGACGGTGTGGCAATGACAGACAGCAGGGATGTCACATATTGAAGAGAGTGTTAATATTGGGCTGAGCAATTCTAGAGTGTTTATAACATTTCCCTTATGATAAATCCAATAATTTTGTTTTTCCTGACAGGTTGTATTGGTACAAGATCATTTAATTGTAGATAACGCTGCATTTTTTCTCATGATCAATACAATACAACAGTTAGTGATGGGTACTATCTGCCATATCACCACCCACGGGCCATCATTGACAACTGCTGATGCCGAGTATAATGTCATAATAGTGCCTTGATACCTTTCACATTAATCTGTTGTTAAGCATTACTATCATGGCTGTCAAGTCACTGTATTTAATATCTTCTCGTCTGCTCCCAATACATTCCATATGGCCTATTACTCTGTATTTTTCAGCTTTAAGGGGCAATCTCACCACTTGCACTTAACCACATAGTAGACTAGAACAGTACTAGAATTATGAGTTGGGATACACTTGTTGATGATGCCACTTAAAGGCAGGTACCGTAGCTGGCAGCACCAGACCCTCACCTTCAACCATCAACCTTCCGCATGAAAGGTAATTGCTCTGCAATTAGGCAACTGATGTTTTAAACATTCAAAGGATGGCATGATGCCTCAAGGATTCATGCCCATTATCAATGCATCATAACGATCCTTCAGTGATGTTTAAATGCATCAAAGTCTGTATGATTCTGCACTGTTATGTCACTCACTGGTGCTGCATGTATCATGCTGACAACAGAGCATATAATCCTGCAGTATGTTGTTCTGCCCTTAAAGTGTTAGTCAGTAAAGAAGCATCAGACATGTGAGAAAATCTAATGTTCAGAATGTGATTTGGTCATGTCTGACTTCCTGCTTTGACAGCGGCCTGATCGATTGTAACACGGTTACTATCTACACCTTGGAACTGTGGGTAATTTACGGGTTGATGGATGAGAATTCACTTGTAATGGCAAAAAGTGCTTTCAGTGCTGTAGGTCTAGCCTGTATAGGGTGATAGCAGAATAGATGATGGCCATCGATCATTGCTACTGATATTTTATTGTTGCACTGATGTAGATTATAATGGCATCCTAATGGTATAGTAAACACACAGGAGTAAGGAGAGACAATCTCACTTTGGTTTATTTAAAAAGGCAGCCTTTATCTCATTCCCCATTGCAATACGTATATTTGCCAGTGGAAATACAGATACCATCAGTGGCAACAGGTAGGCAAATCAGTATATAATCTCCTATAGATGAAATCTAAACTCTGCATAGACTAGTATAGGCTATAGACTTAATGTGTTCTTTACATTATAACAACAGATCACATACTGAGATTAATTCATTTTATTTGTTCTTAATAAAAAAAATCTCGGAAAACAGCTCTGAAAGTCAAGACAGGGAGAATTACATACTGCTATGTACAGTGAATAGCACATGTCAGCAGCGTACATGCTCAGTTTAAGGTATAGAGCAGAATTCTGTAGCTTTTATTCCCATATAACAACCATAACAACAATAATAATTGTTGTCACTGGCTTGTTTGGTTTTAGATCAATAGTCGTTAGGAAAGCTTTTAAATGTCTTCAATACCATTAAATGAATATAACCATCTCTTCTAACTGTAAATCAGTTCATAAACCTCTATAGTGTGTTTAATGATATCATATAAAATTAGTATTGAAGTGGGCCATCTGGGCAGGGGCAGCAGATGTACGTGAAACTGGTCTTAGGGCCTTACCCATACAGAAATAGTGATCCATCAATGTTCCTGAGGTCTGGGGCATGTAGGACATAAAGGGCCAGTGTGAGAGGAGTCAGGAATGATGGACTGTCGGTGTAGCTGTCTGAGAGGTTCTAGGAAGGATGGTTAGCATGGACCTGGTGGGCCATGTTTCATAACGACCATGTAATGGGGTCATGACAGGTTATTTATATCCCAAAAAAATCCCGCCAGATGTCAGGACAAGTAGACCTACCCCCTGGATGTCTACCCTCAGGACATCTACCCCCATACCATTTACCCCCCGTGGACATCTACCCCCTAGGACCTTTATCCCCTGGAAAACTACCACCTGGACTTTTTTCCCCTTAGGACTTTTACCACCAAGGACATCCGCCCCCTTGGACATCTACCCCTTTGGACTTTTACCCTCTAGGACTTGTACCCCTGGGGACATCCACACCCTCCACATATGCATGATGTGAGGCAGCAATATGGGCATCTGGATGGGGTGGATGTCTAATTCTAATAGGCCTCCATGTCATCTGTACTGGGTGTAGATATATAATGTCTTTTAGAACACATTCCTGATCACGCACTGAACCAGGCTCTATGTAATCAGGCAATCTACACCTGTCAACCTAACTTAGGCCACATGCGTTTAGAGCTTATCAGTTATAAGTTTAGAGCTTATCACAAATAGTGTCCAACCTCCCCCCCCACCTATTGCGGCCATTACGAGGTGGCACCACCATTCCTACATCAGTCATAAAAGTATCTCCCTGTAATAACGATAGCACTAAACAGTATTGTATTGGTGCCAAGATTAAATGGATAACAACACAGGTCGGTGTCCCAGTCCAACAAGTTATTTCACTCTACAGCTAACTTTGTCTTTGCTGTGTTGACACTTTGGGACTATTCAGCTCTTTAGTTCCATAGGATACATTGATGCATTATGCAGACCCTTCAGAAGTGTATCAACCCCATACATATTCGGCATGATGCTTGAATAAAGTATTGGCAAGAAGAGGAATGGTACAGAGCAACAACGCATTATGAATAATGTAGATTGTTATTAATTTAGCCAGGATCAGACGCACATCACTCTGTACACATTCAAACATAATATATAATAGTATAGAGGGGAGGGTGGAAGGCTTTTAATCATGTGCATATCTCTACAGCAGACGACAAACACTTTGGTTCACGCCACAATGTGCAGGGGGCGCCACCAGCCCGGGATGATGTCACAGCCGCGAGATCTCGTGACCCGGTTAGGACCAGGAGGGAGAAGGACGCAGATGGCAGTCGCTACCAGCAGGCCGAGACGAGAGCATCGAATTTCCCACCCACCAGCCCAATATGCATTTGATTAAATACGCCGTATACATTGTTTAATACATGATCACCGAGAGCTCATTTTATGTGAAATAAATTTTAAAACTCCACTCTTCTCTCGTCTGTTCCTGGCATAATTATGAAGTCCTTTAATATAGGCCAAGATGTTGATACCAGACAGGAACAGTAGGAATGGGATGAAGGCCCATGCTCAAGTCTTTTTACACCCAAGGTGTATTTTCTATTTCAGATTCTCGGATGTGAACCATTATGACTGTTTCAGTATTCCAATTTTGAAAACACGTAACTAAAGTTCGCCGCCTACCCAATGTTTTCCACCTCCTTTTGCAGACTCATATCCTGGCAGTTAATTGCAAACAGAAACACATCTGCTGCAGGGACTCAGACAGGGCCTATTTGCAAATAAAATGGTGGAACTGCCAACAGAGTTTGTGTACAGACCACGCGAAATACAGTTGTAATAGGATTCAGCCAATTGCCTTCGATTTTGCACTTTGTATTTTGAGTTAATACCATTGGTTCTGTCTCTCCACACCCCTCCTCTCCATCCTCTCCCGTCCAACAGCGCCTGACAGAGGTGGACTTTTAGATATCAAGTATCATCCCTTTTATCTGCAACACTTGGACACATCCGCCACCCACCAATCCAATCCATCAAATCCACAAAACCTAACCCTTTGAGACGAGGACAGTGCTTTCCTCTATTATGCTCCCCTCAAATGCATGCAATATTGCATTTTCTCTGTTGGTTAGTACACTGTCGAAGGTTTCGTATGATGTAGCAATTATTACAACCCTGAAGAGTGACATGCCCGTTCTGAGTTGGTGCATTTATGGCAAATAAATAAGAAGCATGGCACTCTTCAAGGGTTAAAACAGCTGTAAAAGTAAAAGGAATCAATAATCTTTCTTCTTGAAACTGTCAGACAGGGACAAATCCCATGACATACGTCATAATTCTGTTCCCATTTTCTATACAGCTAACATGTAAGAAGATGGAAATTAACACTTGTCAGTTGGGCTTTTCTGACAATTGCAGAACTACTAAAGCAATATCCAAATTCCTTCAGCAGTATCACATATGATATATGTGATACTACTAAAGGGATTTGGAGAATCTAAATATAGCATATTGCGTTAAGTTATATCTCCTGAGATTGGTTGAACGTGGTGAAACGCACCATGTCATTGCCCATCAATGTTTCTGAGGTCTGGGGCCTGTTGAAGACAGAAGGTCAGGGTATGAGGCCTAGGGGTGTTGAGATGTATGTCTAGCTGTCCGCACAGGGTCTGGTCAGCCATGTTAATGGGGCACCCATAACTTCTCTCTCCAGTCTATCTAATTTCTAGGATCAACCTAGCTATTGCAGTTTAGTTGGAGTTTATGCAAACAGAAAATATCTAGGACTTCAGCATTGACACTGGCTAGTCCAAGTCGCTACATAACATGTTAATAATTATTGGCAACAGAATTTGTGTACGTATACCGTGGAAGTACAATGGTAATATGATTCAGCCAATTACTTTTCAAAAGAATGGCGATGGATTGCACTTTGTATTTTGAGTTAATGCAATTGGTTCTCTCCTCAATCCCCCCCCCCCTTTCCATCACTACACAAACCCCCTAACAAAAGTGGGCATTCAGAGATCAAGTATCATGACTTTTATTTGGGGACACATCTGCCATCCACCAATCCAATCCATCAAGTCAGCAATAGCTAACCCTTCCGGTAGCACAGTTCTTTAATAAACTGCTCTCCTTTTTTCGGAACTGATACAATTCTGATCCTTTCTGACATCTCCCTGTTCTCTGCGCCGATATTGTCCTAAGACTGAATGCACTGGGAATAAATGCACTTAGTGCAGGTATATACAGTAGAATCTATTGTAGTTTTATAGCTCTACAGTAGATGCTACAGTTGTTTTTATTGTGTACCTACACCAATTAATTATTTACAGTGTGGACCGCTTTAAAGTATCTGCCATTTGAAGCTATTTCTTTTCACGTCGCAGCACTAGTAGCCTCAGTCTCTGGAAGTCACACCACCAGTACAGTTGCCACCAGCCAAATACTATAATTGCATCCCTTAAAGCCATTGCTTTTATGCCTCCATAAAACGTTTAATCTTGGATCAACTGTCGGGCTTGTACTAAGAATAACCCTGGTAGCCAGGGGAGACAGTGTTTATGGTGCATTTACAGTATTGTCGGCAGCATGGAGAGCCATTCCGAAAGTCTGTTTGCCCAAATTATATGTTTCAGATAGTTAAAAGCGCTCTGGGCTCCCCCTAATAGTCTACTTAGTGAAGCTAACAGTCTGGGTTCCAATGGGGCGATCATCCCCAAAATCTAAGATCGGGGATAGTCAGGGGCAATCGGACAAAACGCAAGATATTATCATACACAATAGCAAACATAATCCCATGTTACTATAATGATAATTAGAGGTATAAGTGCTAAATGAATTAACCGATTATGTTACAAGCATTGTTAGCATAAAAAGTAAAGGATACATTGTATTTGATCTACATAAAACGCAAGCCAATTCACAAAATACATGATTGAAGGGGCCTGGCAAATTAGTGATGTTGATAATTATAGTCTACGATTGCTTGGATAAACATTAAATAAGCCAAGTATCAGCTAAAAGCACTATGCCTTCTTTACAGGGTTATACGTGTACACGTATCCATGTACTTACATCTGCTACGTGGTCCTGTTGGTCCTTGAGCATCACGATACACCGCTCACACTTAAGGAGGGTCTGTGCCTTCTGCATGATCTTTGTGACCACATTGTCCACCGATGTCTGCTCCTCAAATAAGTCATGGACCACCTCCAGAAGGCCCTGGATAATAGAAGTAATATGGTAACATTAGGACAGTGGGGAGTGAGCATGTATGAACGTGGGCTTCAAATATCAAACTGATATATATTTTTATCCTGCTGTTTGAACCAGATGTCACATGATAGGTTCACAAGCTCTATTTGAAACAGTGAATCTTTAAGCTGGCTGGGATATGTAGCGTCAAGATAAGGTTTAGGACTTTTGAGTAAACATGTAAACATCTAGTTATATCACTTGTTTCCCCTCAACACATGAGAGACTATGAAGCCACTAAGCATTTGATCAAGTAACTTAGATTGTCATTAACTCTTTAAGGACGGCATGATGCATGCCCCGCCGAGGCTCATATATTTCTTTGTCAAGAGAATGCCCTGATGCTGAACTGGTGAGTGACTCGCAAGTACTGTGTTGATGCATCTTTCAGGACTAGATCAACCCCTGCTACATTCCTGCATAATGCCAAAGATACTACATCAATCATTAGGCTATTTCTTGGGAGACCCCTTCAGATCTACAACTAGCAGGCAGTGTACTAGGCTGGGTATGTGTGGGCTTTGATCATATTCCACATATGTCTGTGTGATCTACCATTAGCCTCCAGTTCCCATGTGTAATCTACGAGCTTTGATCATCAACCAGTCATATTAGGATCATCAGAAGAAAGGCAAGTGTCTGCTTTAGTATGAAGGTATAAGCTCAGATTATTCACTAAGGTGACAGAGGTCTACAATAATCTGTCAAAACTACCAGTTTCTTCAGGGCGGTGCTTTGACTGTATCACACAAGGCATCGGCCGAGTGCGATGTGGCCCAGGACACCGCAAGTGAAGAAACAGAAAGAGTGTTTACATATTTCAGTGGATCGCTGTATTTAAGATCTCATGTAAATATTATTCGTTAATTCCATTTAACAGTGGCATTTAAGAATTTTGTTTCATAGCTATTTTGATAACGTCACAATGGAAAACGCACCCGTCAAGAATCCAGGCTCATTCTATAATATGCGTGTCGCGGGAGCATTGTATTGAAAGAGTAACGCACTTTTTCTCAACACCCTTTTGAGATGCAAGTGTGTAGTGTTTTACAAAAGTGTGTTTTACCAAAGATCGTCGCAAAAAAGTGTGTAAACATAACAAACATTTCTTAGAGTGTTCTCCATCCCCCTCTGTAAAACGGGTCTTACAATGCTTAACTATAGAAGCTATAATTCTCACGATTTTGTTGAAGGCAGTTATGTATTTCAAGATAAGCCCACATTAATTGTATTACATATTTTTTGCATTCAATATTGATGTTAATCGCGTGTCGAACGTGTTCTTTTTGTCAATAAACGAGTTCGCCGAGAGCTCATTTAAACAAGAGAAAATACACTGGAACCTATACCTTATCAAGTATATTGCTAATGGATGGATAACGAGATTGTTGAATGAGGATTTGCTCTGAAAGAGGTGGTATATCATAACATAGATGGCGTTCCAATTCCTCATTATTATTTTTAAATGAAATTAGGAGCGATGGTGGAAGGTCATTTCTGAAGGAATATATCCAGATTAATTCCAACTCACAGTAAGGTGTTTCCTTTCTGTTATAATGTTACCTAACATCCTACAGCTAATGCCAAGACTCCACATTTCAATTTATTGGCCAGGAGCCTCTCCACTTTGGTACAACAGCAAGGTCTCGTCATCGGTGCAAGGTCTCAAGGCAAAACCGTTCACATACAGATATACCCAATATCCCTGCAATGTCGCAGTGATTCCAAAGTTTTGGGATTTGACTAAATCAGCACAATTATTGTCTCACATGAAACCGTTTCATATCGCCAAAATACCTTGAACTACCAGAAACGCATGTAAATTGTACTGTGGAGTTTAGGCATAAGACCATGTGTACAGTAGGAGGTAGGTTCAGGTTGTCTGGATAAGATGGTATTGGCTTGGATGGACACTGTAAGTCTAAGCTAGGATTTGCTCCAACTCGTGGATTTACACTAGAAGCTGACAGGCCGAGGGTCAATCCCATGGGATTCAAGAAGATCCCGAAATCCAAGTTGTCCCACTGTAATCTCACCTCAGACCCCTGAATCCGTACACCCTGAATATTCGTCACTTTTCTTTACGACAATCGACTAGAAAAAATCTACCTTTTTTATAATAGCTTTCCCGTAGCCTCTCTCATTCCAGTTATCAGGGATTTGGAATAGATTTTATCGGTCCTTGGTTTTAGAAATCGGTTTCAACAGATAAACAATATTTACAGTAGAAGAAGCACAGGAGGTTATATAAAAGATTAAGTTAATGCATTAAAGAATTGGAATTAATTCAACTGATTTCGATTTACTTTAAACCTGGTCACCTTTGAAATGACCCTGCTTGAGAATCAATGGTTAGTTAAATGACATCAAATGATTTTGAAAAATAAGATTTGGGATTATTATGAAATGATTTACTTTTCATTCAGGATCAGGCTTTTTGTCATGAAACCCCAGAGAATAAAGGCAGTCCAAGAAGAAAGTGTCTCTTAAAACTAATCTCTCAGAGTTCAAAATCTTAACAACTTCAGTCCCAAATGGCAATATAAAACCACTTTAAGGAGACCACATTATGTAATTGTAAAGAATTATCACAGTCGGACATGTTTCCTTGCATTATAGCTGATTGAAAGGTACCGAGTCTAGTTGAGTTGACTACACTCCCCACACGCCATTTAGGGTAGACCGCCCATGAGATGACTAGGTGGTGTATTGGTACCATGAGCTGACCACATGTGCTGCCATTTATCAGTGTGTTCTATGGTCTTCATAGATTTTCAATGCTACAGATATGCTGCAATTGGTAATGATGTATCAAAAGCAGTTTTCAATCATTAAAATATCATTTCTGCTATATTGTATGATCGATCAAACTTGGCATTTTCCATGTGCATTTGCTGCTCTAAACAGTGCAGGTTTCTAGAAAATATACTTTTTACAACCCCTTAATCACAATTTTTCTTAAACCAAATAATACAATATAGGATTCTTTCATGACAAGTAGACTCTCTCCCACATAATGTGATTTTCATTGTTATAGATTTATAAAATGTTAATGCCACTTTTTACCAATTTATGGTGAACAGTTGAGTGGTACCATAAGAAAACCACCACTAGACCATGATGCAACTACTGAGACATATGCTGTCAGTCATGGCTGTCAATCCTCTCTGAAAATGTAGATAACCATGATTCATCTCATGTTACAATATTGATAAAAATGACGACATAGTTCATTTTTTTTCAATGGGAGGGGGGTGATATTGAATAAATACCATGGTTATGTATATCTATTGTTAAATCACTGCTTGGGATAGGTCTGTGCTGAGAGTGGTTGGGTCATGGTACACATTGGCGGATCCAGGGGGGGGACGCCCGACGGACCTTGGCCCCCCCCCCAAAAGAAAAAAGATTTAAAAGAAAAAAAAAGAAAAGAGGAAGAAGAGAAAAGAAAGGATAAGAAAAGAGGGAAAGGGATTGTGGAATATGATTCATAGGGCCTGTCTGAGGGTCCCTGACCTGGATGTGGGGGTTGGAAGGTTGAAAACCGCCTAGTATAGCTAGTGCGCTTCGTGTGCGGGTAGCAGATAGTCGCTCCAGGTTGGCCAGGTTTGGGCCACGCCCCCTCTAGACAATCCTTGATCTGCCACAGGGTGGTTAGGTCATGGTACCAAATCGACCAGTATAGGTCTAAGCGTTTAAACAAGATCATTTAAAAAATGAATAGTCCAAATAAATAATCGAATCTAACTCATCACAATCTCACATATCTTCAGAATAGAATGAGCCTATGATAGTCGGAAAATAACATTTCTTTCTATATAAGATACTTCCTCAAAGTCTAGGTCGCAGAGAATGCAGGCTAAATTGGTCATCTCATGGGCGGTCTACCCTATGCGCCTTATATGACTCTCCATGTTAACCATCTTTTTATATTACCCAGTTTGAATATATTACTAAACCAAAACAAAATAATTGGGTGAAAATCTAGGACGTTTTAAGGCTACAAAGGAAATCCCTCCTTCAGAAGAGAGAATAGCATGGAGTCTTGCCAATTATAAGCAATTATGGCACCTTTCAATACTTCAAAGACGGTGTGAATAGAGCAGAAGGGACTCATAGAAATGCCAAAGTAGTCGTTAGTCATTCATGGGTCGTATAATTTAGATTTTAGCATATGTAGGTACATCTATCTGCAACTGTAGTAGTTAGAAGCATAATGCTTTGGTATTTTGTATATAGTTGTTAGTAGTAAACAACAAGTGACACTGTATTAAGGCTATAATGTACGACTTTGGTAATAGCGAGCTCCTCGCTCTTTCTGACATTTTGGTGCAGAAGGGTTTAGTGCCTTTTGATACCTTTACTGAAAGGACCTTTGCTTCTCCCCCCCCCCACTAAATATCTGAACAGCTTTGTAAGTCTGACACATAGCTTTGTAAGGGGGACGCCTTTTAAAGTTAAAAGGGGAGCAGCCAAAGAGGCGCCTCCGTCTCTGGGGCATATTGACCCGTCCGTCGTGGTCAGTTTACCGTGTCTTTATAGAGTCGTTGGCTAAGGATGGGTTGGAGGGATAGAGGCAAAAGCACTTTTTGGTACCATCATCTGACGCCTATCAACTACATGTCATGCTCTATGGATTCCCTCATCAGGACCAAATCCTATATTCTGGGCCGAAACACCACAAAAAGTACCCACTGAGCTGCGTGTATGGGATTTTTGCTGAACCATGAATATAACTCTTGAAGACGTCTTTGTTAACTTACTATATAATTACCAGACAATCCATGTATGCAGATACTGTAGTATACTGTAAAACTACATTAGATTCTTATGTTCGTAGCTACATTTATTTCTAAAATTAAGATACCATCGCTTATTAAGATTAGTGAATGAATCTGATTGATGTATGTACGCGTATACACAGAGGCAAATATCAGAGTCACCCAATGTCGCAAAAACTACTCTCATACAAGGGTCATGCACTGCTGGACTATAATAGATGGGTCAAGGGCTATTCTAGTGAGGGTCAGGCTAGGCTGGACATTCAATAACAGGCTGGACCTTGGCAAACTTGCTTGAAAGTCTGGCCATGCTGGATCCTCATGCCATAGTCTGGCAATGCTGGACTCTTGGGAGAGTCTCTATCAGCCTGCAAGAGTCCAGCATTGCCAGACTATGGCATGAGGATCCAGCATGGCCAGACTTTCAAGCAAGTTTGCCAAGGTCCAGCCTGTAATTGAATGTCCAGCCTAGCCTGACCCTCACTAGAATGGCCCTTGACCCATCTATTATAAGTAGTATAGTATGTATCGGAACGGGACTATAGTTAAGTACTGTTTATTACTCAATCGACCTGCAGCCAATCAGAGGCCTCCCTTTTGGCGGGAAATTCAAAAGCAGCCAATGAGAGGCCTCCCTTTTGGCGGGAAATTCAAATAGGTCACGTGACCGGAAGTGACCTACTTCCGGTCACGTGACCTTTGGGCGGGAAATTCAAATAGGTCACGTGACCGGAAGTGACCTACTTAAGAGGGTCACGTGACCACCATGTTGGCGGGAAATTCAAATAGGTCACGTGACGGGAAGTGACCTACTTAAGGGGGTCACGTGACTACTAGGTTGGCTTTCAAAATAAGTCACTTGAGATTTTGATGGATAAATAAATTTAAAAAAAGAAAAAAAAAGCAAGCTGAAAAAGCTTGCTAAAAAATAATTTAAAAATACGGCTCTTTTTTTCTAGGAGGGGGGGAGAGGGGCACTCTGGGGGGCACTCTTTAAGATGCATGGGGGGGGAGGGGGGGAGGGGGGGAGGGGCAGGGTTTTTTAAGAGTGAGACTCGCTTCTCTGCCCTCTCTAAAAGAGAGGGCAGAGAGGCGAGTCTACTTACAATGAAAGGTATCATGATTGCGTTTATGATGATGTGCATCATGATGTGACTATCTTACAACCCTATGAGAAATAAGCAAGACATGGGCGTACTTACACGGGCTATTTGTAAACTAATGAATGTGACTTCTTCGTTAAAATCAGTATCTACAACTCTTTTAAGCCTAAGGCTTTTTCTTGAGTTTATTCTTTTGTTCAATTTCGGGCCCACCTCAAAAGAGGAATAGGCCCTCTGTAGCACTTGTCGCTTGCTCATCAATCAGAGCCGGGGTGTAGAAGGCCCCTGCCCTGTCGGGTACGTTCTCCCTCTGGTACGTTTTTGGTTAGTTTGGAGCTCTCAGTCGACTGTCTTATCCACCTTAAAAAAACCAGACTTTCGGTGTCTCATGATAAAACTGGTGCCTTATACTAAGCGCTGGATTACTTTCTCATTTTTTTAGTGTTCTATCCGATGCTTATTTAATTTTTGCACTGATAAAAACGGTTAGCTTGTACAAACACGCGGTCTATTTAAGTGTTAAGTGTAGAAAATGAACAGAACAGTGCACAGAAAATAGAGCTACCGACTACATTTCGCCCAGTCACTCAGCGGAGAACAAAAGAACTACTGACGTAGTGTACCCGCTATTCCGACAGTTGGCGCCACCGTTATACTTTTCCCGCGTGCGACATGAAGCCCTGGGGCGGGTACTGGCTGTTTTGGTTGTAGGTACCGAAACATAAAAAACTACAGCCAGCCCAATGTCATGGTGAGACAGCTCTCTTATTTTTACCTTGAGTAGCGTCCGTAGAGCCTATGACAAAACCTAGTCCCGTACACTGAGCAGCTTGAGGTCTGAAGGCTCATACAGAAAAATGTGTGGGTGTGTGGGTGTGTGGGTTGCTTTACGCCTTAGTTAACAGCTATGGTCATTTCAAGAGCGGTGATGGTGATCGAATCTATTGGCCCTTTTACCGAGACAAGGGTTCTTTTACATCCCACACTACATAGCAGAGAGACGTCTAGCAGCCCCTAGAGGCCCCGCAGGGGGCTCGAGAGGTGCCGTGGAGAAGAGCAGATATCCACGAGAGGCCACGCCAACAACCAAATTCTATCTTTATCCCGCGAGAAAAGGAGATAAGGGTCAAGGTTATGAACTATCAAAAGATTTTAGAGTAAATTAAGTTATGAGATATTAATATAATGTACATATCTAGGGCCCGATATAGGGCCTCTGCAGATCCCCCTTCAGGGCCCCGATCCATGAGGCCTTAGAAACGGAGCTGGGTCATGTAACCAAGGGAGATCAGCAGTTGTTGATGTCGGCGCTGCCGATAACGCTGGTAAATGACCGTTTTACTCATGTTTAGAGTCAGAATAGCTTGAGTATTACTTGAATATCGAAGAGTAGAGGTCAAATTACCCCAGACAAGGTGTTTCCATCTAGAAATTCTCGACAGTATTTCCGAAAATTGCAAATATTGGTCCCAGCCCCACGGGGCCCCATACCGAGTATTAAAAGTTTGAGATGCAACTTTCATTCATGCTGTTGACCAATCAGGGGGCTCTGTTTTTACGACCTTGACTACATAGTAAAAGTGATTGACAACGTCAGATATCACTTGACGACGTCAAATATCGATCTGATATTTGATCCCTTGATATTTGATTCAAAACCCACATCGAGTGGGATAAAGCCTTTTATCATCTTTTGATTGTGAGGCATACACTTTTCTTACACACAACAGCTGTCATCTATCAAGGGGCTCTGGATAGGGGGTCCCCATGTCGAATGTCGATCTTAGAAAATGACCATGTCACATGACAATGTCACTTAATAATGTTCATATCCCATGTCGATTTTAAGAAATGTTCATGTCACCTGTCACTATGATTTTTTGGGCCTCATGTCACTTGTCATTAGACCTCATGTCGTTTGTCGATTATAAGAAATGGTCATGTCACCATATCGAATTTAGCGGTCCACACCCATTATCAAGTGTCAGGGCATGTTGGCTGCTTGAACACGTAGTCTGTCATCACCCTTGTTTCTGTGCCTTATCTAAACAGGCAATTAGTGGCCGCTAGCCGAGAGTACCTCCCTGGTCGCCTCTCCCGAATCTGCTAGACGTCTCACTGATAGGAGTGTGTGGGTGTGTGGGTCTGTGTGTGTCTGTTCGGTCTGTGTGTGCACGCGTCTTGCACTCTAGTCTTGCGGACCACTGTTAAGCCTGTGGTTGAAGAGCGCGACATAGCCGCTTGCTACACTCTCTAAACAGAGGTCCGCAAGACTAGGCCGGATCGCGCTCTTGCTTAAAGGTGCACCTCAACTCAGTGCGCCTTTAACAGCCGCCCCAAATAGGTGAAGTTCTTGACGCGGCACAGCGCCTCCCACCAGTAGCCAATCAGCGCGCCGAACGCCGGACACACCTCCACCGTGTGAGCCTCTAAGTAGGTCACACGAATCATACTAAGATGCCGATCTCTTCTGTCGGTTCGTCGCGGTGGCCGTGAGTGATCGCACGGTCGCCAAGATTCACTGCCTTGATTGGCAGAGGGGGGGGCTGATTACCCCCCGTCGGATGAATTGCGGCGAAACCATAATCAATTTTTCGCTGTTTTAGATAAAAGAGATCCAGAGCTATCCGCTCGTCCAAGAATTATTTTTCTATCAGCCCGGGATCACCCTCAAATTAAGGCCTAAAGTCCAAAAACCCAAAATTTTTTCCCTATGGGATTTCAGTGTCTAAGCGTTTTTTGCAGCCCCAAGGAGCAGCTCACGGGCTCGAACCCTGTAAACGCTTTGACGCGCTTTCGTCGCCTTAGGCGACGTAGACCTACCCTATTTTTTTTTGGACCATGTTACCTGAACACGGATTATTTTTTTGTTTGGCCCAATGAGCTCACAGCTAGACTAGATACCTCATGTTTTGGATTGGAGAAATCAGCAGAGCAATAAAAAAGCGCGGTGAGGCTAGTGTGGCCCCTGTGAGTTGTAAAATTGGTGCTAAATGTGGTAACCAGGCGGATGCTGAGTTCATTGATATTGTCCGTTAATGATACTTAAGGTGGGTGTTGTCTAAAGTTTTAATTGATATTACCAATGTGGCCAATAATGACTTCACAGTTGGGGCCCTCGCCCGCAGGTCCCAGATTCAGGGTATTCTTTGTTTATTGTGTGGCCCCTAAAGAGGGGCCGACTAACTCTTTAGAGTTAGTTAGATGCTGCCACTGTGCTATGCAACAGCAGCTATTAATTACGCTTCATGTTGGGCGGCATGGATCACTTGATGGGTGATACCTCAAAGCTCAAACACGGCAGAGCCGTGTGTGGCATGCGAGGACCAGTGGGTCAGGGGTGATCCGTTGCAAACAGAATGCTGATCCGTGTGAGGTTCTGACTTTCTATAGTTTTTTATAAAGCCTTAGATATGGTGTGGTATTTTTCATCTCGCTATAGTTTAGTCGGTATTTAAGGAAACCGCCTCATTTCTATCAGAAATACACAATATTGAATTGTTTTTTATATTTTAATATATTAGAAGCGCGCTTTGTTGCCTATGTAGCTCATTATGCGTTGAAATGTTCGCGAGCATCGTAGGAATGTACAAAACCCCTATTGTGGCACCATCTGACGAAAGAGCGGAGAACTATACTAGCGCGTTTCGTTATTCACATCTTTTGACAGGGACTTGGTTGGTGGCTTTACGCCCTAATTAACAGCTGAAGTCATTTCAAGGGGGGTGATAGTGATCGAATCTATGGATACCTGAAGGTGGAAAGCACACACCCTACACTTTTACCGAGGCAATGGTGGTGCTGCTCAAAGGGTGTGGCGAGCTAGACTGGAGGATGTAATAACTAAGCAGCAGAAGGACCAAAAAGACAATCTCGTAGTAGTAGGTCTACTTAGATCTTGAGTAGCCGCCCTTGTGGTTATAATTACCTAGACTAGTTGGCTCTGCCAGCCTGGTCAAGTGAAAATTGGTAAGGAGACTATGAACTAAGCTAACATCTCATAAGTATTAGTTACCACCCCCTCACACCCGTTTAACAACGGATTCAGGGTCTAATTATGGAGACCCTAGAGTAAGATTAACAATATATCCCAATGTCTGTAGTAGACATTTACGACATGCAACTTGCCCCCTAGAAGGGGTAGATCTGACCACAAGTCCGCAATATGGGACTCCCCCTCTGAGAGTATCAAGGTTTGCGTATAGTCTCTTGCAGGTTAATCTGTTATCTACCCCTTTGTCGACTTCGCCAAAATCCTGGGAGATTCACTTTAAACCTAAGGTCTACCCTTTTTATTCTTTGTTTATTGTGTGGCCCCTAAAGAGGGGCCGCGGTGTTGATTAATTACACCACATGTTAAGCAACATGAGATCAAACCTTCCTCAAAAGCGACAAGGCTCAGAGTCCTGTTGGACGGGAACCCTGTGTGGCATTTGAAGACGAATGGTTGAGTGATCTGTTGCAGATGCCGTTCCGTGAGAAGTTCTGACTTTATATAGCTTTTATATCGCTTTAGATATGGTGTAGTATTTTCAATCTCACTATAGTTTAGTTGATATTTCAAAGAATCTGCCTCATTCTATCAGAAATACACAGCGTTGACATGTTTCTTATATTCAATATATTAGAAGTGTGCTTTGTTGCTTATTATAGGTCATTATGCGTTTAAAATGTTCGCGAGTATCGTGGAAATGTACAAAAACCCTATTGTGGCGTCATCTGACGAAAAGAGCGGAGAACTACACTAGAGCATGTAATGGCCAGACCAGCAGGCGGCAGCAGAGTGGTCAAAAGACAATGTCGTAGTAGTAGGTCTACTTGCATGTTGAGTAGCCACCCTTGTGGTTGTAATTACCTTGACCACAGGTCCGCAATATGGAGCTCCCCCTCTGAGAGTATCAAGGTTTGCGTATAGTCTCCTGCAGTTTAATCTGTTATCTCCTCCTTTGTCGACCTCGCCAAAATCCTGGGAGATTCACTTTAAACCTAAGTCCTACCCTTTTTTATTCTTTGTTTATTGTGTGGCCCCTAAAGAGGGGCCGCGGTGTTGATTAATTACACCACATGTTAAGCAGCATGAGATCAAACCTCCTCAAAAGCGTCAAGGCTCAAAGTCCTGTTGGACGGGAACCCTGTGTTGCTTTCGAGGACGAATGGTTGAGTGATCCTACCGATCCGTCAGAGGTTCTGACTTTATATAGCTTTTATATCGCTTTAGATATGGTGTAGTATTTTCAATCTCACTATAGTTTAGTTGATATTTCAAAGAATCTGCCTCATTCTATCAGAAATACACAACGTTGACATGTTTCTTATATTCAATATATTAGAAGTGTGCTTTGTTGCTTATTATAGGTCATTATGCGTTTAAAATGTTCGCGAGTATCGTGGAAATGTACAAAAACCCTATTGTGGCGTCATCTGACGAAAAGAGCGGAGAACTATACTAGAGCATGTAATCGCCAGACCAGCAGGCGGCGGCAGAGTGGTCAAAAGACAATCTCGTAGTAGTAGGTCTACTTGCATGTTGAGTAGCCGCCCTTGTGGTTGTAATTACCTAGCCTAGTTGACCCTGCCGGCCTGGTCAAGTGAAATTAGTAAGGAGACCACCCATTAACGTGCTCCACAGTCTTTAGACAGTTAAGACTATAGTCAAGACTGGAGAATTTGGCGAGACGCCCCTCTGGGAGGTCATAATCCTCAATGTTAGGTGTTAGCTCATTAACATCAGATACCATATTAACAACCCATTTAAATGTTCATTTTAATAGCAACTCACCCTATTCTGACAAAATCCTATTAGCAGGTAACCTCTGTGTAAACCATACTGCAAACATCTGCTACTTCCAGCGTCTGCCTCGTGACTGATAGTGTACAACAAGACGAAGTGGGCAGAGATTAGAAAAAATGAAGCTCTTTATATAGCCGAGAGAGCAGCTAATCTGGATGTTCTAAGCTTGTTTTCACCTAGAGCTCCAACCCTCTTCCAGAGAGAATCAAATCGCTTTTCACCTGAACCCTTCCACCCCTAATCCATCAGCATGAAAAGAGAATTAACGAGTGTAACGTGCGCTACATGTATATGGGATTATAGCTGGTGAAGAGATAAAGCCGAGTCACCTGTGTATACAAAGACTACAGGGGGTGATTAACGACAGGTGTGACGCGCCAGCCCGTGAACGGATTAAGCCAAAAAAAAATAAAAAGGTATGTTTCAGGTAACATGGGCAGAAAGACTGGAGTCGGTAGGTCGGATTTTTATTTTATTTTATTTTATTTTTTTAACATGAAAGTACTAGCCATCCTCCGTGGAAATTCTAAAAATGACCCAAAAAGTATAAAAATATGAAATTTTCTTCAAACTTGCTTAAAAAAAAACGTAGGGTCGACCCTGTTTTGCTAGGGTTGGTCGGGTGACCTGAAACAAACCTTTTTTTTTATTTGGCCTTATCTTTCAAGCTGACGCTTAAATTCAACTAGCCAGCCGCCGTCCACACCACTCACTGCGACAAGAGGAGGTGCTGTTGTTTTACACTTGAGTCGCTTACCACATGGTCTCTACCTCACAGACAGACACGCGCCCCCTGTAGCTTTTTTTTTGTTTTTTTTTGTATACACACGCTAATCTCATAACCCCCTTATCCGTTATACAGGTAACGAGTATTCTCTTTTAAAATAGCTGCCAGTCAGCTTAGCTCTAGAAGCAAGAAGGCGTGTATAGGTGCCTTATAAGTCGGCAGGGGGTAAATACTAGTGAAAAAGGAAGGCAGGTGTGCAGGTAGCTTTTCTAACAGACACGTGTGTGCACTAAGCTGCTTAAGTCTAAACCCTCCCGCAGTAGTCAGGTGGCATGTGAAAACTTACTTAACTGATCTCTTACATTGAGTAGAGTCTCTGTGCTGAGAGAGCCTTTTCAGCTGTTTAAGAGGATTAACTAGGACAGGGTACATAAGGAGTGAAACGCCGAATAGCGGCTACTCAGTCTCGTGCAGCACAAGCAGCAGCATCTAGCAGCGGCTTCAGCAGCAGCTGCACGTGCAGCACAAGCAGCTGGCAGCGACTTCAGCAGCACAAGCAGCACGAGCAGCACAAGCCGTAGCATTTGTCAGCAGCATCCGTGACATCGTCAGCAGCAGCCCCCATGACCTTGTCAGCAGCACAAGCAGCCAGCAGCTGCTGGCAGCTGCTTCAGCAGCTGCTGGCAGCTGCTGCACGAGCAGTAGCACAAGCAGTAGCATCTGTCAGCAGCAGCAGCAGCAGCACAAGCAGCCAGCAGCTGCTGCATGAGCAGCACAAGCAGCACAAGCAGCAGCACCGACAGCAGCAGCAGCAGCAGCAGCGGTGTGGACCACTAAAGTCGAGATGAAGCCTAGTGACATTTGACATGAAGCTTGAAAAACACAGTGACAGGTGACATGAGCAATTCTTAAAATCGACATGAGATATGAGCATAATTAAGCGACATCGACATGAGCCATGGCTATTTTTTAAGACAAACATCATATGTCATAGCCTCCTCATCCAAACCTCCACTAGTAGTGCTCTATAAGCGCAAGCTGTAAACCCTCTCCTCCCCTCGTGCACACAGGCGAATTATCAGAGTCAGCCAATGGTGTCAATACCCCTCTCATACAAGGGTCGGGCGCTGCTGGACTATAATAGATGAGTCAAGGACCGTTCTACTGAGGGTCAGGCAGGCTAAGTCGGACATTCAATGACAGGTAGGTGTTTGACAACCTTGCTTGAAAGTCTGGACAGCATTGACAGACTGGGGCATAAGGATCTCGCATGGTCAGACTTTCAAGCAAGTTTTGCTAAAGTCGCGTTATTGAATGTCCGACCTAGCCTGACCCACAGTAGAACGGTCCTTGACCCGTCTATTATAGTCCAGCAGTGCCCGACCCTTGGCTGAGAGCAGTTTAAGCGCCATTGGGTGTCTCTGATATTTGCCTCTGTGTAAGATGAGAAAAAAAAGTCTGTTGAAAGACTTTATTTCAAGCCAGAAAACTGTAATTAGCTTTCCAAGTTGTTTATTTAACAATATCTTAGCCTAGCAAGCAGCTGTCAGATGTCATCTAAGAAAAAAATGTGAGCTGTTAATAGATTCAAGAGAAATTAGTTTACAAATAGCCCGTGTAAGTACGCCCATGTCTTGCTTATTTCTCATAGGGTTGTAAGATAGTCACATCATGATGCACATCATCATAAACGCAATCATGATACCTTTCATTGTAAGTAGACTCGCCTCTCTGCCCTCTCTTTTAGAGAGGGCAGAGAAGCGAGTCTCACTCTTAAAAAACCCTGCCCCTCCCCCCCTCCCCCCCTCCCCCCCCATGCATCTTAAAGAGTGCCCCCCAGAGTGCCCCTCTCCCCCCCTCCTAGAAAAAAAGAGCCGTATTTTTAAATTATTTTTTAGCAAGCTTTTTCAGCTTGCTTTTTTTTTCTTTTTTTAAATTTATTTATCCATCAAAATCTCAAGTGACTTATTTTGAAAGCCAACCTAGTAGTCACGTGACCCCCTTAAGTAGGTCACTTCCCGTCACGTGACCTATTTGAATTTCCCGCCAACATGGTGGTCACGTGACCCTCTTAAGTAGGTCACTTCCGGTCACGTGACCTATTTGAATTTCCCGCCCAAAGGTCACGTGACCGGAAGTAGGTCACTTCCGGTCACGTGACCTATTTGAATTTCCCGCCAAAAGGGAGGCCTCTCATTGGCTGCTTTTGAATTTCCCGCCAAAAGGGAGGCCTCTGATTGGCTGCAGGTCGATTGAGTAATAAACAGTACTTAACTATAGTCCCGTTCCGATACATACAATACTACTATTATAGTCCAGCAGTGCCTGACCCTTGTCTGAGAGTAGTATTGGCGACATTGGGTGACTCTGATATTTGCCTCTGTGTATAAGGGAACATATCATACACCTTATATATAGGAGATGTAGCCCCCCCCACCCCCAGTCTTATAGCTCAGCACACATCCTTGTCAAGAGGATGTGTATTGGATGTGAAATGGAGGTGCCTAACTGACTAAAGTGGCTTAAGCTCGGGTGGCACTAGTGTAGGTCCAGACTAAGCCTGGTTAAGCAACGTCAGGGATTTGCACGGGATGTTGAGGGTAAATCCCAGGGGATTTCACAAGATTGGAGAATCTAAGTACTCACACGTCTCATTTAGGCAAATGGCCTTTTAAGAAGAATATATGCAAACACTTCTTGATACTCCTAGTTACTTTGGCAATTAGCAAGTTATACTGATAAGCCGCAAGTCGATGTGGCAATATAATATATTGCCACATCGACTTGCGGCTTATCAGTATATTATAGCAATAAGAAATGAAATTATACTCCATTTCCATTACTATTTTGGTCATTCGTTTGTGGCCAATTAACCCACTTCAACAGAAAATGCTTTTGTGGGAATGCAACTTGGAAATGTTGGCAATGTAAATTGATGATTTTCCCATATTTGTATACAAACCCAGGTAGCTCAGATTGTATGCTATATAGCATAGTGAACCTGCCATTGAATCAGTATTTTAGAAGTCATTGTTAGCGACGCATACATGTAAAGCGAAAAGAGAGAATAAATGGCTGTTTTTAAGTACATATACCGTTAGGGGTGAATTAAAAGCCTTAATGGACACCAAGTGGATCCAAAACGGTTGGATTGTATTTCATTTAAAGTGGGCCCAAAGGGAACAATGTTTTTGGAGTACGATTGTAACGACCGTACTATACTATCCGCTATATTTACGCCTGCCATAAGGTAAAATGAGAATAGCATGTGATGCGACCATGAAGAAACATAGTCACTAGACACTAAATGTCCCCAGGCCAAGCATGGGTCAGCGTCTCAGGACTGCATCAATTCTTTTGCAAATATGACATGTGATGTCCATTACTACGTCCATACAGTCATGATGAAGGAATTTATAGCAAAACACAGTATAGATAATTATGCTAGTTTTAATAGCCCAACGATTCTATGAGCACCATATTTATAATCATTTCCTCATCATTAGTATAAAAGTATTATTAATATTGATTAATTGTTATAAACCCTGGTATCAGAACTATTTAAGTATATTTAGGTGATAAAGGATGTATTGCAAAACATTGATGGCGTTCAAGACTTTGACCGCATCCCAATGTGTTTTGGTCAGATCTGACACGACCAGACTGATAAAGTGCTGTGCTGTAATTCTACCTAAATTCATTAATGTTAACTTTAAATAATGTGTTGCTGGCTTATGAGGCAGCACTGGATTATTTGAAGTTGTGGAAAAGAATGTGTCCAGTGTGTTTTCGATTATCTATATATTTCTACGCTGTTTAAAATTGACTTAAAATGATCGGTGGTATTTAGAACTCGAGGTCATAGGTGTACTCCTATTACATGTAGTCTAGTGACAAACAGGCAACTCTGCTCTGTGTCTGACTTCCTAACACTTCATTACTACTATCAGAACTTGATCTTTTCTTTTTTCCCACCATTTATATAAGTTCAACCTTCTAAGCACAGCCTTGCTTCGTACATAAGGAGGATGTCTTTTAAAGTCTAAAGATGGAGCATCCACAGAGAAACCTCCACATACTTCTGAGGAATATCGACCTGCCTTGGTCAGTTTACTGCGTCTATGGGTGAGCTACCACTCTAAGGTATTGAGCTGAAGTGCTGGTTGGGGGATATCAAAGGCACCTAATTAAGTGACAGTTTCTGGTTCTAGCCTTTGCCCATTGTACCATAATAGCTCCCTGTATGGATTCATCCCTCAGTACCTGTATCCTATATTTTGCACCAAAGCACCACACAAGGCAGCCAATGAAGTTCTAGCACCTTCTAACTGTATGAATGCCTTTCTTACCTAGCCATAGACCCCACTCTTAAAGAAACCACCCATGGATATAAGATGCCAATAGCCTTGGCATCATGTAACACTTTATCAGCTAATAATTATTTCTATCAATTCAGACTCAGTAGACATACATCTCCAATTAGAGACATGAGACACTGTCAATTAATAGCATTGTTACCAAATCTTTGAAAATAGGAATTATGACAAATTTCAGAATCAATAACAGAAATCCCCTTTCATGGACTCAGGTTAAGTTAGATGAAAAAATGCTTACCTTATTTCTGTCGTATTCTCTTGTATAAGACTCTATGGCTTGTGCATTGCTAATGGCCATACCACAAAACGTCAGGTACATCTCCAGGAACTGTAACATTAATGAAATAAAAGTTCTTTCACTTCATATCATTACTACCCGTGTCGTCAATGTTATAGAGACTATTGGATAAACAATGGTGGGGCCAATCACCTACTACAGAGAAAAAAGGTTTATCCTAACTATCCTAATACTTATTATCATGATCAACAAGGCCACTTTTATGTCTACATATAATAGACTTGTTTCCTCTTAATGTAAGCATACTGGGGACATTTAGTACATTCAGTTCTTGGTAAACCATGGTGTGACGTCCTTTTAGATAACTTGGTGGATACGCAGATAATTGATAGCAGGGATTCCTGGTATTCCAGTTTATCACAGACGGTGATAACCCCTCAGTAAAGCATCAATAGTGTGCCATTCTAGGAAGTATAGGCAGACTTGTTGAGGTGTGGTCTGACTGGCCGGAGATTGCACTACTGACCTACTGCATGGAGGGCGAGCGCTTCAGCACTAGGCAAGCACTAGACTATAGTGTTTGACAGTGAACATAACCCTTATTTCCATATTCCACTTCTGAATCGCAGCGATGGTCTAGTGGTAGAGCACTGTCCTCACATGAAGTAAAACCTACTACCAATCTGCCTAGCTCCGGCATTTGGGCCACAGGTTAGGTAAGGCAGATATGCATATGGTAGACAAGCCCAGGACGATTTCTGTACTGATAGTAGCTCTACATACAATGAAATGAACACCACATAAAATTTAGAATAGTTCTGACCTTCTCATCGTCTTTGGAGAAGGCGTCCTCATCCTTCTTATTGATGACTTGTGCCACCCCGATGATCTCCTTGTCTGCGTTGTACACCGGCATACATAGTAACGAGTCGGCATTGTAAGCCAAAGTCCGGTCGACATCGTCATTGTAACGTGGATCCTGCAACAACCAAAAGTTCAAAGTCTTGTTATATTTTGGGAATACAATGAGGCAGGACACACTAACTTTGAGCCTCCTTAAGGTCTCCTTAGATATACTATTGTCAGACCTTACTTCAGATGTTAGTCATTGCTGATTTATAAGGCCTGATTAAATATCAGTTTACTCTTCTAATTGTATCCAAATTTTTCGGACTATTGCAAAACTTTGGATGACATTATGTGGTACTGGTTCGACTGCATCACATGTTCATTTGTGCTAAGTTGTAAGATGTTATGGGTATTAGAACATTGTTACACAGCCTTATCACACAACCCAGCACAATGCGTGCCATAGAATATCATCGCGAGTTCGGGGAGATTCCATGACAGCGGCTGTGATAGTTATTGTTATAGAATAAGATTTTTTAGATGTTTGACCATTCCAGATGATTTAAATAGGCATAACAAATCCAACTCTCAACACACACTATAAGATACTGAGACGTTTCAAGTTCCAGCCCAAACTGCGGGGAACAAGCTAAGACACTAGAAAACATGAAAGAGCGATGAACATAATTCAGCACACTTTTCATGAAAACCTCAATAAATGCAACAAGGAATCAATTCTCACCTATTTATCACTTAAATCGAATTCTGCACTTTTCAAGAACATGTTGCTGATTTATCTGTAGGATGCAGCAGGGGTGTTAAAATGTTTGTGACATTTGGCTAATGAGTTTGGCTTTCAGGCAATCAACAGTTATAATAAATATTTACCTTTGATACAGAACACTTAATCGAAAGTAATTGCTGTTATCTCAATTAGTATCATGTCAGATAAATGATTAGAAAGTGTGTTTTCTAATAACTGCATAAATGCCTAGAGATAATGACTGCACACATTGCACATTTCTCTTAAATAGTAATTGAATAAACAGCACCTCAGATTAAGGTTTGGACAATATGTCACGTTTAATAACCATACTATACCAGCGGCACAGATTAAAGATGACAAGTAAAATATGGCAAGCAGCCGTTAGTTGCAATCCCAAATAGTAAAAATAACATAATTATTAATGACACTATGACAGGATAGAGGAGTATTTTGAAGAACAACCCTAATGTATCTACATTATACCAGACACATCATGTCCCAACATTCCTGTACTTTGTCTACATGATACCTACACCCTCCAGCCATGACACAACACCACAGCAACCATACATCCCTTCTAGGCACTGACACCTTACTCCCATCCGCTACCCCAGTATCTGGGATCCATGTATACCTTAATGTAATAAGTCCATATCTAGACTGGCTGATTTAGATGCCCTGAGGGTCTGTAATGGCGTAGAGCAGCTCGAAAAGCCCTGTCTATATTGGTTTTAAAATATGAGCACCTCAGCTTCCAACACATTGTTCTAGCTATAGGAAGCCACTGATAATGATGTGACGAATCATCACGTCTCTCCCATTCTATGATGTTTTATAGTTCATGATGCAAGAAATCACTCTATTTTCCTCGCTGAGGTAAAAATGCCCCCGTTTGCATCGAGTGTACATTAAATATTCTAAGACTTATGGCGTTATATAAGATCAGTGTCATTTCTCAAAGACATCCATCAGATCTATTTTTAACAAAATATTTTGTCATGATTAATAACTGGATTCTCATCAAGGGTATTGTAGCATTATCTTAACTAAATGTATGTTTGAGTAGTGTTGATGGATCATTGACAATAATAATGTATCAAATCTTCCACTGCCAAACCAGAACTTTCCGAAGTAATCAATACCAGAGAGGACTGCCATCCAGCCTCTTCTGCATGGGAAATATCCTTATTTCACGAAGTAAAGTGCTCCTTGACCTATCTGAGATAGGCTGTTCAAAGCCCTTCAGAGTCTGGATGAAAAAACGGATACACGAGACACTAAAAGCTGGTAGGAGACCAAACAGGTGCACTCCACAAGATTCTCTTACTGCTGGACGCATAAGATAAGTCATTGGAATAACTTTAAGGAATATCCAAATGCTTCCATGAAGGCAGAAATTAAAGACAGTTTTAAAATCTTGTGGGATCCTTTACGAATTACAAAGCAGAACTACCTTGAGACTCTTGGCATCTGCAATTGAATACAGATGCCCATTCAACAATAGAGCCAAAACGAGACTTCCCTGAATCCAAGCAGGATGGTGTCCCTTAACAACAGGCACTGAGTGAGTGTGTGTGTCCATGGGCTAATTATCCCTAGTAGGTATGAAATGACATCCTGGCAGGCAGAAACCAACTTTTCTGCATCTCCATTTCAAGACGAGGTGATCGTAGTGAACTGTCTCGTCCAGCATTTGGCAACTCCTAGAGGGAATCTAACTTTCTTTAATACCCCCTCCCCACTTAGGCTCCCTCCACATGCCGAGCATAACTTCGTCCTTTCCCTCAGTAGCTCCTCCCTTTCTCCACCCCTAGGCCTAAAAAAAGGTTTGTTTCAGGTCACCCGACCGACCCTATCAAAACAGCGCAGACCCTACTTTTTTTATGCAATTTTGAAGAAATTTTTATATTTTCCCACTTTTTTGGGTCAATTTTATGTTTACAAAAAAAATTGGAATTTTCCCCCATTTTTCCACTTTTTTTTTGGTATCGAAGAGGGACGGTTAAAAAAAAAAAGTAAAAAAAAAGAAGAAATCCGACCTACCGACCCTACATTTTCATCCCATGTTACCTGAAACAAAACATTTTTTTTTATTTGGCCCTATTCACAGTTAAGGAAGTGGAACTATCCCTATGATAATATGTATGGATAATACATTTGAAGAATTTAATCGCCCTCCTGCCACATGTGCCTAGAGATCTAGTTGCATAATAAACAAGACAAGTCTCCTGTCTTATCCATATTCATAAACATGTATGGTTGAAGAGTTGCTGTCGTCCTGCATCTACACTCTACGAACAGTGTGTTACGGGAACATGCATAGGGAGTTCTACACACAAATTTGCAACACACTTTTGAGATCAACACACTTTTGGCAAAGAGTGTGTAGTGGGTAGTGTCTTACACCAAAATGTGTGTTAAAAGTGGCTGCAGAAAAGTGTGTTGATAAGTGTGTAAACGTAAGACACTGTTCTTAGAGTGTACTAGATATATGCTAGGAGACTAAACTGCCTCTTGTCACACTCCACCAGGGGTACCGACTGGTAGACATTGTTTGTGTCATGTCCTGGTCTGGCTACACTCCACCACACCTTGGGTGCTCCATGCAACTTCCACTCCCACAATCAGGCTACTTAATTTTCGTTTAGTTTTTAGACATTTTTGTCACATCCATACTTCTTAGGAGTGCAAGTCACCCAATCTCAATGTTAACCTACTCTAATTGGATTGCTTATTTCTCTTACCTGTGATGCTATCGGTATTCTTAATCTTTTTTCCCCTTTCTACTACTTTTTTCTTTTTACCATGTTTTACATTTTCTTACTCCCCCACTTGAGACAGGCCTCTCTACAATTTTCATTCCAGTGCAGACCCATAGCTAGCTGTATTTCGTACCTTTTATCAACCGTTTTTATAATTAAACTTTTGTAAGGGCAAAGCCAATCAATTTTCGTGTCAGAGGAAGCGGGCATAGGAATCTTATATGGAATGAAATCTTAATGAATCAAATTATTTCTATCTATTCAGAGATAGATGTCTGCGAGCTGACAAGTCCAGACAAACCTCACAGAATATAAACTATGGTATATAAACAGCCACGTGGTACTTATCTGACTGATCTTTTACTGTTTACATCCCAGAGTAAGTTATTGCACCGTTTAAAGGCAATTGCTTCCGATGAAAGATTACTCTTTATTTAGCTTAACCTATTATGCTTATATTCATATTCTCATATATAGTTGTAGAAAAAGCTCCATGAAAATGCCATGATTTATGCTCTCAGACAGAGTTGGATTGCTTCCTTATTTTCCATTCAAATCTTTTTTTCTTCTATGAATTTTACCTTTTCTCAATTTTCTACCAACATGATTCTGGCCATCAATGATGTTTTCCAAATGGCTTGCTGATACCCTGGTAATCTGCTTATCCACCAATCATTAAGTTCTATTCAAGGTGAGACTCGGCTCGGGCCTCAAATAACATCATTATTGTTGCCATTTTGGAGGCATTGCTATTTTCAGTACAATAAAAAGCTGCATCAATGCTCCAACTAAATCAAATCAAATCAAATAATAATACTGAATAAACTAACCAGGAAAAAGCAATCAACAGGAGGGGTATCAAGGATATTTAATCCTCAGTTTTCCCATCAGTCGAATATCAAAGTTATTAGTGGGGCAAAAAGATGAGGCTTGTGTATTGGGGTCAATTACTGAAAAACTCCTACCTTTCTGAATATTATGGCAGATTTGCTATTGATGCTGCCATCTACGTGCAACAAAAGGTAATTTCGTTTAAATTAACTTCCTGAAACTCAATCCTCTACATGACCAGGCAGGGTCATTTGACTGGTGAGGTAAAAGGTTCACTCTCAGAAATGCCTGTTGCGGGAACATGCATACGGAGTAACAAACATGAATTTGCAACACACTTTTGACATAAACACATATTTGGAGAGAGGATGCAGAGTGTAGTGTGTGACAAATAAAGTGTGTAAAAGTGGCAAAAAAGAACATATTGAAAACCGTGTTAACGTAACACACTGTTCTTAGAGTGTTGGCCATCTGGAGCTTTTCCTTGTATGTCTCTTGGAGAAATCAGGAAAAGACCGCCATACCCAAGATCAGTAGCCTACTGTTTGGCTTATGTAGACGCAATGTGAGATGAACACCTGACCCCCACACATGCAGTTCAAGCGTAGGTTTGCATTAATTTGCTAAACTATCTTAGCTTTAATAGTAGTCAAGCTATCTTGACCATACATACCTATTAAAATAGAAATACTAAACTTCGACAATAATAACGTAATCCCTTCTCATGATTTCTTAATCATCTCAAATCCGAGACTCTTTCAAACTTTGATATTCTTTTACAAGTTTATATCCTGTCAAACATGTATTACACAGTCCTGAATTCTGGATGAATTCTCAATTACATTTGGACCCTCACTGCTTATCTGCATGAGTTAAATTTTAGATATTCAACAGTATGCAGCACTTCCACTGAACTGACAGCGCTGGAAAGATTCTTTGTTGGACTGTTCGTAGCATTTGAATAATGGCAAGGGGAATTGGCACTCGCAGTTTGTTGGGGTTGAAGAAACGTATGGGCCCACATTGACATCGCTGTAATAGGTAGAAATTAGACTAATTTCAGAGATGTGTCCTGAGGCTAAACCAGGAACAGTATAACTAATAGCACAATCCCTCGTAGCTGCTAGGAGAGTGAAACTCCCTGCCTACCTGGTCAATCTGGAAAAATGTTTGATTGGTCTCTTCTTTCTCTCCCTTGATAGGACACGATATGTGTTGTTTGGTGTGAAACTCTCCCTCCCTATTCCTGAATAATGTTATATGTTTTGGAAAGTTAAATGAGTTCTGCCACATGTGTCCAGATGAAGAGTTTGGATGCAAAACGACATAAGCGCCATTTTAAAAATGGGGACAAAAATCTGACAAAGATATAGATTAGGGATAGTAAAATATAATCCTCAAATTATATTTCCAAGATTTATCATATTTCATCCCATTAGGACCCCCTTAGCATACATTCTGTTACAAAAGCATAAAAATTGACCTCAGTGTGCCTTTACAAAAAGTACTATATGCTCCAATTCTCGGATGGGGGATGTCGTTTTGCATCCAAACTCTTCAGATATGTACATGGATAGAGGACCCGTCATCTGTCGCTCTCGTCCTTGCTACCAGTTGTACTTTTGGAGAGCCCCTTGCTCTCGTCTATTCATCTAGAAATCTATTAGATGTCACTCTCCACTTGCATCATGTCATAATCCGATCCATCCTACTGTGTTCTCACCTCTCCTCTAACAATGAGGCTACTTGAGTTATTTCATTTTTAGAATGTCTTCCTCTTTTAGGTACATTTTCTCTTTCACGTTTACTTTCTGTTACAGAGTTACTCAGTCTTGGTGCCGGAAAGCTCAAATTGCATCTTGATCCACTTTTGCTTTTAATGCCTTCTGGGGAAAATGTGAGTCATACATATTTCAAATTATTCTCTTAGATCACAAAAACTGCATGCATCTCTTCACTTCTTGTATCTCACCATATAATTATGTGAATTAAATGTGACTTTCATACGCCATTATAACGATGTAGCTTTTATAAGAGCAAGGCCAATTCATGTGTCAGCATTGCAATCTAATAAGGTGAATGAATTTAACTGAATATTAAAACTGTTCTAATTTATTCAGGTAGGTGGCCTGGGGCTGAGAGGTGGACTTGGAGCTGTCAGGTCTAAGCAGTCAGACATTGCCCAGATGCCCCACTCTGGATGCAAACAGCTCCAGTGGGAGCTGCTCTTAGGGCTAACGTAACTAATAGAGACTTGAATGAACAAGTTCCCTCTGTACTATAGAGCTGAGTACACTATTCATGGATCATCATGTGTAGCTCAGTATTATCATCTGGCTTCAACTGTCCCTCCACATTTAGACTATCCAGACAAATTTTACAGAGTGATTATTATGCTAACAACATTGAGACAGATGGTGCCGATCCCATGTTGTTTTAAAAGAAATCATATTGCGGTTTTTATTCCCTTTTCTCATCATCTCCCCATATCATCTTCTTACGTTCCCATGAGCTCCCATTGAACAACTTCCTTTATAAGTGCCACTACTCAAGATTAGGATATGTTAGAAGATGGTAGAAACCAAATAATAATTGCAAACCAACAAAAGAAGCAGAATTAACATCCTGGCAAGCACTGTTAACATTATCACTACCCTGTTCCAACCTATACACTGTATATTCGAACCATTTTGAGGGTCAAACTCACGACTTTGCAACAATTAAAAGTGAAAAAAATGTCAATAAAAAATCTTTTTATTCTGATTATTTCTCAATTGCAAAGGAAAATATGGGTCTTTAGGAACATGCACATAAAATTTTGTGATATAGCTATAATTATTTCTTATTGTATTGTAGCCATGAAAATACCATGTAAAATCATGGTGTTTCATTGTTTCAATAAAATCGGACACTTTTCATATAAAAGGGCTGGTTGCCAAGCAACCAGTTGAGATAGAAGGAAATGGATAGCTTTATCGGAATCCTTGACATCGATTTAGGGGGGTAGGTACACTTAGAATTTTTATAAGACAAATATTAACAACGTTATGAGCTGCCATATGGTAATATCTTCTATGCTCAATATGGCTCCATATGGCGCCATATGGCGTAACGGACGCGTAACGGATGCGTAACGGACACCTTAACATGGTCGTTTTGTGACATTGACTTTAAAATATTGATAATAGGTGACAAAATGCAAATATCTACATGCAAGTGGTGTCTAATAATATCAGAAAAAAATTTCTAATCGTTCTAGCCCGTTTTCAATCATGTATTATTATGTTGTATATTTTTTAATGTTTATATAAGAAATAAAATGACAGCATTTTAATTTCTTTGAATTGTGACAGTTTTTTCTGTAAAACGTGGAAAAGCTAAAAGAAATACTACAAAAGTTCAAAAATCACATTACTGAAAAGGGGAGATCATAAAGTTTGTTTGAAGAAATAAATATGTATGACAACTTGAATAGTTCTAATAAAATATTGGGTTTCAAAAAAAAGTTCCACTTTGTGACATCTGGGTATAGCTATTCTGTGGTATTCTCATGAGCCTGAGCCTTGAATGCTATCTGTTAGCTACCATCTGTTTATCAAATTTCATCAACACAAAATAGGTAGCGTAACTTATCAAATTCTCAGAACACACCACAGGAAACCATTTCTAAAATTAATCAGGCATTTCTTAGTGTCAACACATGCCGCAAGAACTGAATATCCAAGACAATAAGGAAGCATAACAAATCGAGGTACAATTACCATTAAAACTTTAATACAACAACAAATCAATTCTGCATGACCATTAAAACATTGTGTTGATCAATCAGTAGGATGCAGCAGGGGTGTTAAAAAGTTTATGACATTTGGCTGATAAGACAAGTTATCAGGCTGTCATTAGTTAAATAAATATTCATCCCTAATTAACGTTATCTCAATTTGTTTTAGCTGCAGTTAAATTACTCGAAATATTTTATATTTTTTATTTTTTAAATCAAAACTTTCAAATACCTAGTACATGCACATTGGAAATGTGACCGTATATATAGGTTTATTACAAATAATACCTCATAAATTGAGTTAATCTTAGCTGTATAACCTAAACCTCTACTTTAGTGTCAGCTATGAGTATAAAACCTCAAATTCTCTTCTGAACACAATCACCATGTTTCACATGGCAAACTGAGATATCTCCATCATGATACAGGTAATGAGTCTGGGTACAGCAGCAGCAATTGTCTCCTACCATACTGAATATTAAATCAGAATTCCCTATTGTTACAATTTATTAACCACCAGATACAAGAGGTCTCTACATCCCTGTACACTGTCAGACCATGTCTACATGTTACCTACACCCTACAGCCATGACACCAAACAGCAGTAACCGCACATCCCTCGTCTACAGACACCTTACACCCCGCCTCCTCCCCTGTGTCTGGCATCCTTGCAGACCTTAATGTAATCAGTCCACATGGACTGGCTGAGTTAGAAGCCCGGGGGGCCTGTAGTGTTATAGAGCAGCTCTAAAAGCCTTGTCGGTATTGGTTCCTAACCATGAGCAGCTCACCTCCCTGCACAGGTTACTAGTTCTTGTGACATACTAACTAGCATAATCTCCCTCTAATTCTGATATATTCCTTCCTATATAGTTATGTTATTTCTTCTTTTGGTCTACAACATTAATGTTGATATTACACCAACTAAGTGTTCGCTACTGAGCATTGTAACCATTGTCTTGAGATACATATCTTTACACATACTAGGCATCACTGTAGTAAGTATTAAGGCTGAAAAGGCGCAATACAAAAGTTTCCTGGGATTATCAGCCTATAAATTATCAGGATATTCATATTACTACAGCATCAAGTCTGGTTTCTGATAAATGTCAATATAAGTCATTTGATAGCTGAATTTTATTTAAGGGTATCAGTAACTTCGAAACTAAATCAACATTTGATTAGTATTATTAATTTCCCACAATATGTATTGAATCTTCCACTTTCTAAACAGAATCTAGCCAGAGCAATCAATATCATATCCATCCAGCCTCTTTTGGAGGGGTACCTTATTTTGTCTTATGAAGTGCTGCTTGGCATACATGTTTTTGAGATAAGTTGAAGCTTTTCAAAGTCTGGTTGGCTGGATGGGAAGAAGTGATAAGACTTTTAAAACTTGTGGGAATACCACACAGGTCTACCAGGTACTCCATAAGGTACTCCTCATTTCTGAAGGCATAAGATAAATGACTCTTGGTGGGTAGACATTTTAGTTTTAATCCCGTGTGATTTATCACTGGCTGACACACAGTGTTCAAAATATGCAGCAAGCACCGTGTTTCGGCTTTCAGTGCATTGACTGCAGTTGCTACCCAAAACATAACAGATTTCAAAAATGTAATCTATATGAAAAAAAAAAAAATTAATAGTGATAGATGGACCACTTTATTTTCCATTAGATTCAAGGAATCACAAGATTTAGCTTATGCATGCTCCTTCTTCAAAATAGATGAAGGATAATTTTTGATCTTGTGGGAACCTTTGCAAATAAGGGACTTTAGAGATTTGCCATTCAATACAGCAACAATATAGAATCGAGATGGCACTACTCTGAATTGAAGCAAGATCGTGTCCTAGCAACAGGTGGTAGCCAAGCACTGCGTGTGCACATCTATGGGCCAATTACCGCCAGCAGCTTTGAAATGGCATTTCAACAGCAGAAACCAATTTTCCTGGGTCCCCATTTCGAAATAAGGTGACTGTAGGGACTGGTCAGGTGCAGCATTTCACGATTTGACATCCCAGGCTTCTTCAATACCCCCTCCCTGCACTATAGCTCCCTACTCATACCACCATAGCTCCTGCTCCTTCCCTGCACATACACTCAGTAGCCTCTCCTCGCTCAAACCCTATAATGCAGTTAGATAATATAAATTTTGCAGGATCATAATTATTCTCTCCATGCTTATGGATCTAGATGTGTGCTTATAGAGTAGATCTATCCTGTTGTTTTTATCACTGTATGTGCACATATGCATTCTTCCGGGGATTTTACTGCTCTATTCCATTTGATTGTTATCTGGTTGGGGAGTTAAGTGTCTCTTGCCACTCTCCACCGTGTACCAAGGAGCACCACCTGTTGGCTAATGTCTACACCCTCTCCACTGTGGACAGGTACCTCATGCAACTTCTGTTCTGACTTCAACATCTATAATCGGGGTACTTTCTTTTTAGATGTTATCATCTATCACTGCTTCAGTTTCCATTATCACTTTATGCATTGCAAGTCACTTAATCTCAATGTTTGCCTGCTCCAATCCTTTTAAAACTTTCGCCCTTGCATTCATGCATTTGCGATTCGGTTTCCTCTCTCATAATTTATTTTACATATTTAGCCCTTTTTGCAGACATTACAATCTATCTGCAGAATCGTAATTTATTTTTTTAATTAGTTTTTTTTAACCTTTTATCAAATAGGCCTACTCTCACACGTCAATTATATGTCAGATGAAGCAAGCCATGAAGGTAATAAGGAGGGAAGGAATTTAAATGAATCTCTCTATTTCATTCATTCCCTGGTGCAAACATGTGATCTCGGCATTGCCTACTCGATCTAATTGGATTTAACATATTTCATTTTTGCTTTCAATAGATTCTCGATTGAGTTTCTTCTTTTCTTAACCCGCTTACACCTAAAGTGGCAGTTATTATCAGAGACCACTGAAAATTGATAAGTGGACCCATATATGGCCATATATGCCCTGTACAAAATTTCTAAGCTCTATCTTCAGCGGTTGCCGAAATAATTAGCGTTCTTTACCGTCCTACATGTAGGACAGTAGGGTTATGCCCTACTGTCCTGTGGCCTCTGCCTGGACCTATGTTATTGTAAACCCATAGATAGTTATCAATAGTAACTGAATATTGTCTCCCACTCTAAAAATGTTGCTGCCAGAACAGTTTTAAGTACATCTGCCCTCCTATATTGCATCCAAGGGATACATCCATCTCATTGGTTTGTTGCTAAGGTAACTAGTTGCTTAGCAACAGCCGTTCTATTTGTTTATTTGCCTAGCAACACATGGTTAATGGGATCTTAGCTCAATTTCAACCATACCTGACCCCACTAAAATGATACCACAGGTTCTGTTGCAGTTATTCATGTGTTGCCAAGGGAGGTTGTTGCTTAGCAACAGCCATTCCAATTGCTTATTTGCCTAGCAACACACGTTTACGTGGAGTTTAGCTCACTTTCAATCATACCTAACCCTACTAAAATGGACCCAATGGTTTCAGGGCAGTTATAAACATGTTGCTAAGGATGTGGGATGCCTAGCAACAGTCATTCTAAATGTTTATTTGCCTAGCAACACATGTTAACCTGGCCTTTAGCTCATTTTCAACCATAGCTAGCCCCACTAAAATTATCATCTAACCCTGCATTTTATATGTTAGTACAAGTTAGTCAGCCAGTAAGAACTACTATTTAAATATAGATCTATGGAATTTTTGCCAATGTTTTCATGGTTGACCTCGGAGAAGAGGAATATTGACAAACTGTATCAGGTACAACTTTAACTTCAACCAATATGTAGATGTATGACCTTTAAAAATATGACCTTGACCTTGACCCAATGTCATCCTTTTAGCATGAACTGTTGAACCATGCTATTTCAAAAAACCCACAACAAATCAAAGATCTAGCTAGTTTTTCCTTTCAAATATACGCAATTTAATGAAATTTCATGGTAACTAGGGTTGACCTTGACCTTTCAGTCTGATGGTACGTAGATGGTATCTTCACACCTTCATAAAGGGTCAAGTCTTGAGCTACAATATGGCGTCTCTTAAGAAATTAACCATATTCCTTCTACAATGTATGTATATTGAGTGAATATGGACAAACTACATAAGGTCTAACTCTAATTCTGACCAAAATTTTGATATTTGACCTTGAAAAGATGACCTTGACCTTGGCCCAAGGTCATCTTATGAATATGAACTGGAGGACTAATTTAGTTCAAAACACCAACAACATATTAGAGCTCTATGTAATTTTTCTTCTAAGATATACTCAATTCATTGAAATTTCATTGAAATTTCATGGTAACTAAAATTTAGGCGTGACCTTGACCTTTGACCTCTGATTACACAAAGATGGCTAACATGCCAGACTGCTACGCTACAAAAATGTTATTTTCAGGCATAAATTATACCTTTCCAAATAAATTGCATTAAAGTGGGTATATCCGATTTTTCTTCAAATTCTAAATCTTACTTAAATATATTCCAAACACTGTAAACATTTTATATTTAGAGAAGAGAGGCCAATTGAATGTCACCAATTGGTTTTAATATGTCACAAAGGGTTCCAATGTGCCCCAACCATGGACCATGTAGTGTATTCTCAATGGATGGAATAAAAGAGTGCACGCTTTTATTCCAAAATGACCAGATTTTGGCCAATAAAATCAAATTAGAGCAAAATCAGAGGGAATTAGGCAGAATGGAACAGATAGGCAGTCAAATATTGTACTGTATAAGTACAGTAAAGCGGTATTTTGTATATTACCTAATAGCAAAGAAATCGTTTATAAAGAAAAGATATGTAGATTGGAAGTATGCAGATGCTTTTTATTCATGATCAGTGCCCAAATTGGTGAATATGTGAGGGTATATTTATAGGTATCAAACTAATATAAGCTTAAGTGGAAATTGTCCTTTAGGCAGCTAGGAGTTAAGAGACTGCGTCTCCAGAAAACATATCCTCCTGTTTAAACCATTAGGAGGGGGTATGGTCTCTTGTTTGTTTGGATAAGCATGAGGGCTGACGCAGTGAACGAGTAAAAGTGACAATAGGGCTTGCGAAGAATAATAGTATTGTCCAAAGTGTGAAAAATATAGTCCGTTAGATAGATGGGTGTTTTGAGACTCCGGGCAGAATGACGCATGGTAGGACATCTGGTAGCCGTATAGGAGGGGAAAAGCGGCCGTTTAGTCGTCCCCCTCTGGAAGAAATGGAGGAAAGAAAGAAGGGTAATAAAATAATAATTGTGGTTCTTAAAGTAATGCGTAGTGATAAAATGAATTGGCAGCACGATATAATATCTGCGTGTTGAACAGAGGAGTTAGTTGGGAGAAAACCTACTCGCCATGCAGAGTTAGAACAGCCAGTAGTTGTAGTAGGGGTTGGGGATTGACTCCCCATGCCAAAGTCAGGGTTGATATATCCAGGCAGGTACTTGCAACAGCGACCCAGCACTACTGTCTGAACACCTTTCATGCTTACTACTAGAATAGACTCACCTTGGGCTTTCAATCGTGAAAGGGAGTCCGGAAGGGGCTAAGCCCTGGAGGATTCCTTCAAGCGGTACACTAAGTTTGGGGAAGAACTTACCCATTCAAACTGTAAGTAGAAATCTTTTATCTACTCCATTGAGGCATCGCCCATAGATGATGGAGGATTGCTTTGAGATCTAACTAGGTGAGGGTTCGCCCAACCGGTTAAATACTGAAAATCAATTAGGTATATGATAGGCATTCGGGCCTAGCCTTTAAATACTTTGAGAGTTGCCATCAACCGCCACCACTGAATTTCCTGTCGTTTGTTTTGCCCATGTCAAGGTCTAATGCTATGAATTGTATGGAATATTGCAATTAAACTAATTATTGGAATAAGTTGAAAATCTGAGACAGGTTGAAAGGCTCTTACTTGAGCTGTTGCAGGATTATAAGTATTCAAGTTCTATTGCGTTGAGTCCACACCGCGTCAAACTCAGCGATTGAATATACAAATGTATACTGGAGTTTACCAAATTGTAATTATTGTACTGTGGAACTATGCATCTCTTGATAAGTCTCTGACTAAAAGGTGAAGTAGGAATTGAACACAGCGACTTGTATATCCACACCTGTGGGTTTTGATGTTGACTCAGGGCTACATCTTTGGATTTTAAAACGATATTTTAACCTGGTAATTGCATGCAGAATTGTCGCTGAGTTTGTTTGATCTTGCATTTTGAAGGGTGGTTTACCTGATGGGTGGACCTGAGAATAAATTAGTAGATACGTATACTCAGGTCAGGTAATAGGATTGAGTAACATCCGGAGTGTTGACCAAGAAAGAAGCCTGAGATGCTCATCTGTCAATTATGAATAAACTCTTTTACCTGTACAGGACTCTCATGTTTATGTTTGAGTAGGATATGTACGGCTATTCTTACATTGAGCGAGTGACTATACCTGAGACTAGGAATTCTTATTGATTACCACGCGAGTATGAGTACAACAATAGCATCTAAAGTAGTTTCCCTTAATTGCTTAATTTGACCCAAATGTAAACAGCAACCGTACAGACTGGTGGAGCACCTCAAGTGCAGCCTCTCGTCTTCTGATGAGTGGTACCCCGTTCCCCGTACCGGATGGGCTGCAGGCTCAATTAGGACCGCCCGCGGGAGACACCGATCAGGACGGTGTCACGAGTAAGGGCCGCGCAATAGTACCAACGCAGGTAGGTGGTGGCGAAGGTAACATTGGCAGTGAGGTTGGCAGAGTGTATAGCAGTGAAGGTGAGGGTGTAGTGGAAGTGATAGGTGACCGGGTCGATACGGAGGCCGAAGGGACTGATCAACCCGGACGCGTCCTGAGATCTGGGGGTAGTGCGGACCCAGTTGAACTGGGTAGCGACAATAGGATACAGCCTGTGACTGAGGCATGGCGGCTGTCAGGTAGTCCCCAACCTTTTGAATCAACCCAGGGAACTCCACAAAGGGAGACCTGGGAAAGTGATCCCGACGCTCATTTGGCGTTGATTCAGGGATCGAGGAGTTATAATCAGACAACAGAGGGAGTCCACGGGTTTGCTCGAGACATACCTGTAACACCTAGTAGCACAGGCGAGCAGCAGAGGTATGCCATAGAAAGGGCTACCAGCACGTCTGGACAGGATACTGAAGAGGGCTCGGAAGCTGAAATAACTTTCAGAGTCACACCTAGGCAGTGTAGCACGGGCATTCGTGAGGGAGGTGAGAATCGCCATAGCTCTCAGGTGCTCGACACTCCAGCAGTATCGCTATTGGGGCATACAGGGGGTGGAACATCTTTGGTGGGAAGGAAGTTAGACTTCTCGGAAACCACAGAAAATAAATCCAGTGATAAACAGGAAGAACAGGAGGGGGATTTTCAGGTTTTAGAAAGAAGCCAGGAGGAGACCGAAGACGGAGACAATACTGAAGAATTACGTTCGGTGGATGAGGAGGAAGAATCAGAAGCCATCACCGAATCAGTACCAACAGGGGTCATTCACGACACAGGATATCACGCCGAAGGCAGATTAGAGGCACCCGCCACGGAAGCGGAAGAAGGGGTGGAAGTCGAATCTATCCGGGAAGAAGGAACTGGTTCCCCGATCGATATAGAGAATTCTGCTCAAGGTGCAGAAGCTGGGGGAAGTACCCAGCTCGACCGCAAGGGGTCCACGGATGAAAGAAGGGAGAAGGAATTAGAAGAAGGAACAGGTAATAGGAGTAACATAGATAGCACCTGGAGGGACCAGGGAAACAGCGATAGTGAGACGGAAGAGGACCGTGTCTTTAGAAGATTACAACGCTTTTATCCGGAGGGGATTCCCGCAGCGGGACAGGGCGCATTACAAGAAAGGGCCGGAGGGGCACAGCAGGTAATTCCACGACCTGGACAGGAAATAGGGGATTTATTACAAGGTTGGAACAGATTTAGCTTGGGGGGAAGACTATTTGGGAATCTGCGGGGTGTCGGTAGAGTAGGCATCCAGTATCGAAGGAATAGGAACGACGTCAATAATCAAGACGACGTCAATAATCAGGACGACGGCAACAGTCAGGGTGACGCTGACAATCAAGACGACGTCAATAATCAAGACGACGTCAATAATCAGGACGACGGCAATAATCAGGGTGACATTAACAATCAGGGCGACGCTGATGATCAAAACGACGTAAATAATCAAGGGGACGGACATAATCAAGGTGAAGGGAGTGATAACGGAGAAGGCGGTGCTCCCGGAGAGGACAGTAGCGGGGAGGAGAGCAGTGAACACGGTACTTCAAGTGAAGACGGGGACGACAATATGCCGCCGTCACCAAAAATCGAGCTCCCCAGCTTTACGGGAATGGGAGATGACTGTATTCAGTTTTTCGCCCAAATGGAAGAACTCCGGGCCCTGTGTGGATGGGATGCGGCTCAGCACTTGCAGATGACCAAATATTGTATCAAGGAGACAGCTAAATTGTGGCTCCGGGGAATTCCGGAAGCGGATAAGGACACGTACGAAAAGGTCAAGACTGCCATGATAGCCACCTTCAAGGACAAGAGGGAAGAATGGCAGAAACATCTAGATCTATATAGGATGAAGCAGGGAAAAAATGAGTCAGTAATGGAGTTTGCGGCGAAAATAAAGAAGTATGAGACGGAGGGACATACGGACGGGTCACTGTTGTCAGTATTTGTGACCGGAGTGACCCCCGCTATTTCTAGAGAGCTGGCTCGGACACACCAAACCACTTTTCAGGCGGCAATCGACCATGCCACCCGACTGGAGACCCTGGAGAAGAGAACAGGAGGAGTCTCCCTGAACCTTGTTGAAATCGAGCCGCCGGAGCGGGAACCCGTGGCCGCATCGGCCCCGATGCAGGAGTCGCATCCAGACATCCAGGGGCTGCGACAGCAGATGTCCACTATGATGAGCATGATGACTATGCAGGCGGATTCGAACCCTGTTCCATCGTATGCAAGTGGGCAAGGAGCCCGCCAGTACCAAGATTACCAAAGACCCCGGAATTTTCAAGGGGGGCGCGGAGGATACAACCCGACGTACCAGAACCCGTATAGGGGACAAGGCGGGAGCTCTGGACGAGGAGGGTATGGACCTCAACCGTTTCGGCCAAATTTTAATCGATCAAACAATTTCCAATACCAGGCCCCACGAACATATCCGCCTTTCACGGAGAGCAACATTCATCAGGGGGCCGATAGCTTCAGTAAACAGAAACAAAAATTGAGACAACAGGAACAGGAAAGACTGCAGGTGATTCCGATTAATCCAATGCGGGAAAGAAAGAGCCGGGCAGAATTGGGTGAAGACAACCAGAAGTATTGCCTGATACATGACAGCATGGGCTACAGTACGGATGCGTGCAAATGGCTGAAGGGAAGCATCGGGAGTTCGCCTGGCGGTGGACTGGAAGCAACCGGAGGAAAGAAGGTCTCGTTTCAGAACCAGGGAAACTAGTTAACCGGTCCGTATCATCTATTGAAGTGGAGTTGACACAGATGGACGGACCAGATCGGGAAAAATCAACGGAAAACTCTCCTTTATTTATTAATCTCCAAATTGGGAATAAGGTTCACCAGTGTTTGGTTGATACCGGGGCTTCGGACTGTTTTATCTCACAGACTGTCCGGGACCAGTTAGCCCCGGAGGACATAATGTGTTCAGAAGAAACCGGACCAAAAAGGGTGAGATTTGGGGATAAGTCCTTGTGCACAGTGGACGAAACGATACGCATCCGCTGCACTATAGGTGGGGTGGGTGTGTGTTACACCTTCAATGTGCTCAAGGGATTGATTCATCCCCTCGTTCTAGGAAGAAATTTGTTGGGGAACTTAAAGGCAGAAATTAAAATGGATGAGAGGAAAGTCGAACTGTTTACCGGTTGCCCGGTATCAAGCCTGGAGGAAATTGACTTGGGAGAATATGAAGAAAAGATAGTGGCGGTAATGCCTTGGAGGGAGACCACCCAGGAGGAGGCAGGAGCCATGTTGCTTGAACCATCATATCTCACGGCTGTATGTGTGGAAGGATGCATTAATACCCCGGGAAGACAATGGTGGATGAAAGTGGCAAACTTGGGACCTGGGACAGTGACAGTTGACCGGGGTCAGGTGTTGGCGTACGCCACCCCTCAGGAGATGCCCATGTTAAGTACCAAAGACATTTGTGCCGTGATGGACATAATTAGAAACAAGGACTCCGACGAGACGGACGGCCTGGAAGCGGAGCTATATGCGTTGCACACCGAAAGGGGGACGGGAGGCAAGGAACCAGAAAAGGATGAGGAGGAGGCCAGAGAAGTGAAGAAACAGAAGATAAGGGCGTTGGACTTGGGAAAGACCTGTATAAGCCCCGTACAGGAGGACGATTTCAAGGAAATGCTGGTGAGGAATATGGATTCGTTGGCCTTTGATATGGGGGAACTCGGACATTGTACGTTGGCACCCATGAAGATCCGAGTGGATGAATCCCAAGGGATTTGCAGTACACGCCCGTATCGATACTCGCCCCAGAAGATGGACATCATAGACGAACAGATACAACAGCTGCTCGACCTGGATGTCATAGAGCCGAGTGATAGTGCTTGGAGGAGCCCGATAGTGGTGGTAACCAAGAAGGACGGGAAGCCTCGAATATGCACCGATTTCAGGGTTTTGAATCTCCTCACGGCCAAGGACAAGTACCCAATGCCGACGACACGTAGCCTATTTTTGTATATGGCATCCAGGAAACCCACGGTGTTTACAGCACTTGACCTACTTTCGGGGTACCATCAATGTGAGTTGGAGGAGGATAGTCGAAAGTACACCTGTTTCGAGTCCTCTTCCGGGGTGTGGCAATGGAAACGGATACCCTTCGGGTTGGTGGGAGCCCCGTGGCAATTCACCAAGGTCATGTCGCTGGCATTAAGAGGGTTAGTGCCGCGCATTTGTTTGGCCTACCTGGATGACATAATTGTGTTTGACCCAGATTATGAAGAACACGTGACCAACGTGGAGAAGGTCCTACAGGCTCTAAACAAGGCAGGGTTAAAGCTGAAACCATCCAAGTGTGAGTGGTGCAGGGGGGAAATCCAGTTTCTGGGGCATGTGGTCAGTAAAGAAGGCCTGACCACTCAACCAAGGATACTGCATAAGGTCAAGGAGTTCAAGCGGCCACATAGCCCTAAAACAGTGAAGTCCTTCCTGGGATTATGCAACTACTACAGGGCGTTCATCCCAGGGTTTGCCAAATCAGCAGTGCCACTGAACAAACTGCTGAGGAAAAACATACCCTTTGAATGGACAGAGGAGTGTGAAAACGCCTTCAGGGATATTCAGAAACGTTTGGTGTCTCCCCCGCTGTTGATACACCCCGAAATAGGAGGGCATTTCTACGTGCTTGCGGACGCTTCAGACAAGGCATGTGGCAGTGCTATCTGCCATATGGTGGATGATATCCTAAGGCCTATCACCTACTACGGGTATACCTTTGGAACAGCAGAAATGAACTACACCGTGACCGAGAGAGAGGGACTGGCGGTGGTCAAAACCCTGAAGACCTTTGAGGACATGCTACAAGGAGGACGAATCACCATAGTGACGGATCACCAACCGCTGATCCCCTTGCTGCAGCAGGCACACCGGGCCCCGTCTAAACGGCTCAGGAGATGGGCCTTGGCCCTGACCGATTTTGATTATGAAATCAAATATGAACCGGGACAAAACCACTGCTTACCAGACTACCTTTCCCGAATGGAGAAAGGTGATGAAAGTGCAGAGAATAGCAGCGGGGAGGAGTTTGAACCCGAGGTAGGATGTGAGTTAATGGCTTTCGTTGAAGACACAGACGAGATTGACGAACAAGAGATCCGAGAGGAACAGGCAAGGGATCCCGAATGTAGTGCCATGATAAGGTACCTGACAGACAACGAGCTCCCGGAGGATTGGGAACAGTGTAGAACTATACTGGCCAAAAGCGAACACATGAGTGTGAATCAGAAGGGGATCCTGTGCAAGTATGAGAGAATCTCACGCAGAAGGAAAAGGTACACAGATTTGAAAGGACGAATCATTGTGCCACCTGGCCTGGTGCCTAAGGTACTCTATCTACTACACAATGACATCCTCTGCGGAGGACACGTTGGAATCACAGCTCTGAATGAGAAGCTGATGGCTAGATTCTACTGGAAGAACATGTACGCTGACGTAGTGAACTACGTTCGCGCGTGTGAACGTTGTGCACTGAGGAAAAGGTCTCCACACTTTAGGGCACTCGCCAAGTCGTGGGATAGGCCTCAATATCCTTGGCAAGTAGTGCAGACAGATTTTGTGGGGCCGTTGAGAAAGGCCAAGAATGGTCATAAATATATAATGACCTTCATGGACATGCTGACGGGATGGCCCGAGGCGTTCAGCACCAAAGATTGCACTTCCAGGACGGCAGCCACAGTCTTCCTAAGAGAGATTGTGTGCCGTTATGGCAAAGTAGAGCACCTACACTCAGATAGAGGCGGCTCGTACCTGGGAAAAATGTTCCGTGAAATCACGTCCAGGTTGTCGTGTAAGCAAACCTTCACCAGCTCCAGAATGCCCCGTTCGAACGGGCGCGTGGAAAGATTGCATCAGAGTCTTGAGAATATCATCGCCTGCTACATCTCAGATGACCATGAGACCTGGCCGGAACTGATAGGACCTAGCCTGTTTGCAATTAGGTCAATGACGTCGGGACGGTCTGGATTCTCACCATACGCGCTGCTGTTTGGGAGGGATCCACCAGCAATGGGATTTCCGGAAGACCTTCCCTCACCAGACTACGGGGATGACCAGGAATGGTTTCTGAGAACAAAACATTGCATCGAGATGTTTGAACAGATGGCCAGGGACCATACGGCCAAGTATGAGAGTGAACTCAGAGGAAGAATGGATAAGAAGGCCAACCCCAGGACCTTTGTGGAAGGGGATTTGGTTTTGTACTACGACCCCCAATGTGCAGCCAATCGGCTATCCAAATTTTCAGACAGGTACAAAGGACCTTACCGAGTGGAGGAAGCCGTGGGGGATCACCTACTAAGGCTGAGGTCCCTGCATACTGGGAAAGAAATACCACATCTGGTGAACATCCAGAAGATAAAGAGGGCATATGAGCCCTGGAGCCCTTGTATTCCACCCGAGGTGGAACCCGAGGATCCACCTCCGGAGGAAGAGGAAGTAGAAGTGGGGAACCCACTCTCGGAAGAAGTAGAAGCAGGAGAAACAGAGGAAGGAACGGAGGAGGAAGAAAGAGAGGTCAAAGAAGAGGACACAGATGAGGGCCAGTCTTTAGAAAGCGATGGGGAAGAATCCGAAACAGATCTGAGGACCAAAATTGCCGGACCAATCACCAGAAGTGATAATCAGAAACCCATCGGACAACAGGCCCACCATCCATTAAAGGAAAGGGACCAAGGAGAAGGAAAGATGGAGAGGTCCAAGGAAAGAGAAACAAAGGGAGGAAGTACGGAAGTACCCCTCAGGCAATATGGGAAAAGAGCAGGTTCCCCGATGGAAGGAGAACCAGAAAATTTAGCAGAAAACCCCCAACCTGATAGAAGAAGAAGGAACGACTACAAGGACACTGGAAGTAGTGGGATTAGAGAGGAATCCCAAATGTCGAGAGGACAGGATGAAGATAGTAGAGAAATCGAGGCCCGTGGACATAGCATGAAAACGAGGGCTGTAAAGAGAACAGAGAAGTTACCTGAGACCAGTCAAGTGGAGGGGCGGAGAGAGGGCGGTGAAGATCCCTCAGGGGACACCGCGAGTTCCTCTTCGCAGAGAACTTCTGTGCATGGCAAACAAGAGCAAGGACCCTCGACTGGTCTGCAGGATTCCCTTCAAAGGAAGGAGGAAAAACCCCAGAACACAGGTCGACCCAAAACAGGCGGCCGAGATGTCAGGGTATTATACGCCGAACAAGACGGCAGGAATATAATTAAAGGTGCACCAGAAAAGAGGATGAAAGCATCCACATTGAAAATACCGCGACAAAGAAGTTGCGAGGTTGAAAGAGGCGACCGCAAGGCAATGCCCAGAAATACTCTCCAGAAGGAGAATGCCGTGGAGAAACCACGAGAAATACCGCGACAAAGAAGTTGCGAGGTTGAAAGAGGCGACCGCAAGGCAACGCCCAGAAATACTCTCCAGAAGGAGAATGCCGTGGAGAAACCACGAGAAATACCGCGACAAACAAGTTGCGAGGTTGAAAGAGGCGACTGCAGGCAACGCCCCGAAATACTCTCCAGAAGGAGAATGCCGTGGAGAACCCACGAGAAAGAAATACCACGTGGCCCGACCCAAGGAAGAGGACAGAACAGACCATGTGGGCGGGAAGTGAGGAAACCAGTTCCCTCTCATCAGAAGAGGAAGAAAGGAAACAAAAGGAAAAGAAGAAACGAGAAAGGAAGCGCGCAAGTGAAATTCGAAGAAACAGAGTACTCGAGGAACAAGCCTTAGAACAGGCAATGAAGGAAAATAAGAAAGCCCGACAAGTAAGTGAGCGTGAAGCTAGGGCATTACAAAGAAGGTTAAAACGAGATGCGGACATCCGTAGGCTCACCAAAGTAGATAGTGAGTTAAGTGATAGCCTCGAAGAACGCGAAGGAAGACCGGACGTATTTATCCCGGCTGGGCCCATTAGGAGAAGAGAGAGACCGGGAAAATTGGAACTGAGCACCAGCTCCAGCAGCTCGGATGCTGACGAAGCGGATGAAGGAGAAACCACCCTAAAATGGATGGCAGAGAATGCATAGACCTGGGAACCGCAAAGGAAGAGCATTTTACCTTCTGAAAATTGTGGGGACGCCTACAGGTGCCAGGATCTACATGATGAATTAATATTGATAAGAGAAGTACTAGCTGGGGTGAGAGGATAGGCGGCCCCGGTAGGCGGTGCGAGAGGTACCACCTGACGAGTTTTTCCGTCAGAAAAACCCCAGCCATTTCTGTATAATATATGCTTAACGGAACAATATACCTGCATGAATGCATATTGGCATTGGTTAAAACCTCGGAGGAGGAGAGGAGAACGTAGGACAGCAGAGGAGGAAAGGAAAACCCCTCGATCCTGTGAGTGAGGTGAAAGCCCAGTCAGGCCGAATGCAGCAAGCCACTGGAGGAAGCAAGAAGAAACAAGGAAAAAATATATATATATATATATCTGAGGAGTGAGAAGCAATAGTAAGCGGAGGAAGAAATTTCATTTTTCAAAGTTATCAATCGACAATTTCATTTTTCAAAATTATTAATCGACAATTTCATTTTCAAAATTATCAATCGACAATTTCATTTTCCAAAATTATCAATCGACAATTTCATTTTCCAAAATTATCAATCGACAATTTCATTTTCCAAAATTATCAATCGACAATTTCATTTTCCAAAATTATCAATTGACAATTTCATTTTTCCAAATTATCAATCGACAATTTCATTTTCCAAAAAATTCTCAATCGACAATTTCATTTAAAAAAAAAAAAAAAATTCTCAATCGACAATTTCATTTTCCAAAAAATTATCAATCGACCATCTCATTTTCCAAAATTATTAACCGACCTTTTATTTTCCGTCGTTATTAAATGATAAGGTCAGTGTTCAAAATCAGCAATTGACGATTTCAATATCCTGATTGGCGAGAAGTGATTTTTTGAAAGGGCAATCGGCAATTTGGAACATTTTTGAATTAGCAATCAGTAGGGTGAAATTTTGGAATATTAATTAATAGGATAGAAATTTGGGATGTTTAGCACCCCAGTGCTAGGGAAATTATATATACCTTAAATGGATGAAATTTATACTGGGGCGCCTAGAATAATGCTAAGAGAGTCTAAGATAAACACTTGTAGCAAATTGGGAAAATTATGTTTCAATAATGTAATGGGGATTGGCAAATATAGCTGCATAAGATGGACCTGAACGCCAGTCGAAGGGGGCCGGGAGTCCCGTACAATGACCAGGCGCTGAACGCTTGCCTAAAATGGCCTATAGCTGTATATAGTTGCATGTTTATAATCATGTTGGTAGAGTGGGACGTATAAGCGGTCCTCCGCTAAGTACAGAAATGACCACCAGAAAATGGTGCGCAGTTTTACAAAGACGTTTTATATTAATGGTGTTTATCACAAGTGGCCGGGGAAAAGAATTATATGAGTATATGTATGTTTTGATACAGGGGCGATAAATTGGCGGCCTGGGGTGTCAAGTGCCTAAAGAGACATGACAATGCCGGCCGTGTGTGGACCAGATGGGGGCGATTAACAGGTTGTCCTCCCGGATCTGGAGTGACGCAGTAGGCCCTCCGAATCCGGGACCCTGACCTTGAGGGCAGGGTGAGACACAATGGAACCCTGTTGGGGCGATACTGTGGGGATTTATCACTTGGTGACAGCGGGTAAAGTGTGATGAGCTAAGCTGATGTGCCCGGCGGACAAACAAGTTGATGGGCACACCAAGGGGGGGGATGAATGAGCGTCAGCCGTTTTAAAAGACATAAATCCTGCAAGCAAGAAAGACAAGGGGGGGGGGGAGATAAATGTATTCTGTCAGGACAAAGAAAACGGAGGGGACAGTTAGAATAAACATGTCTGGTGACATGTGACAAATCATGTTGTTATGATGATCGGCGTTGAGTATCTGGGGAACCGATCACTTACAATAAGGCGGGAAGATGGACAGCCATGAGGCAAGACCATGGTATGAGGGGAGGGGGGAGGGGGGGAGGGGGAATATGATACTTAAGATGCGGCGCCTCATCGGATCCACAACAGTCTACTTGACGCTGATTAGACATGCCGGGTGAAACCAGGCGCAGCAGAGACACGGCCATTGTCTCCGCTGAACTTGAAGAGGCTGAGAATGACATAGGGGGACGGGTGATTCAAGCCCGTATCACCAGCCCCGGGGCGTTCCAGTGGAAGCTGGACATTAACGGTGTGAAGCTGGATGGACAAGGATACCTGGGACACTCCCAACGTTGTATACTAGTAGTGGACATTGGTGTGGTCCAATCGAACAATGGGGTGCAGCCTCCTTCATGTCTGCGCAGGTAGAGGAGATTGAGTGACGCCATCTTAAGGTAAGATGTGTATTACAATTAAGATGGAGAACAATAGTGCCACCACAATAGTGGGCCACGATATGTAAGCACGTGGTGACCTAATGGTGACATGCTGGAAAATCCATAAGGTCACGTGGTGTTATATACATATACATACCTATACCGGCCCGAGGTGCCGTGACACCCACCAAAAGACCGGCCTTGAGAGCGGGGATGTACAATACTGTGTACAGAATGGACACACGCCTGTATGTATAGTTGACTATCCATGTGAATAGGAAAATGAACTAAAATCGAACTGTTAAGTGGTGAATTAATTGGAGAAGGTGATTAACTATCATTGTAACAATCGGGATGGATGCTAGTAATATGAACACCTACCTCCACTGGCGGAGATGGGCTGAACAGTTCTGTCATTATGATGACATGCAATTATTAATGGGTGCATAATTGAGCGGGAAGTGCAGCCATAGTGACAGTACAAACTAGCCGCGCTGAGAGAATGCTGGTGCCAGCGTGGTTTTCATGCGCTATTGTGCATCCCAGAACAGTGTATCACAGGATTTAATTCATATTGTGAAGTATTGGCCGGAAGGGCCTCTATGGGATGACATACGTCTATTGATATTTGTCTAGACACCAAGGCTATAGTAATAACTGTTACATGCGGACAAGCTGTTAGTATGGCCTCAGCCACCGCGCTGCGGGCTCTAACAAAATTAGCAATTGACTCTAACCCCGGAAATATTATAACACCATCATGTAAATGTGGCACAGGACTCCCATCAGTATATTCTACTAGTATTCAATTTGCCCATTTGACGGATGTGATCACTGTGATGTATGTGCCAGTCACCAATAGGTCTCCTGGTGAGGCAACAACGGCGGAAACAGAACCTTTTAGTGTGATGATTACACCTATTAGAGTGGCCCCTAATAGTAGGCGGTGTATTATTGTACCATACAAGTTAGCGGGACCATGCACAGAGGCCAGAATGATCGGACTTACCAACAGGTGCGTCTGTCTCTCCTGTATTGGAGTGGCTGTCGATTATGCTAAAAATAACAAGATAGACCCGGTTACTTATTTAAAACCAATCACTGCAGCGAGTACTATAGTAATGCCTACTCCCATGTCACAACTCGTGGCCGGAGGCGCCAGTGCGGTGTGAGAACTTTACATCGACACACCTGTAGGAGGGAGCTGAACTTGTGTAAGTTACTTATACTACACTGAGGTGGTAGGATTGTGCAGAAACGATTACCTCCTATCGGTGCCTGACCCACTGGAGGCATTACTAGCTGGACAGTAAGACAGCTGTGGTGCTATACTGCGTCCCAAAGGATGTGTCAAGTGTAAATATAAATGGGAACCATTGGAACGATCCCTGTATACCACACCTGTACGTGCTGCCCTGGAGGAAATGTGATGATGGTTCTGTTATAGGGAATAGACTGGCGTTGTGTGAACTACACCTGGGTGTGGGACTCTATATGTGTATCTGTATGTATAATTGATGCACAAAACCGAGGTGACTCAGTGTATCACACAGGTCGGTGAGCAGCTACATGCAAGAAGAGCCATGTAATGGGGTAAAGAATAATGGGCCAACTAATTTCATGTGTGCAATCAGAACGTCCAGCGCGACGGATGACGCGTAACCCGCGAGGGGCTGGTCACGCCATGAGACACCACTCTAATTCAATTAAAAGGAAATCTGGACAGAGACGCTATATAGGGCCTAAGGCTGGAGCGGTGCCGGGAGCGTTAAACCCCGCATTTACACACCACACCCAGGTGATGCAAACCTAGAAAAGGACGGGCGGTAGCCCTGGAGGTGAAAATCTAATAAATATAAATGAACACTTACGCCCCTGGGTCGCTGTCGTCCTCGGTGGTGGAGGACTGAGTGTAGACAGGCCTAGGTAGGCTCCTCAGTGGATACCTGGAGGCACCACCACCGGAAGTACCTGCGGAGCAGTCCCGTAACATCCTGCTGGCGGATCCGGCGGAGGGCTGAGGCGCGACGGCCATGCCATGACGGTAAGGGTGAACCCGCGCCGGGGAAGCTGAGGTCGGCCGCGAACCGGAAGTAGGTGAGGAAATGCGCACCGGCTGGTGCAGACTGGCCAAAGCTCGTGACACATCCTGCCCTGATAAGGGGGTGCCACCCAGGGAACCCGAGGCAGCTGAAGGGGTCCAGGTGGTGGCCGAAACTGAACCCGTCGGGACTGTACCTGAAGTAGAGGCGCGCCCCCAACTCATACTATAGCCCGGCGTTCGGACCGGCTGGGGCGCGACAGCCGAGACAGGGGTAGGAGCAGAGACGCTGGGTGACCGGAAGTGCTCCAGTTGGGTTGTTTGGGGTACAGTCCACACCTGACTCGGAGAGTGGACATTGGTGCCCTGTGATGATGGATCACTGGACATGGGGGGCTTGACCTCCAGGCTTTGATCGGGGTCACCCACCCAGGGAGTGGCCCTGGACATACAGGGAGCGTCGTGCCCCGTTGTCATCTCCGGGACGTGGTGAACAGTGCCTGACATTGGGGGTGACCTGAGCGCCTGCAGCACCTGACTCACGGTGGGTGACATAGGACTGACCGGAAGTGGAACGATGGATCCCACTACCTGACGAGCGGCGGGTGCCGACGGCGCGGCGCCGGCGGAGCGCAGCTGGGACAAAGGGATTCCTCCTGCTCCAGTGCTGGACGATGGCGCTGCGGGAGCAGGGCTAGTAAAGGCCGGCATCATTTGTTGATAACTTCCAAAGAAGGCAGAGGGCGCGTTACCTTGATAGATGTGAGGAATATGAGCGGGCACTTCATAATCCAGCTCCAGTACCACATCCGCGGCGTCATGGACGGACCTGGTAGGCAGTAAGTTGCGCCTGTCCAGGGCCTCCCGGAATTGGCCCTCGGGGGGTGACGCTCCATCCCAATTACTGCTGACCCACACCAGCTGGGCTGAGAAGTCGCGGGTGGCAAGGCCGTTCACATCATATATAGGAGTGGGGATGAGTAAATAATTCCCCTGTGCCTCCATCCGATCAAAAGGTACTAATATACGAGTGGAACGGTGAACGACAGAGTTGAACCTTATTGGGTCGGACATCTTGAAGCAACAGGAGCAACTCAAGTACTGACCAAAACGGGGTACTGACGTCTGGATTGGGGAAAGTACTATATATAGGGGGGATGAGAAAAGAATTAAGATATAATTCAACTTGAAGTGTGACTAGGGGTGCATTAAAGGTCCAGACGGCCGGGCGAGGTACAGATGGAACAGTAATCAGTACAAGGAATTATTGCTGTGAGAGAAAAGAAACCCGGCCATGTGTCACTGGGATAGGACCAGGAGTGGTGCTGACATTAGGCCCTGACTGGGGGGTGATATGGGTGTAACTGACGGTAATATTGTGCGGGCTAATATGACTGAGCCCTGCTCATGGTGGATGGGCACTGGGTGATGACAATATATATACACATGGGGAAATATATGTGGAGATATATGTGTATGTAGATATATATATATATGAGCGAAGTCGCTCAGTGGTGCATGAGGATTGGCCTATAGGCCTATGCGGGGATCTATATTAGCTATATAAAACGCCGAAGTGAATTACACAGAGATGAGTGTACCACATGGACGAGGTCGTTTGGTGAGTGACACCTGGTGTTGATATCACCTCCCTAACCCTGGTAACAAGTCACGGGATATTCCCGGGAATTTTTGGGGATTCTGTGAGCAAAATTTCCCGTGATATCACGGGATTAAAAGACGTGATTTTACATGTAGAATCTTGTAAAATCACGGGATTTACCCCAGCAAATCAGCAGGATGTGGGTTCGAACCCCTGTCAGTTCACTTATTGAACCAATGGGGTAGAATTGTGCACACCATAGCAAAAGGTGTCTTTCTACCTTATTCAAGCATGAGTTGATGATAAAAAACATTAAAAATGTATCTTCTACATGTTGGTGTGAAAGAAATGTTTTCTAAATGACTAATACAAAAATAAAAGATCACTAGGGATTCGACCTCTCAACCTTCAGATCTACAGTGCTAGGCTCTACCGACTGAGCTAACCGGGCTTGCTGAATGGTAGATGCATGGAATGGTAGTGTTTAATCTGCACCCTCTCCCTGTTTCAATCGTCCACATGCTAGTGCAGGGGACAATGTATTTGTAGTTGGAAAGCTTAGTTTCTATTACTAATTACTTTAGAATTAGAAATCAAAAGCCAAGTCAATGAATCTTCTGAGGGATTGCAAGTATCACTTTAACACCGCAATTAATGGGAGAACACAAGTGTGTGAATGTGTTAAATGTGCAAAATGCCCCATGTTAAATGGTTCCTTCATACAGTTGTTTTGTATCAGAGAGAGAGAGGGTCCAGAATGAAACATTAGAGACCTTTAGCAACCTGACATATCTCATTTAATGCAACCATAGCAATGTTACAGGCATAGGCTACATCATCTCTAGATGGGCTGCGTTGACATTGCCACAGGACCCTATTACCTTTCCATGCATCAACCATTCAGCAAGCCCGGTTAGCTCAGTCTGTAGAGCCTAGCACTTTAGATCTGAAGGTGGAGAGATCGAATCCCTAATGAGCTATGATGGGAAAAATAGGGACCTTTAGCAAAGCTAAGGTAGTTCATTAGATCCAGATGTAGCTTACAATTTTGCCATTGCTACATCAGCGTTTAAGGAGCTACATGAGGTTTGCTAAAGGTCCCTATTTGTATCACAGAGAGAGGGTGCAGAATGAAACTCTATCACCCTAAGCATCAACCATTCAGCAAGCCCGGTTAGCTCAGTCTGTAGAGCCTGGCACTGTAGATCTGAAGGTGGATAGTTCAAATCCCTAGTGATCTTTTTTTTTTGCATGAAAGAAATAATGGGAAAATCTACATTCGTGTAAATCTAAGCTTACTATACGCAGACGTAGCAGTGTTAAAAGTATAGGATATGTCTATGTTTAATTGGCTACATTAGGTTTGCTAAAGGTCCCTCATGTCTATCCTGCTTCTCTCATTAGGGACCTTTAGCAACCAGGTAAAAGCTCATAAAACGCAGACGTAGCAGTGCTGAAGGCATAGGATACGTCTGCGTTTAATGAGCTACGTCGAGTTTGCTAAAGGTCCCTTTTGTCAACAACAACTCTATGTATACATAATATATCATAGTACAGTCACCACTGGTCGCAGATCATGTACCTCTACCAATACATGTCCCAGTAGGTCAGTCGCTAGAGCACGGCACTATGGGTCTAAGGGTAGCAGGTTCAGTTCCCGAACAGGACAAGCATATGTTGGTTAGTGGTCAAAAGGAATGTATGTGGATGTTTTTGTAAGAATATTTAGATAAATCACACTAGAACCATTCAGGTCTACTAGCATGGGATTCGAACCCATGCACCCCTCTTTAACAGAATCCCGTGATATAACGGGAAATTTTGCTCACAGAATCCCGTGATATCACGGGAATAGAACCCGGGTTATTCCCGGGACTGACCCCAGTTCAACCCGTGTTATTCAGGGGGAATTCACGGGAATTTGTTTCCAGGGAAGTCATCAACGACGGCAGACAGGGGATGTGTAGAGTGCAGAAATGTGAAGGGAGCTTGCCAGTACCGGGAAGATACTGAAGTAGTATATGGAAAAGCTCCAGTGTGCCAGGCTACTTAATGCTTGTGACAGTTTACTAAAAGGATTTGAGTGGGCGTCCTCGGCCTATGTCCTCTGACACAGGTGGGGCATTAGTGTATAAGACTGTAGATATATGTGGATAAGAAAATAGGAGAGACTTGCTCACGGTCATAGGAATTATACGCCCAAAATGAAGGGTGACTGGACATACACCATTATGGTGCTCGGCCTATGGCTGGTACTAAATTTACCCAGGGCTGACGCCCAAGACTCTACTGTCTTAAATAGGGCCGAGTTGGGAGTAATATTTTTGCGGGGACGTACTATCAGCATTGCTGAGAGCCAGCATTTGCTCCAAGACTTTGTATTAGAGATTCCCCCTATGCTACCCATTATGCCTGTCACCAGTATAGCTGACCAGTGTGACGCAGCGGTGGTGGCGCCCCACCCTACAAACTGGAGCAGTATGAACTTGTACTCGGGAACTTGTGACACAATTCGTTTACAGGAAGAGTGGTTGGATAGCGTTGTGTCCCAATTACAGGACATACGACAGCGGGCTGTGAGTGACATTATGGGTACGGTACCCCAACACCAAAACAGCACTAGGGATCGGCGCGCTGCAGGGGTACCGGGACTTAATTTGCTAGCCCAGTTTGGACACTATGTGTTAGGGATAGCACGGTCGGACGATGTGGCACACAATGCCGAGGATATTGAAGTACTCAGTCGTGGTTATGGCAGACTAAACGAGGCCACTGAACAATTAGTAGTGCTGATGGAGAGTGGTTTTAAGGCTGTCGAGGAAAAGATCCAGGCATCTATGGAATATCAACAGGAGGTGGCAGAGGTGGTGAGACAGGTAATAAGACAACAGACTAGAACCCAGAAATGGGTCAGTGCTAATACCATCTCTATCAACAACTTAGAGGTGTATGTTGCACACCTTACCCTGTTACTCTGCGTGAAAATGGGGTATGTCGTTCATGCATTGAGCGACATTACCACCTTGAGGGAGATATTATCTGAAGTACGGCTCACCATGAGACATAGACTGTCATCAAAACTAGTGCCACCAGAGGCCCTTCAACGAGCCATTGCTAATTCTAACGAATATTTACGATCCACGTACCCTCGGTATGAGGTGGCGTTTGAAGACCCGGATTTTTATTATGAAAATTCCAGGGTCGCCTGTTTCCAGAGACGTGGCGTGATTGTGATAAGGCTCAGTGTACCCATTGTGTCCGGGGAACACCTGTTTGAGGTGTTCAGGGTACTCACCCTGACAGTGCCAGTCAGAGTGAATGGACGGGCGGCGGATGGCACTAGGATATTGGATATGCCCGACGAAGTTGCCATCTCCAGAAGTGGACAGTACTATATTTCGGGGCCAGTGCTGAATTGGGCCAGGTGTATAGGGGAACGGATTTCCCTATGCCCCGACGTTCCCCACATGCGAAAGATATCAGAACAGGTGTGTGTAGCCGCCCTCATTAGAAATGACAGGGCTGCCATAGCCAAAGTGTGTAGGGTGGAATACATCACCAAGCCACATTTCTCCGATATTTCTGTGTATCTGGGAGGTGGCGCTCTGCTCGTCAGTAGCAATGCAGTGGAAGGAACAGTGTTATGTAAGAACCAGCCCCCCGAGAGGGTCATCGTGCACTTTTATTCAATTATCCACCTGAAATGCGATTGCGGATTTACTACTTCCGGTTCCTGGATACCGTACAGTTTACGGGGGTGTGCGGCCCATAAAGGGACGAATAACATTACATACCCTCGAAATGATCTAGTACGTCTGGGAATGGACCGGGAGAAATGGGAACAGACTATATTGAACGGAAAGCCCATTGAGGTATTGGCCATTGACCCTCTACCCCCGTCCTGAGGAGGAATATTGAGGAGAAGACGGCCGCCAACAACGCCTCATTTGCCATAGAAATGAGCCAGCTCAGAGACAGAATAAGGCAGGGACGATATGAGGTTGAGCAGGGACTGAAAGGCAACCATGGGCCGGGAGGCCACAACATTGCCTCCTATGGAGTAACTCTGCTCATTATAGTGGTGGCTGTGATAGTACTATGTTTCTGTGGATATAAATACCGCAAAATGATGACGGGGTTTGTACTTGCTGGCAGAACCACAGGGGTGTCAGCCGCCCCCTTCTGGGAGGAGGGGCATAGCACGACGGCCAATACATGTATAGCAGCCAGTCCCGAGTCAGGCACGGCGATCTCGATTTTGACGCTAATGGTCATTATTGGGATAATACTGTTCATCTACTTGGGTAACAGACTGAGGCGCCAGAGGAATCTACGACTGGAGGATGGGATATACCTCCAGTTGGCGGCGGAAGATATCACTGAGACTATACCCATGGGGGAATGTGTGATGCCCATGGACCATCTATTCCAGAGACCAGGTCATGAACCATTAATCCGGGATGTGGTAGTCAATCACTTGTGCACCAGAAATGTGGCGCGGGTGCGATGGGGCCGTACCTTGTACTCTACCGAGATGGCCACAGGCGCCCGAGCCATCCCTCTCCCCATTACAGACTCCCTCACCGTGTCCAGGGCCATGGCCAGAGCACTATTGGGGACAGAGGGGACCACCATCATGGCTAGGCTGCTTAGATACACGGGTGGATTGGCTTCCGTTGTGCCTATGGAAATGCCCATGATCAGCGAGGCGGGCTGGTCTACTGTGGGAAGCACCACCATGACCAGTCATCACATGGTGACTATGTCAGACGTTAACAGGGGATCTAGGGCCATGTCTGAGCCCCGTGTTAATCAGGACGATTCAGTGGAGGCATTGGCGGGCTCGACTCCTGAGCCGCCTCCTCGGCCTCAGGTGCGACAGGTGAGACCTCCCGGGACACTACCCATCCGGAACTTAACCTCACAGGGACTGAGCTATGGGGTATACGATGACCTGTTGGCCGATTGACCATCAAGAGGGGAACGAATTTGGAACTGATAGGCTGTTCACTGCAAGCAATAGAACAGTGCCCATGCGGGATGCAGAGTTTCTGACAGGAATGCAGCAGTGGATTATGACAGTGAAGTATCGAGAAGGAAACCGAGCACGCGGGCTGGTGAGACAGTATGGGAACCCTGGACTGCCTAATTAAAGAGGTATTCTGTGAATAAACGATGTATATTGGTGCGGCATAACATAAACTATAGACTGGTCAAAAGGTACTAAATCGGTGAGACGATTATAGAATCAAGGGTAGGACTGCCTCCTTGGACAGCGACATAAACAATACACATGAGGCTATATGTAGGTCCCGTATGAATAATGGCCTGAAGTTTTGACGTGGAGTACGTTAGTCAAAACTGACGACGTGCTATGAGGCAATGGTCGACAGGCTCGAACAGTCATTTGTGACCAGGAAGAAACTGTGACATGCTATGTGTTATATTGGTGGTTTGGATTTGGAATTGATACAGTCTTGAGAATTTGATGATTTATATTTCAGCATGGTTGCGTATTAATGTGAATAATCATGCCAACCGTGTATACCTCATGTATTTGCTATGGCGGCTTGGAATGAATGTGGAATGACTGACTAGAAGGAATACTGTGATATTATGTATGGGATGGGGAGGGGGGAGGGGGGGGGGAGCAATCGCTGTATGGAGAATGGAGCGTAGGAGCAAGACGAGTGTCTGCCCTTGGCGGTGATCCGGGGCATTAATTTAGAGAAGAAATAAATAACAGGTAGAAAAGAAGGAAGGGAATAAGCAAGATGGGAAAGGTATAATTGAAAGGGGGAAGCTGCTATTGTCATGCAACTTGGAGCTTCCCTAGCCCGCTTAAAAGGGTCTTATTTATTTGATATTCTAAACAAAAAGAAATTACTGTTGAATAATTTATATGTTTGAAACTCAGCCTTAAGAGGTGGTCCTCGGGTGGTCCATTGGATAACCCAGGGCGTGCTGAAAAGTACCAATTTCTCATTTACTAAATTCTAGTGTTTACTACAGACACACATCTTGTCGTTCCGTGCTGGAACTAACACTCACGTCTGGATGCGCAGGAGGAAAACGCATCATGTTTACTTACCAGGCGGGCCCACAAGTAGTGTGGCCTACCGCAAAACCTCAATGAGGTTAAAACAAGGCAGGGTCAAACCCTGAAATAAAAGGATCCGGGAAAAGCCGGGTAATAGAAATACTTACTAAACTGACACACTATTGGAGTGATGGGAAGAGACAATGCAGCAGTAATTTGTGGGAGTTGAGACGCTCGCGTGGGGAAAAGAATAAATTAAAAGCTAACTTACCGTAAAGGAACTGTAGAAGAGCCTGTTACAGAATGAGTTGCTGTTAGTGTTATTAGTTATAGCAGAGACAGTTGGATAAAATGGAGGCAATATACCTCACTCGGATCAAGAAAAGTCCGGTAGAAAGGGTTTATATATATATATATTCTTTTTGCTGTATCTAACTAGATAACAGTAAAGAGATATTACTTACCATATCACGAACGTGTCTGTGATGACCTTAGTAGGAGTAGCTCAGGCAGTCTTAGTCTGAACACCCAACTGGGTGAAAGTTAAGGGAACAGGGACATTTGAAGAGAGAAATATATATAAAGGATCTGGGCGTACCAGTAAAAATCTAAAATACTTACCTACAGGAAAATAGGATCGGATGACCATCGTTTTTGTGGAGTGGTATTCGAAAATCCATGACAAATGGGGCGGATACTTACCTGACCAAAAAGGGGGCCAACACTAGCAGAGTGCTCAGCATGAAGTTGGTGGTTAATGCATCAGGAAGTAACTGTGGGCCGCCATGGGGCTAAACCTGTTAATACAAAAACTTACCACGTCTGGGATACCAGTGTTATGTGTGAGGGTAGGGGAACCACCTGATCACTATTCTCTATCGTTTTACGAATCACTTGAGTTGTTTGGCCTGCTGTCAATGTTTACATTTTATGGTTTTGAAAGTAGTAATGGCTGGAAGGTGAGCTGTTCGAGACAAAGCCCTTACGTATACATATATTATCCGGAGGGGCTCTTTTACTTACCCAGGGCGGATAAGCTGCGCGGACGTATCACACTGGCTGCAGTTGAGAGGCTGTTCCAGATGTAAGGTTAGCAGCTCAAGATATGTGCACAATTCCAGAATGACATCCGGAAATAAGTGATGGTTTTATTACACACTAAGCAGTAGTATAGGTGTGAATGGCGAGCATGGCTGACGGCTTATTTGAGGTACTTCATGAGATGTGATTAAATATAGGATTTGGGTTATCTGTGTCTATGATTTTGTCGGGCATCTGAGAAGTATCGCGAGAAGGTTAAGTGACTTATGAGTGTTTGAATGGTATTGACAATCAAGTAAGTAATTAGTCAGGTCCTAATCTACAGAGGATCATCCTTTTGTACCGTCCGAGGAAATGGAAAAAGGGACTTACCTATTATCTTGTATAAACCGCTTACCTTGAGAAACCCCCCTTCATTGTACGGAAGGGAAAGGGAAGGATCCGGTCAGTAGGGACTCGATGGTGCGACAAAGAACGCAAAATTAGGACAGGTGCCAAGGGCATCTGAACATATGAATACTTTATAACACTACTGACTTACTTGAAAACATCCACTGTCAGGAAGGTTCCGGACTGCGTCAGGGAATCTTTCGGAGGAAAACTTAATTGAAGTGGGATGTACCTGAGAAGGTGTCGTTATTATCTTTGTTCTTTTGGTATGAGTGTATGCGTGTGCCTATGTACACACATATATATGTTTTTTTGTATGTGTCCATCTATAAGTAGAGTGCAGTGAAAAATCTCACTGAACTAGATGTATAGGTTGGAAGAAATTCCGCGAAGGAAGAGAGATCTGGTGTACTTACCCTGAGGGGGAATAGCGCAGCGAACCCCTTAATCACTTCTACCAGCCACTTGTTCTAGGGGTGTAGTGACTCATGGCATGCGGAGTCCCCTCGCGATCAAAGTCAATGAGAAAATGCCTGAATGTGTACAACGCATGATCCGGCGAGGTGTATCCAATGCATTCTTTGACTATGTATGTCTAGAATTTATATTATCTACGATTTCTTGTTTTGTATGAAAATGTTGGGGATTTGATGACTTACCTGTTGAAGGTCAGAACGACCGACATGTTGCTTTTGACGCTCCAGTGCTTTCGTGTTACAGCCGTGTTGTAGAAACTTACCTAGGGACGATTGTAATTCACCATATCCAAACGCAATTGTTCGTCGAGTGTTGTCTAGTGCTATATATATATAGTGCATGAGTTATTTAGCCATGTGCTGGAACGAGGGTGGCAACTCTAGGGATAATCATCTAAAGGTGTAGGTTTTGGGAAGGTTATGATGCTCGTTACCTGCCCTCTGTTACAAAACACCGGAAATTTCGGTATGGGCAGGGGAATAATTGAACTTACTCACTTCGACCTGGGAGGTAGCTAATATCGCCAGGTCGACAGATCATTGTTTCGGGAACTGAATTTGTATAATCTGACATTGAGAGCCCGTATGAACCCACACTTAAAAGTGTATAGGGTGAAATACTCGAGAAGGAAAACAGACTGCTGGGAAGAAATACATCCAGTAATGATATATGATATCAGTTTGCTTGTATGATAAGTGCCTAAGGTAGGTAGGAGCTGCAACAAGAGACTAAAAGGAAAGGGGAACTCCTAACAACGCCGGGAGCCCAGTAGAGAAGCTTTAAAAGGACCTAATTATCTTATATACATATATACTCTACAATTAAGGTGTATTAATGGAAACCGTAGTTAGGTAGTTAGTAGAAAAGGCTGCAGGTACGACAGGCCGAGGGTACCATGATTGATGGACAAGAGAATAGGGCTAGAAGATCCTGATGGGACGGATTTTAAACTCCATATTGCAAATGAGAACCGACTAGCGTACAGCTAGTCTGAGAAAACCCCCCAGTAGCTGTACTGTATAAGTACAGTAAAGCGGTATTTTGTATATTACCTAATAGCAAAGAAATCGTTTATAAAGAAAAGATATGTAGATTGGAAGTATGCAGATGCTTTTTATTCATGATCAGTGCCCAAATTGGTGAATATGTGAGGGTATATTTATAGGTATCAAACTAATATAAGCTTAAGTGGAAATTGTCCTTTAGGCAGCTAGGAGTTAAGAGACTGCGTCTCCAGAAAACATATCCTCCTGTTTAAACCATTAGGAGGGGGTATGGTCTCTTGTTTGTTTGGATAAGCATGAGGGCTGACGCAGTGAACGAGTAAAAGTGACAATAGGGCTTGCGAAGAATAATAGTATTGTCCAAAGTGTGAAAAATATAGTCCGTTAGATAGATGGGTGTTTTGAGACTCCGGGCAGAATGACGCATGGTAGGACATCTGGTAGCCGTCCAGGAGGGGAAAAAGCGGCCGTTTAGTCGTCCCCCTCTGGAAGAAATGGAGGAAAGAAAGAAGGGTAATAAAATAATAATTGTGGTTCTTAAAGTAATGCGTAGTGATAAAATGAATTGGCAGCACGATATAATATCTGCGTGTTGAACAGAGGAGTTAGTTGGGAGAAAACCTACTCGCCATGCAGAGTTAGAACAGCCAGTAGTTGTAGTAGGGGTTGGGGATTGACTCCCCATGCCAAAGTCAGGGTTGATATTTCCAGGCAGGTACTTGCAACAGCGACCCAGCACTACTGTCTGAACACCTTTCATGCTTACTACTAGAATAGACTCACCTTGGGCTTTCAATCGTGAAAGGGAGTCCGGAAGGGGCTAAGCCCTGGAGGATTCCTTCAAGCGGTACGCTAAGTTTGGGGAAGAACTTACCCATTCAAACTGTAAGTAGAAATCTTTTATCTACTCCATTGAGGCATCGCCCATAGATGATGGAGGATTGCTTTGAGATCTAACTAGGTGAGGGTTCGCCCAACCGGTTAAATACTGAAAATCAATTAGGTATATGATAGGCATTCGGGCCTAGCCTTTAAATACTTTGAGAGTTGCCATCAACCGCCACCACTGAATTTCCTGTCGTTTGTTTTGCCCATGTCAAGGTCTAATGCTATGAATTGTATGGAATATTGCAATTAAACTAATTATTGGAATAAGTTGAAAATCTGAGACAGGTTGAAAGGCTCTTACTTGAGCTGTTGCAGGATTATAAGTATTCAAGTTCTATTGCGTTGAGTCCACACCGCGTCAAACTCAGCGATTGAATATACAAATGTATACTGGAGTTTACCAAATTGTAATTATTGTACTGTGGAACTATGCATCTCTTGATAAGTCTCTGACTAAAAGGTGAAGTAGGAATTGAACACAGCGACCTGTATATCCACACCTGTGGGTTTTAATGTTGACTCAGGGCTACATCTTTGGATTTTAAAACGATATTTTAACCTGGTAATTGCATGCAGAATTGTCGTTTGATCTTGCATTTTGAAGGGTGGTTTACCTGATGGGTGGACCTGAGAATAAATTAGTAGATACGTATACTCAGGTCAGGTAATAGGATTGAGTAACATCCGGAGTGTTGACCAAGAAAGAAGCCTGAGATGCTCATCTGTCAATTATGAATAAACTCTTTTACCTGTACAGGACTCTCATGTTTATGTTTGAGTAGGATATGTACGGCTATTCTTACATTGAGCGAGTGACTATACCTGAGACTAGGAATTCTTATTGATTACCACGCGAGTATGAGTACAACAATAGCATCTAAAGTAGTTTCCCTTAATTGCTTAATTTGACCCAAATGTAAACAGCAACCGTACAATATATTATTGGCGAACATTCTGACTCATTTTTAGGAAAATCATTTTTTTTGTCCCACACATCGGATGTACTAACTTTAAGCTTGGTGCCTCACAATGGTACAGACTAATAATATTTGGCTTACTGAGTTATGAGTTACTTCACATTAATGAAGCACTCACTATGCGTACATTTTCCTGACCTTTGACCTCAGTTTTGACCTTTCCCTGACCCCTACATCATACTACGCACACCAAATTCAAAATCAGCATACTAAAATTAGGGTAAACCCATTTTCAAAGTAACTATATCAATCCACTCGCACTGAATTATAATATTGACTTTTTGACCAGTTGGCCAACAATTGCGTAACACTCAGTAGCCCATAGTCCTACTGTCCTTCTGTAAGGACGGCTGGGAAAATGAGCCAAATTATACCTTTATTGCTTAACATCATGTTCACAAAAAAAGACACACATCCTCAGACATGTTCTTTTCACATGTTATGACATTTTGATAAATGTGGCTTGGAAAATGTTCTAGATAACACAGGAATTAATTCCAGCATTTTCCTGGTTATCATTTTCCAAGATGTATGGATTTTGGGACCTCAGTCTGACATCATAGCGGTAACCATGGCAACCCTTGACAAAAATTGCTGGGAACTTGGAGACTTGAGCTTTATGAACCAAAAACACAATTTAAAATCTATGGATTTTATCTTTAGTAAACAATCTCTTGTTATATGTCATATAGGTGTCCTACATGTAGGACAGTAGGGTTATCTGGGTTAACATAATTTTATCATGCTCCTTTTTTGCAGACATGCCTCTCTACAATCTCTCTACGGAAGCGTAGTTACATTTACTTTTTTAAACATTTTTATCAAATAGTCTAAGACGTCAATTTAAATGTCAGATGAAGCATGCCATGGATGGTAATAAGGAGTGATGGAATTTTAATGAATCTCTCCTTTTTTTAATGCCTGGTGCAAAGAGGTGAACTTGGAGTGTTCATATCTAAGATGGCAGACGTTGAGAAGATGCCCCCTTTTGGACTAAAATTTAGTTTGATTCCAAAACATGATTTAGCATGTATCATCATCATCATATATCATAGGCAGCCCACACTACCTGTCACCACTTGTAGACGGACCAAACAGAAAAGCCAGACAATATAACTCTCTTGGTTCGTTTATTAAGAATTGCGATATGCTAAGGTTTCAAGTGTCATCAGCTTCTATTAGCCTTTTTATCAGCTTCTATCATCATTGGTCCAGCAGTACCTGTCTTCGACCACATGTAGACAATCCAGGCACACTTCACCAAAACAATTAGCATATTGTCAGATAGATATTACCTCCTCACATGGTTATTTTATACATACTCCCAGTCATTCCTTCCATTATCCTCCAAGAACTATTTTCTCCGGTGAATCAGACCCTACATTTAGCCTACTCCATTACATTAATATTCTTATACTCCTACTACTCTATTTCCACCTTGCAGCATTTCTCTCTCCACTGCATTACCCTTAAATAAGGTTTTGTCAGTGCCTGGATGCCAATGATTTTCGAAAATATTTACTGAACATGTCATGATTAATCAGGCACAGTTAAGCCACTCCCTTCCCCCCCCCTTTCATATCAATATTTTCCATGAACATCTCCTTTACCTCCTTTTATAGCAAAACGGTTATCAATTGTGTTATCCAAAAACATGCCTGATACCCTAGTAATATGTTTATCCACCAATCAACAAGTTCTCTCCAAGGTGGATCCTGATTCTGTTAATATCAATATTATTGTTGAAATGTATTGCTACATCCAGGACTGTGCTATTTGCAGTACTATAAATAGATCTTTCAATTTTGTAAGATATCACGTAATTGGAGACACGAATTATAAGCTATTGAAGCATTTGTGTTGTTCAACAATAAAACCCATCAAATATAAAGTAATATTTAACAAACTGCAAGTGTAACAATATGATATAAGAAGTTTTCTCATTCTTTCACTAACTCTACCGCTATTACAGATATCTGTAACAGGCAGGCAACAGAACGGCAATGCACTTTACCTGGTTCAAGTCTCTGGGGGCAAGTCTGATCCAATAACAGTTTAAAATGAAATGATTTCACGCTTGTTACAAGGATAGTGGAATTGATATTCATATAATTATCAATAAAGAAAATTATACTTAGCCATCAGAAACATTTTTCTCAAGCTATCAGTATTTCATTAAAATGCATGTCCCTTTATGGAAAACTGTGTGCACATCTGCACCTTTTATCCCGCAGTCTATATGAAAACTTTTCACCATGCAGGACATTTGGTCCTGCAGATTTTTGTTCTTTGCAGGCCCAGCTCAATTTTTGCAGGCCTGGATATCGGAGTACAATATTGCTATTTAAAGCAAGTGTTTGTACTGACAATGATAATGAATAAGGTTCCTCTAAATACTTTTATGTTAAAATCAAATCAACAATTTTGATATGTAATTTACTAAAGAAAATATTCAAGCTTTCTGTTTTATGCTGTAGAAACCTTAATAATAGTCCGATTTACAAGCCGTAAAAGATGGCATATAGGCAGGACTTTCTAAAAGACAGCCAGCTAAATGGACCGGCAGTATCCTTTGTTTTACCGGACCAGCAGACTTCTTGCCGGCTATAGCCAGTGCAGGTTTTCGTATAGACTGATTGTAGGCCTACCTTACCCGATCTTTATCTGAATGTACTGATGTAACTTTCATAAACTATCGCTAAAAGGAGGATTTTAAAGGCCAAGAATCGGACAGATGAAGCAGGCAAAGCAATCTAGTAAGCAAAAGGAATTTTAATGAATAGAACTGTTCTCCTTTAATCATAGGTTGATGGTCCAGAGCTGACAGGTGGACTGTGAGTGGTCAGGTCTAAGCAGTCAAACATAGAGCAGATGCCCTACTCTCGATGTAAACAGCTCCACAGGGAGCTGCTCTCAGGACTAAAAATAGCATGCTAAAGTAACTAAAGGACACTTCATTCGTCAATTCCTTCCCACACTGACAAGCTGTATACACTATTCATGGGTCAACATTGTGTAGATCACCATTATTCTCAGATTATGAGCAGCCCACACTACCTGCCGCCTCCACATGTAGGCAGTCCTGAGACACACCACAGAGTCAAACTGACAAAAGCCAGATAGATGATACTCCAGTCTCAATTCTTTTATTCATATCTCACACTGCTGGTTCATAAGGACTTCTCCATTCTAAATCCTTCCTCTCTCTCCAACTGTCTCCTTTCTCTCCCTCTCTCTCAGGTCACCTCTCTCATTTACTTCCTACTTGCATTCCCTTTTCTACTTTCCCTAACTCTTGCTCTATCATCTTCTTGCATATTTATATACATGGTCAATCTCCCCTCCTTTATACAGTGAAGATTCTTTGCCAAAATAGATCATCTTGCTTTAACACTTAGCTTAGATGTAATATACTATGTTCCGCATAGCAATCACCCTATTCCATAATGTTTATTTTACATTATCATATGATTATGTGTCCATTCACTGTATTACACTTAAAAACAACCTAATATTCCTTTCATCCACCTATACCAAAACAAAAAGAGCCACCGGAATCAAGATGAAGATAGTTTAAACGATAGGTCCAATCCAATATATAAATTAAAACGTGAACGTGATTTGAAATCCTGGTAAATATGATGCTGATTATTACCTTCATAATTCCAAAACAAACTTGCAATTTAAGAAAAGAGAAGTATACCAAATTAATCCTTAACCTTGTGTTTACCAAAACTAGTACAAATGAAGTAGAATTAACTGTAATCACTTCCCTCCTATAACATGAATATGTATTTAAATTACCCCACTAATAAAAAGTGTACTGTTTCAATTGAGCAGGGTGGTCTGTTGACTAATGAGGTATTTCCCAAATAATATTATTTACCTTCGAATTATGACCAGTGTGTTTGATAATCAGCTTGATATAGCTATTATCAGAAAAAGCCAAACAAATGCTGTGTGCGCTAAAGAACCTGTAATCTTGGAATAAACAGCAAGTTTTCTTGTTGTCTGTGTGTTAATTTCACTTGAAGTAAAGTCTAGAACTGTAGTGCAAGGAATTCTAAGTTTTAGGGATGTTCAGGCTCAAATATATAAGTATATCTTGGTGTGTAAGAAATGGAAATAGGAAGTGAATAAGAGTTCTGCTCTGAGGGAGAGAGGGGCAGAGAGCTCGAGAGAAAAGAACCAACACAGTGATGTATGACTAAAAGAACCAAGAGCAAAGTATCATAATTTTGGCCAGTTGTCAGCATGACTCACCATGTAGGCAGTCCTGACAGGTAGTGTGGACTGGTCATGAGAATAGTAGTGGTCTACACATGTAGGTCCATGAACCGTGTTTACAGCACGGCAGTACAGAGAGGAATTGACAAATCAAGTGCCCTTTAGTCACTTTAGGATGCTATTCTTAGTCCTGGAAGCAGGTCTCAGTGGAGATGCTTATGTCCAGAGATGGGCATCTGCGAAAATCAAACATAGATTTGTTACTAATGCACAAGTCTGAATCTGTAGCGAAAATAATACTGATTTTGAGTGATAAATATTTCTATTTTTGTGTGTCATAGCAAAATGAAATAATGTTTTAATATTTTCTAGTTGCAAAATAAAACTGAACACTGCTTTAGTGTTTAATATAATATAGGATTTTGTACTGCCATAGTCAGTAATACTGTAAGTTGAGCCTGATGATAAAACCAGTGCAACATCCGGCAATACAGTTTTCATACACCTATCACTTGATACTACATGTCCAAAGTGTGATTCCTTCATCGTAAATGATTTAAAAAAAACAGCCTGTTCATAGCAATTGTTCAATGTCAATCCGCATTTTCATTGAGCCACTTTTATATAGTCACTGTAAAAGGCAAGCATTATCCTTGCATGATTTGAATCTTGACATTACAGTGCTAGGGTAATTAGAGTATCAAAAACACTTAAATCAGAGTATAAACGTTGATGTCAACATTTTACCATTACCAAATTGAATGACGGCCAATGCACTGCCAGAAGGCTGGACATTAGCCATAACGCCAGTACACATGAAGGGGATTATTTTCTGCACCTGTATGTTGGAGGAATCCTTTGTATTACAAGATATAATTAGCCTGTGGACATCTGCAGCTTAGAGCACTGACAACAGTTAAATCTAGATGGTGTCCCAACAACAGGCAGTAACCAGACACCAAGTGCACATGCCCATCGGGTAATTACCTGCAGCAGGTATGAAAAGACATTCTGATGGACGGAAGCCTCTCTAGCATCTCCAATTGAAACTAGGCAACTGTAGTGGCCTGTCACATGCAGCTATTCATGCAGATATCCCTTGACTACCGCCTATCTACTGCGACTTTATTTAGTTCCCCCCAGGCGCACGTGTCAGACCTTCATAGAATGTCCTAAATAAATCCACATTTTCTGATCACAGACGTATTATAATGAATTCATTGTTGTTGTTGGTATTTTTATGATATTCATTTCTGAACACTATGCTATATTCTGCAGTGATAATGTCACAGAGTTCCCCACTGTACATAGCAATTGAAGCTTTTAGAATCATGCCAAGCTGAGGAAGTTAGCCATGCACAGTGGAACACTCCTCCATAATGTTATATATCAGCTTGGCGAGTGAATATCTCCTCTGTCATTCTCCTCAATGTGTCAGGCTATATGCTAGAAGAGTAAAGAGTGCACCCAATGGCTCCATACAGTGGCCATTGTCTGTGTCACATCCTGGCCTGCTTCTATTCCACTACCCTTGGGTGCCCCATACAACTTCTCTTTCCTCCAGTACAATGAGGCTATTACAGTTTGATTGACGCATACGGTATTCGTCGGACATTGCTGGAAGGTATACATTCCAACACCGGTCCTGTTGGCATCCAATGTATCATCATTATAAGATAATAACTTACTTACTTACAACATTACACTACAAATTCTCCACACACACTACATGAGAATATTGCTAGGTGCCAACCCATGCAGCCAAGAACAGACTCGCAAGGCTGTTAGAAAGCAAAACAGATCTATGCACAATTAAAATTGCAACAACAAATCAATTCAAACCTATTTATCACTTCAATTGAATTCTGCAAGACCTTAAAAACACAGTACTGATTAATCAGTAGGATGCATTGGGGTGTTAAAATGTTTGTGACATTTGGCTGATAAGTTGATTCTCAGGCTGTCAATATCAGATATTATACTTTTTTGCACCTCATTGCTCTCAAGAGTATGGACATTTATTGTCCCTAATCAGAGTACTCTGTTAAATCAAGATTAAGATTCACAAAATTAAATTGCATAAACCACTAGACACAAGAGATCCAAGTGTAGTGGCAATTTTGGAAAAACATTATGTCTTTATTTTCCTATACACTTACAACATGCTACCTACATACTACAGCCATGACACTGCACACAGAAGTAACCCGACATCCGTCGTCTACTGACACACTACCCTTCCATACCATTCCCCAGGCTCTGGCATCTATGCAGACCTTAATATTATCAGTCCACATGGACTGGCTGAGTTAGAAGCCCTAAGGGCTATTGGTGGCATAGAGCGGCTCTAAAAGCGATGTCTGTATTGAATTCCACCATAAGGACCCACCTCCTAGCACATGGCAGGCTACTAGCTTTACTTGCTTACTTATCCTCATATGAATGATAATAATCTTTCTCTGAGCATTTCTTTTTTTTACAATACTAGGGATTGTTGTATAAAGTATATCTATACTGAAAAACAAATGCCCTTAAATACATAGATGTTGGGTAATGCTACGGTTTTATGGCGTTATCAACCTATCCAGACCCAATGCTAATAAATTAACATTAGGCCTAGCTAATTAATACCTTTAGGGCCTATGATATGATATCTGAATTCTATTCAAGAGTATTAGAGTATGTTTTTCTACACAAATTCATATTTAAGTAGTTCTAATAATTCTCAAATGATATGATCCACTTCCAAACCTGAATCCCTGCAAGTAATCGATAGCATAGAGAACTCCTCTTCAGCCACTTCTGGGAGAGATCCTCATTTCACCTTGTAAAGTGCTCCTTGACCTATCATAGATGGATTGAGATTCAAAGTCTGGACAGTTGGAGAGGAAGCAGTGATATGGGATACTTTAAAAGCTAGTAAGGGAGTGCTTATTTTTAACAACAGGGGGGGGGGGCAGTGAGATTAAACTTAGACCAAAGATGTCTTTTCAGATGGCCATCCAAGAAGTGATGAGATGACATATTTAATTTGATCTGTGGTGGCCAAATTTTATGGCTCTAATCTCATATAGCCTTGGATATGTACCACATACACACTGTTTCGTTTGTCAGCAGCTGACATCTGGTAGGCACCTGCTATTATTTCATGGTGAATAGGATCTATCAATGTTAAACCTAAGGGAGAACTGTATGCGAGTGAAGCGTGAAATAACCCTGTGTAGTATTTCAGGCTGTGGCTGTATTTCACGCTGCTAGGTCGCTATGGGGTCGCTATGGGGTCTCCATGGGGTCGCTAGGCTACCGAGGGTTACGTGACCTGCGCGGAATTCAAAATGCTGGCCGACAGAAGTGGTTAAACAAACACCGCAGAAGTAATCAAACATCTCGGAAGTAAGCATACATGGACTGGATATCTATTTTCCATCGAAAACACATGAAATAATAGTTTTGGTAATATCCTTCACATTATTACAAAGTAGAAGAATCTTGAGACTCTAAACACCTCTAGCAATAGACTCAAAATGGGACTGAATTGAAGCAAGCTGGTGCCCTAGCAACAAGGGGTAACAACCCGGCATGTGTGCATGTCCATGGGCTGATTACCCCTAGCAGGTATGAAATAACATTCCGACAGGGAGAAACCAATTTTCATGCATCTCCAGTTAAAAATGAGGCAACTGTAGTGTCTGTCACGTGCACCATCTGCCAACCTCTGGAGGGGATCTTTAATACCTACATTGTAGCTTCCACCACGTACCCACCATAATATTATGCATCTTTCTGCTCTGCACAATTCATATATCCTCAGTAGTTCCACCTCATCCCTATCCTCTACTCTTGCCGTGAGTTATACACTGAAAACATAATTGTGATGATGCTTGTAGAACTAACTGCCCCCCCCCCCAAAGAAAAAAGAACACATCGTCGCCTCAGTATACAAAGGTTGTAAGTGAAAAAAATGGATTTTTTTTTTATTCTTTAATATTTTTCTTTATCCAATAAATTTTTGACAATTTTTGGAATTTTTCAAAAATGACCTTTTTCTGGGAGGTTATAGCTCAGTATACAAAGGTCGTAACTGAGAAAATGATGTTTTTCTCAGTATACAAAGGTCGTAAGTGATGTGGGAATTGTAACCCCAATGTATTTTATCATTAAAACAACTTATTTTGTGTGTTTTTTCTAACCATTCTATATCATTCCTATTGAATAGGTACATTTTTTATATTTTTACAAAAATATGCTAACTTTGAAGTGTGAAGGGGGTGAATTTAATGGGAAAATGACTGAAATTGCTTATTTTAGCCGAAATTTTACTGTTGCTAGGCAACAGCACTTTGTGTATAATTCTTTTAAATGACATAAGCAACTAAAAATATAAACAATTCATTTAGTGACCATTAGGCTTGAATTAATCAACTATTTGGGCATTTGTTTACAATTTTGAACTGAGGAAATCACTTACAACCTTTGTATTCTGAATAGATGTACAAAAATATACATGCAATTCAGTATACAAAGGTCGTAAGTGACCCAATTTTCCTCTTTTTTCCCCAATTATTGCCATATTAACTAAGGAATTAGGTAAGATATTTTAGAATCATTCATATAATTTGTTTTTAGTTATTGTTGTTTACATGGAGGATGATTTCTGGGGCAATATACCATGTATTTTAGAAATTACAGCCTGATGATTAAATTGATTTTTCTTATTTTGCTTATATCTCAAAACATGAATTTTCCACTTACGACCTTTGTATACTGAGGCGACGACATCTAGTTGGATAATGGACCCTTTTCCTGTGGTATCCATCTCGATACACATAATGTATATCTGGTGAGTTCCTGCTCTCCTGCTAATAATGCTGATAATGAGAAATACATCATACATTTCCATTATTTTCATCATAAAATTTGACCTAGGAATGGTAATTTTATTCTGTTTTGACCATAGTAACCCCCATGAATCATTCTGTCAAGGGGTATCTTTAATCTTTCTATTTGGAATGAAAATCATGTTTCCATGGCAACAAATATAAACAAGGACACCCATTTAGGCCTTAAAACGTTCTTTTTACATTCCAAATATAGAGGCTTTTCACCAGAAATGGAATGTTTTGTACATTCCCATTTTTTTCTACAGAAAAAAGTACCCTAGAGCAATTTTCACTCTTTTTCTTTCATTTAAGGCCATAGTGGCGCCCCCCTGGTGGCAAAAATCGGAACTAATCCCACATGGACTATCCTTTCTGCTTGGCTGCTCACAATTATTTATTCTGCTAGCAGAGTAGGTAAACTGCCTCTTGTCACTCTCCACCATGTACCCAGGGGATACCACCTGGTTGGCATTGTTTGTGTCACGTCCTGGTCTGTGTCCACTCCACTGCACATTGGGCGTCCCATGCAACTTCCGCTCTGACTTCCACTCCTACAATCAGGCTACTTCAGTTTTTTTTACCCATCCCTACTTTAATTTTCTCTTGCACATTTATTTTTAGATCCAGATTGCTTGGTGCAAAGCAATTTACTAAATATCAATGTTCACCTGCTCAACTGAAATGCTTATTTTTCTCACTTGCCTTAATGCCTTCAGTATTCTTGATTGCATCAGCCTCATCTTTAGTCATATTTCTTTCACCATGCTTTTACTTTTTTTATGTGTCCCTGTTCAAATGCTGAAGACCTCTTTAGAATTATCACTTCCTGCACACCTGTAGTTAGCTGTATTTTATACCTTTTATCAACTATTCTGATAATTAAGTTTCTGTAAGAGCAAGGCCAATTTACATGTCAGACAAAGCGGGCATTGAGATCTAATAGGGAGTGAAGGAATTTTAATGAATCAAGCTTTTTCCCCCCACTTATCTGAAGGTAGATGGCCTGGAGCTGACAGGGGGACTTGAAGTGGTTAGATCTACGCTGGCAGACATTGAGGAGCTGCCCCCCTCTGGGTGTACATAGCCTAAGAGGGAGCTGCTTATTTTATCAAATTGCTTTCAGTACTGTAGTGCTTAATATGTTATTCATGGATCCAGTTCTGTAGATCAGCATCATTATCAGATTATGAGCAGCCCATACTATCTATCATAGACATTCCTGTCACACCCTCACGGAATATTTATTATGATCACAACAGCCAGACAAATTAGATTTCTCTTTCTCTTGTATTATCTATATACCTAAGTGATTCATTCCATTAAAAGTTACAACGCAATTCCCGCTAATGAGCAATACTCTGCATCACTATTATCCTATTTGGTTTATGTTCATATCCCCCTTCTACCTGACTATGCTCTTTTCCTCCTAACATACTTCTTTCTACCTTCACATCAACACAAACAGCTCCTCCCAGTAGGCTTTGACAATGCCTGGATGCCAGTGATTGTAAGAAGCCCCACTGAAATTGTCACGATCAATGCAGTCAGACAGAGTTGATTTGCTCTCTTTATTCCTTCATGAATTTTCCCTTTTCTTCTTTTTCTACCAACACGGTTATGGCCATCAATGATTTTCTTAAAAAGGGCACCTAATACTCAAGTAATACTGTTTATCCACCAATCATCAAGTTCTATTTAAAATTAAACCTGGCTCTGGCGTCAAATAGAGCATTGTTGCTGCCACTTTGGAGACACTGTTTTTTTCAAAGTTATAAATAGCTCCATCAATGCTACTGGATATCAAACAATTGGAGACATTTTTCATAAAATTAATGCAGGTTTTTCACAAAAACATTAATGTTGTTCAGCTACAAAATCAATGAAATCAAATACCAATAGACATAACTCCCATGCAAGTGCAACCTGTGACAAAGTGGCATCCCGAAAACAATTTAGGAACTTTCAGTCCCTTGTTATCTACTGTCTTCAATAATTTATCTATTCTTATGATTACAGATAACTGCATGCATCTATACACGTCTTATATCCCTCTATCTCGATAATGTAACTTAAATTGAAGGAAGAGAAGGTATCAGACAAAGCATGCATAACAATCTCAGAGAGGGAAGGAATTCTAATTAACATAAATGTCCTCATTTGTGCAGAAGAGTTTTGAGTTGAGTTTTGTAACGTGTATTTATTCATAAATGATATTCTAATACAACAGACTTCAAAAAATGGTAGTGCATATACTATAAGAATGTACAGTGTATATCTAGTATGTGTCTTATACATCTATATAGTCTATGCTTCCAGATGCATAGCATTCATATCTATACATCCGGTACGGATAATACCCGAGGGCTCAGAACAGTTTAGTAGTTATAGCTTTAAAGAGTCATGAGATTGTGCAGATTAAGGATGTCACATATTCATCAATATAAGTGTTCCAAATAACAAATGATGATCTTACAATAATAATGATACTAACAATAAGCTGTAAGTACAATGTAAGTATCTTCAGTATACATCAGTGTGTTAACTGATTATCAGATTGTCTTATACGGTTGGTACTAGAGTTACAAGTTATGACATTAATACAAGAAAGTACAATTAATCAGGCGTCCAGACTGAGTTGGGAAATTGAACAATGTTTATCATAATCTCCACTAAGGAGTAGGTCTTCAATAAGGAGCAGTTGTACGTAAATATGAAATACAGTTAGTAAGTTAGTACAATAAACAATATATATGTATAAGTATGTATGTAAGCCTTGGGCCAGCGCAGACCATAGGGGGTCCAGAAAACTATACCCATTTATCCCAGGTCTGCACTGTCCAGCCAGCTCAATACATAATTCATCAGAGCAGACTGCCTAGACTGCAGTCTGCCTGTGCCATTTCAAGTTAGACCAGGCCATGATGAAGGGTTTCGCCAGTGTCTTAAAACCATCCCTAGTGCCTTTAAGTCTGCAGTTAGGAGGTAACTTGTTCCAAATGTCAATTGCCCTATATAAAGGACTTTTCCGGTAACTCATCTTAATGTCTATAGGATAAATTAACTCAGCAGTATTGGCTGATCTGGTTTGCCTTCCAGCTGTATTGGTCCTCTTTAAGTTTATACCAAAGTCACTGGACACATGTACCCCTGAATATAGGTACCTGTGTATCAGTAACACCAGCTGCAAGTCAAATCTAATGTCTAAGTAGTCTACACCACATTCCCTGTGTAAACCCGCAACCGGGTGACGCAGGTTTGTGTGTAGACAAACACGCAGGCATCTATTTTGTATACGCTGAAGACGCTTTTGTATTGTTTCAGTTAATCCATTATATAAGTAACCACAATAATCTAACACTGGTAAGATTGTTTGTTTATAAACAAGACACGCTGTTTTGATTGGCATCATTTTCCTTATCTTGCAGAGCATGTGTAGTCTATACCAGACAGTACTGATAGTTTTACCAACAGTTCTGTTAAAATTCAGGTCTTTGTCAATAGTGACACCCAAGTACTCATATTCATTGCAGACTTTTAGCATATATGCCCTCCCATTTTGATATTTAATGGTGTGTCATGAGTTTTGCCATTGAGTAACATAACCTGAGTTTTGTCAGTGTTAATACAGAGCCCACTCTTTGTAAACCACTCAAAGACTCGGGTGGAATCACTCTGTAATAGATTTTCCGCTATGCATGCAGATTTGTGTTTGACGTAGAACACCACATCATCTGCATACATAGACACTTTGCAGTGCTGCAGCACATCGGGCAGGCTATTAATATAACATATAAATAGTAAGGGTCCCAGTATGGATCCCTGGGGCACGCCAAAAGGAACTGGCAGGACAGTTGAGGTATTGTCATTACATGTTACTCTTTGATTCCTTCTGGCTAAATAGGCTATAAACCAATTGGTATATACTTCGGGTAGACCTATGGACCTAAGACGGTGTATAAGTTCACCATGATGGATTGAATCAAATGCTTTCCTCACGTCCAGGAAGCAGGCAGCTACAGCTTCCCCCCTGTCCTTGGCCTCGTAGAGGTTATTTACAAGGTTGAAGACTGCATCACCTGTCCCCCTAGACGTGCGGAAGCCATACTGAAATTTAGACAGTTTGTTATTTTCCTCAAGCCATGAGTATACTCTAGAGTAAATGACCTTCTCCATCACCTTACTGGGAACTGGAAGGAGTGAGATCGGTCTCCAGTTTCCAATAGCCCTCAAATCCCCTGACTTGGGAAGGGGAACAACCTTTGCTGTAGACCAGTCTTTCGGAAAAGCCACCTTCTCCAGACAGGTATTAATAATGTTAGTTAGTTGAGGAATTAATACTTGTAGTGCATCTTTAATAACTCTGGATGAGATATGATCTAAGCCACTAGACTTATGGGTCTTGATGCCACTAACAATGCCAACTACTTCAGTAAAGGTAATAGGATCCACACTTAGTGGGTCTGCACCTATACGTGGGATAGGCATATCTCTCACATCAACATCATCACCCAAACTGTCGAATAGCTCTCTGCCTACATTTGTGAAAAACTCATTAATATAGTTTGACACCTCACCCCCCAATACTGGTTCATTTGTGATATGGTGGTCAAATGCAATATGGCTGACCCCTTCAGTTTTTTTCCCTAATAATATATTTAGTTCTTTCCAAAATTTGGTTGGGTTTTCAGATAGTCGCTCTAATTTATCCAAAAAATAATTATCCTTGGCGCTATTGCTTTGCTTATTAATCTTATCCCTTAGGCTTCTGGCCAGATCAAGGAGGTCTGGATTATATTCTCTATTTTTGCAATATTCATACATCACTTGATTCCTTTCATATATTAATTCAAGGATGTCCCTATTCATCCATGGTTTACCATGGTCCTTATAAGTCATTGTCCTAATAGGGCAATGGCCATCTAGGTACTCAGTAATATATGATAAAATGATAGACCATTTTTCATCCACATCAACGGTGCTATTAAAGGATACCCAATCAAGGTTAAAAAGATAGTCTTCAAAGTCATCAACGTCATAATGTCTATATGAGCGGCCCGTTATGGTGCGCTGTACAGGTTTGACTACATATCTCTTGCGGGTAGCAAAGGTCGGGAGGTGGTCACTGTAGAAAGCTGGAAGGACCCCAGCTTCAGCCACAATCTCACATGAGGTTGACATCAAATCAATGCATGTGCCACCCTGTAATAGAGGATTTGGGTTTGGGCGGGTTATTTCATTAATTACATTATTCAAGTTGACAGTTGAGATGCATTTATTATATAGCTTAGTCTTCCAATCATCAACATCCAATAAATCCACGTTGATGTCACCCACGACCCAGATTTCCCTGCCATCTAGCAAGGGGTTCTTACATGCATCTATTATTGATCTAATGCATGGGGTTAGGGTTCCATCTGGTGGTCTATATACATGGATTATTGAAAGCAGTCGGTGTTTGGGCTGGGTGATGTTAACAACCTGCATCTCAATGTCCTTATTTGACAAAGTGAGACTATTCATAATACTACAATACTCATAAAGTGTGTTTTTTACATAGCAGATAAGACCGCCACCAGTCTTATCCACCTTGCGGTCTAGTCTAAAGTATTGATAATCCTGTAATTGTACCTTTGCGTCCGGGATCTTATCTGTTAACCAGGATTCCGTGACACAACAGATATCAAACAGGTTCACCACATCACATAGACCAGTCATTTTCAAAAACATGCTCCTTATATTAATTTGACCTATCTTTAGACCTTTAAGAAGGAGAAGACCTAGGGCTGACAGGTGGACTTGGAGTGGCCAGATCCCATCTGGCAGACATTAAACAGATGCCTTTCTCTAGATGTACACATCCCTAGCAAAGGAGCTTTTTTTTATGGGATTAAGCATTCCTAAATTGAATTGAAGGCAATTGGTTCATCAAATCCCCCTGTGTACTGTGGTACTGAACACAGTATTTATGAATCCACATCATACTGTAAATTAGCATTACTATCAGGTTATGAACAGCTCATCCTTTACCGTGTATGGGTAATTGAAAACGCATATCACAGAAAATTATCCAATGAGATAATTCATATTGTTTGGTGATAGCTCTTATCATTACAAGTCTCACTTCACCAACTGAAATGCAATAACCCTGCACACTAGGGGACCGACACTTTCAGAATAGACAGAATCTCTTCTCGGCTTATCCTCATTTCACCAAGTAAAGTGCTTCTTGACAAATTTGGGATGATGGGTTTAAGCTGTTCAAAGTCTGGAGGCCTGGGGAGGGAGAAGTAATACGGAATACTTTAAGTGCTTCTAGTGGGGAGACCAAGGGGGTCTACTTCACCATCTCATCTTCACCTCCCGAGGCAAGCTGCAGTTGTAAACTGTACTTACTGCAGAAGTCAAAATGCTCAGATTATATAAAGGTCTAGAGCTGCTGCTGGGGGAGTATCTCTTAGGATTAATTTCCGATCAATTCCAATTATTCTGCTGACTCAGTTTATTTCCCAAATATAGAAGGAACTCAATGAGCATAATCAAGCATAAAGTGCACATGTCCGTACGCTGATTAACCCTGGTAGCTTCGGGATGATTTTGCAAGGGGCAACACCCAATTTTCTATACAGTTGTTTAAACATGGAGATATTGGTCATAGAGGTCCTTATTTGGGAAATAAGTCCGCAATGAATCATTTATCTTATTATTGTGTTTTTGAAAATAATATCTATTACTGAACACTATGCTACATTCGAAATAGTTATATTGCCATAGTTCATCCTCCCAGAAACGTCTGCTTAGTACCTTTTAACTGTTTAAATCCTTTGAAGTTATGTAAAACTTGGTAAGTAGTGATCCATGTCTATTAGAGTCAGCTTGGACACTGGATCTCCCCTATGTCGCTCTTCTACATGTACCAAACTATTATAGACTAGGAGAGTGAAGGGTGTGCCCAGTTGAGCAACATGGCAGCCATTGTTGTGGTCACGTCCTGGCCTCCGTCCACTCCACCGTACGTGAGTGCCCACTGCAACTTCCGACCTTTGCTCTCACAATGAGGCAATTTACTTTTAATTTCTAGATTTCCTTTCTTAACCTCATCCCTACTTCAATTTCCCCTCTCACCTTCACTCGATCCTTGATTCTTTTATGCAGTGTAACTCTATCTCAACGCCCGAAAGTTCAAATTGGATATTGATTCACTTTTGCTGTCAAAAGCTTTTTCTGTCACACTTTGTTGATTGTTTTATTTCCCCTAAGATAAAGTCCACTGCACACATGATAACACACCTGTATAGCCTGCTTGTTTTGGAGTGTTGGTCAAATTCCTGCAATAAGATATACCGAGATCCTTAGTCAGCGATGTCCCAGCGTCATTTGGCCTCTTTTATGAAGTAAATCGGTCAATTTGAATTTGAACCCTTCCGCCAAAACACCAGATATTTCCAACTTTATTGCCTGCTGCTGACGTCCGCCATTTTGTTCTGTGACGTCATACTCTGGACGTCGCTATGGCAAGCTCTTGTGGCTTAGCAACTTGTCATGATGATTTCACAGTACGGTGTTGGTTCTCTTACCCACACCATGAACATTGGTCCACAGAGGATGAACGGCTCACTATTATAGAACCTGCTATAACTTCCAGCATCTAATAAGGGGGGGAGGTTCAAATGAGCCCTACTTTGTTAATTTATTACAGATTAGGATGGCCCAGATCTGATTGTGGAGTGGGCGTAAGCACATGCCCCTCTCTGGATGTAAATAACTCCATCCGCCTCCAGTCCGTCACAGAAGCTAACAATAGCATCACAAAGTAGCTTTAATGTACTTTATTTCTCATATTTCTCATAGTTAATTCGGATGTCTCTGTTGAACCACGGTGCTTGATACACTATTCATAGACCCACATCTGCAGATCAGCATTATTATCAGCCAACACTACCCTTCACCACCTCTAGGCAGTCCAGACATTCATGACAGAGCTTTATCATGCTGACAGCAGGCAGACAGATGATACTTTACTCTGAATTCCTTTATTCATATCTCACAGTATTGGTTTGTGAGGACCTTTCCATCCTAAAGTGTTCTTCTCTCACCAACTGCTTCCTCTCTCTCCCCCTGTCTGTCTGTCTCTCTTCTCCTCCTCCTATCCTTTTCATAAGTGCCCTTCTAGATACCATGATCTCCTTATCTACAAACTCTCGTTACTCATAAGCCCTATACTATATAATTAATTGGTTATGCCTCTTTGAATGTCTCCTCGACCATCTATCTAAGGCAATTGCTTCTAACTGATTAAACCGATTAATAAATGATATTCGGCCTGTACACACTGTGAGGTTTATGTCGACATTCTCCTAATATGCTCATCCTGTCTTTTGATCCTACAGTATTATATTTCTACATCCACTTCATTACTCTCAACAGCACCACGCCCCAAATGGCTAGGTCCGTGCCTGGACATCAATGATTGTGGAAATGTTGACTGACCATGCCACGATGAATACTGTGTGAAAGAGTTGATTTGCTCTCATAATTTTCTTCTTTCATATTTACCGTACCGTTGCATTTCAGCGCCGGGTTTTGAATACATGCGCCGGTCTTGTATAAGCGCCGGGGGTTCGGGGATCTTGGAATAAGTCTTAAGCACTAAATATAGATCTGGAATAAGCATCTGTCTTGGATACCCGCCGGGGATAAACACCCCTCCAAAGTTATAAGCGCCCGGGCACTTAAATACAAAGGTACGGTATTTGCCTTTCCTGAATTTCCCATTGTTTATTTTTCTCCTGACACGATTTTGGCTTTCATCAGTATTTTCCAACTGGCCTCCTGGTACTCTAGTAATCTGTTTAGCTGACAATCAAAAGGTTGTACCCAACGTGGATTCTGACGCTCGTATTGCAAAACAAAATTATTATTTCACTTCTTGGGGAATCGCTTTTTGCAATACTATTGATAGTCAAATCTTGCTAGATATTCAGTAGTAAGCTGTAAATTTGCTGTAGATTAGAGCGGCAATGTTGCTCAATCTATATCATAAAAGTAAATACTAGTGCTTTACACAATGTAATTGAAACCTGTGACAATACAACCAAAATGGTTTGAAAGAGGGAAATTTAAGATTCATCTTCAGTCTCCCAATCCTTATATCAGTATGATATTCCATTTATTATTATAGTGACAGAAAAGCATGAAATCACATTCTGGTCAAAATCCTGGTTAACATCACACAGTTCCATTATTTAAAATTTACTCTTATCATGTAGATTTTATGTTTATGTATACTGAAGTAACTTATCTCTAATACTCTATTTATGACAGAGCAGTACTTTAATCCTACTACTTGCACCTGCTACCCTACATAGCCAGTAGTCTATTCCTGTGCTCTGGAGGACTCCGCTTACATTGTAAACAGGAAAGGGAAAACACGTATATGTCTTAGGAAATGTAGCGAGAAGCAAATGTAACCATTTTATGTATGACCTTATGATTTCCAAATAATGCAAGATCTACAACGATGTAGATTACATTCAGGTCTCACACGTTTAGTCAGAAATATACATTATTGTGTTTAATCTAAATTAATTGCTGAGAGTCCTTAACCTAATGCTCATTAAAGGAAATTATCTGTTGAATGGCCTTGGCTTCTGACCGCACATTCAATGTCTTATTAATTACAGCTCATTAGAATGTTAATCACTTTGCCCTGTCTCATCTGGTGCCAACTAACTAAATTATCCAAAGGTTAGCTCCTGAAGGACGTCCATAATTGGTTAATCAATAATGAAACTTGACGATGTCTAAAGTAGTCAACGAGTCCCAAAACTCTTATTAGTTTGAAAGTGGATGAATTTAAGGTTGGCTATGTTATTTTACAGACTCCTAATGTTAATGTATCTGAACAACGGAACAAGTGGAATTCTGGGTGTTTCTACTCACTGTGCCAAAATGGCGTTTATTTTGCATCATTTCCAAGAATATGAGACAGTTGAAAGGGGCGAAAGGTGCTACTGACGGTTCATGCAAGGAAGTAATTAATGAATTAAAAATATCTATTGCTTTGATCGTAAGGAATTTCCAGAAGAACAAACAGACATTAATGATACATTAGGGAACAGCGATACGATGCGATATCATGTTACATAAATCAATGGTTACTGCATCGGTAGATAGCTGAACTGCTTAGGGTTTAGGTCATGCTGGGGAAGAATGCGGACAAATGATGGGCTAAAGGGCCGGATCACTAATGGGATTTAGAGGGGAATAAGAGCACTCGGGATACAAGGGATGATCTATGGTCATGTGTATGATGCGGTGTGTGAATATGACGGTCGGTACATGATGAACGCGAATAGGTATATCGTTATAGAGAGAGAAACAAAGAGACATAGAGACAGAAAGACAGACAGAGAGATAGACAGCGACAGAAATAAATAGACAGACATACATGGGTAGGAAGGTAGGAGAGATGGATCAGGAGAGTGGGGAGGGGTTGGGGGATATGCATGGAGGAGGATATTGGTTGCAGGGGTGGCAAGGATGCCGACAATTCATGTTAACTATTCCCCAAGATACGAGGAGCTGTCGAGCAATGTTCTTTAGCAATGTGCGCATGCCATAAAGAACCAGTCCTGGAATCAACCTACTTTTAATTTGACAGGGAGAAATCAATGCCCTGTTCTTCGCTGTTAAGAATTTCAATATGCAACTGGAGAGCAGGACTGAGTATTCCTGCACTGAATCCAAAGCTATTAATACCATTAATTTGTTTTCTGTCACTTGCAAGGGATTTCAATATGTGGTGAGAGGATAACCCTCAGTAAATTTATGCACCAAACAGACTATGACATCATGCCCAATCTGTTAGCGTCTCTGGTGTATATATAGGCCTCAAGGATGATGATGATGATATAGTGTTAAAACCAACACAGCCGAAGGCTGGCCAGCAGGTCCACAGGGCCCATATATAATACGGACCGAACCTGGGGCCTCAAGGCATTTCTGGGCGCCTAGGTGGGGGTTGGGGTCCGCATGTCGCCTGTCGATTTTAGGAAACGACCATGTCCATTGTCCCCGCCATTGTCACTATCTTTTCAACTCACCTGTCATTTGTAGCTAAAACAAATGGCAATGCACATGGCCTGTCGATTTTAAGAAAAGGTGATGTCACTATCTTGTTATTTTTACTGTCGTTTGTCACCAAGAATATATATATATATATACACATATCCCATGCATCACATTGGCGACACGTTTCATAACTTAATTATTGCGTTACTGGCCCGGTACTGGCATCTAAGTGAAGATATTGATAATCAGTGTCTTTGCTTTGCTATGCCATTTATTGTGTACATAATCGGCCAAGAGCAGTTTCCTTAGTTATAAGCCGTTACCCTTATAGAAAAAAACCCAGAGGCAGAGTAGAAGTTTTGGTACTATACGATGAAAAAGCTTGCACCTCCCCGACGGGGAATTGAACCCCGGTCTCCCGCGTGACAGGCGGGGATACTAACCACTATACTATCGAGGATTGAGCTGGACTTCCACCGTGTTACAGCGTTTATAAACCCGGATGTAGCCGTATGTGTTGTGAGGTAACAGGTGGACAAGCACAGGCAGGTATGACACACAGCCAGCCATATGCCGCCATCACACAGAGTACATGCTTCTCCATGCATTACGCAGAGTGGAAACCTATGTAAGTATGTGTGACAGCTGGTCTGTGAGATGGCATGCCCCACCCCCTTCTACTAAAGATGGGTTAGGAGCTAATTTGGGGTAGTATTTCAACGTAATTGTACTCATGATATCCATATGAATGTGTGTGTAGCTTTTTAAAGTATTCTGTTACTTGTAAATACTTAAAATGCAGGCGACTTTTTCTCTAATATATTTTGGGTCTCCTGACCTATTCTGACCTTGATTTTCTCTATATTATTTTATGCATGTACAAATACCAGAATATTTGTATGGACATTATGAACACAAAGACGTTGTGTAATTAGAAAATTTGCTCCTTATCCATCTCTAAAAAGGTCAAATCAAAAAGGTCAAGCCGAAAAAAGTTAAAAAAAAATAAAGAAGCCTAGCAACCCCCATGTCCCTCCTCTCCCCCACCCTTGGAACCATGTATCTTTGATTGCCAATCCCACTCCTATGGTTAAACTATTGCCATTCAGGCCGGTCCCAGAGAAGGGTGTTCACGAAAACACAGTTGGCGGGTTTGGGCTGAATGACCAAAGACAAGGTTGGACCTCGGGCGGGGATGGGAGGGAGGGGAATAAAAACACGTCGGTGTGCTCGTGCGGAAATCCACCATCCTCCTCCTATTGTTGAATGGCCACTCTCTAAGTATGTAATGTCGTTAAAAGTCGGGGCCGAACTACATCATTCTGAATCTTATTGACACATGGGGCGTCATTATGTACTTGTTATTGACCCTGAAGCTGTGTTGGCATGTCGTAAAGCGTGTCGTAAAGCCTTTTTACCGACTTGTGGCAGAATGTTGTGCTTCGAATGGGAATCGGCTTACTGATCTTCTTATCAAGGTGGTGGAGGCATGCAGGCTTATCTTCTTGTCAGATAAGACAGGGAGGTGCATTAAAAAGGAGATGAAGGATACCAAAGTCTGATCGACATTTCTGTGGCAGCATGTTTTATGCCTAATCTGCTTTTTAAGAAAGCCGATATTGATCTTATTATTCACTTCTTCACGTTACTTTCGGGGCACACAACTTGTTGCTTGATCTTACAGTAGCTCTTTAATTAAAGGGTATCGCTACAAAAGTAGGTGCTGGAACCCTGTGGATGTCAGAGAAACAACATTGTACTATGTAGCTAGTGCTGCCCTCTCGTGGCATATGTCAATAAGAGATGTATGGAATAATAGCACAACAGTTCTTCAGATCTCCACCAGAATCTGTAGTGTAGTGGTTATGATGCCTGCTTTGCAATCAGAGGATCCAGAGTTCTATCCAAGAAGGTGCCATGACCTTTTCTCAAAAAAAGGTATAGTTACTCTCTCTTTTTGGTGGGGGGGGGGGGCAGGGGTAAAATAAAGGGGGGAAGGAGTCTTGCATTATATTCTAATTTTCACATAGAGAGTATTTAAGCAGCAATGTCCATTGCATGGGCTATAGGGCTAGATTGCCTCACAAAGGAAGTACTTTTTCTTTAAATGGGCATTACAGAAAAATGAGCACCACAACATGTAATCTTTTTTCCATTTTCTATTTGATCATTCTGCCAACTAATCTAATCCAAAGTGATTCGAAGATAGCAATAGAAGAACATGGTCATCTGACCACAAAATAAAAATGCTCTTTTAGCTTAGTTAAGAACTATTTTTTTCAAGTGGCTTTCCCATAGAATTGAGCACTGTACCATGCCATTTTCTTTACTTTTTCTAGTTCTTTATGTATTGAACTAATATTATACTAAGTTATATGCAGAAATCAATAGAATATCTAGATCATCGAACAGGTAGCGATACCCTTTAAGGGAAGCATAGCGCTTTGGTCGGCATAATGCATGATGGCAGTATCAGCAAAGAGTCTTTACCTTTCCTTTCTAGAGAGTGGTAACATTATTGTTGATTTTCTAAAATGCGTTTTATTGGGTAGAAAATACAAAGTGTACCTACGAACCGAGCATTTGCATGTGTTTGGATATTCATGTTATATAGGGTGGGCGAACAGGAGGGTGCACTGTAAATAGTGAAACCAAAAATACAGATGTCACTTCAAACTGTAAATTAACCAACAGTATTTCCCATGTACACTAATACCGTAATATTATGTACTATAAAACTACAGTAGATTCTTACGGCTCAGCTACATTCTTACAGTGTGGCTGTACATCCGCACGCCCACACAAGTGCCTCTCATATCTTTTTTTTCGTAGAATGACCGATCCCTACAGTTATAGTTACAGGTCTTATAAATGCCACCAACAACACACACCATTGACCCGCATCTGTATCTGTCAACAGCCTCAATTCTCCCAAGGACAGGCGGGTGGATGGAATTATGCTTTGCCTTCACGTACCAAATGGACTATGTTTTAGTGTTTAGTCTCCACAATATTGAAACTTATAAGTTTTTCCCCCAACCCCACTTCTATATCCACCCAGCCTCCCACTGCTTGCAATGCCTTGCTGCGCTTAAAACTCTCACCCTCTATATAAAGGTCTAGAGTACCTGTCCTCACTGGACTCCGGCAGTTACTGGAGGGGCAGCAAGTGTTTTGCCTTTAACAGAATGTTATATTCATGATGTTGTTTGGGAGAGCTCATCAGGTGAACACCCACACAGGGAAACAACAGAGCTGACTGTGTGGCTTTGCCGTGACGAGCCTAATTTGTGTCTGACAGCCCTAAGCTACAGCCAGGCAGGCAGGCTCAGCTGGGAAAGGGGATCACCCCTGCCTTCTACAGATCACGTCGGGCCATTCTCTGCATAGTCGATCCCTTGACATCAGGCATTCTCTCAAGGGTGCATGACATTGTGATTACAACATGCCATCTCCTTTTGATAAGCACGTATTATCTGCTCACATTTACTGTAAAAAAACACCTACTTGACCCTGTGTGCTAAATAGAGATAATTAAGTATTGGCATGATGTACCAATGAAGTACTGGCGAGTTACTCGTGTTGACAGTTGCCAACAAATGCTAATAATTACAAAACTATGAAGATTAAATCATTGTGCCGTCCTTTAAGGGTAACCCGAAGGGGCCATTCTGAAATAGCGAGGAGTGCACAGAGAAAAAAAGAGTCCTGGCTGCCTCCACAATGGAGTTATCTGACTCCCCTAGTTGACTCCCTTAGGTAAACCAGGGAGTCCCTTAGTCAGCCACTCACCTATAGAGATGGGGGACATTCTGGCGGCAGCCATGGACTCCCTTCTGACTCTGTTTTTTCCCATGACTGGGTGATATCTGCATACTGAGTGGGACTGCCAGCATCCTGGCAGCAACAGCAGATCAGCTGTCTCAGTCTCGGGCTTTATTGCCTTGTTTTATAGCCATGGCATTTCCTACGGCAGCTGCGCCCAGTCTAGCTGTCCCTCCATCTGAATATGCTATTTCGTCTGTTTCCCTCTTTTCCTAGTGGGTGAATTCGACGGGGTTGGGGTTATCTTGCTAGCCACTCTCAGGCCACACTCTCATCCTATTGTACCTCCCTCCCACCCACTTGCCTATTGTGTGCGTATACAATGACAGTCAGGCTGTGATTCTAAAGCGACAGTACCTATAGAGACACTGACTTAAACTCTTCGCATTGGAAATATATTTAAGGACAGCATACTCATTGCAGCCTTTATGTTCATTATTCGTCATCAAGCACCAACATGCAGTCCCAGTGACCATAAATTGGTGCATCATCTGATAATTCTGACGCTATGTGACTGTATAAGCCCCATGGGGTTGGAATGATGCATGGCGGGGCTGCATAGATCATTCATGAAAACAACGGCATAGAATAGCTGACGTTATAGAGTGATACATCCTTGGGTATCCTTCAATGGGAGAGCTAAGCAGCTGTAAGTGCACAGACAAAATCGTAGATAATTTAATTTTGATGAAGTTGACATTTAATGTAGAATGGATATCTCTGCAGTCCGTCTCTATCCGCAATCCGTCTATATTATTTATAATAGGAAACAAAATGTCTCCTGTACTAGTGTTGGCAGCATAACCCTTACACTTACGCATTCCCCATTATACGAGGCAATTTCATACTTCTAGTATTATCATGTATGTCCTAAATATTTGGTGTTAATAATGATGTGTGCAAAAGGGATTTCTCCATTTATCTGTCCATACACAATCAGGTGTGTTATAAATGGAACTACTGCATCTAAGAAGCGTGTCTCAAAGTATCAGTAGAAATGAGCTGTGAAATGTACTTAATATTCCAAGAAATTGATCACCAGTTTCTAGTCCCTCATTATTTCCTTACAGCGTTGCCTTTTCTCAGAAGAATCTTTACAAACAGACTGATGTTCATGTATCAAATACCGTTTCAGATTATCAAAATACACCTACCTGGTTGGCGTCCGTCAAGTTGACAGTTTCTCCTGTTTTTGCTACGTGTCCAATGATGCCCATGCCCCAGGGCACTCTGACAACGTTATCTCCATTTGATGTCAGTATGGTGTTGGTGCCAGCGTAAACGTCAAACACCTTTGACACTAACTGTTGTTTTCCCTTAACACCCTCAACGAAGAATAACGAACTCCGGTCAGCCTCCAATAAAATGCAGATGTTCACTAAGATCCGTCCTGTGAGGCTTCGGAGATCGAGATCATGGGATATGTCTTTGACAATCTCAAGGACAAAGTCCCGCTCATTGGCCATTCGGAGTTCCCGCTTGACTTCCTCATCGATACTGGCATAGCGTGGTAACCGTACTTTCGACTGAATGAGCATGCTCAGAATACTTCCCGAGGTGGGAGGAAGTGAGAGAAACTGACGCATGCCCTTGAGACTGTTTCGGCGCTTTTCCAGCTTACTTCCGGTATTCCCAGCACTCTCAGTCGTACGAAACATACCATGTAGCCGTGCCCGCGCGAAGTCCTGTCGTAAGTACTTCCGTGAGTTGGTTCTTTGCGGTGGGCGCATCTGTCGGGGTGTCGAAGAATCAGGCTCGGTCACGAAGAAGGTTGGTGAGTCTGAGGACCGAGCGTCCGGGGACGTTCTCATACTGACCTGAGTACTGCATAACGACTCGCGCCGGCCAGTGATCACATAGTCATGTATTGTTTGGAATCCATGTGCCATCAACCATTTGTTGATGATAACGATATCCATCCGCCGAAGGAAGTAGTCCTGGGTCCATTCCCAGTTCTGGTCGAGCCAGTCCTCCACCTCAGCAGCCTTAACAACCATGCTGACCGGTTACCATGGATACCAGGGAAGCTGTTGTTACTTTGTGTAGTCACATTTACCCGGTTAGCATCCCAGGCACATCTGAAACAATAAAGAAAATGTCAATATTACAGTTTGCAATTTTATTCCAACACTAAATTGTGTACCGGTAGTAATAAATTCCCTGAGAATTTATGAAAATTCCCACCCAATAATAACCAATAGTATCGGGAAAAGTCAATCACAGTGTGCAAATCTCAATAAATCTTTCAGTGTTTGAATGTAAATTGGAATCTCTAGTTATATTCATAACGAGTGACAGTCCGGACACAGCTCGCCGTAATCTATAAACATTAAAAAAAGCTTATGCTGTTCGTTCTAGCACTCTGGAAGGTCACTGCTATCTTTAGACATCAATGTGAGTCTCAGGATATCTATGTAATCCACCCGAGGTGTCTATCAGGCTTCTAATCCACACCACTGGGTTCCGGCACACTACTAAGGCTTTGAGGGTCTTAAAGGGACTTTCAAGCCCAGAGCTTATCTTGGTGAATACCAAGAAGCCAATCTCATGTCTGCCATATGGAGGTAAAATAGCACACACATCTCAAATCCTACAAAGTGGTCCGATTCCCTGTGCTGCAGACAATGTCAACCACTTGTATACCAAACGGTGTTGATATATATTTCATAATGATTATAACCATAGATATCTTTATAATGAAAAGGATTAATATTCAATGTGTCTGCCCGTGTTAAGATCCTTAAAACATACCAAATGTATACATAAATTTGAATGACAGTATGATCTGCAAAGTGCTGAATTTGTATCTCAAGAGCACAAAGACGAATTATAATATGGCTAGATGCACTCCTGCATGTATTTCCGACCCCCCAGTCAATGCTCCATTTTGTTCAATTTTACCTCCAGACTTCTTCATCCTTATTGCACTGATCTGCTGTCTGTAGGGAGAGGCATGTGAAGAATTGGATAATCATTTTGCTTTGAAACTGATATAGAACCTGGAATAGTGACACTTTTGCTAGGATGATATTTCCTCACTTATATGGCAACATTAGACCAATGTTGCTTGCTTATAATAATATTTTAACATCGTTGGACCAACAGTGTCAAACTGGTATAGTCTTATAACCTCAAGATCTCAAATAAAGATCCATCCATGTTCATTTCCCAGCATGTCAACTTGCTATTGGTGACACACTGATGGTGCTGCACCCATGCATCATGACGACTTAACCAGTCATCTCCATGGGTAATCAGTTAGAGCGATGCTGGGTGAATAAATCAGGTGTGAGCCTTCTCTATCTTATCTAGTGTTCTCCCAAAATGGCTAGCATATCGTCCCCTTACCCAGGCAAGATTACAAGACACAGCCTGGAGGCACTGCTCGTGATATCCCCACAACTCAGCACCCACTTCTTCTTTGCTATCAGTATATACCTCCAGGTCTTGGTGTAGAGCCATGACATTTAGAGGCCTCAATGAAATCCTATCAGAATATCAGCCCCAAGCATGCAGTGGCTTCTATCAGTCTTTCTGTACCCGATCTAGCCATGCTACTTTTGAGGGTTAGAACATGATCCCATAGATGTTGATTCTCTAGGTGATTTGAATACATGTCTTCAAGTTGAAAAATAGTACAGTGATATGTTACCATTCCTTATCTTAATAATTTAAGGGCTTAAACATGTGCAATTTAATTATCTGCTCCCGAAGGAGAGTATTTATAACTATCTATATGTGCCATTCTAGTTCAAGCACTTGCAGCCATAGGACGCTGTCGTACCTCTAATCGTTAACCTTTAGACACCACAAGGCTTTAACTTAGGGAGGGAGGTGGTAACCTACACTGGTGCCCTCTGTGCACGCAGGAAACCAGTCCTAAGAGCCACCCTTGATCCCTTAAAGCGTGTTTCACTTCATTAACGTGGAGGAAGATGTCTTTGATGTCAGCAATTCGATCAATGCACAGTCCTCACACCGTGTGTGATCTTTTACTGACATGCCACCTAGTGAGCTTACAGAGGATATCTTAACCCTTTAAAGATGACATGATGCCTCAAGGCTTGATGTTAATTCGTTGTCATGATACATGCATAGCATCGTGAAGTAACTCGCTGTCGCAGCACGCCAGTGCATCATGTGGGAGTGTATCAATGACCCAGATTAAGTATGATGCATAAATGAAGCGCTAGTGAGTTACTTGCCGGTGCTTCATGCACAACCCATTAAAGAGTATAATCCGCCCCTAAGAGGTTAGGGAGTGCTTGAAGCGGGGTACGGTAGGGGTGGTCAGATCACTAAAAACACTACTTGTGGGGATGTCTGCTCGAATGCCTGAACTTAGTTTAAATTATAGTTCCTTCAGAGCATTTGCCAGGAAAAGTATTCTATGTCGATCTATCCCAGTGATATTGCCAATAGCAAATGAAAAAGAAAGGAAGGGTACATCATCTATGTCAATGCTCAGCTAGGGGTTTCTTGGATAGTAAATTAAAAAGAAAAACGGAAGCAGGAGCATTATCTGGTTTTATTACTATTTGTCGAGTGCCTAACTCCCCTGATCTCTACAATCTAAATGAGTCATCAAGATCTCTACCATACCCAACTTATCCATCATCATTGTGATAATTACCTTATGGGTAGATCAGTTTACCAGATTTGAGATGCCGTTCACCGAATGCCCTACGGTCACACCCAATTATACTCTGTGTGTTTAGATGTGGTTCAATTGTGCTCTATATGATTGCAATGATACTTTAAGTGGCGAATTCTTCTGCAATTTACGCTCTTGAAACCAAACATGATAGAAATGAAAGGCTTCAAAATGGTCCAGAAAAGGCGGAGCTGTTTATCAGCTCAATACAATACCAACTACTGTACTATGAATGTCTCTATAGTATATAGTGTAGTACTATAACTATGATGTCTTTCTAACTACCGCTGGCGCAGAGTGTATCACACACAGAGCTGCACCGTGACCTGCAGTGTGAGCTGCTCACACACTCTCATGCTTCATCATTCTCCTGGTAAAGTATATTCACTTTACACGATTCTGCCCCAGCCTACAATGGTACATGTTGGACGAGAGACGATCGAAGGTCGATTAGGGACTGTCTTGTTTCTTCTCCTATTCCCACCACATACATTAAGTAATAGCAAAGCTTCACATAAGATAATCAAACATGATTTGCAAAATTGACATAATCTGACCATATCCAATGCGAGTAAGTCGTCGTGGCAGAGATGCCAGTACCAAACGCAAAACAGGGAGTATGGGATCTCTAAGCGACAGAGTGATTGGCCATGTACATGACATGTATTGGTGTGGGCATGACAGGTACACATTATGGCATAGCGTGAGACAAAATATTAATTCTGCCCTGAGCTCACATCCGCTGCCTAAGTGCATTGTTACCCAATAAAAAGCCTGCGTTTTCCATATTATGGACACTCCATGCTTTTGTTAAACAGCGTCGTTTTGTTTGATCCTGTCGAAAGGGTGAAGTGTGGCATGAATTGATGGTGGTTAACCATGATGGGTTAATAGTGTAAATAAATGCAGCATTTAAACTCTGTTCCATCAATCAGATGAGAATGAGTAGCCGAGTAATGCATTCGAAGACTACTTTTACATGCGTGCCTTTGTTTAATCAATATGAACTACATTTCCATAATGGAAATGCAGAGTGAGAAGTCGTGGTTACCCATTAAAGCATGCTAGACTCCAATTAGACCAATATTAATACCATTAGAATGACGCATTTTATTTAATGTTCAATTTAGTTGCTCGATACCAATTACCGGTAGTTACGCCCTCTCCCTGAAGAATATTGTAGTGTCAATATCTAAAATGAAACGAGATATAGTAAATACTAGCAGCTGGCTTGCATGAACCCCTAGAAGTATTACTAGTTTAGACTCAGTGATTGAACCTAACACATCTATCCTATATATAGCGATTATATCACATTATATAAATTGAGACTGAATAGGGTTAACGTTTGCTTGAACACTTTGAATAAATTGTTCATAAATTGTCCTTATCAACAAGCAGCAGTATGATTCTACTGCTTATCTTTCTACCTCATAGGGTTTGATATTACTATCATTCATATCCACCAGGATACAGCTGTGGCATATTTAATAGATTTGATATTAAGGAGTAGCTGAAAAAGTGATAGGCCTAGTGGTAATACTGTTAACCCTTTGACTGGGACCAGACAGAGGATGGACCAGTAGACCAATACTTGAAACCAATGTAATATTGATGTACTTGGATATGTCAAGGAATGATACACTTGGCAAAAGCATGTTATGTCATGCCATGGTCAAACACCTCAATTACACAATGCAAATATTCCACCGATCTTCAATCTGGATGTGTTTTAAACAATGTTAATCTGAATCTAGAAATAGTTATCAGATGACGTTTGATGTTGTGTGGGGGTCTAAATGAGGATTTTCAATGTAGCGTGTGGGCGTACATAAAGTTGAAGTAGGTACATAAATAGTGATCCATGTGCACCTGACATGAAGGGTATATTATAACTGTATTGATATTGACCTGACCCCTTTATGCTTAATATGTATGTTGAATCGTACATCCCAAGCCTATTTTCAGAATGTACATATTCGGATACTTTGATATCTGAAGGATTATAGTCCCATTGCATTCAAAAGTCTTGATGTGTAATGAAACTTGAGTACTTAACTTTTTAAGTAAACTAGTTGAGTCGTCAAATAAATAAGCAAGCATGACCTGAAATATGCTTGGAGAGTTTACCCAGGCCGGCTTATCTCAATATGGCCACTGTTCCTGGTTATAGGTTCCCCTGTACCAAGGCGCCTTGCCATTCTCTCCATGACCAAAACATGGCTGTTCAATTTCCTTTCTCTGACAGTCAATGCATGGACAATATTGACAGTGAAAACTATTTCCACATCGATATTTGCTGAACAATAAGTCCCAAAGCTATTTCTGGATCACCAATGCCCAAGAGCTGCATGATATAAACAGCATCTAATCTTGGTAAATCATGAATATAATATTGACCATTACTATAGTTGGCTAACCTAAATTACATTATCAGAAGCATCTCTGAATCCCTCCAGTTATAAGAGGGAATTATATTTTTTTCATTTTCATAAAGGTTCGATTTACACCATGTGATCCTGTTAGTTTGTTGCTTATTTAAAATTATGCAACCAATCCTCTGGAGATACCGTTGGATTTCCCAAGGCTTATTGCTCAATATACACCATTCGAAAGCAAGTGAGTGGAAGGATACAATGATGAATAGAAGAATCATTACATAACACCAAACAATATGCCAGCAATATTCCGGTTTAAGCAAGATAACTGCCAATAGAGATCACACATGGCAACTGAATATGGCCAAGTATGAAGAAGTGCAGTTGTGTCAGGTCAACCTTTAGGAGACAAACAACTCCGCATATTATTAGTACCATACTGTGTGAGGCTTGTGTTAAGCCATCTAGCATTACATTACATCAAGCTCTGATAGCACTGTTGTGTGATGTTGTGTAACCCTGATACCCTATATTAAATCACCAGACCATGTGTTATGATGATGTTTCAGCACCACTACAATCTCACACACCATGATTCATCTCATGCAAGCACTATGTGGTATACATTATATATTATGTATTCCCACTGCGATACCTGCAATGCCTTACATGACTGTAATAATAGCATTGGTCAGTACTCCCCCTGGGAGAACATGAAAAGGGCTTACCAAGAGCCTCTAAACATTGCTAAACAGGTTAAGCAGTGGCCATTGGTCCTGTGGCAGGACGCAAATAGGCTCAAGATGGCATGTCAATACGACACAGGGATACTGTGGACAGATCATAAACCAGCCCGGGGGAAGGACAGGAGGAGGACGTGTCCCCAGTCTGGTGGTCAACACTTAGCCTTGTACCATGTGGAGTGGACATTGGAGGCCGCTGCTGTGACAGACAAGGCTTTATGAAGCAGGTCATCTCATTACCTCGAATCAGATCCTTCACTCCCTCACACCCCAAAATTCTGAATGTATAATTATTTTGTTTTTTATGACGAGCATGTCTAAGCTAGTTCTTTAGGAAAGAAAATCTTGATCACTGGCAAGGACCAAAGATATTTGTTTGACAAATGTGGTATTTTGCTAGTATATTTTTCCAGAAACAAATCTCACCAATGGCTTCATGTGTGAGGCTCTGAAAATAATACTTAGACAGCATATTTTGTTGTTCATCTGGAATGGTGAACTTCCATTTAGAGCATGCCAATATAATTTGAAACAACAAAAACTGTACCGGAATTTGAAGGCGGCTGAAATTCCCTTAACACTAGCAACGCCCATAGCCTATGTGTAGATAGGCTGGGGGCGTTAATAATATCGCACAGTTCTCATATGAACATCCGACAGTGGTTTCACATGAAATAATTTAATTATCTATATCTGATTTCTGATGTGGGAATGAAATCAATGTGAGAGGTCCTCCGGACATTCCTATGCTTATGCATAACACCCAGCAAGCTAATGTAAGTTTGTTCTGTAGCACTAATGACTATAGCATTCTGTGTGAAATTATGTAATGTTTTGTCGGTGCATGATTCGGGAATATCATGCAGCATTACCACCCAACATTGACACTTTTCATTTGTGCGACGATGACACATAAATCATTACCTCACAATCATTGCAAGCCAGCCAGAGGGATGGCTATACCAGGCAGATCACACTTCATTACCACCCAATCATAGTTATCAATTGTACCTATACTATAAATAATTTAAGATATTCATACACATAAAAAGTACAATACTCTTCTCAATAGCATTGGGAAACGTAGATAGTCTCCTCCTACGTGACACATACAAATACAGTGGGCAAGGAACTTCACTCCAAAGCTACTCACAGCTGCTGATCTGGTACCAACCGTTTTGCCTCATCATGTCTCATGGCATGTCTACAGCAGATATGGTGCTGAGGGAAATAGTCATGATAAGTGTAACAAAACCACTGCTGTCACTAAGTTGTAATTATTTAGTCTGTTAATGCAATTAACTGTCGCTGATGGTTTATAGCCTTACCTTGTACCACACTAGTTATGTAGGTTCCACGTCCATTATTTACATGGTATGACTAGTAGTACGATTGATACCATGCTGTGCAGGGTGATCCATAATCGTTGTGATTGAAAATCAATGTCTATCCATGAGGAGAAAGGTCTAGGACCATGTTTAGTCTGAACATTCCACATAAATATAAATTTGTCCCCGACAATACACATGTGTACAGCATTGGGCATATTATGCAAATTCAGTTAAAATATATAACATGCCATTCCTTAAAATCACCCTGGTGCTTAGTGATATAGGTTGTGACCAGAGTGCTTAAATATTTTTAACTAGAACTTAGTGCTTTAACCCCCACACGCTCTATTTAAGGCAAGAGTGCCAGTCATCACTTAGCTATACTGGTACTCGACAGATAGTAAGACTTAGTGTCGGGCCTTTAAGAGATATCATAAGGCAGCTCTCCTGGCACTTAGATGATACCAGTGATCATTTGAAACCTAGCGATTAACAATGCATGTACATTGTGCATGGCTGTTATCAACAGCCACACTGTCAGTGTGCTACATGGGTGAGTCAGGATATGAGTTTTACTATTCCAATCTAGTCCAAAATACTGATGTTGATAACAATATTTTCAAGCACTGATCTAAGCCAACTGTCATCTGCTCTTCAACGATCTGTTAAACTTTAACAACACATGATAAAGACTAACAGGGTTGAAACACTTCATACAACAAGCAAAAGCATTGCACAATAGGGACCAGCCAGAATTCCCACTGAAAGGATTCAAAGTCCCACTTCTTCACCTCTCCATTAACAGCTCATTTTTCACCTTGCCAATGACAACACAATCAGGTGTTCTTGCCAACAGAGTTAACATAGAGGCTGGTGTTGGAGGTGGGCGGTAATAGGGGTACTCGGCGGCAGTAATGGGGTAATAGTGAACATAGAACAAAGGGTAGGCCCATGAAAGTCGCAACAGTTTAAATCGTGTATGCATCATACTCCATTTAGTGAGGTATTGCTGCACTTTCCTGGGGATGGATCAAATGGAAATTTTATGCAATTTTATGCATGATATGATGTTCTATTAGGTTGTATAGAACATAAGCCTCCAAGTGATAGGTATCTAAACTTAAAACTCCATGCCTGATTCCATGGTGTCTGACAGATTGACTGTAAATAAACCTTTTGAATATGGCCAGTTGTCAGACCCTTGCTGGGGTTTGAAGCAAGCTGCACTGTTAATGGTTGGTTGCTTTTTCTTGTAGGTGTGCAGTAGAATCTGCCATAGGTGTTCAGTATATTGTAGATAAACAGTAGAATCTACTGTAAAGTTGCAGTAGGTGCTGTAAAATGACAGTAGATTTTGCTGTATAACTACGCTCACTATTTACAGTGTGTGTGTGAGGCAATAATAGTTATAATTACCTAGTGGGATAAATATATTCTTCCTCCTGACTAGACCGCTGCTAAGCATGGAGAAGGTCTCAGTGTTTTCTTAGTCAGAATTGCTTAGCCGGGACAATATCCAACTAGCCAGAGGCTGTGGGAGGGGTTAACTCATGTTTACCTTTAAGCGAAGCTAGATTTTACCACCTCTGAGCGGGAAGGCTTCCAAACATTTGTGTGGGGTCTATTTCTGACTTATTCTTAGGGCATGGGAAGTGTCATATATAAAGGTCATTTAGTATCTTCACAATTACTTCTCACAATATCATTGGACCCTTGAGACCGAGTTTGAGATATAAATATGTATACTTCTAATCTAAATTTCTTTTTGGGGTTACCCAATGGCTGATAACTCAAATATTTCTGAGCTGTAATTCTGTAGTAGTTAGCTATAAAATAGCTTCTCATCTATTCACTCTCCAGGCTTGTCATGTATAAAGTTGTCTGATCTAGTACCACTTCATGTTATACGCCTTATTATGGAATAGTTGTGAGCAAAGCAATAACATGTAGGCTCCTGGTATACTGATCGTGGGGATTTCATGTTCTCATCATCAAGTTATTTTTGCCATTCGAGTACCCCAAATAGCTTGACCTATTTTCAAAATGCGAAGTAATAGAAGTTGCTGAACACACAGTGCCAAGGGAAACGGTGTAAAAATACCTTAAATCAATTTTAAAATTTACATAAAGATCCCTGCAAAAGAGAGGATCAATGTTCGATTGCAAGTATTGTTTGTTCAGCTGATGCTACGCAACACTATAAAATTGATCAAATCTTGACATAATTCATTGTGACAGGACGTATGCTTGAGAGAGACCATAAACAAGAATGCTTTCCCACTGTGACCATTTGAGTTTTGAGTTTTTGAGTTTTGATAAATCTCTATTTGGCACATAAATTCTCATTGCACTGAGAGTTTTCACCATGACATTCTCCAGGCTTATTCTAAAGGTAATGTTTGGAGAAATAGATACCAATCTTTTGGTTTCTCATTTAGACTTTTGACACTTCAGGAGGAGACTCACATAACAGTGTTTCCAATAGGGTCATACCGTCATTACGCCTCTATCTAATATCCGCTTGTGTTCATAGGGTCTATATTTAGTTGTTCAGAATGAATGACGGGGGAGGAAGAGGAGGGATAAGTGCAGGGGCTAAGTAGTAGCTCTGTAATGAAGGAGTACCAGTGTTGACTTTGACTTCTATAATTCTATATTTGGCTCTCTTATATCTATAATATCTATAAAGCTTTGGACCCTGAGGCTTTTTTTGCACTCATTTTGTGCTTACTACCACATACCATATTAGAGATAGAATATCAAATAGAAAGGTCTGACTATGGCTGGCCCTTTCTGAGCCATATACAATGACGAGCTGCAAGACAGTATAGATGCACTTTTCGCAATGACATCATAATGATAACCAGAACTTAGCCTTGATATCTACAATAGTATAGTACAACTAGAAGTGATGAACCCAAAATGCCGATGTAATGTACAGAGCAGTATAAAAAAAACACTGCCGTAACCAGTATGCTGTAATGTCAAAAATACAATCATGATGATAGTAACAATACTGTCCTAGTACAACTAATTGGATCACCATGAAACAGGCTGAGTTTACATGAGGTCAGTAATCAGAACACTGTGGTAGCCATTGTTCCTTTATGTCAGCAATACAATCATGATTGCCTTTGTTCACCTGCTCCCAGCATCAATCAGTCACTGGCGTTGTGCCCCCAATGATCTACAAAACAGCTGACACCATTATTTTATCATTATGGGCCAATACACTATGAGCTCTGTCTTTGGGATGGCATCATTAATTCATACACAGAATAAACCCGGTTGTGGTTGTCCATATGCTTGTCCATCTACCTGGCCTTCTGAAGAGAGTGTGCTATAGCCAGGAAAATCTTATGTTTTACCAGAAGTTAAAGATAAAAGTCAGCAAGGCAGCATTTACTCTTTTCATACTTCATTTCCTGATTGTTTAGACAGTCTAAATGCCTGTTTGATAGTAGTCTTTGCCATCTCAGATCCACAATTCTCGGATACTAATTACCAACAAAGGCTGAACGATGGCAAGTCGTGGCCAATAAATTATTGGAGGAGATACATCTTAAATGACCTACTACAAATCTAATTCATCTCATTACTGATTTATAAGCCCTGCTTTGAGAAGAATAGGTTGTCAACTTCTGCCAGGAACACAATCACTGTCTTTGTGATGGTACATGTACCACCAATGCATGTTCCCTGAACACACCCACTGTGGGCTGTGTATCGACATGTGTAAATGAAGCCGGGATAGTTATTGGTAGTGGCCTTTGTTGTGATAATAGGGGTTTCGATACAATAGACGACGTTGACTTGATGCATTGGTATGAATGAGAATTTCTGATACTGTGGGGGTGTATTAGTATACCATGCAGTATAGGTACATAAATAATGATCCATGTGCACCCAACATGCTACATCGTACACTGTAAGCCGATTCATAAAGTAAATATTGAGATACTGGGATGACCAATAGATTTTAGTCTCACTGGAATGGTGATACAGTGAATCCTTTCAGCTGCACTTGTTTGATATCCAAACAGTATCGATTTCACTTTGCATGCTGTATTACCATGGCGAACTGCCAATAGAGCTCAAAAATGGGAACAAATTATGGTCAAGTATGGGCAGGTACAGGTCATCTCTATGGGAGACACTCAGCTTATCAGTAGCATACCATCGTGAGGATGTTTGTGCTAGGTTCTCATATGGCTGCCATCTCTTCCAGTGGTCAGAGGACATTGAATCAACATCGATAAGTTGTTGTCAATGTTGATTCATCCTTGATTCAACGTTAAACTGAATTTTGACCTCACTGGGCTAGCAGTACCCTTCTGTTTAACCATGAGACACTATGTCAAATCATCAGACCCTGTGTTATGTTGATGTTACAACAACAAAACAGCCCCACTCACCATCAATCATCTGGTAGGTATACGAGTTGTATTCAGACTGTAATACCTGCAGTGCCTTTTATTATGTACTTTTACTGACAGACCCTACCACTGAGAAAACAGAGAAATGATTTACCAAGAGCCTCTAAACAGGTTTAGCATTGCACATTGGTCCTGGGGAAGGAGCCAAATAGGCTGAAGACGGCATGTCAATGTGATACAGCTGAATCTTGTATGCAGATCATAAACCAGCCTGGAGGAAGGGCTGGAGGAGGACGGACCCTCAGCCTGTTGGTCAACATGCAGCCTTGTTTATGTGTAGTAGACGTGGGTGGGAGGCAGCTCCTGTGGCAAGCAAAGCTTCCTCACCAAGGCCATTTCATCGGCTTATTTGGAAAGTCAAGTCCACACTCTCTCCCCCTCAGAATGTTTTTTTTTCGGTTACATGGCAAGGATATCTGATTATTTAAGCTAGTTAGCTATGAAAGAAATTGTTTATCTTTCACATCTACAAGTGTTACTCATGAATGTGTAGTGAAGAGGCATTTGAGTAAACTGTAAATTTTATACCAACAATGTCCATATGGCTGATGCATATTTTGCGAGGATAGTTTAGCTAAAACAAACCTTACCATGGTAAGGGGGTTTTGTGAATAATACTAAGATTGCACGTTCTGTTGATTGTCTGGGATGGGGAGGGCCAACTCCCAACCAGATATCACATTGACATATGGAGCAGGATTAAAAACCTAGCCAAGCACTGAGCCCCAGCTTCACTATGTGGTGCATAGGCTGGAGGCATTGTTCATGTTATGTGGACCTGTGAAATTATTGTCAGGTAAGATAATTATCCATATCAGATTTCATCTGTTCAGATGCTGGGAAGGAATCAATTTGAGGGGTCCACAGGGCATACCAAAGCTCATGCATAATGTCTCAGCAAATTGGTACGATACCGTTTGATGACGATTGAAGCATGTTCTATATATACCACTATAACCTCCAGATGAGTAATATGGTGTGAGTCTATGCAATTAGGGAATATTATGCAATATTATCACACAGAATGGACACTTTCTATTTGTGCCAGGGGTTACATGGTGACTATTACCGCACAGCTATGGTGAGCAATTGTCCCCAATATGAGAAGGGATACCCTTCTTGATAATATCGAGAGAGGGATATCTTCTTCCAAACATAGTCCATGTGTATTATGTAATACGCTGGTATATCAGCTCCACACCCCCAACTGCTAATTGATAGTATCAACTATTTTCTGTTTGGCATGTCTCATGGCATGTCGACAGGGCAGTAGATAATGCTAATTACTGTTGCCAAACTACTATTGTCGCCCAAAGGCATTACTTGTGATTATTTAATCTCGTGATGAAATTAACTGTCACCAATGTTTTATAGCCTTTCCTCGTACCACACTTGTCATGTGGGTCACTCGTCTATTATTCAAATGGTATGGCTAATACAATTGATACCATGCTGTGCAGGGTGATCCATAAGCCGTGTGATTGAAAATCAATGTCTGGTCATGAGGGGACAGGGCTAGGACCAGGTTTAATGCAAATATTCTACATCAATATAGTGCCAACAATCCCACAGGGCTAAACAATGTTTTCCAAATATCATTCTTAGAGGTCTCCAACGCTTAGTTTTAGGCCTAGGCGGGTCCAATATTATGTATTGTACTGTGCTATCGAATTCAAGTCCCCCTCACGATTATTGATTTAGATACCCTATAGCCCCGGTGCTTAAAATTATGAAAAAAGGTTGATTGTATCTTTCTAAAATGATTTTAGAGTACAAGACAAGTGCTTATTTAAAGCAGAATTTAGTACCTAAGAGATATCTAAAGGTTCTTTTTACTGGCGCTAATAAATATAAGACGCACACTCTTTTTCATCCAGGGAGGAGCTTATAGATGTAACTGTACAATATGCATTACCGTAATCGCACTTGTTCCAGCCAGAATTCCCACTAAAATGATTTAATGTCTCCCTTCTTCACCTTTCTATCAACAGCTCATTTTTTAACCTGCCAATACCCACACAATCTGCTGTCAGAGTTAACACAGAGGCTGGTGCTGGGGCTCGGTGGTCATAGGATAAAAGGTCATAAATCACAGAAACTGTGCATATGGGATTTTCACACTTCCCCAGGCCAGCATTTTCAGGATATTCATTTTTTAATGATTATTTTTGCCTTAAAACATCGGGATGGATGAGTTCTTGATGTTACATATGGGTTTTTATGGTTAAATATCCATATTTAATGTTCCAGGGGCCTAAAGGAGGCCAAAAATGACCAAAAATTGGTCCAACAGTTCAAAAAAATGACATAATTTATAAAATTTTCAAAAAAGCACTCTAGCTGTGTGTGGTTCCACATTTCATACTTAAACTATGAGGCCTTGTGGACCATCTGGAGCCAAACATGTAAAAGCGGGGGCATTTTTGCTATATTTTGCAAGAAATATGAATTTTGTAAAATGGAATGTCCGGGCGAATTTTTAACAACATCCCCCCCTCCCACTTATTACCCATTGTGCATATGCATTCATTTTTGTCATTAATAATGAAAGTGACGTGGTATTGAATGCATGGTGAAAAAAAAATTGGATTTCCTCTGTAATCTTCTTCCCGAGGGGGTTATAAGTTTTTTTTGTGAAAAATACCCAACTTTCCTGTCTGGACAGAAAATAAATGTTATTGCTGTGCCTGTCTCCCATTCACATATTTAACTATTCTAACTATGTCAGTTATTTACCCCCCACACATACTTAAGTGCTCAGTGTATAGAACATTTAGTTCCTAGTCATAGTGGAAGAGCAGGGGGGATAAGGTCTGCATGTCCGGGCGAAATGTCCGGGCGAATTATGTCCGGGCGAGTGACATCTAAAAGTTTATATGACATTTCACACAGCAATATTAGGTCTACAGAATTTGCAGACCTATCCCCTGAAAGAGGAATGTGTCCTTATTGCTTTGCAAAAATCTGCATCTGGCTATCTGGTCTATATCAATTAATTAGTGGACGTGAGTAGATGATAGTGGATGTCAGGAGGAGGTAGTGGACGTGAGGAGAAGGTAGTGGACGTGAGGAGAAGGTAGTGGAGGTGAGGATGAGGTAATGGACGTGAGGTTGAGGGAGTGGACGTGAGTAGATGGTAGTGGACGTGAGGAGGAGATAGTGGATGTGAGGAGGTGGTAGTGGACGTAAGGAAGTGGTAGTGGATGTGAGGGAGGGTGTTGGACATGAGGGAGGGTGTTGGACGTGAGGCAGGGGGTTGGATGTGAGGTAAGGGGTTGGAAGTGAGGTAAGGGGTTGGACACGGGGTAAGGGGTTGGACATCAGGGAAGGGGTTGGACATCAGGGAAGGGGTTGGACATTGAGATTCGTGCCTACAATCCGGGGGCTTGTATTCAGGGTGGCCTAAAGGCAGGAGGCCCTAAATCCGGAGGGCCTATGGGCAGAGGGCCTGTGTTCCGTGTGCCTGTGGGGTGTGGGCCTACAGTCAGGGAGGCCTATATTCCGGATATCGCCTGAACTAGTGTGAAGTGACTGTACTAATGGGTAACAGAATTGTATGAGTAGACCTAAACTTAAAGGGTTGCAATATACATACCAGACATATACAGCAAGGGGGTGAGTCGTGTTAGTTCAGATATATAACCATTTTAAAAAACATAAATGGTAGTTTAAGGGAGAAATGTCCGCCCGAGTGACATTTTGCCATATTTCAAGGCATTTTCAATGTAAATTATACAGGTATACACCGATTTTTGCCCCACTAAAGCTACATAACACCTAAAATTATATGCTCTGAGGCTTGTATTTCACATAGTTGGTACTTCCTACCTAGCTCTGTACGTCTGTCAGCCAAAGTGATAAGTATTGAATATTTTAGAGACATAAGATTAAGGTAAAGTTCATGTCACTCTTCTGTATAAAATGCCTCAGTGCCAAGGGATTTACCAATCAACACAAATTAAAAACACTCAAAACATAAGCCTAAGGACCTGCTCCAACAAGAAAAAAGATATAGATGGGAATAAAATACATAAAAGAACTATTATAGATGTCTCTAGTGATAGATACCCTAAATGTCACTCGCCCGGACATTGTATCCAGGGTGTATAGGTTGCAGGGGTTGCCATAGCAACGTTTTTCATATTTAATTAATAACACTTCATAAGCAGGTAACCCAACACCTATATATTACCCACGAAAAAGAACTTTGAGATACTCCAAGATTTTTTCATACACCCCCCAATTCATCCCCAATCCCCATATGCACACTTTCTGTGATTTTCGACCAAAAGTGCACTATGGGACAGAGGTATGCTGTCATTACCCCATGAATGTCGCAACAGATTAAAACATGCATACATCATAATATTTCAGGTCCATTTAGTAAGGCACCTTACTATGGGCAGATCCAATGGAAATCAATTTGAATCATTATGTTCTATATAATACCTTGCTTACTTCCAAGTTACTGAGCTTTGCAAGCATCAATAATGAATTAGATTGATGTGATAGGTATCCAGACTTGGAGCAATATTACGTCTGGTTTTACTTCTTGGTTTGCCTCCTCAAACAACTACTATGTATAATTGCCTGGAGTGTGACTGACGGTCTGCAATTGCATTGTGTTCTGGACCTACCCTGGCTTTGGACCTTTGCTCTACTGTATGTGAGGCATACACCACTGTTATCAATGCCACTGCTGAGCATAGTGCTTTGATTTGACTAATTTGTATGTGCGGTAGTTGCAATATATTCTAGGTCAGTATTGCTTAATCACGGTAATATCTACTTGGCCCGAGGGTAAAGGGAAAGGTTAAATTCTGTCCAGGATCAGAGTATAGTAATTGCCTGGGATTCCTTTGTAACATAGTCTAAAAACAAGGGAAACATTTTAGTGCCATGTAGGTCAGCCTTATGATTATAAAATCTTTTGAATTTCTCACCGTATCATGACCCGCTTGATCAACTACTAGAGGTTTATAAATTTATGAATGCAGATACCTTTACTTGAGATATATAATATTCTGGGCAGTTTGATGACTGATTACAAACATCAACAGAGGCTAATATTTCTGATCTAACCATCTAGTGATATCATTGACATGAAGGCTTCTTCTGTGCTGATGGGGTAGATTTCTTTTTATCATCATCAGGCTGTTCTTCTCACTCAAATAACCCAGCTTGACCTTTTTTTTCCAAATGCAAGCTGTTGTCGAATATGCATAGTTCTATGAGAGATGGTGAAAACATACCTCAAGTCAATTTCAAACTTTGCATTTAAATGTCCGAAGGTACAAGAGCAGACCAATGCTCAAGTGCGAGTATACTTTGTTCAGCGGACAAAAAATTGATCTTGATGTAATTCATGATCATTGTGGGAGGACTGGCTCAGAATGTGGTGCATGAGAGAATACATGACATGGTTCTAACCATAAATCTCTCCATGCCCATTCTAAAAGTAATCTTTGGAGAGTGAGAAGACATATTCGGCTATTATCTATTATAGAATCCGGGCAGACCAGGGTTGGCTTACACGAGAGTATGAAAACAAGGTGTTTCCATATTAAGCCTGTTCTTAATTTCCGCGTGTGCTCACATAGAGCCTATGTTTAGTAGAGTGAATGACAGGGAAGGAGAAGGAGGGGGAAGTACAGCGGCTAGGTTGTGCTCAACAGTAATGAGGTAATGCCATTGCTTTGTTAGCTCAACTCAAGGATACATCTTGTCTTGACTTCTATAACATGTATATTTGGCATTCTTAAATAGGAGAACACATCTTACGCTCTGGCACTAATACTTACAAAATTACTTACAATCTTCCTATCTTTATTCCGCACTTACTACCACATACATCGGTGTGTCTAAATGTGTATGCTGACTAGGCCTCTCTTATTTCATAGTAATATGTAATGATAAGCTACATCCTATCTAGAGATTACAATATGTTTCTGTAATAAATGATGAAATCTGGAATCGTCTCTATAGTGAAAAGAATTGACGAGCCCCCTTAATGCAAAAAGAATACAGAGAGACTGGTACTCACTCACCTCTTATCTACGCCATTGATGATAACTCTTAGGACATGTACAACTGAATAGACTACCCTCACACACAGAAAAGTGAGAGTCATTGTCGCTAAAACTACCCTCACTTGAGGGTCAGGCACTGCCTGACTCTCAGGTGAGGGTAGTTTTAGCGACAATGACTCTCACCTTTCTGAGGGTGCTGTAAAGATCTGATATTAAAGGCGTACAGGTCAGTAATCAGAACACTGCGTTGGCTCATGTCCCTTGATGTCGGGAATACAATCATGATTGCCTCAGTTCACCTAATACCGCCAGCACAATGCGCACATGGGCGTTGTGTCTCCAGTGGTCATAAAACTAGTGATATCATTATTTTCATCATTATGTGACATTATGACACAACACCCAATGTCTCTACCCAGCACTGTCTTTATGATGGTATCACTAATGGATTCCCAGAAGAAACCCACTATAGGTTGTACACCGACATGTGGAAATGGAGCTGGGGGTAGTTATTAGTAGTGGCATTTATTGTGATATAACCATTGCTGTTATTCATCATGACTAGGATAGTGTGTTTGATTCTATGGGAGTGTGGTGCAACACACATCCAATTAGCAGAGCGGGTATAGTAGTATTACATCCTCATGATCTTGGTGCAATATTACCCCATTTTTACTCTGTAGTTTGTATCCATTTGTGAATGATGCAACCGGCGTATACTTAAGGCTTTAGGTTATATACTCATACACCGTACGCCATCAGCCCTATCTTTGTAATTGCATCATTAACAGTGATCAATGCAAGCTCAGAGCAAACCCGCTCTGTGTTGTCCCATGCGCAAATTAAATGGAACTTGGAATGATCATTGGAAGTGACCTTTGTTTTGATATAACCTTTGAATTATATTGAGCCAGGATATATTGTTTGATATACAGTCATATAGGGGGTTCCATCCAACACAATGTAGATTGAGCAAAGCATTATGTAGTATATAGAATGCAATTGAATAGGGAGTCAACCTGTGACCATCGCAACCATCGCCACTATCGGCACCATCGCCAAATTGTCAGCAGGCAGTTCTATCTGTAGCTTTGTGTATTTCTATCCAACACCATGCAGAATGAGTGAAGCATTATAAAGTATACATGTACACAAACGATCATCTCTGAAGCATCTGCAACAGTAATATTCATATCCATCTAATGAACAGGAATACCCTGCCTGAGAAACAGGTCCACCATGCTGATAAGACATCTAATCGGCACAATATCATTGTATGAACATCACCTGCTCTATAGACCAATGCAGCAAGAGAGGGTGACTTTTCAGAAAAGTTGTTGATAAAGGTTTTAAACATTTTTGATGCATGACCGGCAAATACATGAACTTAACCTCAAAATCCTGCATTCTACTACATACTTTTTGAAAGATAATTGTCCTGTGAATCTCTTGGTATGAGATCTTTGCAAATATAGCTATTACAGACACAGTTACGTGCATTCTACTGAAAGCAACATAGACACAACTTTATTTTGAAAAAGTCACCCTTTCTTGACGCATTGATCTATAGGAAGCCAACAATCATGAGAAGTTATTTAATTCAGTTCCTATAATTCAATCACTATCTATTGAAGTTGGTACTGTCTGTCTGCAGCAATAAGCCTGTACCATCTCAGAGGCTCACACCTCTAGCACTGAATAACAATGAAGCAAGGAGGTGATCGGGTTGATAATTATCTTTGCACTGGCCATGCCAGTCATCTACTTCTTGAACATGTCGGATGATGTCAGTTGAAGCATTGTTTATCAAGATACTTGTACAGACTAATTAATCACTCTTTTTCTATGCCTACCAACTGTACTCTTGCAATTGATGTATGGGTGATGAATATTATCTAAACGGAAAATGTAATAAGTAGCCAGAAGGTTGCCCATAGTACATACTGGATTGACCTCAGGAAAACTGAATCAAGATTCCCCATGTTTAATTCAAACAGATATCGAGAAGGGAACAATACATTCAAAGGAAGTCATATTGTGGTTTCTAATGCTACTGTGGTCCTTATGAATATCTCCACCTTTTGGATGACATCTAATAATACCTAGGCAATAGTTGTCCTTGACTCAGACAATAAATAATGTGCATGGAATCAGCTGAGAGATCCTACTCATTTTGCCATGGTCAAGGTTAGGCCCATTCAATGTCATGACCAGTCAAGGGCATGACCCTGCCAATTTTCATATTGTGTGGTATCGTGAGACTAGCTTCACATGACCCATGAAAGGCTTGGGTGTGCCAGCCATCAGTGTGTGCCCTTGACTCCGGGGATCAATTTGCATATCCAATACATGGGGTCTCTCGTGAGATTTCACAGACATCAGAAGGATGGCAGTCTCATCAAGGCTCCTGAAAGGAGGTTATTTCTGTCTTTTTTGGGGGTGATATGATCATTCTATGGTGGTATAAATAGATCTATTGCTTATGGGTGGGGTTTTACTGACTTGATAGGAGTGTTTGTGGCAGTATCCCCAAGTTTCCAACAGTAAAAATATGGAAAGAAGGATCAATCAATAGAGTTTATATGTTGGAGACTGGATTGGTGTAATAAAAGTTATAGAGGAATTAGTCCCATTATTTTCCATCATCTAACAACTCTAGTACACTTCTGAGCCACCTTAAATATTTCCGAGCAATAGTGTAAGACAAATTGAAACTATCTATTCTAACGTTTTAAATTCAGATGAGCCCTGATCGCTCACAATATTCACAGACAACACTCAAGGCGCCCAATTGGAATTATCAAGGCTATTTGGCAGATAAAAGTTAATTACCGATATCTCACTATGCTTAGTCAACTTAATCGTCCTAGCTAGGCACAATGTTCATATGCTTAGAGAAAGGGAAGTCACTAATTGATGTCTCATTCGTATCTTATCTCTTTATCATGGAATTCGGAAGGGAAAACATGATCAGTTGAATACTGGTGCTACCATTTCAACCTCAGTAATGTTGTCACATCAAATTATCATTAAGTACATCCGTAATCATTGACAGTCAAATGTAGGTGTAAATGAGACCATAAAACAGTGCATAGAAACCGCAGATCGTCAAATCGCAGGTGCTGCTTGTATAGGATTGCACTAGAGTCAGGGAGCACATGTGGTTTATATGCGTGTTTTAGATGTACATTACAGTGCTAAACTGGTCATAATCATAAGCTCTGTGAGGCTTATAGAATTCTCTGAATTTTGTGGTGTGGCTTATACTGGAGGTTTTACGGTATATTGATACATTACATCTAAAGTGGAATTAGGTACAAACATAACAATCCATGTGCATCTGGATAAGATGACACAGACTATAAACAATCCTATGAACCAGATCATTTTAAGTTTGATCTATATCAGTATATGCTCCATGTCACACTGTCATTTTCCTCATAATGTTAGAGGATTAGCATTGGTTATTATGAGTCTCAATAGTCCATATAGCTTAGAGTTCCACAGAGTTCATACTGCAGTGATGGACTAGTAAAAAAGTGTTCTGTCAACACACAGGAGGTTGACATTTTAATCATTGACTGCATTAAAACGCAGGCCTCCTAAAAAAACTAGTACTGAGTACTGCATGCTGTATAAAGTTATTGGTTGGATCTGATAAGGAAATATATAAGCGCCATCCTATCATATTAGCAGGGAGAGGTGGTACTTGGTAAATTAGTTTGGGGAAGTCACTCCCCTTGCAGATAGATAGCTCAGTCATGACCTGAAATATGTCTAGAGAGTTTAGCAAGACCGGCCTATCCCAATATGGCTACTGTTCCTGGTTATGTGCTCTCATGTACCAAGGTGCCTTATCATCCTCTCTATGACCAAACTCCACTGAACAAAGAATGTTCGCAATTGAACATTGCCCTTTGACATGTAATGCAATGATATTTTCGACAGTGATAACGATATCCATTTTGGAAGTTGCTTGAAAATAAATTCTAAAGATATTACTAGGTTATCAATGCCATGTATATACATGGCTCGAATAACATAATGATCTGAATTCATGTCCCTTTCCTTATACAAAATATTGTTTTTTTATCATAGAACTATCGTTGGATTCGTTTTGGTTTCATAGCATTCTGCTTGAGCAGTTGTAGTATATAATTGTCGTTGCTATGCTTTCCTGACACACACTAAGAAAAGGGCTTACTAAGAGCATCTAAACATGTTTGGCAGTACTCGTTGGTCCTGGGGCAGAAGGCAAATAGGCTGAAGATGGCATGTCAATAGCACAAAAGTGATCCAGTATGAGGAGAACACACTGGTGGCCAAGCAGGGGCTCACAGGGACTAGATCACAAACCATCTTGATTGAAGGGCAGAGGGAGGACATGTCCAGTATTGTGTGTAGTGAGACCTGGTAGAGTGGGCATGGGGAGCAGCTTTTGTGACATGCCGTTTAAAAGAATTCTTGCTTCAGAGCTCTGGATCATTGAAATGATACTTTGAAAATAATTAAAAGATCGGTTCTAGACTACTCTCAGAGTCGCATTAGACAACATTATTCTTCTTGAAAACACACTCCTGCGAGGTGATATCAATTACATCATGGAACAATAACAATAGCTTAGAATGTTTTAGTATAGAGACTTTCATTCTCTTGAAATGGTATGTGATCAGACTCAGAATGTACTTTTGCACTTTTGTGAATGTGAATAATGTTTCACTAATAGATTTGTTTTAGAGCATAGACGTAATGACATATATAAACTAAAAAATTGATGGTCCCTGTGCCACCGCGCCATTCTGACATGCCAATGTCGTCTAAGATATTCCAGAGCACTGTTTAAAACCAGGCAGTTCCAAGCTAGGTGGTCATGTGAAAATGCACCTATGGTGATACTTAGCTGTACACATAGCAGACATACAATACTGATACTTATATTTTCCAGGTATATAAATGATATGATTGATGACACTTAACTAACATAACAAGACATACCTGCCACAAACATATTAATTAACTTTCAATCAACTGATGGTGAGAATGCATGAGTATTCCTCTAAGGTCATCCAATTATACCCTAAGAATGGTTGTGAAGAACAGACATTAAATAAAAAAAGCAAAATTTATCAAAATCACTCAATTTCACTCACGCAAATTAAATACAATAGATCTAGGGCCGTGTAAAAATGATTAAGACAAAAATGCTTCAAACAACACTAAGTCTTGTACCATACAGGCCAATCAGAATCCCCGTTGAATGATTTGATGTCCCCTTTACTGTCCATAAACAGCTTATTTCCCATCCCGGCAGAAACAGACCCAACAGGAATATCAATAATGTAGACACTGGTGGTACAGGTAGGTTGAAATAGGGGCACTACGCACATTTCTACTATTGAACTACTGAATGAAGACGATAACTATAGACGTATATGCCATAGGAAAAGTTCCAATCGCATATACTACTTACGATTGGTAAACTTACTTCTGCCTGCCATTGTTGTTATACACTATATTCAGACGATGTGTTCCGAACAGAGTGTCTCCATGTCAACCTTTGTTACCTCCCATGGATTGTGATAACTTAATTTGATGCTGTGATTATGTCACTAATGTTTATGGTCTTTGCTTGTGCTACTCAAGTTATGTGGGCCAGGTAGCCATCTTTAACTGCTAGTGGTACTAACACTGAGACCATGCTGTGCAGTGTGATCCATAAACCGGGTGACTTCAAATCAATGTCTATCCATGAGGGTCTTCAGCACAAGGCTTAAAGACTGAACTGTTGGTACCCCTACTACAAGATTCATAACTTGTGCTAGGATAGGTACTCAGGCTTATGGTTATATAGGGTAGGTGGCGTTTTTCATGTCCATGTCAATACAATAGCACCAACGTTCTAATTGATTGACGCGATGTGGACTCTGTAGGTCTATACAGTGTATGTAGGAATTAGTTTGTTCTAGGCAGATTGTATATGGGGCAATCAGATGGCTTGGTTAAGCTATTTGGATATTTTTATAATGACATGCAGTCACACACCTGGACCATGTATGTTGTGAGCTAAAACAGTTTTCATGCTGATTGAATTATTTTCTACTGAAACTAGTTAATTAATCGATGCGTTAAACTGAGTCCAGGTGTTGTGTGCCATAGGGAGTTGTGTAATTACATGCATTATTTGGACCATTACTCAAAATAATTATGTTTCAATCAAAACTGGATTTATTATAAGCATTATCTATTAAAACAAAAAGTCAGTGAGTTAAAAAAATACATTCAAGTGGACAAACAAAGCTGAAACACTGCGTGCAACATGCAAGACCACTTTCACAACACAGACCTGAATTTCCATCAGAATGTTTTCATGTCCCCCCCCCCCCCCATCTATCAACAGCTCAATATTCATCCCACCATTGCACACTACATCAGTTGTCCAGACCAAACACATTTATCAATAACATAGAGCTTGTTGGTGCAGGTGGGCAGTAATTGGGGTACTCCACACCAGTGAGGGGTAATTGAGAAACTAAGGCGGAGAGGCAAGCTGTTATTATCACATGAACAGCGGAGTGGATTTAATTATGTGTACATCATACTTCAGGTTCATTTAGTAAAGCAGCGCAGCAGGTTACCTGGAAGAGGTCTGAAGAACAGCAATATGATATTCATATTATATATGCCATGTTTAGTTCTCATGTTTATTTGAGATACAAGATTTACAATGCTTGAGTACTGAAGGGTCGTATTCAATGCCCCCCCTCCCCCCACCACAATGTGCTAAGAATTTTTTTCTCTTCAGGCTTCGTGCGATACTGCCCCAGCCCCCACTCTTGAAATACATCAGAGACGGTATCAATGGGCGTTGGCATTTGTCTATTTATTTCAGAGATTTGCCTTTACAGCATTTTGAATTGTATGATATATTTTATTGCCAGCATTTCCTTTGATTTCATGTCAAAGCAAAATACCTTAGTGCATGTCTCTGGCCATAGCAGAACATTTGTCATTTATCAGTATGAGTCAGTAAGCTTTTGCCCCATCTATAGTTTTGCCACATTATTCCCCAGAAAGTAGGGAAAGGAAATGTATGCACGTTCTCTATACATATATATCATATAGTAGTTAAAGGACGTGTACCAATATGTACGCGAAATACAGTGAAGGAGCTTTACAGGCTCCTTCATGGCATACCCTAACAGATTGGTACTTTGTTCTCCATGCCCGTTAATATGCACTGATAATAATGGACCTGGAAATGTTAGTCACTACGGACTACATTTCTATAGTCACATGAATGTAGCAAAAACGACTATACCAAGTTAGTCACCTATGTCTATAGTAAGTTAGTCATATAGTCAACCTATAGCCAGCCATTAAATTGGCTGATTTGGGCTATATAGTCAAGTGACTATGAATTTAATGGTTTCATGGTCTAAAGTAGTCACTATGACTAATATATATAGTCAATCATGAGAAATAAGGGAAACTAGGAGAAGGCAGGGCAGGGGACAAGCTAGGAGAAGGCAGGGCAGGGGACAGGCTGGGATAAAGCAGGGCAGAGACAGGCTAGGATGAGGCAGGGCAGGGGACAGGCTAAGATAAGGCAGGGCTGGGGACAGGCTAGGATAAAGCAGGGCAGAGACAGGCTAGGATGAGGCAGGGCAGAGGACAGGCAAGGATGAGGCAGGGCAGGGGACAAGCTAAGATAAGGCAGGGCAGGGGACAGGCTAGGATAAAGCTAGGGCAGGGGACAAGGTAAGATAAGGCAGGGCAGGGGACAGGCTAGGATAAAGCAGGGCAGGGACAAGCTAGAATGAGGCAGGGCAGGGGAGAGGCTAGGATGATGCAGGGCAGGTGACCGGCTAGGATAAGGCAGGTCAGGAGACAGGCTAGGATAAGGCAAGGCAGGGGACAGGCTAGGATAAGGCAGGGCAGGGGACAAGCTAGGATGAGGGAGGGCAGGGGACAGGCTAGGATGAGGCAGGGCAGGGGACAGGCTAGTAGGATAGGGCAGGGCAGGGACAGGATAGTATGAGGCAGGGCAGGGCAGACGACAGGCTAGGATAAGGCAGGGCAGGGGACAAGCTAGGATAAGGCAGAGCAGGTAACAGGCTAGGATAGGGCAGGGACAGGCTAGGATAAGGCGGGCAGGTGACAGGTTAGAATAAGGCAGGCCAGGGGACAAGCTAGGATAAGGTGGGCCAGGGGACAGGCTAGGATAAGGCAGGCCAGGGGACAATCTAGGATAAAACAGGCCAGGGGACAGTCTAGGATGAGGCAGGGCAGGGGACAGGCTAGGATAAGGCAGGCCAGGAGACAGGCTAGGATAAGGCAGGGCAGGGACAAGCTAGAATGAGGCAGGGGAGGGGACAGGCTAGGATGAGGTAGGGCAGGTGACATGCTAGAATAAGGCAGGCCAGGAGACAAGCTAGGATAAGGCAGGCCAGGGGACAAGCTAGGAAAAGGCGGGCCAGGGGACAGGCTAGGATGAGGCAGGCCAGGGGACAAGCTAGGTTAAAACAGGCCAGGGGACAGGCTAGGATGAGGCAGGGCAGGGGACAGGCTAGGATAAGGCAGGACAGGGGACAGGCTAGGATAAAGCAGGACAGGGACAAGCTAGAATGAGGCAGGGCAGGGGACAGGCTTTTATAAGGCAGGCCAGGAGACAAGCTAGGATTAGGCAAGGCAGGGGACAGGCTAGGATAAAGCAGGGCAGGGGACAGGCTAATAGGATAAGACAGGGCAGATGACAGGCTAGGATACGGCAGGGCAGAGGACAAGCTAGGATAAGGCAGGCCAGGGGACAGGCTAGGATAAGGCAGGCCAGGGGACAGGCTAGGATAAGGCAGAGCAGGTAACAGGCTAGGATAAGGCAGGCCAGAGGACAAGCTAGGATAAGGCAGGGTAGGTGACAGGCCAGGATAAAGCAGGGCAGGGACAGGCTAGGATAAGGCAGGGCAGGGCACATGCTAGGATAGGGCAGGGACAGGCTAGGATGAGGCAGGGCAGGGGACAGGATAGGATAAGGCAGGGCAGGTGAAAGGCTAGGATAAGGCAGGCCAGGCTAGGATAAGGCAGGCCAGGGGACAAGCTAGGATAAGACAAGCCAGGGGACAGGCTAGGATAAGGCAGAGCAGGTGACAGGCTCCTGTGTAAGCCTATCATGCTCTGTCAGTCTAGACATACACTGTTCATGTATTTCTATGTTATCAAAATTGGAACAAATTACCATGATAACTCAAACATGAGAACTCATGCACCCTATAACATCTTAAGTGTAACATAACATATAACATAACATATAACAAGCAGGGATATCCATAGAACAGTGGTTTAGGAAAGGATGTGCCTACCTGAAGTCCATGGACCATTCAAATTTGAATCCTAACTGTTTCCTGTGCACACATTCCTGTGACATCATCAATTTGTGTGATACCCATATAGTCACTACTGACTATCTTTATGACTAATATGTGACTAAGTTGTATAGTCCCCTGACTACGGGGGTCAAAATATGATGGTATAGTCAGTACTGACTATAGGTTTTATTATCAGTGTGTTTTTGAAGGATTCGAGATACTTTATATGACATAGCAGATATGCATAATGAATCAGATTAGGCCTATACCCATGATAATATGCTCCAGCTCTGTTAATGTAATGTCTGCAATGTACTTGTGTATGTTAACCTACACTAATGGAGTATATGGTGAGTAAATTGTCCAATAAAGCTGTGTCTATGGCCTCTGATGTATTATTGTACAAGTACTTGATATAGGCGTCACAGCAAGACAGGTGAGACACCGTCCAAGGTGTTTGCAGTATTATCAGTTATCCCTATTTTTAGTAATCCTTATTTCCAACTCCGCTCTTTGCTAATGAGATCTAAACTATCAGTCAGAGCAGAATCCTGGCCACAGATCGCATCCATTAATTTGGTGAAAGTGTATTAGGAAGTGTAAATGAGTGAGTTGTAGTTCGGGAGGACCTTGTACCTGGTTTTCTCTAGCTGTCACATGGTTTACACGTATTATCATAACTATATCATAATTATATGCACCTGACATATATCTGCCCCTAAAAGTACTTCCTATCTCAAAGCAATATATATGGGAATCGCTGCTTCTACCCTGAGAGATGAGAGGCCCTGTTGATGGATAGATGAATTATATGCTGATCTAAATGCAGCAGACCTCTCCTGAGGTCAATCCAACTACTTTGACTGCCATAGCCTAGTCTCAGTATCAATATTTCCAAAATAGATGAGACGCATGTCTGTTTTTTTCTCATTAATAGTTTAGCACTAACTAGCATTTATATATAAATACGATTTCAATATTATTCATTGTTTTCTTTAGCTGTTTAGAAGGGTCACTGAATGTCCTTCCGCCTGTCAGTCCGGGAGAAAGTAGGAATATTTGTATAACAATTTCCCTGGCCCTGATTAGCATCTAGACCACAGTCCTGCTGTATATATAAGACACCTCACTATTACAGGGTAAGGACTATTGTACTGCTTTGTCAACCCTGACCTGGTCAGGGTGGTGCATATTTGACATAGTTTGAAGATTAATGCATGGTCACCTTGAGTTGGATATGGTTTAATGCTTAAGTGAGAGGAGGCTTGTGAATAATTGCATGGGATACCTTAAGTAGCACCATCCTCTTGCATGGGGTAATGCGGGTAGAAAATAAAACAGTCTTTCATTGTATCCTGAGAACCATTATATAACCTACAGTAGGAGTAAGCGTTAGTTATGTCATGACCAGATGGTGTATTTTGTAGTTTTTGAGTATTGCATCAGACCATCCCTAACTCAAATCTTCGTCTCTTATAGTTTATGTCAATCTAAATGCAAAGATTGGAGTGATATGAAGGTAACCATTTGGATGTCTATTCATGTTGGATAAAAACACTAAAGTCAGATTATTTTGGATAATTAGAGGGACTTCTTCACTTTGAATATTATATATGTGACAAAACGTGGGAAAACGTGACATTAGGGGAAAACACCTTTATTTAAGTTCATGTCTTCAGCTACAATTTGATACTTCAAGCATCAAAATATTTGAAATAGTTGCTGAGAAACATGGGATGGTAGGGACATGTAGGAATTCAGATTAGACTACAAAGTGATCACATATCAATCTATTTTCAAATAATCCATATAAATCATAATTATTAGAAATTAAACCAATAAATGCATATTATTGTACATAGATTTTGATCTGGTAGGAATATTGGCATTTTGTTTTCAGTTCTGAAATCCTCATGGATGGGGCAATTGGATAGGGATGATTTATATTCCAAAAGAATGAATTGATGGTTGCCATGGCAACCAAATTTCAACAAATGGGCTAAAAATGGCTAAAAACGTTCTTTTTACATTTCAAACAAGACCAATTTAGAATGAAAATAGAATTTGGATAATAGCTTCAAAAGATTCCTTGGGAAAAGTTAGCCTAAAGTCATTTTCTCTTAAGTGTGACGAAACCTGGGAAATCGTAACATTAGGGGGAATAACCATAAATGCTCTAAACATGATATTTCAGGAGATATAGCTAAAAATGTGAATACTTAAGAGAAAACGACCTTAGACTAACTTTTTCCAAGGAATCTTTTGAAGCTATTATCAAAATTCTATTTTCATTCTAAATTGGTCTTATTTGGAATGTAAAAAGAACGTTTTTAGCCATTAATAGCTCATTTGTTGACATTCGGTTGCCATGGCCACCATGAATTCATTCTTTTGGAATAAAGATCATCCCTATCCAATTGACCCAGCCACGAGGATTTCAGAACTGAAAACAGAATGCCAATATTCCTATCAGATCCAAATCTATGTACAATAATATGCATTTATTGGTTTAATTTCTAATAATTATGATTTATATCGATTATTTGGAAATAGGTTGATATGTGATCGCATTGCATTCTATTCTGAATTCTTACATGTCCCTACCATGCCATGTTTGAGATGTCATTTCTCAGCAACTATTTCAAATATTTTGATGCTTGAAGTATCAAATTGTAGCTGAAGTCATGAACTTAAATAAAGGTGTTTTCCCCTAATGTCACCTTTTCCCACGTTTTGTCACAAGTATTCACATTTTTAGCTATATCTCCTGAAATATCATGTTTAGAGCATTTATGGCTATTCCCCCTAATGTTACGATTTCCCAGGTTTCGTCACATATATGGACTCCAATAAAAGCCAATCCACTATCTATAAGTGAAAATTCACTCTTACCTCGACTCATGTATTCAAAGAGATTGGTTCTACTCCATTGTGCTGGTCAGTCTCACCTGTCACACACAAAGAAGACAAAAGAGTCATAAATTTAAAAGATTGGATGCATATTCAGATAGATATTGGTAATGCAGATCAGCAATAAAAGGACAGCTGTATCGGTTCATATCAGGAACCATTATCATTCGTGTCCACCTGCTGCTTCCCCTGTATCAGTCTAACCCTGGCTTTGGGACCAACATTATTTACATCACTGATCGTATCATTATTGGCCCATACAAAATGAGGCCCGTCTTTATCACTACTATCGCTAATGCATGCCCAGAACAAACCCAATTGTCCATCGGAATGAAGCCGTTATTTGTAGCGCTCATTGTTACAATACAACCATGAGAATTATTCATAATAACTGGGAGTTGATCTGCAATCTCAGCAGCGATTGCGGTTAACCATGAAAGGTTTAGGAGCGGACAATAGTGCATAAATTAAAACTGTATCCATCATCTTTACCAGCTGTTTACGGGTATCACAATCACAGTGGGCCTGGGTTAATTATGAAAATGTTTAGATGTTAAAATAACTGCAATCGGATGATTATTACTCAGTTGATCGACCCAAGTATCTTTCTCATTCTGGGTGAAGTCACCTAAATAGCCGACTCTTCAATATCGATGTTGCATCATAAATGACATTGTACGTGCAAATAATTTAGTTATTGTGAATTTGTAAAACTATTAATACTCCTCTTAATAGCCGGAGATGTTATACAATAAAACAATCAAACCTCAAACCAACATTTAACCTTGTATAATATCAATGCTATCGGTGTTGTACTAATTAGGTACAAGGGTCATGTCCTGGGGCAGGAGGCAATCAGGCTGAAGATGGTGTGTCAACATTACACAGTACATCCGAAGGCACACAATGGCGGTCATTACATGCATGACACACCTTATGAAGCAGCCTGGAGGAAGGGCAGGGGGAGGACAGGTCTGGTGGTCAACATTCTATATTGATAGTAGTGAGGACCGGTGGAGTGGACATGGAATGCATGAACATATAAACTATTTTTATTCGTAACAAGGTCTGGACAATCTTAGAGGGTTGAAACTTTGAAGTTTGAATAGTTAGAATGATACCGCAGAAATAATGTCATGCTGAATTTAGCGTTATCATAGATGAGAGTTTCCCACATCAACTACATGATAAATAGAACATATCATTTAGGAGACACCTCTGCAAGCTTATGCCATATTTTGCTGCAACATAATTAACATGTGAATTTGATAAGATAAAATGTTAAGTTACCAGGAATCCCCTGAAGACTTGGTGGCCTCCCAACACAGCTGCACTATGTGACTGATGGTCTGAATGCAGCATAATAATTTTGGATCTCAGACCAAATGTCATGCGATTTGCTTTCAACTTACATAACAACAATCTTGTTCTTGCTGATTTCAGATGGGGAGATGTACTCAACTTGAGAGGCGGATCATTGCATTCCAAGAGGAAGACATAACATCTACCCTTAGCTATATTAATTTTTGATACTGCCTATGAATAGACCTATTTGCCATCGGCAACCAACCATTTCCATATACTACTAACGACTATAATATACATATAATTATAGTGAGTACTGACAATACTTTTAGCCTCTATGGCTACGTGAAAGTGGAATCAGAACAGTAAATGGTTCTGATTAGTGTGTGTCAACCTCTGCCATACCCCCTAATGGCATGGGTTGCAATGATTCTGTCTGGTACTTTAATTATATGTCACTGTTTAGTTTATGGCATTTCACTTACAAACTAGTTAGTCATGTAGGTCACATGCAGGTACTATAACTCAATATTAGGGCTCATAAAACTGACATCATGCTGTGCAGGGTGATCAATTATCAGCGTGATTGAAAATCAATCCATGAAAAGTTCGTTACAACGTTTAGATTAAACTTTGCACATCAATACAGTGCCAACAATTGCACCAGGTCAAACAACATTAGTGTTGTTTTATAATTTTTCCAAAATCTTTTTGTTATAGCTGTAGGCACTATGTGGGTTCAGTAGATGGACACTCGCTGCAATTACTAGCCATTATACAGTATAGTACAGCCACGATTCAGTGTGGCTATTTAACAGCAACATGTCCAAGTAATCAATGTAACATCTAGCAAGGGCTTCTAGGTCCATCTTTGTGTGATCACACTCAGAATAGATGATATACCACAGGGTAGCGAATTAAGATATAGATCTTGCTGAATATCCTTCAACATGCAATTATTCTGACAGTTCTGTTTAATGGATGGTTGTATCACAGGTGATTCTAACCCCCAAGGTGATGGCTTGAGTCATTTTAGCCGTTGTAGAGTCTTTAATCATTATATTAAGTACGGAAAGGCAACCTGTTCCACCAAATAGAGGTGTCAACACAGATGGGAGTAATCACTTGTAAGTTGTATAGGCATGTGCCACTGGGCTCGTCTAACATCTATAAATGTATATGAGCAATGGGTGTATTGGCTTCTTTATAGCACTGTATGGAGCCAGACAGTTCCCTCTTTACTGGCCATGTATAATGCAGCTACCACTCTCTATACCTAGGGGGAAACTTAGTTGCATACATGACAGACATACGGTGCCAATGCATGCTCTCTAGCAACTGCTAGAACCACGTTTTTCTTCTCGCATCAACCATAGAGGCATTTTCAATGCTCAGTTGGACTCCTAAATGCTTAACGGTTTTGCCAACCGGTAGTTCCAGAGTCTAGAATCCATTCTAACCTGGTTGTGATATTTGATATGTTACCAACTCTCTACCAGCTTGACAACACTTAATACAAAATACAAAGTTGATAGCACTTCTGGACATTCTGTTAGCTAGCTAGTTTCCATCAAACCTGATTCATCATGATGGTCTCCTAGAAACTAAAAGAAACTGACCTAAAACAAACCGAAAATGACAAACAAGACCGAAACACTCCATACATCATATCACAATTCATTCACAAAACATACCCTAATCCTCGTTATACACGTGTTATGTCCCTTTTTTCAGCTCAATATTTATCCCAACATTACAAGCTCCATCGGCTGTCCAGATACAACACAGTTTTTAATAAAATAGAGCCTGGTGTGGTGATGCAGGTGGGCAGCAATAGGGGCACTCTACACCAGTGGGTGATAACTGAGGAACTTTAGGGGAGATGCACACTGTTATCATCCCAGGAACACTGCAGTTGATTAGATGTGTACTTCAAATTACAGGTCCATTTAGTAAAGTGGCATTGCACCTTATTTTGGAAGTCTAATGGAACGCAATTTACTTTCATAGTTGAGAAAATGTATTGACGTTTCCTATGAAATTACTCCTTACCTGATTACTTTTCCTGATCCTAAGTCTATGCATGTCTGTGGTTCTTTACCCATGATTCTAACTATGCAAGACTATTAATTTGCAGATAAATGTTAATGATTGAAACCTATGTTTGGGTGTATTAGCTGTTTACATGCAAGAATGTGTGAGGTGTCTAGCTATAGCATGTAAGGGCCTTTTACTTCTGTGGCCTGCACATGAGTATCCCTCATCCAGAAGTGATACATATGGGAATAGCTGCTTTAGTATCGGGGGTAGAAAGGCCCAGTTGATGGATACATGGATCATCGGCTGATCTATATGCAGCAGACCTCTCCTGGGGTTAAACCAACTGCTTCGACTTATATAGGCTAATATCATATACAATCAACATACTCTTACCTCTTGATTTATCTGAATAGATGAGAGTGTGTACCTTTTCCTTTCCTTTTAACAAAGCTGATCAACGTTTTTCTTTGTCAAAACTGCAGGATTCAATTACTTTTTGCTCTGGTCCCTGTATACAGGTTTATGTTTTAACAAAATGTAGAAATATTTTAATGTTGCCATGTGAGTGCAGGCTTAATGCATTATACTCACCTTGTTTACGATAGGGTTAAAGACCACCAAAAATAGTTTTCCAAAATGTATACAGTATCCCAATTCCGGAATACTGCGCAGTGCTGATAGAAAGAGTGTAAAACTACCTAAAATCAACTGCACACTTTATACATAAAATCAACTGCACACTTTATAGGCATCCATAACTTCGACAACCATCAATGTTAAATTGAGAGTATTGTTTGTTCAGCAGACGATACACATATTCATTGTGGCATTACAGATCCATACAGTGTATTGGGGAATTCAATGTGAGCTATTTCTTTTCTACCAGACTTGATGTGATGTTTGACAAATACAACATTAATTTCAAGTCCGTTGGAAGTAGCCACACAATTTAGGTATTCTGAGATAGGCCGGGTCTGTCATCAGTGCCTATAAATTATAGTCAGAATAATAACAAGGCCAGAAAAAATGGCTTGGGTTATCGTTCTATATTAGAGCAAGTGTAAATTCTGAAGGGAATATTTACACTGTTCATCAAACCTTTTGTACAAAATATGTTTTTGCCGTAGGACCACTTCACTATAAAAATATTTAATGACCTCCTGTGAAAACCAAAACCCAAGCACTACCCAAGAATAAATTCTTTCTTCCACCACTGAATGAAAGGAGACTCCTACTCGACCCATCAAACCTGTCAAAGAATGCATGATAACAGAACTTTAGAAATTCTCTCTAGGGCACATTTTTTATATAATAATGTACCATAAGGGTCAGTAAATAGAATACAGCTGTGTCTGGTGTCCCATCTTATTAGAAGCACTATCATCATTATTCTCTCTGTCCACCTGATCCCCAAACATCAGTCAGGCACTGGCTTTGTGTTCATCATGATCTACAGCAGTGACAGTGGCATTACCTCTCATTATGAGCCCATACACCATGGGTCCTGTCTTTGTGATGGTATCACTAATGCATGCCCAGAACAAACCCGCTGTGGGTTATCCATCGGCATGTAAAAATGTAGGCGGGGGGAGCTATTGGTAGTGACCCTTTGTTGTGATATAACCATGGGAATTATTTATCATGACATAACTAGTGCTTGATTGAGAGTGTGGTAGAACACACATGACATTGGTGGGAAGGGTAAGTACAGTACGATAAAAACATATGGCTCACTTCCTATATCGGCAAAATTCATTCTAAATTCTTTATATATTCACCAATCTCCCCCAATGTTTCTTCAGCTTTTCATCACCTTAAACTTATTATCCCATACAATCATTATCATTGGAATTATTAGGGCAGCATATTCAACATGCATATTCTGCTGGGTCTGTAATGAAGGAATGAAGAAATGGTAGTCTGTATTATTATAGCATAACTATGATTACGTTCAGACCTTTACTTCAGGGAATCATCCAGGGTAGGGGATGAAACCCTGTCCCAGCCTATACTGCAGCACATTGTGCTTCTTTTCCAGATTATGAGGACCTCTGTATATGTAAAGGATAATTCTGCACATAGTATAATTATATACTGTGTGTTTTACTGAATGGTGTATGCAAAATAGGAAGGTGCTTATTATGCCAAACGAATAACTTTACAGCAAAATCTTAAATGGCCTGCAATTCTAAACTGTAATTGAGCCACTCAAATTAATACAACACCTCTAAGGCAAAGCTAATAAATAGTACTCACATTCCCACTTCACTGTAACATTGATCTATTGATCAGACCTTTAAAAGGAAATACTGAATTGCCAAGTTGGTAATAAAGCCTCTGCCCTAATGTCAGAAATACAATCACAATTGTTCTGTTCACCTGATACCCCAGAATCAATGAGACATTGGCTTTGTCTTCGAGATGATCTAGTGGTGGCTGTATTGTTATGTGTCACTGTGAGACCATAAACCCACCATAAACCATGAGTCCCTTTTAATGTTGGGCATGACTTCCCTTGGAGGTTATTTCTATACTAGTGGAACTACAAGTACATGTTAAAGAAAATGACTTTAGGGAAGTCATTCTGGATTGCTTAAGTGCTATTTTTGCTCATGAATGCTGCTATCCATTGGATTGGGTAGACCTATGAGAAAAGAGCAATAATGCAATACTTATATATTTGCATTATGAACAAGAATGATAATCTGAGGAATCCGTACCATCATCACTGAGAAAGTCAGGTTTAGGTCATTGCCTGTCAAGGCCATGACCTTGCCAAATGCCCTCTTGTGTGGTATTGTGAGACTAGCCTCACAGTCACACGACTCATGAAAGGTCTGGGTGTTCCAGCCATCAGTGTGAGATCTGACTCATGGGATCAATTTGAATATCTTCAATACGTAAGCTCTCTTGTGAGATTTCATAGACATCAGACGGCTGGCAGTCTCATTGAGCCCTATGAAAGGAGGTTATTTCTGCTGGGGGCGGGGGGGGGGGGTAATATAATCATATGCCAGTGGTATAAAAAGCCTATTGGTGGAATTCTGCTGATTATATCAAAGGAGTGTTGATAATGATAACAATATCTCCAATTGTCCCCCAGAAAACAAATGAAAACAAGGATAAATTAATGGAGTTTTTACATTAATGGAGTCCCATTATATTCCATCTAGTCAGTCTGATACACGTCTGAGCTACTATTTCCTGCAATGGTATGCATTGGTAAGACAAATTGCACTATCTATTCCAAACTGTGATTCAGCCCTGATTTTAAACTGGCATCATTCACATACTGTAATTAAGGCCCCCAAATGAAATTGTCAAGGCAATCTGGCAGATAAGACTGTCTTAATTACCAATATCTTAATGTGCTTTGTTTTAACTTTATGGTCCTAAGCACAGTGTGAAAGGCCTTCTTTGAACATAATCTTGATAAAAGAGAAGTCATAAATTGATGTCTCATTCGTAGCTAATCTATTTATCATGGGATTTGGAAGGGAAGAGGTATTCAGTCGAATATCAGTGTCATCACTGAATATTTCAATCACAGAAATTGGTTGTTGTGTCATGACAGGGTCCCATAAAGTGCATCCGTACTCCTGGACGGCCCTATAGCCAAGAGAGATATAACTATTAGGAAAGTGTACAAGTAGGTAATTAGATGGTTTTAATCATTACCCTGGCCATATTATGATTATGTGTCAGCAATACTATTGTGAAAACTGCCAATGGTGCTGCTTTATTGAACCTAAATTTTGCCAATATAAGGGGATACACATGGTGTCAGGTTATTCTATGGGGGTAATGCCAAACAGTAACTATATAGGGCTGCTTTATGCCACAGTCGTGGGGACAGGTGACACATAGTAGCTTAAATCCAGTTAGCACAGAAACTGCGTATCCTGTCCTGTGAGAAGATTTTGCTTGTGCAGGATAAATAGACAGAGCTGCACGCTGAAGTGACCGAGTCAGTGGTTATCTCACGAGAGCTGCCTGCCTCGTATTGCACGCTGGCCGTAGGCCTAGTGCAATACGAGGCAGGCAGCTCAAGGGAGATAACCACTGACAAGGCCACTTTTAAGTGACGCTCTGTATTTATTTCAGAGCATTTCGATCCAAAATAGATTTGTAATCCATGTTAGTTTACTTCCACGGTGTTTGTTTACTTCCGCGGTGTTTGTTTACTTCCGTCGGCCGCCATTTTGAATTTCACACAGGTCACGTGACCCTCGGTAGTGTAGCGACCCCATGGCGACCCCATAGAGACATCATAGTGACCCCCCCACCTCCCTTAGGAGCTTGAAATACGGGTAGAGTGTGACATATGGCTGGGGGTTATTTCAAGCTTCACTCGCATACGGCACTCCCATAGGTTTAACCTTGTTAGATCGTATTTACCATAAAATAATTTGATTTACAGCAGTCTCACTGCCTGTATGAATAGCAATAATATGATTGTCATTGCTATGCTTTTCTTATTATCAACCACAGCCTCGGAAACAGGTTTACCAAGAGCCTCTAAACAAGTTTTGCTGTTCCCATTGGTCCTGGGTCAGAAGGCAAATATGCTGACAATGCTATGTCAATACTATACCAGATGTGCAGTATCAGAAGAGTACTCAATGATGGTCAAGCAGGGGACAGATCATAAACCAGAAACATGGACTATGGAAATGGTACTATGGAAATAAATAAAAACTTAAAAAAACAAATAATGATTTAACAATGGTTTAACAAATCAATGATAATTGTCCAATAATACATTTGAAATTGGAATTCAAGGAATTCAAGAGCTTCCAAAAGTAGCTCCAACCCCCAGCTTCAGTATTCCCCAGCAAAAATAAGTCAGCTCTCGCGTAGGCACATGAGGTTGCTCTCAGGTGAGATAATTTAATCATCAATATCTGTTTTCAGATGTGTGGGAGGAATCAGTCTGAGACTTCCCCCCAGTGTTTCCGTAGACTCATACAATGGTATATAATACTCTTCACTGCTGTTTATATTCTCAGATAACCGAATTATGCTATCAGAGTAATAATAGTAAGTTTAGTAACTAAGCTTAGATTGTCAGGCTACCTGTGCCTATAAATTGACCTATGAATGCCATCTCCAATCTACCAGTTCTATACATCATTTACATTACATCTAATAAAGGCAATAATTTTCACCTGAATGGCCACTGGACGGTAGACTCAGAGCAGTAAATGGTTCTGACTAGTGTGTGTCAACCTCTGACATCACCCCTGATGGCAAGGGTTGCAATTGTTCTGTCTGGTACTGTAATCATCTGTACTGTTTGGCTTAATATCTTTCAGTGCTAAATAAGTTAGTCATGTAGGTCAATGTCAGGGCTCATAAGATTAACATTTTACTGTGACGGGTCCACTTTTATCCATGAGGGCCAACCCAGCTTACAAAATTGTTTGGAAATGTTAATTGTAGATGGCCAGAATGAAGCCAAATAGTAAAAAAAAAATGGTTACAAAGAACGAGGCCCGAAAGGCGAAGTGATATTTACATTACCTTAAGTTGGTGTACCAGCTTTATGTATATTATGGTTTTAAGTGTTCATTCCGATCATTACCTCGATTTTTTTTAAAGCACTGACTAGCGCTGACAACATGTTGTGCAGTGTGATCAGCAAACTATGTGATTACCAATCAATTTCCATCCATGAGGGTGCAGTTTGAGCACCAGGCTCAATGTAAACTGCCATCGCTATATATACATATGTATTGCAAACTTGTGGTATAATGATCATCAAAGCCTAACCATAACATATTTGGTTGAAACAATTTGGATTCGATAGTTCTATGGGGTTTATTCCCAGCCAGACTGCATCTGTGAATTTGGGATGCCTTGATCAGCTATTAGGTGGCCATGACATGTTGAATACATTTATGATTATAACTATGTCCTTGTATGATGGCAGTTATTTTCATTGAATAGCATGTTAATATGAAATGATACGATACAGCGGTTTCCCACACTAATTTTGATAGTTAGGTCAAGGTTGTATGCCATGGGGAGATGGCATGCATTATTTGGACTACAAATCAAATATGTTTTGACTTGATCCATGAATATTCACTACCTAATAAAACAAAAAGAAGCTGAGCTAAAAAAAGACATTCAAGTGGAGAAACAGAGCTCGAATGCAACATTTAACAACGCTTTCATGACACCAACCAGAATCACCATTATGATGATTTTGTGTCCCCTTTTCCCCCTCTCCATCAACAGCTCAATTATCGTCCCACCATTGCACTCTCCATCAATTGTTCAGACCCAACACATCTATCAATGACATAGAGCCTGGTGGTGCAGGTGGGCAGTAATAGGGGTACTCCACACCAGTGAGGGATAATTGAGGAACTAAGGCAGAGAAGCTAGCTGTTATTATCTCATGATCGCCACAATGGATCAAACGATGTGTACATCATACTTCAGGTCCATTAAGTGAAATAGTACTGTACCTTACCAGGTCTGACTTATCATGGTTTATTCTCTAGATATACTATATGTACAATTTATTCATCAATTCTATTGTGTTACATACAGGATTTTTATTGGGACATCAACAGGGTACAATGTACAGAATTTGCCCTTTCAGAATCAGCTTGGCTGTTTAGTTCTACCATCTGCATATTGGTAATAAAACAGAAGAGTTTTACTGATATCAATGTATCATCATTCAGCCACGGAGTTAAGGCATAAAACATGCAGTTATGAGCTGTTGAGTAGCTAGGAATGTAGTGGGTGGGGATGAGGTGCATTTCCAATATCCTAATTACTATAAGCAAATTGTCTGAAAGACTCTTGCACATTCGAAAGGTTATGTATATTCCATACAATGTATAAAAAGGTACTACAGAGAAAGAGTATCTGGCTGCTCATACTAATACTATGAAGAGATATGAAATGCTTATTATGCCTGGATATTCCTGTTCTAAGTCATATTTCATAGCATATATGAATAAGATGGACCACCTCCATGAGCCTTAATTATGAGCACACCCATATATGAACATGCACTAGGGGACCCTATACAGACCCAGCTATTCATCTTATGACAAGTATATGAAGTAGTCAGACATCTTCTATAAATATAAGCATACTGCCTAAAAGACTCCCGCACATTTAAAAATCATGATCCTTTATGATTATCTGTCTATAGTCCAATGTAGCAGGAATGGAATTCTGAAGGTCCCCGCCTTAGTTGGTAACCATCTACAGAAACAGATATGACATGAGATATTGGCCACTTTTTGGTATTTTTGTATGTGGTACTATAGTATTCTGCACGAGGTCAATTCATCTTATTCTCCTCATCGTATCTTGGCACATAGACAACAATATTAAGTCTATGGAACACTGCTGTGGTAACGTAACTCAACTGCTGGCATGACAGCTACCAGTATCTATAACACTTCACAGATCCTTCCCTGTTCAATATAGGTGGGAAAATACATGCTCAAATATACCAATGTATATCTCTTACAACATGTTTTTCAGCACTTGCCATCTACTATTGATCCCATAATATGTAATGTCAGTCCCAGATGACAGCGGCCGGATGCAGTGGTATTTATTAGGTGCATTGTGGGAAGGGTACTTAGTTCATTATTGACAGGTGACGTCAGTCCCAAAACCATGCATGTGCCTCTTGCATATATATATATATATATATATATATATATATATATATATATATATATATATATATATATATATATATATATATATAATATGTATGTATATATATATATATATATATATATATATATATATATGTATATATATATATATATATATGTATATATATATATATATATATATATATATATATATATATGTATATATATATATATATATATCATGAAACCTTATATCATGAGGTTTAATGATGTAATTCAGCTATATGACCAAATGTCACAGATCGTCCTGATTTGAACTTTTTTTCTTCTCCACTCAATAAAATATACCATATGTTATATATAGTTATCTTTTTGGTCTAGTATGATTGTGATTTGTTAGATCTACGAGGGAAACCATGGTTTGACCTATGTCAGACCCTAATTTAGGGTACCATAGGGGCAAAAACGACCAAAAATGGGCCTTTTTTAACAATAAAATTTAAAAAAAGACATTATGCTGTATGTACTGCTCTATAAATAGAGCTATTCATGCATATCTTTTTTTTGCCAGTTCCCCTTTATAATGGGGAACATTTTAGCACCACTTAGGCCTATATGATATGTATGATAAATATGCTGTGTGGCAAGAGCTGGGATAGTTTTGCATAGACACGACTGAGCCCACAGAAAACATGGCCAAAATCATATATTAATATAGAAGGAATATAAATTAACTAGGGTATAATAAGCGTATATTATGTACCTATACACAGGAAAAAAATTGTAAGTCTAGCTTTAATGGCCTTCCCTGCAGAGCCAAGGGAATATCAGTCCTATTTTAGGGGTAGTTTACATGTAGACACGACTGAGCCCTAGTAGACACGACTGAGCCCTAGTAGACAAAACTGAGCCATAGGTACTAACAGGATACATTATGTACATCTCAAGTTATTTTTATAATAAGTTAGAATGTATAATTCATATTTAAAGGGGAATTTGCTGGTAATTTTGGCCTAAAAGATCAGAATACTTTTTCATACATCAGTTATCACCATAGACACGACTGAGCCCTCCTTATAAACCTTTCAATCATTATAACATGTGTCATACTATGTACATTGAATTCCCACCTTATTGCAGCCATTTTTGTACAATAATCCTATAATATGTCCCATTTCTATAAAGAATTAACCCAGATATATGTCCAAATGTATATATTTTAGAAAGGGGCTCAGTCGTGTCTACATGCACCTACATATGATCCTGTACTGTAGATTTAATAATGATATTTAACATTCCCCAATATATGGTCTCTAATTCCCAATATATATACTATATGTAGAAAAAAAGTTTTAACCCTTCTCAAACATTAACTTTTGAGCCCCCTGCCAGCTCAAATCCAGACGATTCATGACATTTAGTCATATATATATATATCAGCTTATATTATACTGTTAATACAATAGATGTGTTTGAAATAAAAAGTATATCTGTGCTAGGGACATTTTGCAGGTAGACAGTTGTAGCACTAGGGAAGATACCAATATGCACTAATGGGGCAGTTGGAATAGTCAAATGGAACTGCAGCATACATCTCGTCACGGATATAATGTGTATGATCTAGGAATTGATTATCATGTTGGTATGATGTCCTAGAGGCAGTCAAAATGTGTATGCAGTATGGTATCATTTTCAGAACCCTCCAGTTCCTAACACTTTTATGTATTAACCAATGTGCATGTACACATAAATTGTATGAGTTGAAGGACTGGCTCCTGGGGACTTGACATTGTATTCAATCTAAGTATGTTTGGGTGTTGTACCCTCTTACAGGAGAATCAAAATGGATGCCAATAGTGGGAATCTGGCATAACCAGTTGCTGCCTCAACATTAAGGGTCGAAAGGCCCAGTTGATGGATGGATGGAGCATACACTGTTAGAAGTAAGTAGTGTTCCTGTACAGCAACTATTGGGGGCAACTTTGGTTCCAGTAAATTCTGCTGTAGACCTACAGTAGAATCTACTGTAGACGCAGACCTGAGTTCTAAAAAGGCTCACATATTCAACATCTTGGAGATTTGAACCCCCAGGTTCCAATCCATAGTCCTGAACCATGACCACTACGCCAGTGAATCCTGCATGTCAGGTGCATTGAAACACCTCCTACTTATGTGTGAATGGTAATGAGGTCAACACAGGATCCCTGGGGACAATTTTAGAACTAGACTGTTCATGTCTTAAGGGATAATATGAAAATTAACCTATTGCAGTAATGTACTAATAAGAACTGAACTACCATTAGTTGAAGTGTAATCTTGATGGCCTATAGATGTTTTTCAAAGTAAATTTTACTATCTTTCATGCAGATTGTTGAGATACATTGGTCTTATCCTCTGCATATTTTCAATAGTAACATTTCAGTGTACCAAAATATATTATACTTTAGAATTGCATCAGGAGAAATGTAGTTAGTATGAGAGTTTCTGCCGGGACTGGAACCGCTGACCCTCAGACTACATCTCCCACGGCTCTACCCACTGAGCTAGAGGGGCAGTCACTATGTAGCCTGCATCATTGGGCTTTTGAAAAGATCAGGTCATATTTGAGCTGTGGAGTATGGTACTCCCTTCAACCTCTGCTCTCTCTCCCCAGGTAGAAAAATATCATGATAAATATCATGATTTATTATGTTAAACCATGATCTATCATGATCTATCATGATAAATCATAATTAAGCATGTTTTATTCTACCATGATTAATCATGATAAATCATACTTTATTAAGATATTACCTCTTGAGGGGGGAAATCATGATTAATCACATTTTCTCCTACGTACTATGATTAAACATGATTAATCATACTTTATCATGATCTTATCTCCTCAGGGGCAAAATTATGGTAGATCATGTTTTCTTTATTCATGATATGTCATTATAAACCACACTTTTTCATGATCTAACCTCTTAAGAGGGGAAACATGATTTATCATGATTTTACCTAATAATATTTGATAATAATAAATCATAATTTATCGTGATTTTATCCATTGGGAGAGAAACATGATTTACCATGATTCTACCTGACAATGATTAATCATAATGTATTATTATTGGTCATGATCTCACCCATTGAGAGGGAAAACATTATCTATTATGATTTTACCTTACCATAATTAATCATGATTTTATTAGACCATGATTAATCATGATATATCATGATTTAGCATGATCTTTCCCATTGAGAAGAAAAACATGATTTATCACGATTTTACCTGATCATGATTTATCATAATCTCACCCATTGGGAGAGAGAACATGATTTATCACGATTTTACCTTACCAAAATTAATGATAATATCATCATGATTTATCATGATTTTACGCATTGAGAGATAGCATGATTTATCGTGATTCTATTTGACCATGATTAATCATAATATATTATGATTTTTCATGATATTTCCCATTGATGGGAAAAGACATGCATATAATAATCTTACCATGATTAATCATGATATTTTATAATACGTCATACTTTATCATGATGTCATACTTTAAGAGGAAAGATTTCCTGGCTACAACTCATTAATAATAATAAGGATAATTCATACATTTAGGTGACCCCTCCCTTTTGATTCACACCTCTCCCTCAGGGGAGTATTATTTTGAGGATTTTGAATAACTACAACCTGTGATACTGACAAGGGGAGTAAGGGGATCATGATCCCGTTATTATACATTATTTTGAGGGGTTCTGGAGGGCTACAACCCGTGATACTGACCAGGGGAGTAAGGGGATCTTTATCCGGTTATCATACATTATGTTGAGGGGTTCTGGAGGGCTACAACCCGTGATACTGACCAGGGGAGTAAGGGGATCTTTATCCTGTTATCATACATTATGTTGAGGGGTTCTGGAGGGCTTCAACCCGTTATAGTATCAAAATGTATTTTAACTTATTTGAGGAAAAGCTCTAATGATGCCCAAATGGCTCCCTGATCTCATATTATAAGTTCTAATTGTCACAGGAAAAAAAAGAAATATGCCCATGATGCTGACAGTGTGCCGAATTTGGTTATAAATGTCATTGACAACTCATTAATATTAATGAGGATAATTCATAAATTTGGTTGGGTACCCCCTCCCTCTCTATTCACAACCCCCCCCCCCCCTCCCTGCACCAACATGCCAAACACACCCCATTCAGGGTGGGGAGGTGTTATAACTAAGACAATGCTAACAGGAGTAGCATGTACTGTACCTAGGGGTTGTTCCCATGGTGACCACTGACCTACATAGTTTATATGTAACTGCAGTAGCACATGTAGCACACCAACTGGTCAACATGCACATACAGTAGCTGGCCACAGTGAGGGCAGGACGTATGCCATGCAGGTGTGTAGGTATAGTAATTATTATATTGTATATTCTTAGGACAGCTTTTGTAGTTATGCATATCAAATGAAATAAATGTATGTGGCACTATGCACTATTTAAAAAGCGCATTTTAAAACGTTTTAGATGTTTTTAGATATTATTCCTAACTTCTTTCATTTTTATTATAAAATCATTGATAAAGCACATTTAAAAACGTTTTAGATGTATTCTAATATTATGCTTTACTTGTTTCATTTCAATTACAGATTATCCGGATCTCCACCTGTGGTATTGGTCCCCAGGCTTCCAGGGGCAGGTCCCGGTCCCAAAGCCCCCCTGAATTAGTTTTTACTGAATATATGAAGGGTCTGTATATATATATATATATGTATTACACATTAATCTATATATTTTGCAGAGGTCGGAAGATGTCCTCAAAATAATGTATAATAACAGGATCAGGGTCCCCTTGCTCTCCTGGTCAGTATCACGGGTTGAATCCCTCCATAACCCCTAAAAAATAATGTTTAATAACGGGATCATGATCCCCTTACTCCCCTGGTCAGTATCACGGGTTGTAGCCCTCCAGAACCCCTCAAAATAATGTATAATAACAGGATAAAGATCCCCTTACTCCCCTGGTCAGTATCACGGGTTATAGCCCTCCAGAACCCCTCAAAATAATGGGCATTATATGTACTATAACATGCTAAAATTGCTTTTTATTGTCTCAGAGAAAAAAATAAAATATGACCATAATGCTAACAAAATATAGAATCAGATAATAATATCCTTGACAAGTAATTCTTAATGATAAGGAAATGTTTTATTTTAGTTGGTTACCACCCCCCCCCCCCCCCCCACCACCACCACCACTCCTTGTGGTAACAGGTCTGTCTAGGGCTAGCTGTGAAATGCCACCATGACGCCCATTGTGATAGGTGCGACCATACAACAATAGGCCCCTGAGACAATAGCCTTACCCCTTACTGCACCCACCACTCCCATGCTGGGGGTCATCAAGGTGTGACCAACATCCTGGTACCCCAACTGACCAAGCTACAGTAACAGGTAGCAGCAGTCTCACACACCCCTGGTGGCCTCAGACAGGGCATGTTGTGCTACACTTACACATACATGTCTGAATAATTATATGTATATACATTACATCTTTGTTCAGGACTAGGCACTATTTATCTTTAATAATGATACATGTACTAGATGTACTATGACACCCATTGTGATAGGGGTAAATGTGCGACCATACAACAATAGGTCCCTATCATTTTGTAATAGCCTTGCCCCCATTGTTTTTAAACAGACTGACCAGTAATTATTTAGTAAACCTTCTCTCTCAGTGTTTGTATGGTACAAATAATTACATATTTTTCTATTTCCTTACAGGAAAGGTTACAGCAGGAGCCAACCCTGCCTCTCAGAGACCGGCCCTTGGCCTCCAAGAGCCGGCCCTGGACCTCTAGGAGCCGACCCTGCCTCCCAGAGACCGGCCCTGGGCCCCGAGGAGCCGACCCTGGGCCCCGAGGAGCCGGTTCTAGGCCTCCAGGAGCCAGTTCTAGGTCTCCAGGAGCCGGCCTTGGGCCTCCAAGAGCCGGTTCTGGGCCTCCAGGAGCCGGTCCTGGACCCCAGGAGCCGGTTCTAGGCCTCCAGGAGCCGGCCCTGGGCATCCAAGAGCCGGTTCTGGGCCTCCAGGAGCCGGTCCTGGACCCCAGGAGCCGGTTCTAGGCCTCCAGGAGTCGGCCCTGGGCCTCCAGGAGCCAGTTTCAGCCTTCAGGACTGACTGTCCACTATCAAAATGATGAAATTGATGAATTAATGCATTGACCTCACCCCCCCCCCCCACAATAAAAATATTGTCTATCTACATTAAAAGAATGAATCGTGATTTTTAAACATGATACTTATCATGGTAAAATCATATGTATCATGATACAGGAAAGTAAATCATGATATATATCATGATTTTAGACCATGATATGTAAAGATGATTATCATAATATATATCATGATGAATCATGTTGAATAAATCATATTTCTTTCATGGATATCATGATTTTCATATCATGATGTATCATGATAATTATCATAATATATATCATGATGATAAAGTATAATAAATCATGATAAATATCATGTTAAATAAATCATAGTTTTTTCACGGAAATTATGATTTTCCATGTTATATCATGATGATATTATGATAAACTATGATTGTATCATAATATATATCATCATAAAGCATAATCAATCATGATTTATATTGACAAATTTACTGTGGTGAACCATGATATCATTGTTTATCGTGATGATAATCATGATATATCAGAATAATTATCATGATAAATCATGTTTTACAAATCATGATTTCCGTGAAAAACGCATGAATTTTTAATCACGATAAAATCATGATATTTATCATGATATTTTTCTACCTGGGTCCCTCTGGTTGCTGGTTATGGGATTCGAACCTGCATCTACAGTAACAGAATTGTATGTGTACAGCAAAAGTTGCTGTATCATCTTTTACAGCTAAAGTACTGTATAGTTACAGCACATATTGCTGTTCACGAACAACAACCTTTTACAGTGTAGGCTAAACCATGTGGTCAACTTGACGGACTTAGGCCAATGCTACACACAACTAACATGCTACTTCCCAGATATGTCCAAAATAGATGCTAGTTTGTGCCTTTTCTTTTTCTTATAATTATCATACAGTGCTGGTTTACTGATAAAGGCATTTCCATTATTATCAAAACTGCAAGCATCAACTTAGATTTTGCTCTGATTCCTTTTGGGTTTGTTTGTAAACAAAAATTTAACGTGGTTAGATGTAGCAATTTGAGTGCAAGATTAATACATGTTCATGTAGAGAAAGCTGGGGGTTAATCACTGTTAATGATTAGGGGGAACCCCTTAATAACTGTATGGGATCACTTTGTAGACTGCTCTGGGGACAATGTAGGTTTCTGTGTGCTTTCCTATACCCTAGAACACCTCCTGTAGCTGTGTGTAGTAATGCCATGACTAAAATGAACATCCACATGGAAGTCTGTATTTTTGGTATGGATGACAATGAGTGGTAGAAGGTTGTCATATAATATGATTATGTTATCTGCATAGTATATAGATGCTAACACAACATTGTATTGACTGTATACTCTTATCTTTTCAATTAAACAACGATCTTCCACTGACCACCAAAATAGTATGACTGGTTTTACAGCATACCAATTCCTGAATACTGCGCAGTGCTGATAGAAAGAGTGTAAAAATACATAAATCAATTTCATAGTTTGCATAGACATCCCATAACACAGACAAAAATCAATGTTCAATTGAGAGTATTGTTTGTTCAGTGGATAATACACAAGCTTTTAAATTGATCAAATCTTGACATATTATATTGTGGCATTACTGATCCATACATTGTATGGGGGAATTCAATATAAGCAATGTTTTTCTACGACCACCAGGCTACCATCTATTCAGAGCACAAGGTCTGCCTAGTCAAATGCAATGCTTGGTGAGTACAAATAACCTAGCTACTTGGCTGTCAATTATGTTGGATGTAAACACAAGCTTCAGGTAGTCTGAGGTAGGTGGGGTCTGTCATCAGTGCCTATAGTCAGTGTAATTACAAGGTTATAAAACATGGCTTGAGGGACAGTTCTATATCAGACAATGACCTCAGAGCAAATGTGAAGTCTGAAGAGAAGATTTACAACATTCATCAGACCATTGGTACAAAATATGTTTTTTGCCAAACAACTACTTTAATGTGAACATTTTTAATGATATTCAGTCAAAACAGAATCCAAGCACTACCCAAGAATAAATTTATCCTCTTACCGTTCGGCATGAATGGATGGAAACTCCTTCTCAGCAAGTCAGACCTGAAAATACATAAAATGATGTACATTTAGAAATATCATTTAATACGCAGTCTTCAACATATAGATTTAGCCTACGGGTCAGTATGGAGAATACAGCTGTAACTGTACAGTAAAAAGCTGTATCTGAACAGTCATAATATGAGATACATTATTATCATGATTTCCTTTGTCCACCTGATCCCCCAGCATCAGTCGACACTGACTTTGTGTACATCATGATCTACATCAGTGACAGTGTCATTACGTCTCATTATGTCACCATACACCATGGGTCCTGTTCTTGTGATAGTATTACTAATGAATACCCAGAAGCAACATGCTGTGGGTTGTCCATCGGCATGTGAAAATGAAGGATGGGTAAGTTGTAAGCCTTTATTGTGATATGACCATGGTAACTATTTATCATGACATGCCTAGTGCTTGATTGTATGGGAGTATGGAGCAACGCATTTAATTGGCAGAAAGGGAAGATACATTTCCTTAAAACCTCCGATGTAAGGCTCCTTATGTTTAATTCACTCTTTATTATAGGAAACCCAAAAATTGACTCCAATGTTCAGTGTGTCTCCATAGGGTCAGCCTTGCACCGACGAGTCAGTCTGGCACCTTCTACATTCTATCCGTTGATTTCCCAATCATTCTAGACACTGGCTGTCTGTTTGAAGCTAGCCATGTTCCTTGATCCTCGAGCACTGCGTAGCAATGAAAGGAGAGAGAGGGCAAGCTGTTGGATTACGCATGCCACTGGTCATGCCACTGGCCCTGCCAGTCAAATCGTTATGCATTGCCAGATCTGCCTAGATTAATTGACATTGGCAGTGGCAACTATTTAAGGTACCAGCAGATCTGAAGCAGCACCTTGTCACCCTCAAGAATAATATTTATCTGTGGGATGTGTATGTGTCAGGCTGAGTATACATGTACCAATGAATGCTTCTACAGGGGGTGTAATGAGGAAATGGAGGAATGGCATTCTGTATCATTGTAAAGACATAAAGGTTTGATTGACTTTGCCTATTTTATCAATACATTCAGACATTTACTTGGGGCAATCAGCAAAGGTAGGGTAATAAAACACTGCTTCAGCCTATACTCCACCACATTGTACTGCTCTCCGAGATTATGAGGGTGGAGGGCTCTCAAATATCCTGCTGCCCTGTATAATCCCACACAATATACTGTGTGCCTTACTAAATGTTGTTTGCAAAATAGCTAGCTACATTTATCATTTTTCCCAGAGAATTTCTGTACAACGTTTTCTGTACAAGGAAGCTTTTAAATGACCTACAATCAAGCCACTCAAATACACCTTTGAGTAGAAACTAAGAAACGGTACTGTATACTTATCCTTTACGTTATCACTTAACTTAATATCGTAAAGGACAATATAATTCATGTCAGAAATACAATCCTAATTGATTTTGTTCACCTGATACCTCAACATCAATCAGATACTGGCTTTGTGTTCAGGACGACCCACAGCAGTGGCTGTGCTGTTATGTATCATGATGAGATCATACAGCATGAGTCCTACCTTTGTACTATGGTATAGTATCACCAATGGATGCCCTGAGCACACCCTCTTATGTATTGTCCATCAGAATCCACAAATGAAGCCTGGGTTGGCTATTGGTGGTGGCCTTTGTTGTGATGTAACCATGGAAATGATATGATATGAGAAAGGGATGGCATTTTCATAATTATTCATACTAATCATTTCCCCCAGTCAACATAATTCCTCATCTATGGATAACTGCTTTTGAATGTCTATGCATAGAATGCTTATACCCTGTTGTAATCACCTGTACAATCTAGTCATCGTGTCACAGTATAATAATTGGTGCCTATCAGCTTTTTATGTTCACGTCAATGTTAAGAAAAGTCATTCTGGATTGCTTAAATGCTATTTTGGCTCTCCTCGATGTTCCTATCCTTTGGATAAGGTAGACTATTAAAGAAAATAGCAATAATTCAATAATTGTTCTAATATGGACATGAATGACAATCTGAGGAATGCTCCGGATCATCACTGAGATAGTCAGGGTTAGGGCAACTCATGGCCTGTCCAGGTCATGACCTTGCCAATCGTCATCTTGCGTGGTATCACGAGACTGGCCTCACATGACCCAGGAAAGGTCTGGCTGTTCGAGCCATTGGTGTGAGACCTGACTCATGGGAACAATTTACATATTATATTGCCTCTTCACTATGTGTGTTCTCTCCTGAGACTGCACCAACATCGAACTAATGGCAGCCTCATTCTAGCTCAAGAAAAGAGTTTTTGTTGTTGTTGTGGGCAATGGCATTATTCTGATGCTTTAAGCAAAGCTCGTGCTTGTGAGACAAACATGTTGCATGTATTCATATTTATAGGAGTGTTCCAGAAAGTTGTCTTTTAATTTATTATTAATTGATAAATAGCAATGGCTGACTAGATAATATGCTCTTAAACATAATACCAATACGGATAATTTGACCAGTAGTACAGGTATTCCGTTCTGAATTTAAACATTGTGGTAATGACAGAACTTTATCAGTCCAAATTCAACTGATCACCCTTTCCACATTGACTAATCCATCTTTCCGCCATTGAAATCCATCAAGCCAGCTGATAACAAAGACCACCAGATAGGGAAGGGCTCTGCGTATCATTCTTTGGAAAATTAAACTGATTATGTCGGTAGTCTCTGCCAAATGGCTCAGCAACCTCCATTGAGAAACTTTAACTATAAGCTGTAATTTAGGCCAGTTAAATGAGTTTTGATATCATAATACAGCTGTCAGCGCAGATTGTGGTTCTCTCCAGCACTGTTCAGCACTCCACCTATAACCCTTGAAGGATAGCATAATGGCTCAAATTGAGTTGTCATAAGATGTGTAGCATGATACGTAGGGCCGACGAGTAACTCAAATACATTTCACTGATGCATCATGCCGGCCCCTCGTGAGTGTATCAATCCCGTTCTCATATATCAATAATGGGATGTTGTCATCAAAGCACTATGAAACAATGAAATACTTTTAAAAGAGTAGCAAAAATGAAAAATGCCATACCTGCAGATTGGGTTCTGTGTGTACCATTTGCTATAGACAATGCTTGTCCACATGTGCTGTTGTGTAATCCACTCCACTCAGAGATTCTATATACTACTTCACACCCAGACCACCATACAGGGGATCCAGCTCCTTAATGCGGATCCCTCTCACCCTGGAGGAGGCCATCCACCCCCACCCTGTGTTTTATTCTACAAGCACCACTCTCCACACAGAGACTTGCAATTCTCGGCTCTGCCCTAATACATGTCTATAAGGAGCGAGACTGTAATAGACCAGGAGTAAATTTTGCCACCAAGCCTTTACACTTCTACACTGAAAACCCAGAGGAAGGTTCCTAGTCATTATGACGACCTAGTTTGTATTAATGACTAAAGGAAAGTGCTCTGGATAATGGTGTATGAATATAGTCTCTAATTAGTTCACCTCCTAACAAGAGGCATCCCTTTAACATATTTGGTTTACTCTTGATTAAACTGAGTAGCTTTACTTGTTATAAGTAAGTTGTGTATGGGTGAGAATGATGGCCTTGAAGGTATAGAGACTACTCTGCTCCCTGCCAGCAGTTTACATCTCATGATAGAAAATTTATTTCAATCAATTTACCCTGGGTGGCAACACGTGACAGGGCATGTCCCATGCCCAACACCCAGATATACCCTAGGTTGTCCCAATGACTACCCAATGGTGTTGAGAGTTGTCATTACTGATTACTTTAGGTCTTCAAAGTTACGATACCTAAAACAACAACCTTAAGGTAGTCATTCTGACTACCCAATCCATGTGACTACCTAAGGTCGTCATAATGACAACTTTGGTCTATATGGATCAGATATGACTACCTTAGGTCGTCACAATGATGACCTAAGGTCGTTGCCTTGACGACCTAAAGTTGTCAATTTTGGTATTGTCGAAATGACGACCCTGAATTTTTCAGTGTATAGTTTCCTTTAAGTGATTATCCGTTACCTCATGATCAAGGCACTGGTGCTCCTATACAACATCAACAACAACAACAAGAACAACAACAACGAAATGGTCACTTTCCTCTTGATTTATATATTAGGGTCCAATTGAAATTAATGTTATTTAACCCATAATGGCGCGGAACCTTTCCATGCATGTTATGAACAGATAGGTTGGGGCAGAGATAAAAAGTAAAATGGCAACCGGGGAGAGTGTTGGTTCCTTGGAGGCATAGTACAAACACCTCCCGTTCACAGCGTATTAACCCAGAACCTCCTCCTCATCCACCCCCTCACAATCCCTCCCCACCCCTCACCCCTCCTACTCCCATCCCTCCCCATCCCTCACCCCTCCTACCCCCCCCCTCCCATTGCATGGCCAGTCGTTAATGCCTCCACAAGGCGTTCACTGTGTGTCGGTGTCGCATCCTACAGCGCCTTCCAATGAAACGTCCTTGAGACCAATAACAGGATCTCCAAATGCGTGAATAAACGTATGAAGTACCACTCGGGCAAAAGTAAACAGTTCGCAAGGGGTGAAAAATGAGGATGTTCTTTACTCTTCCTTCATTTGAAATATCCTGGTATAATGAGTTATTAAGTGTAGACTATTTCATTCTATATGTGAATGCAATAGCTCTGGTTAACTCGTTGACACTTTAATCGATCAAAGCATAGATATGTCCAGCAAGTGGTGTCATAATGCACCGGTGCAACACTGGCGAGTAACTCACTAGCATTGGATTGCAATAATACAGAATTGATGCCTCGCGAAATGCAGCACTGGCAATTAACTCGCCCTGCGTCATTCACGTATTGTGTCGATAACATGTCATGTCAATGTGCATTAAATCATTATGCTGTACTTGAAGGGCTATCCACTTAAAACATATATGTTTATGTGGTAGCCGCTGTTATAAGTATTGTGGCTGCAGATGGGGTAAAAGCGACCTGGCGACCTGGGCTGTTTTGAACGACTTTCGACCTAAGGCAATAATAAGCGACCTGGCGACTTTTGGACAAAATTGACAATCAATCAAAAGGTCAAGAAAGCGACCTTTCGACCTGGATCCCTTAATTTCGGCGACTTTCGGACCTCAGGGGGGGCCCTCTGCACCCCTATTATTGGCATGAAGAGGTAGACAAAATAAGACTTCAGGGACACAATGCACCAATGAAAATGTCATATCCCATGTACCCATAAAAGGTTTACATCCATCCCTTCCCCTAGATGGGCCTCCATAGTAGACCTTAGTCCGGTTAAACTGTCTGATGGATTCACTGCTCCTGTCCGTGTTTAACAAACAGTACAGCACTATGTACTGTGGACATGCATGTGTTGACAATTGGCCGATGGTGGCGCCACCAGCGTGGGAGGATGCGCACGCAGCAGGTTGTAAGGAGTTTCACATTGCAGAGGTTTTAAGGGCCTTAACGCTAAACTAACATGGCACGCCACTAGCTGAGCGATTGGTGTGTACTATTGCAATATTACATATTGCTGAAATAAATATAATTAGAGTGAGAGGGAGGTTGAAAGACACAGATGGGAAATCATGCATACAAAGTTAGACAGGGGTAGAGGCTTTTGTTTCATTTGAATTCGAATTGGTTAAATATTTGGCATTGCATTTTTCTGAACAAGCTGATTTCTTTTCAGAAAAGCTTATTGAAAATATTCTGTAAATCACAAGCCTAAATTGTAAATGTGTTTGCTTCAATCATGTTGTAAGTCAATGCTGATGTAGGTTCATTTGCCACCATGATGCTAAATAACACAGCACCAGTGAGAGACATTGTAGTGCATCATATCGACCCTTTTGGATGTATCAACCATTGGGCTGACATGCTTCTTTATTGCACGATGTGCCCTTAAACCCACAGATCTTACCACACGTCCAGTAACAGTCAGAGTGCAGTCGGGACAGGTACTCAGCCCTATATATAGGGGTGCTGGGGCTTTAACGATCATTTACTGTGTACCAGGATGCATGCATATCTGGTGTTTTCCAACACACATGTAATTATGGTTTATGGGTATGTTGATGTACTGGATAACCCCTACATCTGTATTCATACCCCCTCTACATACCATCCCTATGGAATGTTGGTGATGGTATCTTTAATAGCACTGCATACTAGTCCCTCGGGGCATTCGGAACCAACAACCTCGCTTTCGTGCTGCACATAAAGTTTTTCAAAATACACCATATATTCTCTATTGGATATATAAAACGGGTATTTATAGTTGGTTTAATCTATGTGAACTAAAAAGCAGAGACCTAGAAGGTCACATGTATATCGTAATTCGTAATTCTCTTCTTTTTCCAACTGTCTTACGTTTGGATAAACTCAATTTCTTGCAATATGTTTTCGGAGAATGCACTCAAAATGTAATCTTCCGCTTTCTACTGTTAAATTGGTCTGAAATACAATCCCCCAAACAAGTATTTCGCTGAATATTTGAAAAATGATTTACTAAAAAAGAGACAGGCAAGGGATCGTATGCCTTTCGTTGTATGTACCGTCTATAATCCCAATATCCCATAGCAATAAAAATACCCCTGTCCTATTGCTTTCGAGAGGTCGATTTCCTTCCAGGAAGGACTCAGTCAAATATTGAGAACCGTCATATTTCCACCTTCCCTTCTCTTTTCATTCTCTGAAATGGACATCCGGGATCTAATGACATAGTGGTCACGTGATGCCCCAGACCAGATAGAGGCTGTGTGTCAGGATTCAGGATGCGCAGTAGGTGTACATATAGACACAACGGTATGTGCGTAGGTATAGGGGAGGAATGACTAGGTAGTAGGTGGGTTGCGAGGGTGGAATGTTTATAGCTGCCATACACTCAAAAAGTAAACTTGTCTCCAGACTCTTCAAAGCGACGATCATAGAATAGACGAGTTAAAAACTTGTCTAAGTGACAAGGAAGCGGGTCTTCTAGCTGGAGATAGAAGACCCACTTGGCATGTGCCAGCCCAAAACCCGACATTTGCCAGCTCCACATTCTATTTGTTGGATGGTAAACTGATAGGTTTGACAACTTTTGACTTGTTTATTTTATGACCGTCACTTAGACGAGTCTAGATACAAGTTTATTTTTTTAGTGTACCACTTGGCATACGCAAACCTACATTTTCTTCATTTGTAAAGATGATTGTATAACCCTTTCCCTATTATAATCGGCATTTATTTTTGCAAGAGAGAACACTGCAGATGGCGCTACTATTGTTAATGTGATCAAGTGCTGAATAGTATGCTGGAAGCATTCTATGTTTTTTCTGATCTAAACCTTTGAATTTAGCACAGTTAAAAGCCATACATTTGATTGAGATTTTACTAGTACACTGCACTAAGGAGACCCTTTATAAATATGCAAAAAGTGAACTATCTATATATCTGAGGTGGTATGCCAGCTTTAAAGATTATTCATTCGGAGCCACAACAGTGCCACCTAGTGACACGAGCTGCAACTATTAGAGAACCTATAAAGCTATTTATATAAGCTATAGAGCTATTTATATACGTTATGGAATGAGCTTGGGAACAAATTATGGTAAAGCTTCATGGAATAATAAGCTGCCACTATTACATATATTTCAGTCATAGAGGCACTGTACATCATCACATCATCACAATGCCACCGTGGTGACATCATCGGTAGGAAAGGCCACTTTACTAGCATAATTATATTGTAATGTTATTTCCTCACCCTTATAAATATGTTTTCAATTAATCAACATTGCAAATAGTTCCCTAAACTGTTTGTGTACATTCTTCTCAAATTCCTATACCGAGAAAGCAAGACCACAAGAAATTAGTTTTGCAGTTTAAATCAGATATGCCATATGTTAAAGATGCGGAGATTATGTTCGGCTGGTTCAATGATGTTTATCTGTAATTTCAGTAGCGACTTTCAAAGTCTTCACCCAAGGACTTCTCTGGTTTCAATCATTACCCTTTAGCGCTTGTCTAGCCTTCATATTGTCCCTTTACTTACAGCAAATGTCATTCAACAAAGTAAAATGTATTTTGCATTTCAAATCCGATTTCGGCTTGTTCAATGATGTTGCATACCTAACATGTACTTTCAGTATCGACTTTCACCCAAGGACTTCTCTGGTTTCAATCATTTCCCCTTTAGAGCTTGTCTCACCATCATAATTGTCCCTTTTATGACAGCCCATGTCACCCAACAAAATAATATATTGTCCAATTGCTTGCTTCGTATCATGTGTTTTATACCTGGGCCTGGTGAAGTATTCGCCTTCCCCATGTCATACAATATTGTATAATAATAGTCCGAATTTCCTCCACGTCTGCACTTTTATCAAAGGTTTATCCCTGATAGGATTAAACAACAGCAACTAGTGTCAACTGGACATATTTATGACGTTGTACTTCAATGCACCTGACTTTTGGACTTTTAATTTGGGCTATTACAAACCTGCAGAGCCACCTGTGCATGCGTAGAGAGGACAGTGTCTACAATGTCCGGTAGCAGCTGAGGGGCTGGGGGCAGGCAGGGGAATAGGATGGTATAGGTCATTGGAAGAGCGTCTTTAGAATGTACTATGATATTGGGACGTGGTAATAAGACACAAACACATGTAAATCTCGAAAAGGTGCCCAGAACAATAGATGATTACATCATAAATATGAAATAATAATACTTTAAAATTTTATCAAAATATGAAATTGGTCATTATTTCATTTATCATTATCAATATCTGTCATCAAGACGACAGATACTATTTATTTTCCCCAAGTTCTTTCTCTAGCTGACTCAAATTCTAGAGAGTCGCCTTGATGAAGCATCAATTAATTTTACATGTGCTCCGTAGTTTGTGCTTTTTGATTTTCTTTCGGCCAAACTACTTCCTGCATGACGCACTGCTTGTCATTTATAACATGAAACAGTAGAACCGCCTGGGATGCTGTAACAGAAAACCTTTCTGTTTGTCAAATTGCTCTCACAATTTGATGTTGGTGTGACCATGGACGTCAATTCATGGTGTGACAGTGGAACAAAACACACAATATAATACTTGGCTACCATTTCTTCATTCATACTCCAATTAATATAAGCGTTGTGTATGACATTGTGTACACAGTGATGCCCCATGGAGACAGGCTAAAAATAAAGTGTAAAATGGCTAGAATCAGGGTAGAAAATGGCTACAATTGATACCCTTGGTTTTTCTAAGTATCTTAATGAGATCTATATCATTCTAGATAATGATTTATTGGTAAATAGTTTCAATCTTCTAACTTTTGATAAAAATAGCAAATATCATTAGCTTTAAATATATCAATTATGCAAAGTCTAATAAAACGGTCAATTTTGCTTGAAATCTCTCAATTTTTTAACATGGCTTAATCAGCATATATATGTATCAGAGACTGTAATATTAGCTCATTCGGATACATTTAAGGTATATGCGCAGATACCTGCGCAGTGTGTTCATTTTCAAGAGGTAGCGACCCACCTTTAACTCGATTGTATTAAACTCAATCCCCCCCCCCCCCACCCATCAGCCCTCTGCCACCACCCAAGATATGTGTTGAACAAACTTTGTGTCAGCCAAATTGTCAAGTAAAAGGACAGACATGATTATTCGCTGGTCCCCACATTTGCCAGTCGGCTTCCACGCAGGCCCTCGGCTGCTGGTGCTGGCTATAATCTAGTGCTGGCTCTGCGAGGACGTGACCTCGCTGGTCAGTCTACAAGCAACCTTTTCCATTGCAGACACCAGCTTAGTCACGTGACATCACTCTCCTATACAGATGTTTAGTACTTTGTCACCGCCGGGGATTGCTCAGGGGATTCATGCTGTGATAATGCACGTGGAACCAAAAACACATGATTACCAGTAATCAAATATATAGGGATATTCAACAGAAACGCAATGTGTTAGTCAGTGTACTTAGATGGACAATGGCTTACAAACAATATTCCCTGCCTTACGTAAAATGAAAAATGGTTAGGACTGTAATTGCAGTTTTCCGATTTATTCATTTGAGACTAGATATTTAAAAGTGAATTAGAAATTGTACAATGATTGTAAACTCATTTTGTAATCCACAATAGATTTTCACTGTTGCAAATTGATGAATTTTGTGCAAGCACAATAAAATGCCCATCTCTGCAAAAGGACTAGACACCACAACGAAAGTTTTTGACCACAAATTATTAGATTAAATCTAATACATTGAGGTAATCCATGGAAATGACATGATTTATTAATCCGAACAGTTTCTGTACCACAATTAAACAGTTCAGAATTCTACACAGGTATATACAACTACAAAGCTACTGAAGGGGAGACAGCTTTGTATGCGGTCCATAGTAAATACACAAAAAGGGTCCGCAGTAAGTCGATCTGTACAGAGAGTAATGGAAGTAATACAAGAAAATGATAATGATAGTAATACAACACGTTCATCTGGGATGGCCTGGGCAACTGCACTCATATTGGCCGACTGTGGATATGTTGTGAATGTTACTGATATGTGAGGACTAAATCGGAGCCTGAAGAATAGGTAACTCAAGGGACGGATAAAGGGCATCTTATTCACCTGCATCATACATAGTGGTAGTATAAAGTGGTGTTACCCAATCCCCTATATGGTCTGTATTATACCCCACGGCTTGATATGCATCTGTCACCATTGTGCCTTAATTCAGTGCCTTCACAGCCAAAATAATAATCTCATTTCAAGAAAATAAGATACATAAACTCGCCTGGTGGACAAATGACTAGTTTTAAGACTTTTTTTTAAAGACTAGACATTTGTCTGCCAGGTCAGTTTATTTATCTTATTTTCTTGAAATGAGATAATTATTTTTGGCTGTGTTAGAATAATTCAGCAGTCAGCTGCGACTGTTTCTCCTTTAATGGTCAATTGTTAACTGACTGTAAACAGCTCAGCCAACCCTACCAAACACAGTAAATGGCAGGTTCTTTGGAAACACTAATATCGTATTATCCACGCTGTACAGGTGAGATTTGACCATGAAACCCAGTATTCCCCTGCGCATACACCTGTCCCCATACACCATCACGAACAGATCACCTTGACAACCCAGTAACCCAGAATGGAAGCTGCCTTTTAAGTTACTTCCAAAGACCCTCCCCCTCACTCTTACTAGAAGGAGATAATTTAACGTTGAAGTTAATGTGAGTTGTGCGTGTCCTCTGTAATGATCTGCACGGGTGGAGGCGGGTAATAGGGCCCATGTTGTGGCTGTCAAATAAAACACATTTTGCACACGTTTCTGCACACAACATGAAGCTAATAATTATTTTCTATTTTTGGAACATAGATTATCCCGCATTATCAGTGATAGCCCTTAAGGAAAATGCCTTGCCTGTCACACATATGATTATATATAACATATGGACGTGATCTGATGAGACCATAGATTTTGGACTACTCCAGTAACATCGAAAACATACCAATCTCCCATAATTTAAGTATTTCGAGGATTATTGATCTCACATTGAAGCAGAATAATTATATGGCATCCGCACATTATCACACAGGGTTCTATACCACAAATACCCATGTTAAGGGCTAAGCACAAGGACAACGCAGCATCACCCAGAAATACCTTGAGCTCAGTACTAGGTATACTCAGATTTATACATGTTATTGCTCTCCCTTCACCTCAGTAACCTTGGATACATAAGGGGGATGATTCTTGCCTAATAAGGAGTAATAATTAGCTAACTTCTAGGCACCTGATCCTTCTCCGACCCTCACCTACCATGTACTGATGGCAGGGATTAGTGGATGAGTTACCTGGTGGCTTGGTGTAGGCTTAGTGCCATGTTATTATGTATAGTGTGGATGGAAGCCAGTGACAGGTTTAACCAGTAGGCTGTTATATTTTGATACTCCTACACAACTTGTGAATAAAGGAGCAATTTGGGCCTCACCATAACACTCAATGTTACCTCTGTTGAAACGTGACATTAGCCTATGGCATCATGAAATATGAATATGAAATGTTATACGATTGACATGTATGAACATCCTGATTGTGAAGCCAATAAAGCTATTGAAATGTCAACTCAATTCAAATAAATATGTCCCAGATTTTAATATGCATGTTTATAAAAAAACCGGCTAGCTGTATGAAGGCATTCCTCCCAACACTATCTGTATCAGCACTTGCTTTAGAGTGACTTTTTTACAATATGGGGAATGGGGAAGTCCATCAAAATGACCACCAATTTTGATAACATGTGGCATGATTTTGCTATGTTTGATTCTGGTTTAGGTAATTAACACTGATGAGAGTTAGAAAGTACAGTTTTTATCGTTTTGTGTCAGTCGATGGGGTTTACCGGCTGCTTAAGCATTAATAGAGCGCTGCACCTGCCATGCCCCCTCCTAAACCCCCACCCAACCAGACCCCCACCCACGTTCCCCACCCCAGCAGCACCAACCCTTCTCCTCCATACACAGTCTACACTGCCACTACATCACTGACTCCCCTATTGTTTATACAGCACCAAAAACATTGTGATTGACGTAGGCCTCACCCTGCTCTGCCAGACCATGCCTCCATGGCTGCTGAGAAAACAATCTATTATTAATATATTAGGAAGTAGATGGCCCTGTCGAGGGAGCTTTAAGTAACAAGTAATAGTGCCTGATTAGGGTATGTAGAGCCTATAAAGGCAGGTAAATGGTGGCGTAAATAATGTATTAGGAAGCCATATGGTATGACATCAGAGATAAGTGCTTTATTTTCAGCTCCTTATTACATGCTTCAACGCTGTATCATGATATATGTATATTGTTATAGGCTCTGAGGCTATATATATATTATATAGCCTATTGGCCCAACATGTGGGATTTAAATATTCAAGCCTTTATAGCCAGCATACTTTCTGGTGCACCATGTTCGTTTTCCAAACGTTTGCAAACGTTAGAAGGAAACCCTATTCCGGAGAAAGCTATAAAAACTCTTTTCATACAAATGTTTTTTTGTTAGCTACACTGGTAATCTTTAGGCTCCAGACCTAAGTCAGTACTGCACAACAAATCAGACAATAGAACTTAACCTAGTTAGTCATTCTCTGGCTCCCTGTACGACCAACCTAGTTAGTTAATACAGTCACCTCAGTCTTTTCCATTTCAATGTGTATTAGGCTAAGTCATTTTGAGTAAGGCATTATCCATAATTAAGTTGTTTTGCCTTGTTTAAGGTGGGTCGCTACCCTTGAGTCAAAGTCACTGAAAATTAACAGAATCTCCCAACGTTTTGTTCACAGGCAGTTAAAATCATATATAGAATTGGAAAATGCAAAGAATAGTAGTGGGTCCCAAACTATTGTTTTAAGTATAGAACTATGAAAAAACAGGGTATGTAAATTTATTTTGTTGAAAATAACAAAAAAAAAAGAAAACTTCCAATATATATATTTTTTCATATCAACCATTATGTGCAGAAATGTAAAACATCACCTGTGAAACGCCTATATGTTCCTCTTTACTGGAAAATTTGTTTTACACTATGGCATTCTGGGTGAAAATAATGATGTTTCGGGAAAGAGTAAAAAGAAATCGTCCTTATTTTTAGCCTTATTGGCTAAAAATATTATTCTATATTAACATAATTTTTTTTAACTCAATCAGAAAATAGTTTAGATCATTTGCTAACATATAAAAGTAATTTTTAAAGGGGGTCTTGGGCATATTATTAGGGTTTTGGACCTTTGAAAATGAAAAATGCCTAAAAATTACTAAATTAAATATATATGGCATTGCATGACTGGTAAATAGTAAAAATCAATGTATAAAGTTGTCATGATTTATCAGTTGATTTATACCCTAGCTTGGTTATTTTGAGCAACACCATAGCATCTATAATGTTCTAAATAGTAAATATCTGCAATATACTACACTGAAAATTCTGGGGGTTAGTCAATGCTAATATATCTTAGTCAAAACCACTAACTTATCAGCATTATTAAATCAAACTAAGATTTTGCTAAACTATGACTAACTTTTTACTAACCAGCTACCCACAGGAACTCCACACCAGGTGACAGCACAAGCAAATCATGAGATATTTATCTATATGATAAGATTGTAATTGCACTTGTTATCATGCTTAGAGGTAACCTTTTCTAATTTTGAATATGATATGGGGTGTAACATAATGTATGCATGTATCTACTTAGCCAGATTTAAAAAAAAAACTGATCAACGTATTCCAATGAGGTTTTCTGAATGGGACACCTTTTTTGTGTTTTTGAAAAATGCATATATCCAAGACAGACTCAAGTCTCTGTATGGCCAATTCTACAGGACAATAATTGTTATGTAGACAAACCGGGCTCAATGGAGGGAGTTACCATTGCACAGGTAACTCATGATGTGGTTGTTGCATATTAACCAGGGCCATGCCACTGACTGGTTATAAATGTACTAATCACTAATGAATGACTACGGTAAATTCCTGCATGTAACTTGTGGGTTATACTAGAACCAAACCTCTATTGCAGGTTATACAATATTCTTAGGTCTATGAGCAGGTAATACAAGGGTTTTTGAAGGTATAGTACAGTACTAAAATCACAATTTTCAAGCCTTAGGTAGAGGTTATAGGATTCTCTCAAAGTCGGGGTGTGACTTATATGTGAGATGCGGGTGTACACCAGATTTTATGGTAGCCTCATAAGTTCAGGTGACCTGGGCAATGCTAACTTTTAGCTAAGGGTTAGCAGCAAAACGCTAAGATAGGATAGGAACTTTGGGCACGTAATTTTCGCTAATGTTTGTACAAAAGTTAGTAAAAAGTTAGTACAACCTACTAACTTTTGACTAACATTTGAGATTCAATATTTTCAGTGTAGCTGATGTTTTAAAAAAAGAAATATCTTCAGTTACTAATATATCAAATATTCAAAATATTACATAATGCACAATTTTGCTTGAAATGACCTACTTTTTTAATACAGTTTAGGGAATGTATATATGTATCTGGCTATGCAATATTAGCCCATTTTAATAGATTTAAGAATTTGAAGAAATCAAAGGGTAGCGATCCACCTTAATAGCACTTGGTCACGCCTGACCAATAGCCCTATATGACTAACCTGGGATAGCCACTACAGACTAAGGACCGGAGCATTGCGATTTTCTGTGTGGGCATGTCCCCATGTTCATATAATACTGGGTAAGACTTTCCCTTCAACACATAGCAGGCTGCTCTCAGGGGCTTGCTGACATATTGTAATCTGTAATTCCTCTATTCACGATAATAACTAACCGATCAAGAGACAATCTTTAATAGCACAGGTCCTAGATACAAAACAAAAAGTTTACAGCATTTTCTGTGACAAACACCTCGTAGTTGCAACAATCTTTCCTACCATCTTATCATTCATGATCATAGATGACGTCCATGATAATATATCGGCTATACTTAGTAAGTAGAAGGTAATGTCTCTTGGTGTAAGCACTGTAGTCCACACGTGCTATGAATAGCTAGAGATTGTGTCATATATTGCCTTCCAGACATTCACTAGCCCTAATGTAGCCACAGTACTACCTGTCACGTACACGTCTGGTGTAAATAACCATCTCACTCACCCATGTGAGCGTCATACCGGAGGTGTATGGCAGAATTATACTAATGATGTGTCCCTGCCTCGGCCTTCCTTTAAGAACGCCATGATCTGCAATGATTCATCAATATATGTGTCGTGCATCATGGTGCTACATTAGTGCATCATGCCGACGCTTCAGGAATGTATCAACAATAACTTATGGTCGGCATGATGCATGAGTTTGGTCCTGGAAAGTTGGCCTATATCGTCAAGGCTTCATGCATGCAGGGTGTCGACAAAGGGGTAAATTTGCACGTAACCACGACGCTGTCATTAAAGGGTTATCTGCAAGCACCCTAGGAACTCATCAGCCCAGCTCCCCCAATTAGATTATATATAGCCAATTAGATCACTAATTACGTACATCTGACATTGGCCAGAATGGATTGTAGTATTGACTTGATGGGCATTACTGACAGCTTTACACATATGGCTGCACGATATTTATACGACATAATAAATAAGTGATAACGACGAAGGCAGAAAAAGAGGCGAAGATATTTAAGGGAAGCGATAGGGGAAATATGAAGTAGCAGAAGAGAGTAGCAGGGATAAATGCAGATAGGGACGGGAAGGAAGAGGGGCTGTAGGAAGAGAGTAGGAGGCGATTGGGCTACATCTCCTGATGTTATCATCTGCGTTAGAATAGCTCTGCTTTTACTGAATGGTACAAGTTACCATAGAATCACAGAAGAAAGGGGCCTTACTGTGATGCTGCGAGATATGAATCTTTATCATCATCAATTTGCTGTTGATTGTATAAAATCATTTGATTTTTCATTTTATCTTCATATTACATGTGCGTGATCATTTTTACATAATCCATCGGTGTTGCCCAGGAATCTAAGACATCATGATTTATCTTCATACTATAAACTACGATCCTCTATTTTATGATTTGTCAGTAATAACCCCGCAACCCTTAGAATTATCACGCACAGGTCACAAGGCCAAATATATTTCAAGGACAAGGGTATATAACCTGCAGACATACCAATATAACATGCAGAACAGTGTAGGGTGCCAGGAACCCCCAGGGTAGGATGCAGGCATGGGTGGCACAGGATCAAAGATAGGCCGTACTGTACACCAGTGCACCAAACTCTCTGAGATGTTAAATATACATGCCAGATGACATCAAGGAATGATCTATAGTCAATTTATGAGGCTGAGGTCATGGACAAGGTATTTTGATATTGTCAACTGCTTCGGACTTTTCATCTCCGAAGCTCATGCTGGCTGTCGAGTATTTATCTCCAGATTTGAATTGACCTTTTCCAAGCTTTTACCGTAAGATAAGTGTGATTAAGAAAATTAAAGTGATCATTATAATTAGGAAGATTAAAGTAAATGATAATCATGATTGAGAAAAGTGTTCTCTTTCGGGTCATTACGTAAAGTATGATGTGTGGGTGGAATGTCATCCTGAAAGTTAAACATCGTTTTCAAGCCCCCTACTTTGCAGTGTTCATTACAAATCGATTCGGTCGGTGTATTGGTTTGTTTGAAGTTCCAATCAACGCAATATCATTATGATACTGATTCCTAGAATTGTGAATGCTACAATTGGGAAAAGAACAAGCCAACATGTTGAACTAGCCGACAAGATGGCCACCAATGGAACTGATAGAACACAATTTCATCTTTTGTTGGAAAGAATTAAGATTCCCAGTAAACAAAAAACGTTATACAACATTTTATAGCGTTATGTAACGTTTCTCTAAGGCTCCTTACTATGGCATAACGTTATATAAAGTTTTAGAAAGTTATTTTGACGTAAAGTAACGGTTTTTTCTTAATGGTATTCAGGATTCCAAAAATATAAGAACCTTCTTACTACCATACCATGTAAGCTGCCCTGTGTATTGCTCAGTTAGCTGCTCAAACCACTCTTCACCTGCCCACAGGCCGCACTAACTGCTCATCACCCAGCCCTATTACTGACAGACCCGACCTCTTACTGACAGACCTGCCCGCAGCTATCCTCTCCAGCACAATGAGCTGCTCCCAACAATTATCTACTTCCACCCTCAGTTTATTCACCCTCGGTGTGCAGCTGCTCAACTTCCTCTGCAATTATGCATTGGGTTCTTTCTCTCTTTCTTTCTTTCTTTCTTTCTTTCTTTCTTTCTTTCTTTCTTTCTTTCTTTCTTTCTTTCTTTCTTCCTTTCTTTTCTTCTTTCTTTTCTTCTTGCCTCCCACATCCTTTCTTCCTGATGTGTGCTGTCTCCATCTTGTTTTTACAGTCATTAAATGGTCAATAAAAATTGTGCCTATGTAGTAGTTATAGGACGTGTACCAATCTGTACGTAAACTACAGTGAAGGAGCCTTATCACTGAATACCCCTACAGATTGGTACTAGGCCTATAACTACTTTATACCACTAGCTGTATACAGTATACAAGAGGTGTGAAATGCTTTGTTCTCCATGCCCGCCGTGGTATAAAGCATGCAAACAAACATCAAGCAGAATTAGAAGTCACAGTGACAGAGGGCAGCATTTCCATATATTTAACCTAGAACCTCGCCAGGTCTAAATTTATGCCAATTACAGTGGTATACATAGAGCGCAATAGCGTTCTATCTATACATGGATTCAAATAATCATAATGAGATGCGTTACTATGTGGATTGTTCTGCAGTCATTTAATAGAAACTCTTATCTTTAACTGTCATATAATGTTGTGTGACTGCTGTACAAGTATTGAACAGGTTGGGATAGGAGTAGCTCAGGGCCAACCCTCTTGATCAATCAGGCACGTAACGCGAGGGTAATGACTTAGGGTAATTAGTGTAAGTTCCCCTGATCAGCTGCTGATGGTTACCGATGGGGTAGCATAACTACGGGGGTGGCCCCAAGAACTAGACGTAATTAACCCCTTGTGGTAACCATTATGATTACAGCATGCTTATTGGAATGAAGATGCTCTATTATACATTCCCAGGCCCTTGTCATGCTGCACCAATACTGCGCTGCATGGGTGTATCAAAACAACAAATGAATATGAACTTGGAGACATCATTGAGGGGAATACATCATTATCCACTTCCTATTACTATTTCAGCGATGGTTTCTCGATTTTACATCTGCCCATACAACATATTTCAAAATATTTCTGATTTTCTCTGTAATCCGTTTGTTGCATTAGAAGAACAAGAAACTATAGGTTAGTGAATTGTATCTATGAGCACCAGTGCTACAATTCACACGCGCATCCTACTGCTTCCTCGCCCCTCCAATGAGTAATGTGCCCATTCTCATGTTGCTTAATTAAACCCACAAATAGGGCATGAGGAACACCTATCAGGCAAACATGTTGTTCTCAACTGCCTGCACCGCTTGAAGTATTAATCAGAAAGGTATCGATTGGACAATTAATTAGTTAATTAATGCTGAGGTGGACAATGGATGGAGTTATGGTGCTAGTGCTCAATTACACGGGAATTTCATGCCTGGTTCTATCAGCCTATTTGGAAACGCAATTGAGTCCTACTATGTATTTATACATGTTGAAGATCATTTAGATCTTCACTGTCTGTTCGAACATACCATGATAAATACATAATTTGCATGGCCATAGGATATCTGTCAGCGTAGTCGGGGGAAGAGGTCATAACATAAAATATTAATTGAATTCAGATTTACTGATTTGAATGAGGACAGAGAGTTGACATTAATAGGATATTTGAGAGGAAATTCAAGTAATGCAAGTAATACTGATCGAATAATAAAGTTCTGTAAAAAGGGCTGTTATTCAAATTGAAGTATCAAGCGTATTCTCTAGCAATACTGGATATTACTTTCTTATATTGAAGGCAGTACTTCTTTTTATATTAATACATACATGAAGACATCATGTGAGGGTGTATTCGACTAAATCGAATCCTTTCTCAATCTGGCGGTCGGACGATTAAGATTCAAGATCAAGTTGAATATTGTGAACTTTCATCCCACGGATTCGTGAACATTCAAGTAGGTGTAATTTATAGGTTAAATATATCCAAGTCAATATTATGGGATTTAGTATGAGTGGCAGAAGCAATGGCTGAAGAGGGGAAACTATAGTAATGGATGATGAAAGGGAGGGGGGTAGGACACAGGCAATTCATCTTTTGGATTGATGGACAATATGTCCCAGTGTGGGCGTGCACCTGGTTTCCTATTACCAATAATGTCTTCGCAATGCCTTGCCTTTTAGATTAAGCACTGTTCATATCATAATAAAATGTTCTCAATGAAGCGTTTAGTCATATAATGCTACTCTAAAACTCCTTTGCCAGACAATGTCTTTCCATTACAGTTTCAAGATAAGTTCAAAATTGTTTTAACTTTTAATTTCATAAACATAATGAGCATCGCATATTTAACTGGCCATCTTTTTTCTATTTACACAACGATTCATAAATGTTATTTTCCTGGGCAAGGGTGCTCTTTAGTTCGATCTTAAATAAGATTTACAAGTCATACCTAAGACGTTAAATGTCCCTCCACATCGAGAAATGACAACCTGCAACCGAGATCACTATCTCTCAGTGGGTCCAGTGAGACGTGTATTACACTGTACCCGCCTGCAAGGTGGTGCTTGGAATGGGGATGGCGAATGCTTTGTGGAGACCACATCTTCACAGAGATTTGAGAATGGAAGGTGCCTGGCTAGCTCTCCAATCAGCCCCTTCAGACAGGTCCGTGTTCCGCCTTTTGATGAGAGAGGATGGAAATGAAGCAACCATCTTTTGGTAATGATTGGGGTGAATGGCACAAGAAGCTCCACTCCAATCACTACACTTTAACCCTTACGTGCCCAGAACTCCAAAAGTGCGCGTTTTTACACCTATACATCTTCAACAGAGCTGTGTAGGGGCTATATTGGTCAAATTAGGATGATTCTAGATGCAAATGAAGCGCAATTGCATAAGCTTTCTAACGATACCAAATACTCTACGGTGACATGTATAGAATATCGATGGTATCGATGAATACAAAATATAATGGGTTAAAAATGGCCTAAAAATCATCAAAAATGCGCGCATTGGCCAAAGGGGGTAAAAGAAATATTGATAAATAAAAGAAATATTGAGAAAATGGCAAAAAAATGTGATAAAAACTTTTTTGAATGTTTTTTTCTGGAGATTCCGACTAAATTGGTGGTATTCTTTCACTTCCAATATGTATGCCCTCATTCGGAATAGCAAAAGCATGTTTACTATGCCAAATCAGTCTATTCCAAACTAAAAGGGCCCTTTTTGGAAATATTGACCGCTTTTACCGTATTGTTTAATATTAGGAAAATAATTTTTCTGGTTGCCATGGTAACCCAAATTATGACGTTTGCAGACATTCTTCCCTACATTATACGAAAGGGTGTTCCATTAGCTTTCAGAAAATATAATATAAAACATATCTCAGCACAAAATATTGAACTGTTACACAATCCACAAATGATGTAGTGAAAACTCACTTTGGTCAAAATAGTTCTGGGCACGAAAGGGTTAAAATAATCAGCCTTAAGCTGTTATGCTGGTCATATTCACTGGTTACACCGTATGTGGCTGATTATAGTGGATATGAGGCCAAAGCATGTTACTCAATAACCTATGTGCGAGTAGACTGGAGGAGACCGTTGCTCCTAGCAACCACCGGAGCGCTGCCAAGCGCGACCAGTGGACAGTCTCCTGCTGGAGTAAGGTCAGGGTGTTGTCGGGAGGGGGTATCACCATGACCCGGCTGGAGGGAGCTGACCACCGTGCTTGCCCTGGAGACAAGCTTCCCGTAATACACCCTTACTTTCAACAAGTGCTGTGTGTAGCCAAATTCTTTCCAACCATCAATATTTTAGCAGTACCTAGGCAAGATACGGATAAAACATCTTGGGAAGTCTGGTATTATAGGTATGAAAAGCAACAGATTTATTGAAGGGGATCTGCTAATGCACTTGTGCTGAACGACCATCATGTGTCTGTGTCTATACATGTGTAGCTAGCCGTAGGGTTTGCTCAGTTAAAGGCCCTTTGTGTGTGTTATTTTTTGTAATACCTGCACATCAACTCTTAGAACAGGCAGGAGGAAAATGCTGTACAATTACTATAACTATATATATATAGTAGTATATGATATATGTGGCATACAAAACTCCCTGACTTAGTGTAGTGTAGACTGTAGTGTGACCACTCAGTCTCTGCTGGTCAGTGTTGGCGGTGAGTAGGTCAACCTGGGGCCGAAGGGTGGGAGTACTCACCCCCTTCCTCCCGTGGGTGCTATCTTGCCGTGGTACACTCTACATTTCCAAAGGCCCCACATAATAAATGTACACTTTCTGAGTGTACTAATTAGGTGCCTGTATAGGTAAAATGTGTAGCAACATGTCTGATGTGTCTGATTGAGTAGATATACCATTATACTGACTTTATTCAAGGATGACTGATAAGGTGCATAGGCTGAAGGACCATATTGCAGTCTGACCCTATATGGTACAGTGTGGACCAAGATGGCGGAGGCTGAAAGCTTGGCAGCAGTAGCAACGGTCTGGCCCTTAGCAACGGCCGATGGGGGCGCTGCAGGTCTTACTCGCACACGGGTTATTGGGTGGTAGAGAATTTGTAAACACATTTGTAAACAGAATACTTCTTTCTAATGCCACGATAAATATACGTGATGTCCCATCGCGCTTAATTTAAGCATGTACACCACCTAGAGGATTATACGGGAACTATAAAGGAAGTGACGTCACACCACCGGCCGTGCCAGCCATTGCCACCACTGAACTCTCAACAGCAAGACGCACCTTTAGGAGGATCCGCAATCCGTCAATATCACCATAAGTCCTGCCCATCCAGAGGTGGTGAAGGTAGGATTAGGTGTAAATAGCCGCTAGTTACTTTGCAACAATGCCTAAAGCCACTGCTGCCCAAAATGCGGCGGAAATAAACACTTTGAAAACTGAGCTAGCCGACATTGCGGCCTCGCTGAAAACTCTAGTAGAAAACAGTAGCAAAACAGGGGGTGAGAACCCCACTGCAAAAGCCCCGGAGGTTGTAGTGATTCCTCCTGCAGAAGATGTCGAAACTGAGGTGTTCATTAATAAGAAAATCCCTGCTAGCGCCCAAGGCGCGGCACCCAATAAGAAGGGGAAGAAAAATAAACGCCAAAGGGCTCTTATTAAGGCACAGAAAGCTTTGAAATTGCAGAACGCCGCTGACCTCGCCGACCCTGTGTCAGACAGCACGGGCACCGACGACACGGATGACCAATCACCTGAGTGTGCCAGCGGCCGCAGGACGCGCCGCCGGCAACACTCACCCACGCGAGGGTCGTCAGAACCGAGGTCAACAGGTAGAATGTCCCTCCCTGCCGGCCAGTCGAGGTATAGCAGCCTTGACCGCCGTCACTCGTGGGTGGACGACTGGAGTCCGCCAACTACAGCCGGGGCCCTCAACAAAGACGAGGACCTACAGAGATGGGTCTTTGGCATACTACAAGCCGGCCTGTACCCAGGGAAGGCCGGGCGCCAAGGTAAAATGTATTTCCCATACGCACATGTCACTAGAGGGCGGGCTAGAAAGAAACTTGAACCAGGGCAGATAACTTTGGCTGAACTTAACTGGGGACTGATGCAGATGGCTGAGTTGTGGAGAGATGACCCTGATGTGTACAATGCTATATATGATCATATTGAACAGGTGAATGAAGACAACATGTCATATAACATAAAACATGTACGTAAATGGTCAGAAGAGGTGTGTCAGCGTATCTATGACGACCCCACTGGGAGAAAGTTTACATGGTTAAGTGAAAAGAAAATCGAGCATCTAAGGCTCCAATTCTCCCAGAGAGAGGGTGCAGAGTCACAGGGGGGTGTAGAGTCAGGCGGGGGGGGGAGGCGGTTCCAACGCATGGACGGTGACCATGCCTCCAGAGGTGGAGGCAGCGGCCCGCGCCCCACTGTGCAGAGCTTACAACTTCGGTAACTGCCAGTTCAGGGGCGACCATACCATGCGGGGGTACCGTCACCTCCACTACTGCTCTCACTGCTCTTACTCAAAGGTAGAATTACTCAGACATAGTGAGTCAGAGTGTGAAGCAAAAAGCAAAAAGATGAAAAGAAAAAACAATCAGCCGGCAAAGAGAAGCCGAAGGATTTTTAGATCCTATTTTACCACTTAGCGTTAAGGTTCATATACATGGTAGGGTAGGGGTGGAGGAGGGAGCGTGCGCCGGCGAGGCTTTGCTCCCTGGAGTGGGTGTCGCCGACGCACGCTGCCCCCCTGCCCCAGCCCCAGAGGTACACTCACCTATCACTAAGGTAAACAAAGGCCGGCGTCCCCCGGCACCTACCCCACGAGCGGGACCAGGTGTCGCGGGCCAGCCGGCCGCTAAGCCGAGAGGCGGCCAGCTACCTAGTAGTATAGGACAAGCAGCCGCTGCCTCGGGAGACAGTGAGTCAACCCCTGACTCTGTGGGTGATTATCCGGCCGTGACTAGTGCCCGCGTGCCAATTATTACCACCGACACTTACCCTGCATACATACAGGGCCTCTGGCCATGGCCAACTGAAGAAGCCCGCCAGGTGGCGCCTGAGTGTATGAAACTGTATTCAGCTGTCAGAGAAAGATGTGTTCCAAATTACATGGGGGCTAAAATTCAGGTCCCGTCTGGAATGAACTGTGACACATGGGAGACCATGTTGGGTAAGGGAGGAGACACCCGTATAGGTGGCTTCCTGCGGTATGGGTTGCCAACCTGTTATGCCGCCGAAAGCCCTCCTATTGCCACCCATAAAAACCACTCCTCAGCCACCGACTATGATGATGATGTCACAGCGTTCATTGCCAAGGAGGTATCCCTAGGGGCAATGATGGGCCCCTTTGACAAACCACCTTTCTCCCCTTGGTCCCAGGTTAGCCCGATCATGACTCTGCCCAGGTTAGCCCAAAAAGGACTCCGTGTCCCGACGGGTCATAATTGATCTAAGCTACCCTGAACCACACGGGGTGAACACGGGAATCACCAAAAATGTATATGAAGGGGAACCACTCAAATACACCCTCCCAACAGTTCTCACTCTAGCTAATGAGGTCAAGAGGTGCGGAAAGGGCTGCTTTCTTTGGAAATGTGACCTTGAACGCGCCTATCGCCAGCAGCGGATATGTCCCCTGTCATGGCCTCTTCTAGGCATACAACATAAAGGTAAACACTACATTGACCTCTCCCCGGCCTTCGGCTGTAAAGTGTCAGGTAGCTGTCAGCAACGTGTCTCTAACAGCATGTGTGAATTCATGGCCTGAGACGGTCACCATACATCAGCATACATTGACGATTTTTGCGGCGTCAGCACTGACCTTGTAAAGGCTACTCAGGCCTATGAAAGATTTCATGCCCTGAGTAAAGACCTTGGTATGGCGCTGGCGTCAAAGAAATCGGCCCCACCCTCACAACAAATGGAGTGGTTGGGTTTCGAGGTCAATACTGTGGACATGACAATAAAAGTCCCAGAGGTAAAATTGAGTGAAGTCCTCAGTGAGGCAAAAGGTTGGGATACAAAAAAGGTGGCTCAAAACACAAAAAAGGAGCTTCAGAGTCTAACCGGGTCCCTCTCTCACATCTCTCACTGCATTCCTCATGCCCGTAAGTTCATGAACCGGATACTAGCCGCCCTCCGGGCATCATCTAGAACTGGGTGGGTCACCGTGGGTGAGGACCTGCGCCGTGACGTCAGATGGTTCTGTGACTTTGCAGCCAGGTTCAACGGAGTTGTTATGATACCCCTCAGCCTCCCCAAGGTCGTCCTGGAGATGGATGCCTGCCTCCAGGGTGGAGGGGGCTTCTCCAGCAAGCACTATTACAGGGTGCAGTTCCCCATCGAGGTACAGATTGCTCATCACATCTCGCGCCTAGAAGCGCTCAATGTGGTAATGGGAGTCAAGACCCTGGTGCCCGACGTCAAGTGTGTGTGTGTATTGATCAGAACTGATAACTCTGCTGCGGCGTCAGTCCTGACAACAGGTAAAACCAAAGACCCCATTCTAGCAACATGCGCCCGAGTGCTGGCGATGCATGCAGCCCTACGGCAGTGGCAGCTGGTGGTTACCAATGTCCCAGGTGTTAATCTGGTCCTGGCAGACGCCCTGTCCCGTTATCCCCTTTCCCGGGGCTTCCAGGAGATCGTGTGGAAGCGCGCGGCGGGCAGGGGTCTCAGCCAAAAGCATGCAGTTGACGTAATGAGCATTCTTAACTCTGTTATATAATTCCAGATCTTAAACGGACCCGCCTCTTTGGGCAGATGCAGGACACATACTCGTCAGCCTTCACTGATAAGACATCACGTAATCGCTGGAATCAGGCCAAAGTATAGGTTGGCTTCATGCTGGCCGATCACTCTGATCACCTGAACCCCGATGTTGTGGATGTCCTATTATTCATTCAGCTTCTAGCAAATTCATATAAATCACCCCAGACGGTACGTAACATGGTCTCGGGGGCCAAGAACTTCATCCTGGAGGCAGGAGGAAATGTGACTTCATTTAATAGTAGATTGGTTAAAAACATGTTGGATGGAGTTAAAAAGAAATCCACGCATAAGGTCAAACAAGCACCTGCCCTCTCTGTCAAATTTATGTTCAAACTATGTGATGCATTACGTTCTCTCTCACCACTTGGCGTAGTAATCGCCAGTCTAGTTTTATTTGCCCTTGCTTCATTCTTAAGACAATCCAATATTGTATATACTCCTGATGGCTATATGCATCTTATAAAAAGGTCGAATATACGACATACTGATTCTCATTTGTGGGTTGAAATCAACACCACCAAAACACTCACACCGGGCCAGGGGGTCACCCTCCCCATACCCAAAGTCACAGGTAGCAATTACTGCCCAGTCACAGCATACTTCACAGCTACCAGGCTAGCACCTGCTCCCCCCTCTGCCCCGCCATTTCTAGTGCCCGGCAGCACACGCCCTGTCTCGGCAGCTGAGTGTAATAGTTATTTAAAGGTAGTGGCCCTAGGCCTGGGACACCCAAAAGGGGGTCAAGTGACCCTTCATTCAATGAGAAGAACTGGCGCCCGCCTGTGTGCACAGGCAGGTGTCAGTGAGTCAGATATTGCCTTACACGGCACCTGGAAATCAAAATCAGTACGCACATAATGTGTCACAATCAATCTACACCAAAGTTCCCAAAGCCATTGTCCAACTCCTACAAAATTAATCCACCTTCGGTCTGGATTATATTGTCTTAATTTTGTGTTGTTTGAAATACAAAAATATTACCTCCAATATGTGTCGTGTTGTACATTACGTAATTATACGTGATGTCCCATCGCGCTTAATTTAAGCATGTACACCACCTATGGGAGTATACGGGAACTATAAAGGAAGTGACGTCACACCACCGGCCGTGCCAGCCATTGCCACCACTGAACTCTCAACAGCAAGACGCACCTTTACCCGCCCACCATCCCATATACAATGTTAGTTTTTAAGAAAAATGTACCCGCAATAGGGATTATATTGTCTTAATTTTGTGTTGTTTGAAATACAAAAATATTACCTCCAATATGTGTCGTGTTGTACATTACGTAATTATACGTGATGTCCCATCGCGCTTAATTTAAGCATGTACACCACCTAGAGGATTATACGGGAACTATAAAGGAAGTGACGTCACACCACCGGCCGTGCCAGCCATTGCTACCACTGAACTCTCAACAGCAAGACGCACCTTTACCGGCCCACCATCCCATATACAATGTTAGTTTTTAAGAAAAATGTACCCGCAATAGGGATTATATTGTCTTAATTTTGTGTTGTTTGAAATACAAAAATATTACCTCCAATATGTGTCGTGTTGTACATTACGTAATTACGCCTGAATTGTAAATTGGGGTTTCTTTCCCTCTCTTAGAGGCCATCTTGATGAACTTGTGATTGGCACAAATGTTTACCGTCAGACTATCATGTTATTCAAAATCTTATATTCAATAGAATAAGATCTATTTCCTTCTTCAATTTTGTTAGGATGAATTGCACAGTCCAGCACCATGCCCAATACAGAGGTGGCCTCAGTCATTGTGGAATAGGTTTGTTGTGTATAGTGTGTTGTCCGTGTTGTACTGTGAGATCGGTAAGAACATTAATTCTCTCCAGTCTTTATAGATGAATATAATTATTTATTCATGAATACAATATATATTACATTATGCTTGGTAAATTTTGAATAACCTAAGTCCCTAAAAATCAATCAGGCATATTTACTCATATAAGTATGCAAAACATCATTATAATATGCTAAATCTTCATTCTTGTCTCTGTAGACACATGCCATTTGGACAAATTTATCAGCTGTTGGTCTTAAACACAACATTAGAACCATTTAGATCCAGCGAAAGAACCAAATAGTGACCTGTGAAGGCAGTGACTGGAAAAAGTGATGGTGATGATTTTTCTAAATGGCCTTGGGTACGGAGGTAATGGAACTCTAAAATCTTTAGACTGTACTCACACCTAACCAATCTATTACAAATACGATATACCACTATCTCCGTTTTGTAACAAGCAATTCCTTTCATTTATGTCCGTTGACAGTGGTATATAATATAGCTATACTTATATATATAGCAATGTGATACAGCTGCCTTGGAGATGTGTATAATGGCAATTAACAAAGTCCTATGCCATAGGGACATCATGTCCATTTTAATTAAGGTGGGGGAGGGCGAGCTGGGAAATGTCTTTATGCAAAGAATCTACAAGAGCCCAATTAAAATTGCCACTGGTACTTTCCTGTTGGCTAGTTAGGGCTCCCTGAGCTGACAATGCTGATTCCCAATCCCTTGTAGGTCTAATTATTGATGGTGGCTTCAATCAATATGTCCGCCGTCTTTGCTAATTACAAAAGGACAGAAAAAGACTGAATCCACCCTTAGATTCTGTAGGATGCCTTTGCATGGGTCTCCTTTATTCATGAAATCTCTACCACACAGATATGAAGATATGGATTTAATATTCTGTGGAACTATAAAGTAATACGCACTGGCCACATTTGTAGTAAGAGCATGGGTTCTGATGAGTTTTTGAATCTATTTCGTGATGATGCAGAATGTATACCTTGATTATTACCACGCTTAAAACATGCCATACTGTTAAATTGCACTTGTAAGTTGAATTAACATTAAGCTCAATAATCATCTATACTGGCACCCTAGTCAAAACGCCCTGAACGGTCAGTTCCTAGACTTCCTCCTCAATCGTTCATCAGGAATTGGTGTTTCTCTATTTACTCTCTCCAACCTATTCACTCAACTTATCTGATTACTGCTCAGTGAATTTAAAATTGTGTGCCAATACACCATTCATTACAAATGAATACGCAGCGGCATGGTATGGAGAGCAGTACAACTGCTACATTTTGTTGATTTCTGATTGGGCATTGAGCTGGGTGCACCGTAAAATAAAGATGTACTTTTTACAGATTCACTCTGTAAAATTTAACGCTGATTCACCGTTATTTGGAATACAATGAATCATCGTAAATATCAGCCATTTCACAGTGGATCCTTGTTAAATGCTAACCTGGTTTGGATTACAATGATTCAAAGTAAATTCATCTTCTAATGTCAAATCCCAGAGGGAGCCACATATAGTGGATTTTGTCATAGATAGGTGGCCTGGTTTGTGAGAAGATTTTTCTGGACAGTTTGAGCCCTTGAAGTGGAGTAAACATGTTGAAATAATGGTAATTTTCAATTAATCTATATGTTTGACAATTTAACAAATCAATCTTGTGATAGGTTTGACAAAATACAATGATCACTTGATAATATCCAGAAGAAAGAAGCTGTATGGATCTATACACCTATTTTGTGGTAACATACAATGTATTATATCCCCACCTCTGGGAACTCTGCCTTGTATCAATCCTATAGAGTAAAACCTCTAGTATGCAAGTCAGATCGCCAGTGTGGCGTACATGATCAGGACGAAGTCAAAGTATGGCTTATCCGTAAGTTTTTCGATGTATACTACAGTAACTAAAGTCACCATAATCAAACTCCCTGTGAGTCTTATAGAATATTCCCAAAGTCTGTAATAGTACTGCCAATAACGCTGAATCTCTGTATATTTGAATACTCTGAATCTATTAATGGTGATTCTACATAAAATTAACGGTGATTCTACATTAAATGAACAGTGACTGTCGCCGTTAAAAAACGGTGAAAGTTATGTCCCAAAAGTTGCTGGTGATTCACCATCATTTTGATGACATCTTTTTCACAGTGTGGTGTGCAGGTGGTGCATCAACTATCCCCAATTAGAACTGCCACTGGTGCAGCCCCCCGTGGTACTCATTTCCCTAACAATGGTGATCCCCAATACCTGGGCGGTCTAATTACTGGTAGCCTCAATTAAGTGTATAGTTGGGAATAATAAGCCAAAGACCCCTTTACTGGTGCAAAAGAAGATTATTTGTCTGACAGCACTGTATTATTACATTTATACTAATTGACCCCATACATTAATCACCAATTGGACCGCCAGCAAATAACTACATGGGCCTATAAATAGGAGACGTCATATAGATTTAACTAACACTTAGCCCTCCACCTAGCACTCACTAATGTAACCTCAACGAATGAACCCTATAGTTGGTTACCATAGGACGAGAATTTTAAGACAGTTGCGTCAGCCCGTCCACATTATACATCCTCAGGCAGCTCTTATACCTAACAGTAACTTAGTTGCTGGGTACCCTTGAGTGGGATAGTTGGGGGCCATCCGAATGTGTAAGTGTGTACCTGCCTTCAGAGTGAGGCTTAGAATTGGTGCAGAAGATACTGCTTTTTGTGGAGACCACATCTTTACAGTTAGATGACAATGGGAGGTGCCTGGCTGCTTCAAACAAGGCTCTTTGATGAGACCTGATGGGGATAAAATAACCAGCTCAATGTGGTGGGATGGATGCATGGCGCAAGAAGGTCCACACAAATCACGATCAACTTGGAATTACTACAGTACTCACATTTTATTGGTTAAAACCAGGTTACAGAAAAATCCTTTGAATAAAATTCAAATGGAGAATATGACAAAGGGACCTACTCAATTGGGATGGTGAAGAACTTACAAAACAAAACACTTTGCTCCTTTTTTTAATGCCAGGATGAATTCCAGAAAGTTAGAAATTGAGATTTCTTCCGTTCACTTACAGACCATTGGTAGCCTTGTAATTGGTACACGTTGCTACAATCCACCTTGCCAAATCCATTTCAATCACTGCTTTTTTATACTCAGTCTTACCAACTTTCATAAATTTTACTACATACCAATGATGCAATAAACATAAACCATAAAACATAAACATAAACCATAAAACAATGAAGTGCACCCCTCCCCCCGCCATTATTCTTTTCATATAAAGATGAAAACTAATTTATATGTCTGTTCTCAGTATTAAGTTAGGTAGCATAATGAAAACCAAACATTCAAGTCACAAAGATGTTGTATAAATGAAATAACTATACACCAGCCGTCTACCTTTAATGAATGCACAAGCCGCATGTAATAATGCAGCAGTTAGGCTGAGCTATTTGTGAGAGACCGTGGTAGAAACATGAGACTTACCCCATATCTCATTACCTACACCATTATCCACCTGTCCCAGCTGCTCAGGATGAATTACACAGTCCAAGTGAGTCTGGATCCTCAGGGTGGCAGTACAGAGGAGCACTCTATCATTCTAGAATAGGTTTGTTGTGTCTCATGCACTGTCCCACTGTGGGAAGACACTGAGGTTTATAGCAACAACACAAAGGGGCTTGTCTTATCGGTCAGCCAAACACTTAGCAATTAGAGCAAACACACATAATAGGGTCTAATCATTTTCCAGGTTTCATTCACGTTACACGTTACTCTTGATTGCTATTCAGTCCATCACTTAGTTGGTGAAACAATAAATGTGCCTAATTTTACTGTAATTTGGATCGATGAACATAGCTCTTCTAACTGTTACAGTCTATCCGCCGGCGTTAAGTATTAAGCATCTTGATTTAGCATATAGGCTGATAAAATCTGCCATGCATAACACATGACGCATCTTCATTTCTGTCTTTGTTGAGAGTTGCACTTTCTTTGAATTAATACTTTGAACGCGTGTATAAGAAGTATTGTGAAATCCAACAAAGTAAGTCTGCAGAGCCTTTAGAGCCAGTCCAGGAACCAGACAGTGATCTTGTGAAGGCAGCCACTGGGGAAGTTGATGGTAATGGCTTCCTCGAATGGCATAGGGCAGGGAGGTAATGGAACTCTGAAAGCTTCACACCTCTCCTGCTCTAAACCTAGAACTCCCTATAAAAGGACTATATATAGGTGGCCAAAACACATTTAGGTCTTGGATGTCTAGCCACGCACAGGTGACAGTGGTGACCCCGAGCGGAAAGTGGTGCATCCAGGGCTGTCCAGTTTAGATTATGTGAGTGGTGGTGCCTGAGGCAAGGGGACCGAGCGGCATTGTTCTTGATTTAGCTAGTCAGGACAGTATTAGCTTTGGGATGTCCAAAATGGGTAAGGTTGCAAATAAGCCCAGTTTTTTTAAAAACTGAATGGTAATGTCTAACAATATGCCTCACGAAGGAGAAAGATGTATTTCATTGATAACGTATGACCAACAAATATATTTTATGTCTGCTTAAAAGTTTGGGTTAATAATGGGGACGTTTTCATATTTGGAAATTTTAAAGAACGACAGTGTGCAATCCAAGGCATTCAGTACCACGCCCAGCATTTCCTGAAAAGCTAGTGGTGGGCTAGTGATACACTTTGTTCGACTCTGTTTGCCTCCAACGTGGTAGCTTGGCAGTCCCATTAATAGCAGGGGTTGGAGGAGAGGTCTTTGTCCGAATGAAAGAATGTCTACACAAGGAAATAAGACATGAAATAGTGCTGTTGATGTAAAGGTTAACCTTCTAACTTAGTGATCGATCCTTCACACCATGATGGATCATGACATAGGGCAATTACACCAGACTCTGCTCCAAGTTACTGATGAGGAAAACATTCTGCTTGGAGATTTCTCTGAGAACTATACCTTATCAAATGTTTGGGCTGTTTCCCACCGATCCTTACTGCCTTATGCTATGGTAACATAGTGCTAACCGATTAGCCACACATCATTGATTATGCCCATGTCAAGGGAGGGAAAGATACCTCATTGGAACATAAGAGAAGTTGGAGAATTAGCAGGAAATAAATAAGAAAGTGAAATATGGATTGTATCTATTACCCCGTAATTATTGCGATAGCAAAATACTTGAAAATACTACTGAAAGGATCTTTCCAGTGCATTAAAGAAGCAATATATAAATATTTTTTGGGCAATTTCCCCGATTCGTCTAATGCTTTGTACACTGGATAAATACGATGTTGCTACATGGGTATTTTGTCAATTGCATGTGACCTACCACCCATAGTGCTGTTTCAAATGGAACAGAACACCGTGCGAAATAAACAATCAATGGTATGGGGAGGGAGCCCCCAGGCCTCTATGATTCTACAACAGTGGAAATAAATCGGTTATTTGTGTGAAGTAGATACCATCTACACATATAGTTATTATTTGATTTATATTGACCTTAATTAGTGGGACGTTTTACGAATTCTATTTCAATGTTTAAATTCCGATGTTCTAGTGTGATAAGGCCTATGTTTATAAGATAAGAAAGCTGTAAAGAGCCTCCCAGCAATGTTACTTTGATCTACAATGATGGGACTGATGTTGGTGGTCCCATTTCTCTGTGGCACGTCCGATTGTGCCTGGTTTGATGTTGGTTCCCAGCAGAATGATACCCCCGCCCCCATCTTCTCAACATGGCTGCATGTAGTGAGATGTGTTACACTCTGCCTGCCTCGAGAATGGTGCTGGGAATGGGGGTTAGGGATATTGCTTTTTGTGGAGACCATTAAAGTTATGTTTGACAATGAGAGGCGCCTGCCTGATTCTCCAATCAGGCTACCTCAAACTAGCTGTGTAAGGTTATTTCATGAGTAGGATCGAGAAGAAATAACCAGCTTTGGTAGTTAGTGCACTGCGTATTCCTAATCACTACACACAAAGATTTTCAGCCTGGTACTGCTATGTTGGTCTCACTTAATCTGTCAAGAGCTACGCCATTGACAAATTCCTTGAAAAAGAACCAAAGTGACTGTTAGGCAGAAGGTTTCTACTCAATTGGGATGGTGGAAAACACATTGCAACCTATTTGCAAGTCCATGAATACGCCAAAAGAATGGTAAATTGGGGCTGTTACTCTCAATTACAGGGCATTGATGATGTTAAAATTGGTCCAAATTGTTTACAATCCAACTTGCCAAGGCGATTTCAACAATTCTTTTTCTAGCACATAGCCATGTTTACCCATTCACTACAGAGCGGTAACACGAACGGATTCAGCCCAGTATACCATAAAAACACGTTACTCATTTGATGGATGTATGCATTATAATTTACAATGTTAGACGAATAAACTGTATAAAGAAACACATATGCCTATCTAACAATCGAGCACTCTTGCTGAGCTATTGGCCAGAGACCCCAGAAGACACAGGTGATATACTTCATTTGGCTGGTTCCATTCAGACAAATAAAGTATATAATATTAGTGTAGCAAGGCAGAGGGTACTTATGACTAAAATTATCCTTATTTTAGATTCTGACTTTGGTAGCAGGAAACCATTTCCACATGAGATCTACTTCAGACATGCTCCCTAGATTTTGTGTTAACTAGCTGTCTTCCCAGTCACTTATGTCGAAGTTACGTTGTCTGGATATACTGTCCATCCCAACAACATGACATTAATCAGCTGTATGTCTCCGCTTTGAATTTATTCACACGGGCATATATCTTTGAGACAGCCTTTTGTCATGAGATGCTGAGTCTGCATAACCTTTAGAACCAGTGATATATAATAGAGGACAATGTGTGGACCCTCCGCAACTGCAAGCCGGTCCAAGAAGCAGACACTGGGCGGGCCTATTGTATGCACTGCCCGTGGGAGATGATTGTAATGGTTTCTCTGAAGAGCAAAGGGTATAGGGGGTAATGCAACTCTGAAAGCCTTCTTCAAACCTAACCTTCCCGAACACTATTTAACAAGCTCAACAACACATCCAACTGAGAATATGAGCGTTATATGACCCTGCTATTAATAGCAACCAGTGCTGGAAAAGCCAACAGTGTATGAGTGAGACTGAGAAATGGACCCAGTGTAGGGACGTTTTGTATATAAATGGAGAGAATAGTTTTTTTGTGTTTGTAACATCACACACAAAACTGCTACTCTTAGGCATGCTGGTGTGATCAATGTAGTATTTGTTTCGTTTTCTTGGCACAGATAATATCTTACCTACATCATCATTTTATAGGATATTAATGAAGCTATACTCCTACAGCATGTCCCTAATATTTGTCTAGTTCCTGATAGAGTGTCTACTCGAATTTGATTTGCATCAAGACTCGGTTGGCATTGCATGAATGTTGACATTTAAGCAAATAATGGCCTGCTTAAAGTGACACTTTAAAGCCTCTTAAATGCCTTTATGACCCTTCCATCACATTTACAAGGCATTTACCGAACTGAAAACTGCTTAAAGAATGACTTTAAGCATGAAAGTCTTTGCTTAAATGTCAACGTTCATGCAATATGGGTTTTAGAATGGATACGGCGACATAGGAAAGCCAGTAGCAATAACTCTGATTTCAAACATCTTAGAATGACAGACAGCGAAAATGAGAATCGTCTTTTATATTCCAGGAGTACTAGTTCTTCACTGACAACACTGCTACCCAGGAACAGCTAATAACACCATCAATTCTGCTGTGGTGTGTACAAATGGGTCCCATGTGGTTTGTAACACGTGCTATATATATCACCTCTACCCTCCCTGACACCTTTCACACATAACATAGTGTAACCAACTGAAGGTCTTATATACAGATGCAGCAAGAAGAGGTGACCCTTCTGAGAAGAAACATATATAGTTCAAATATTGTTATTGCAATCAGACTATCACAGACCTGGGTCCATGGTGCTATCAATTGCATTAGGCCAAAAAAAAAAGAAGGTGTGTTTCAGGTAACCCGACCCTACCTAGCTAAACAGGGCCGACCCTAGAAATTTTTATCCAGTTTCGAAAAAAAATGAAAAGATTTAGGGCTATTTCAGAGTCATTTTAATAGTCCGTGAGTCAACGCTGTTGTCGGCGAGTCAGCGCTGAAGTTTACGAGTCAACTTTTTGGGTAACTTTTCAGGTCATGGGATCATGGGATCAATCTGTCTTTATAAGACAATTTTGCGGCTATTTCAGAGTCAATTTGATAGTCAACGAGTCAACATCGTTGTCCGCGAGTCAGCGCTGAAGTTTGCGAGGCAATTTTTGGAGACTTTTCAGGCCCAAGTTTAAAAAAAAAACCACAAATAAAAACGACCTACCCTACCTAGATTTTCAGACTATGTAACCTGAAACACACCCTTTTTTTTGCCTTATTTGCCGACGGTTCTTTGGACTGTAAAATCAATTCTTCTATTGGATGAAAGGTATTACTTGGGCATTGGAATAGCATGTGTAACTGCCAGCATACCATGGCAAAAAAACACCAGTCAATATTTGCATAGAACCCATATCCACTCAACCCATACCAGTGCCACCCATACTCCTCCGTCACTGTCGCAACATACTCAACCTCAATGCTCATACCCTCAAGAATTAAATGTGGATAGGCTCATCATGTGCAGTGGTACTCTTAATTTCAATACAATTTCAACAGTTTATACTGAAGTCAAATCAGGTTTCAGATGTAGATTTATAAATATGGGTTTAGTGACATGGACTGGAGATCTCAATGTACCCTGCACTACGGTCCCTTTCCGCACACAGTGTCACATTTATGCATATTATAGGTTTTTAGAGTGTTAGTCAGGTGTTCAGTCAAGTCTCCTATCACTAGTATACATGTATGGATTAGGTGTGCCTCAAATATGTACATTATGATGTATGCACTTTGTAACATGGTTACACATCAAGACATAAATGACAAGTGTTGACGCATGACCCGTATCGGTGTTGTGACTGTGATAAAGGCTAAGAGGTTAAGTCAGTCTGAATAATTTTGACTGTAGATCTTAAATACTTCAATATTGGTTTCAGCCCTCAGATGTGCACAGGTATAATAAGAATGATTATAAGGCATTTATACAGTATATCAAAGTATCCCCTGCTCAGGCTACCAGCACTAATGTCCTGTACCACTTGATCTGTTGATGGTCTCCCCCCTGTGAGTGACCTATGGTTAGGAGAATGTACAACACCATTCATACACCCAGTGTTTTATAGCATTCAGATGTGATGCACTGGCTGGAGTCCCAGGGGCCACATTAATTGTCTGTGGTCAGGGTTGTAGCGAGCAGTTCTAAGCAGCCCAGAGCAGCTCAGAGGACTGCTAGAGCTTGATCTGCTAACCGCAGGCATGTCAGCAACTGTGTGATCAGCAGTGGTACTCTGCTTAAGCCTGCTTGGATACTAAGTCTTCTTTATAAGCAAAGGTTCAAGAGTCATATTGGTCAACAATGTTGTAGCAACACATAGTTGCCTATAATATAGACAATAACATTAAAATAATCATTTAGCTAATGTGTTAGTAGGATTAGAAGACTAATTTTGCCCGTTAGTAGTCGAGGGCTCCAACCATCTCTAATTCTGAAATACCTTTATTACACAGGTCCAAATTCAAGTATTATAACCATGAATGTCTGCGATTGATTCATATCATTTCTCAATAAATCAGTAATAGTCCTTAAGTAAAAAGGTCCACGTTTAGAACCAACCAGTTCAACAGCGAACATGCAGATAACATACATTCTGAACACCCAATTGGCCTCCTTCAGAACAACTGCCAAATCTGTCATTTGAAAAAATCATCAATAGTGCATGTCATAGTTTGCAATTGACGATGGTATTCCTCATCGTCTATAGGTGGTAGATATTTCTATGTATTTTTATGTGATTTATTATGAAAGGGATCTCTTTTTATGATCGTCAGACTCTAAACTTGTCGGCACTTTTTAACCAGCAGGGTCGTTCTGAAAGAAGCCCCAGGAGGAGCTTCTGTCTGCCATGTGCCCGATATGTTGCCATTGCATGCTTATGAGTGTATGTTTCAGTGGGCTGCAGGTATTACCCTGGAGGCATCAAGTGCTGCTCCATTTCAGCCATGTTATGTTGCCCCTCGTCTAAGGCCGACATTTATACCACTTAATGTCGGGGTCGGTGATGATCGCTTAGTATGTTCAGCAGGCCATTAGGGGTGCTAGTATATGAGCTCAGCAAGGATGAGGTATAGTTGAGGAAACCATTTGCTACTGTAATAGCAAATGGTTAAGTGCCTATATCCACAAGGGTATTGCGGCAGGAATGAGCAGCAGCATCATATTTGGCTTCGTTGCCTACTTCCACATGTTTAGAAGTCTTCGAAAGGTCAGCAGTGGTTATTATATTAGCAGATAATAAAGTAGACACGAAAGAAAGCCTGGGCATAAGGAATGCCCGTACATAAGTAACAGTGGCTATGTGATGCATGTTCTATTGTTGTCAATGTATCTAATCAGATGTTATTCATTTGTCATTAGAAGTGGTCACGTTTGAAACCGTCTGTTAATTTCTGGCCACTTGACAAACTGTAATCAAGCACATTATATGTTGCCGCGGACCTAGGCTGGTCTATTTCTCCTGTTTCATATACTGTGTTGAGGATAAAAATGCGTAAGAAAACCATAACCAAGGGGCCGTTTGAAACGAGTTTCTTTGTAACTTAAGATATTGTTTTGTAGTGGGATAAAATGAGGATTTGTCATGAGAAATACTCATTACGCTACTAATACATCGATGAGGAATTCTACCTTTGTTCAAACTGACGCTCGAAGCTCATGTAAAATACTTTGGACTTTTGTAATTAAGCACCAAATGCATGTCAGAAGTCCATATGATTAAGTCATACTGGAGATCCAATTTTGTAATTCTACTCTAGTTCAGCAAGATGCTCAGGTGCCTCATGCCATCAACCATCTAATCAGAATAATGACATAAATGCACAGTAAAAGAGGAAGATTATTTCACCCGTTGAGCGAGACACATCTAACAGTCTAATGGGTGTTTAAAATATCTACAGTATCTTTCATGTGCCCAACCTATATGATATAAACGATTTATTATGTATAAGATCGGGCAGTAAGTAGGAACATATAGCAGCTACAGGAAGTAACAAATGGAGTGGCTCGCATCACTTTATAGCTCTCCTTCATAGCCTTTGACAGGTAACTTGCTGTGATATAGTAACCACACCCTATTTCTGTTCGCTATATTGTCTATCAATTCGTCACCTTTCCTGTGGATCTAGCTAATTCCGCATCATGTCATATAGAAACAAGGTTCATTGACGGATGGGAATTGTTATGGAATCTGCACTACACTCTATACTTCTCAGGAAATAATTCTATCAACCAAGAGGCCTGTATCTTCTACTCTATATCCATACACTTTGTTAAACCATGGGGCTTTACAAAGGGGCTAGCTGTGACATTCACCTCTTCCCAACTGTTTCATGCATTATCTGAGCTCCGTACTGGTCCTAAATTGCCCAGCCCCTTGTTACAAGACTTGATATATATAGCTACTTTGCCCTTCAAAGATCTAGATCCATCCCCGACAACCTCTGAATTGCCTCAGTGTCTCTAATTATTTCACACACACTGAGATGAAGGCGGGGAATAAAACCACGAGGGAGACATCCACACACTAAGGCTCTCGTGGTGAATACTGAAAGGTAGGTTTGTCAGAAGATTGAATCTCAATTCTTTAAAGTGAACCAGGATGCTCACTAAGAACCATACATCCCTTGCTGCCGACTTGATTTACTCCTTGTAATTTAGCTTTCAGGTTCATGTTAAAACGCTATTTATGGGGAGGATTCTTGTTATCATTTAGGTACATGTATACAGCGCCGATGTCCACATAATTTTATGGTCCATAATTATGTCCTCAACCAACCTTAACATAATCGTAATTAATATCTATCCCCGAAGGCGTCCTAAGTATTATTGCATCAGAGTTAATGATGATGATGAAGTTGATGGAATTATTTTAGATGTGTATATCTTATGAAGATCCCCAGTATAATTAATATACTATTCACCGGTAGGAATTGGTATTTCTGCCCGGTATGGCTATAGTGCAGTACATTGAGACTAATAAAAGTCATTGGTTCTGAACATAGTGTAAATAATTATGTCAACTTTTTCAATCCTACATGGATTTTAGCAAAATTATTGGGAACGAAACCTTACTATTCCTGGAAAAGTGACCAGTAAATAAAAGAAACCTGATAAATAATCCAACTAAGAATATGACTGTCATGTGACCCAAGGACTATTGCCATTTCTATTTTTGATCCTGCTACTTTTAGAGTATCTAACCGGCCCCCAAGGATAAAAGTGACCCATTGGATACCATGTCAGTAAATCATATCTTCGTTTCTTGGAAACCAGACCTTCAGTGGTTTCTGTTACCCCTCAGAGTGTAAGGTGATCCATTGGCCTTCTTTATGACTGCAGGAGAAGTCTGCCAGTAAGGAGTGAAACTGAGAAATGGACCTGGTGTAGGGAACATTTTGTAGCTGACTGGACAGGATTTTATACACCTGGTTGTGTATATAACATGACACTTCAAACAAGTCATCGTAGCGATGCTATTTCCTGGTTACTTACTTAAATATACACTATCCATTGTCCCTCTAATGTAACAGATTTCCCGGTCTTAGCCTATTTCTTTTATTCAGAGTATGTATATTTCTACTACATAGACTAGACATCTAAAAACTGCTGTACCATTTCTTAGAATGTAAATGTGAGCCTACCTACTCTATGTGTCAGGCGATTGATTAGATCCTTGTAGTTGAAGTGCAACTATTTTGTTGTAGCTTTCAATTACTTGTCAACAATATTGAGCTGCTTAACCTCTAGAACATTTACTGAAGACGCATGTATATGTCAACGCTTTATTGGAGGGTAGAACCAGCTGAGAACTGATAGGCCAACAGTGAAAAGACAGCTGCAATAACCCTAGCATCTTTTTTCTTTTAAAGACAGGGACAATGCTGTGAGCAATATGTCCATGATGGTGGCCTTTACTGGCGGACTGGTGGGTCACTGACAACACCTTCAGCACTACCCTCTGGGGACAGCTAATGACACCATTAATTTTCCTAGGGTGTATACAAATGGGGCCCAAGTGGTTTGTGTGCCACCTGCTATATGTATCACCTGTACCAACCCTGACACGTGTAAACGTATAACATCCTATACAGTGCAAGCAGGTGGTAGGACTAATAGACCAATGGAAGATCTTCTAGACCAATGCAGTAAGAAAAGGTGAGTGATCAGAGAAGCTGTTTGTTCTGACTAACAAGAACAGAAATATTATTTCAAATTCCAGCAATATCTTCTTTTTTTTTTAAAGTCTCCTGATATGAAATGTTTCCACATGTAGAATTCTAGAAACTCTACTTTGCTGCATGTATCTCTATAGATAGGGAAATTCAAATTCCTTTTTGTAAACATCCCTATATCTAATTTGCGAGCAGTTAAAATGTTAATACTGCAATCATACTCTGTGATAATGAATCAGAGAGTGTGTGGACTTTTAAATCGATTCTTCTGATTGAAAATTATTACTTAGGCACATGAGTTGGATATCTTACCGCTGACACTATCGCTCGTCCATGCCAATTGAGCAAACTAGGTTAAATAGATATAGTACCCACATCCACTCAACCCATACCAGTGCCACCCATGACCTTTGTTATAGTCCCAACTCGTACGGCAGCAATATGTGGATACTACTCAACCGCATCTCATCATGCAGAGTGGTGTCATAGCCTGCTCAAACACCCATGTTCCATATACTACTACTACTATAATACTACTACTACTACTACTACTACTACTACTACTACTACTACTACTACTACTACTACTACTACTTGGAACAGGGTGCTAGAAATATGTACAATAAAAAAATCCATACATACAAAGACAATAACAGCTGTATCTGCAAAGCCTTGATATTTATATCAGAAGTGTACAGATACAATATGAAGCATTTCTACATTACAGTATAATATATATACACTAATATCCTGTACAATTTGGCGGATTCCCTGCTGCGGGTGACCCATGGTAAACAGAATACACCATAATATACATACACTCAGTGTTTACAGCATCCATATACCAGTCCCCTGCCCGTGTTGTCCCAGGGGCCACATTACTGTCGTTGGTCAGAGCAGTAGCCAGCGGCTCAGTGTCTGTGAATTAGATCAGACCGAGCAGCTCACTTTGTAGCTCTAGAGCTTCAGTTGCTCACCGCAGGCATTAGTAATGCTGCCTTCAGAAATTGCACGAGTCATTTAATGATGTCCATAATTTTGCAACGACTCACAATTATGTGTGGCAACTATAATATAGTTGCCATACATATTATGTACTTGGACAGTTCAAAGTCTTGCGTACACCTTCCTTTACTTAGTCAATCAGTGATTCTACGCTGAGCATCACTAGAACTCAAATTAAAATTAATACTGTTATTTATCAATATATTTAAGGTAAATGTTCCCTTGAGAAATTAAAGAGACAATCACACACGAGATTGATGCAGATACCATAAAGAAGATACATAATGCAAAACATCTGAATGGACCAGGAAGAGCTTCTATCAGATATGTGCCCTATCTGTTGTAACTGCGTGGTCATGAGCATCTGCCCCTGCAGGTTGAGGACATAACCCTGGAGGCACATAGCGCTTAGTGCTGCTCCAGCACAGACAAGCCACCAATATGTTTTAATGGCCTCATCTGAGGTCTACTTGTATACCACTTAACATTGAGGGTCAGTGATGATGCTTACCTTGGGCAGTAGGCGGTTGAGAGGACTAGTAGTATGGGTGCAGCAGGGGGCCTGAAAAATCCATCTAAGGTAGCCACTTGCCGGCCCGCTTTTGGGTATAATCTATACCCATAGTGCTGTATTCCCAAAGGTATTGCAACAATAATGTTCAACGGCTTGCTGATGTTAGTTCCTCCCTGTTCTTTTGGGTGTACGTTGGTGAATACCGCCACACAACTTGAGGATTTTGAAGTGTGATTCAACCCTATTTCTACTAATCTTTGATAAAACCGAGACCTACTAGTCCTACATGCATTAGTATTCTGTAGGACTATTATGTTGATTGAATGCTTATGATCATATGAGATGCTGCTCTGGGCTGTCTAGTACTGGTGCCTGGTGCTACGCCAGCACAGTCCAGCCACCAATAAGCTATAATGGCCCTCATCCTAGAACTACTTGCATAGCACTTAATGGTGGGGGCCTGGCGATGAATGCTTGGTATGGGCATGGTGCTGGTGTATGGGCTCACCGAGCAGTCCATGTAGGGCTTAAAGAAGCCACTTGCCTGTTGGGTATAATGTAATACCTAAAGTGCACAGGCCGTATTCACAAAAGTTTTGCATCAGCTTGTTGCAGTAAGGCGCACCATATACCTCTCCAATATAGGATATTGAACTTTGGTGCATATACTGCATTACAATTTACAAAGTCGTTGAAGTGCTAACAGTGCATATTGGGTGAGCAGATTAAGGTCAGTGGACATAGCCATAGCAAAAGGCATGGCAGCAGGACATGTTCTGTGTTCTGGTTTCAGCAATTATGAATCAGGTTTATCTAATCAGTAGCTTTGGGGTTTATAATCCCATGGGTATGTAGACTCTGCCCAAGGCAAAGTGGATATAAGCATATTCTATATGACCTCGAACCTGGCCTCGTTGAAGTATTGTAGTGCTTATGCTGCCTATACTGAATAATAGGATAAGGCACACAACTATCTTCTAAGCCATAGCCAAGGCATCATCTGATATAATAACTTTAGATATTGATCTAGATGTGATGAAATGAGGATGTGTCATGCGGTTTTTCATGTATGTGATGTGTACATTTTATTCTATTGTAAAATTAGCTCTGGCTAATACACCAAGGGGGCATAAACAAGAAATTTGCTTTATTATTTTCTGATTTGAAAAGAGCCACTTTTCTTTACTGCATAATATGTGTTTTCTTTCCCTTCCCGATTGCAAAAACATAAGACATTTTGGTGTTCCAGGCATACAAAAAGCGTGACATGGTATGAAATAAATAATGGTAGGTCTGACAGCATTCTGTAAGGCACTGCAGGAATGGGAACAATGTGCTGAATTCCTGGGACACTACAAAGGTACCCATACATGTCAAATACCACTGCTATTCAGACCACTGCTGATACTCTGTAAGCCGCTCCTTTAATCTAGGAGCCTCTCCCTACTGCCGCTACGGCCAATTTGAGCTGTTGGCTACTGTTCCAACCAGCAACAGTCAATGTGGCCCCTGGGACACCAGATAGAGGGCAACATCTGAATGTGTGTTATGGCATATTATGTTTACCATAGAGGCCTCTCCCAGAGGGGAGGTCATCATGTGTTTTGTATACAGAATGATAGAGCTTGTATGGAGAGGATAATATATAACGTAACATAGCTTCATTATATCATATAGATGGGATGGAAGAAATGGCACGCATATTAATGATATTAGGTGCATTATTCAGTTTTAATATTTCACAGTAAGACAATCAAAATTAAGATTATTGTTGAATAGACAGAATACTTTAATAGCTGACCACAGGAGCAACCTTTATGTGTGTCTACTCAATACTGGATACTTTAACTAAGCAAAATTCCCATTCGAAAAGGGACAGTGCAAGTCTAGACGCAGTAACTGAAGGAGAGTAATGTATGCCTTTCATGTCAGTCCCCAATGTGCTACCGGACACAACAGGTGATACATATAGCAGGTGCCACCCATACCAGATGGGACACATTGGTACACACCTAACCTCTAGAATTTATGTTGTCATTAGCTTTGCGGCATACTCCTGTGAGGTATATCTATCCTGTCACTCACATCAGTATTTACCAAACAAAATTTAGTTTTAATGCCAGTTGCATACTTCACTAACATGTGCTAATTTCTGTCTCATTGTCCTACTCTATCCTTGAATAGCAATAGCCATCTCAATAGACATGGTACATGTCTTATGAGGCCTTAGCTACAAATAAACTGCTGATACACAAAAACCTGCAGACACCTGCTCTCACATTGATCACAGTCAGGAAGCTTAGAGAGGGGTGGACCAGTTTGGTTTTCAGACCTTACTTGTAAGCCTATATCATTATCTGTTAGGACATGTTGTCTATGCCAGGCGCGTTACTTACACTAATTCCCACACTGCATACCTTTTTTGCAGGGATAATTCAGAGCAATGCATTGCCTGAAGGTCTGAGATGAAAACTTACAAAAGTAAGACTTAGGAAGACATAATCAAATATGTTTCTGTCTCGATGGAGGGAGATGTCTATCTGCCTACCAAGCTTTTTTGTATCTCTATTTCTATCTCTATTCCAAAACTAACATTGCCATGACTGGCGAAAGGAAAAAAACCACTGCTGCCTCACCCAACTGTTCAGCATGCCAGCCCTTCCATAGTTTAACTTGGACAGCACAGGATGCACCACTTCCTGCTTTGGGTCACCACTGTCACCTGTGCAGACTTAAGGTCTAAGACCTAAAAATGTATTTTTGTCATCTATAAGTAGTGTGAGTCAAGGCTTAGGTTCAGAACACGTTAGCTGTGATGCTTTTATAGTCCCATTACCTCTGTGCCCTTCTAGAAGCCATTATCACGGCCTCCTGCAGTCACTGCTTACACAGGTTCACTGTATGGTGTTGTGCTCATTTGGCAGTCTTTCAGTAACAGCTCTTACAACTCCTCTAAGATAGTTGCCAGCCTGCATTCATACAAAGGGAAGAAAGAGACTCTAGCTCATGGACCTTTCTGAAACATCCTGTAAGGAAGTCACACGTGTGTGATATGTGATATGTAGCTTCCTTCGGTGACTTTCCTTAATCCATCTTATTTCCCTTATTACATATTATAATAGTGACTTTTCATGATGAGGGATATCTAAACTATCAAAGATAACCTACAGTGTGAGGAACCAGACAAAGAGTGGTCTGAGACCTAGACTTAGTACCTCTAAGTACTAGGGAGTTTTTTGTTGCTTGTAATTAGGACTGTAATATAGTATATAATATCAGGCAGATCACATACGACCATAGATATACTTATTTGTGATTTGGCAATAAAACCCCTTCAGACCTCAAAGGAAATAATTTGTATTGTGACCAAGGTCATTTTAAAGGTAACACGTCAATAGTTACGGGCTGTTATTTTGCACAGTTATGCCTCCCCACACTTGAATAAGACCGTTATGATATCAGCCACCAAAGCACTATTCTAGACAGTAATAAAACAAATGGAACCAATATAGCAGCTCTAGGCTGAATGTTTGTTGTGATTTGTGTGGGGCTTCTGACACAATGCAACCATCCAACCACCATGAGATGGTTATTTCTCTTCGATCCTGTCTCATCAAAGAGCTTTACACCAATGTGTTTGAAGCAGACTGAGTGGGGATTCAGCCGGGCACCTCCTATTGTCACCTTAGTGTGAAGATGTGGTCTCCACAAAAAGCAATATCCTCCATGCCCTTCTCCAGCCCCACTCTCCAGGCTGACACAGTCATACACATTATACTTATCTCTGCAACAGTAGGAAATGTCATGGCATTAGGATTTTCCGCTCGCTCTCCTCATTTCCCCGTTCCGTAGAGGGTATAGACTGCTATTTCTTCTTCTGATGAGTTTGATTGAAGTTTGAATTTGGTATATTTCTATCGCCAATTTGTCCTTTTCATGTTATTTAAGTGCCATATAGGGCCGACATGAACCCTCATGCAAGTATGAATGATTGTGAGCATTTATAAAGTCAAATAAAGCGATCTGTTTATGATCAATCAATACATTATATTGCCTCTCGATTCTCCTTATTACTAGCTTTGCAGTCCGTGGCTTAGTTAGCTGTGATATGACTATGTGTCTTCTAGCTAAGCACAATAGAAGTATGATAAATAAGTAGTGATAATGCATATGGACTAAGTGGTCCTATTAGTATAGTATTTTACTCTCCCCGTGCTGAATTACGGAAAATATAGATTATTTCAACTGTGCCGATGCAATGAGGAATGCTACCGAAATTCATATACATAGACATATATGACCACTTTAGGACAGCGACCAAGCACTCCAATAGATTAATCACTTGTACCCGTCCCACAATCACCAGAACTCGATCCCTTCTGGAGCTATTGAGGCAGCCATTCTTCCTGACTCCCTCCTATGGCCTACAGAAGATAGCCTTATTATCTGTCCTCATCGGATGGAGGGAAGAAATATCAGGTATCAATGAATGTTGGCATGACTGAAGAGAGATTAATAACTCTTTGAGGGCAGCAGGAGGCATCAATATTCCTTGTGACCGGTGGTACCACTGCATAATACTGATCCTTCCTGTAGGGTCGGCATGATTCAGTAACATGGCATGTGAGCCTTGAATTGTTAAAGATGGCTCACTCATGGCGGTCCCTCCCATGCACAGATAGCTTGGCAAAGAGTGGAGTTGGATGGGATGCTTATATATGGCTGTATCAAGTTATCTAAGATGCTATGTGCTGTAGTGTCATCGTCCCATAATGTCATTGTGATGGAATATACTGGGTGTCCTCAATGCACCTCAGTGTCGATAGGCGCTCCATAATGTCTATTCTGTGAAGTTCTGTCATAATGTCAACCACAAGGAAGCCAATCATATTAGTACGAAAATGAGATCATTCCATTGGAACAACACACATACCCCCACCCTCCCCCAAATGAAGGCATAGTCCTTTGACAAACAAGTATAGTTTTTGGGTAGTGGATGGACAGCACAAAGTCCCTTTACCATGTCAAGTTGCTGTCCAGACGCCTCCTACAATCAAAGGTTACTTGACATAGATAATATGTGTTGACCTACAATTCAGTGTGTGTTCATAGCATTAGCCTTAACAGCTTTTCTGAACTGAAAAGGAACTGGAAGAGTCTAGGCATGGAGTATGAATGCTTGATTACATGGCTAGATTACATGTCCATCCTAAGGAAGATGTCATCAGGAGTGAACTAACTGTGTAATTGACACTCATGCTGTAATTACAGCAATTATCTTCCTTCCCCTTTATTAATTAACTAATTAAGCATGCAATTCATACTTTCTAATTGATACGTCAAGTAGTGTGCAAGCAGATGAAAACATGTTTAGTAGATTATAGGTGTCCTAAGTTCCTGATCAATATATTATTAACCCTTAAGGATGGCATGGTGCCTCGAGGCTTAATATTCATTTGTTGTCATGATGCAGTGCCTGCAAATGACTCACTGGAACTGTGCTTGTGCTTTATGCCAACATCTTCAGAGTGGATAAAAGCTGCATGGCACAATGCACAAATGCTAAATAGGTGAGTTACTCAAGGATGTCGCGCAAGTGGGATTATATAAGTAGAAGTAGCTCAGGGTCGACCTGTAGATCAATCAGGCTCATCATGCAGGGTTAATGACATAGGGTAATTAGTGTGAGTTCTCCTGATGGTTACTGATGGGGAAACCATCCTGCCAGGGGATGGCCCTGGGTACTAGACCTAATTAACTATCACAGGGGTAAAAAATTACTCTGGCCAATCGCCTATCGCTTTAGGTGTGGGCCTGCAGTTTTCACTGAATATTTTCTGTGATCGTGGTTCTTTCATCAGGAAGGCATGCTTAACATGATATTTTACTTTTTTCTCTTCATGGCTATGCATTTGAAAAAGTATCTTTACTGTAAATGTGAACTCTTTGTGGTCATGAATTTGGTATACTTGTATATATTTTGAGCTCTCAGTCTACAAACTGAGACTGCATGAATTGCTATACTGAAAAGGCACTGCATGAATGGTACAGTAGACTGTACAGTGCCTGAAAGTACTCATACATCTGTCAAATACTGCTGCTAATCAGACCACTACTGATACACTGTGAGCAGCTCCTGAGCTCTGGGACTACAAAGTGAGCCCCTCCCTACTCCCGTTACAGCCACTCTAAGCTGCTGGCTGCTGCTCTGACCAACAACAGCCAATGTGGCCCCTGGGACACCAGCCATTGCACTATGTCTGAATATGTGTTATGGCGTATTTTGTTTACCATAGACTCCTCCCAGAGGGGAGGCCGTCATGTGATACAGGATTATAGAGCTCATCGGTAGACTGTAACATAGCCTTATATTTATAATTAGAGGGAATAGTTGTGCTTGCACTCATGATGGAGTCCCACTTGAGCATCCTATTACATTTTGAGTATGACTATTTCAACCGTTACCGTTATTGTTTGGCATAATTCTACTACCCAAGCAAACATTTGAGGGAAAGGCAAAAATTTAAAGTCTGAATACTGTATCTGAGCAATAATAAGGTATGACTTTCGAGCTAGCCTCAAATGTGCCTGTATAGGTGATTTATAAGAATTACAGCAGATCGCACCCAGACTATTGTAGCTGTTGGCTATTCTAAGATAGACATCTGCTATGAAAAACTCCAGATTCGAAAATAGGTTGTTCAGAAATTACATTTTATTCATTCTGACATACGGCTCGTAATCATACAGACGGATAGCAACAATCAAATAGGCTTCTGAACACCAGTGGTCATATGAACATACAGGAGGTATACGCTCACGGTCTAGTACATAATTCCCGAGTTCCAAGGCTCTCTTCCATCTTGGTTAACTCCACTTGGATCAGACTCCCCCAGAGGGAGTTCTGTACCCGGAGTTGTGCACCAGTGCGTCTATCTCCTCTAGTTCCCCCAGAGGGTGGAACAGAGAAAGACGCAGGGTGACCAAGGTGGAAGCAGCGACAGGACTAGGCCTAAAAGGTACAACAGAGTTCGGGGAAGCTCTGTTGTGGAGCAGCCAAGCTGGCCGAAGTGCGCAGCAAGACTGGGTCCTCGATTAGCAGAACCCCAGGTCTTATGTACTGGTCGTTATGTAATTCTCTCCATTACTCGTAAACACTTGAGTTCCCGAGGAACTCCGGGTAACCACGCGCCGGTGCATCCGAGCCGACACCGTACCCGAGATATGTCGGGTGACACGTGGCGGTCACGGCTCAATGCACATAACCAGGCCGCGCTCCACCATTCCTCAGGTGGGCTTATATAACCTTATACTCGGCAGTAGACAGGAGTGCGGCCTGGATACACGACAACACATATACCAAATATAACTCCAACTGGTTCCATAGAAATAGTACAGCGGCGACCCACTACACTACCCCCCTTCAGACAATATCATAGCGTCTAAATAGCAGCACAAAGTGCAGTATTATTATACTACCTTGATACAATGACAAATTTTATCTCCAAACAACCCAAAAAACAAATATATTGTCTCCAAACACATACATAGTGGAGGCAAGCGTAACTCTTTCTATCAGAAACACTAATATATTTCTTGGGTATCATAGATATGTATTCATCCTTCTTGAAATTAACGTCAATCATATCAACCATCAGGATCCAGTTACACAATAATCGAGTATCATCCTTCAATAACAGTCATGATTTATGGGACTAAGAGGATAAACTCCACACAGCCAGTCAAGCCCTATAAAACAAACTTGACTATATATCATAAAAAAATATATAAAACCTTTAAGACATATTTATCGCATACTAACCATGTCTCATCGAAAACGATTTGTTACAACAGGTATCGTATACATACAGATCAAATATGAGCACTTCTCCTTAAAAGTTACCAATTTTTTTAGTACAAGACATATTGGAAAACAAAAAGGTGGCAAGTGTCGACTTTATAGTAAACCTTGACCCAACCCGTCTATTTGAATAGACTCACTCGCTTTACGTGCCAGAGTAAGGTTTGAAAGATCAATATTTTTGGAATAAATGAACATATAGCGTAGATCCGGTAAATGTAGTTTCCAATCCAATCAAGGTCTCCAAAACCTTATGCACCATGGTCACCCAGGTGTCCTTTTTGGCGTACTCTACACAATAACACAAGTGACACTCTCCATATAGGAATACTGAAAGCAATCAGATCAAGTGTCATGGCAACATATCTCAACGTTTCAGGGAGAATTAGTCTCCACACTTAGTTCAAAGATCAAAAACGCAGCAAGCTGAAAAATAGAATGATCCGGCTCCTCACTCGATACCTTCCTTCTGAAAGTAATCAACGGGAGCCTACGGATCTCCATAACAACTTACGCAATTTCCACTCCTAGTACCTGAATAAATTTTACGTTTCTCAGGTTCATTGATATGTTATTACCACAGATCTACACGTAGTACGAATGCAGTCAAGCAACCTTTCAGTAGGTATCATCAGGATCCAGTCCCTCCTACCTTTACTTATTGGACGGATAATTCAGAGTATCACAATCGGCATACAATAATCATACCTATAGCACATGTCATCAAATCAAACAGAACCCGTTTTACAAATACTGTCTTATGGCAAAAATAGAACACTCTTTGGTGATGGTTTTAACAGTTTCTTATATGACGACAACTGCAAACCTAGATCATATCAAAGTCTTTTCATAAATAGGTGATAATGATCCACTGTTCTTGTCATCTCAGTCTTTTATAAATATATATGTATATATAGTCATCCTGTGACCCATAGTTTATGGTATAAAGCATCATACGGTCCGTGGTGTATTAATAACCCCACTACTGCAAAAGTTCAACCTTGATGACGACACATGGTAGAGGTTCCATCTATGCTGCAACTGGGAATGTTTTTATGACTCGCCACTCAGCAAAAGTTCTTCATTTCTGGACACTGGAGACATGCATTCACTAGATCGATTGTCACTCATCTCAATGGATATGTCCATCCCAGACCCTAGCTGCAAAGCATCAGGGTTAGGAAAATGCACTTGAGTACCCATAGGTACACTCGCCATGGATACAGGAATGTCCAGGGTGGATGGACGATGGTTCCCAGACATAGAACCAGTCGTCACAGGTGGGTCCATTGGAGGATCCACCATCATGGATTGTTCAAGTTCGTTTTCAGGAGCCATAAGCGCCTCAGCATCACGGATAGACAGACGTAGGTCAGCCTCTGCAATTGCATCGTTCAGCTCCATCAGTATCTGAACCGCCTCTCTAGTCTCACTTTCCGTTATCTGGTAAGGTGACTGACAAGAGGTGGTATCGAGTATTGGTGTTGAGACAGGAGTCGAGTTATATGACTCTGCCTGCAGTTCATTCACCACCATCCTCGCTAGAGTGGACACCCCGGCTGGAGTATCCATAGTCTCAAAGGAAGACACGGTTGTGTCCACCCCCATTGTAGTATACTGCATCGTCTTAGCATCAGACGACACAGAGGTAGACGTCACAGCAACAGATGTCACCGAGACAGGTGACACAGGAACAGACGTCACAGCCACGGACGTCTTAGGAACAGACGTCACAGCCACGGACGTCTTAGGAACAGACGTCACAGCCACGGACGTCTTAGGAACAGACGTCACAGCCACGGACGTCTTAGGAACAGACGTCACAGGAGCCAACTCCGATGACCCACAGGCCATGGAGGTGGCAGCCACGTAACTGCAGTCGGCCTGGTGCGCCTCGTCTTCTGTAGATGGAGGTGGAGGACTCCTAGGGGTATTACTAGCCCTGGAGTCGGCTCTCAACCTTTGTGCGTATGCATCACCGTCAAATCCTAAGGGAAGAGGGGCAGAACCCCGTTCAACCCTGTACACACTCTCGTCGTACCAACTTGACAATGGTATCTCATAGCAGTCTTCGAAAAACTCAGCCAACTCTTCATAGAAGTCATCGTTCTGCTGAGCTTCCTTTCTATAGCTAGAAAATTCTTCTGTTAGACCACCAATTTCGTGTTCTAACTTCCGAATAATTTTGGTTTTTAGACTAATTTCAGTCCTGGCAGCAGTTAGCTTATGTTCAGCAGAGCTGACCATATCCTTACTGCGATCCAACTTGACTTTGAGATCATCAATTAAAAATTGACTTTCCATACGAGATTTTTCAATATTCAATCTCAAATCATCTACTATTCTGCTTGAGGTTGCTACCATGTCATCTCGTTGTCCCAACTGTCTTTTGAGGGCTTCATTCTCCTCAGTCATTTTGGACATTTTAGATAGGAGTTCTGCTTTAGCAGTCTCCACTTTCTCTAATTCGGCCAAACGACTTTCCTTTACCAATTGCTCAGCTTGAGCCCTAGCTCCTTGCAGAGCTAGTTGACAAGCGAGATCCAGTGTGTCAAATGAACTTTTAAGTCCAGTGACATACTGTTCTTTCAGAAGATTCCTGATACTTATATTCTCAGGGTGATCAATATCACCAGTCAGCTTAGGCAGAGGAACCGACTCCAAAGAGATATCTTCCTCACCCACTCCAGCTGATGGAGAGTTTAGTGAGAGATCCCCCATACAGGTAGATGGTGATGGAACGGAGGATAGTCTACGACCAATCTCCTGTTCCTTCCTCATCTCTGTTTTACTTGATTGAACCCTGCCTGTGGGTGGGGTGAATTTCTGGTCCACCCAATCATCCCCCTCAGATTGGAAATCAATCGTTCTATAGGTCATTTTAGATTTGGAATCCTCTTTCCCACTTACTGACTCTATCTTCCCTGTTACATACCCTTGACTATCAGTAGAAATATTTTCTGTCTTTAATATCTTCCTTGATACTCCCGGGTTCCCTCTAGCTTCAGAGATTGTGGTAGGAGGTATTACCTCCTCTCCCACAAATACACAGTCATCCTCCTCCTCTACAGGAGAAGCCAACAGGTCATTTACCATTTTCTCCTCTATGGCTAGCCTTGGGCTAACAGCAACCCTCGGTAATGATCCGCCAGAGCCCTCCTTGTTGGATTCAGTAGTGTTCCTACTAAACCCACAGGAAGACCCTGGAGCACGTCTTTTGGTTGGGGTCGATCGGCCGTCAGGTGATGAGTCTAGCCCAGCAGAAGCTGAGGACTCCTCTGAACCTGTGGTCCGCATCTCTCCTAAGGTAACCGAGACAGGAGTGTACACTCCATGGTCCACAGTTTTACCTTCAGACAGCATTCTACCTTTAGGAGGAGTGGCCAACTCCATTTTACTACGATAATCAGAGGCTTTCTCCGGAAAGTCCTGAATGTAGTATGGCCACGCCTTTAGATTCAACCACAACCTTCTCGGGTTATGGTTGAACACCAAGGTGTATGCCAACCCCTGTGGTACCCTTACACACTTTTCTCTGTCCGTGAGTCCTAAGGCCTCCGGACTATTCTCGAGAATATCTAGATTGGACATAGCAGTTTCAGCCTTCATATGGTGTACATCCACTAAATGCCTTATCATACAGCCCTTTCTAGATGTGCTGAAAGGTTCACCACCTTTCATACATTTAACTGAGCGATTAGACTTGGCCCGGCACTGCCACATCATCTTGGAGTGCGCGTGGAACTCCACTAGATGTCGTGCCAACTGGTACAGGTCCAAATACTCAGCTATTGGATTTCTATCCATACACTCATTGAATGGGCATTGCCCCGAACCTATTCTCCAACCTCTACCAGGTTTATAAGTAGGCATACCCGGCGGGACAAATGTCATCCAGGCCCATTTCAACCGATCTCTATCCTCGTTGGAGAGGTCGGCAGCCCTGTATGTCCCCATACTTTGCTTTATAACCTCATCCCAGAACTTGTACGCTTGATGTGCCCCTGAACTAGTATGCTCTAACCAGAACTCCATATCCCTCTCTGTATCTTCGTAGGATGGTAGCCTAGCTCGGCTCCCTATCTCCCCAGTAACCTCTCCTACATAGGGTCTGGACTTAGAATTATCGGAAGGAGATCTGAATAGTTTAGTACATTTCTTCTCGTTGAACTTGTCCAACTCTTGGATGTATGCCCCCCTGCATATCCTACTCCCGGGAATCACTGCATCCGGCTTAAATTTCTCGAATTTAGCTGCTAAATGCATTACTGCCATGTTTGGAATACGTTCCGGAGTTGACTGTGTAGGGGCATTCCAATCGGGTACAAAGTTACCATGCACCGGATGTAAACCATCCGCACGGTCATACGACATAGCACCCCACGGAGCGCCCACTGGAATGTCACTGACCGAGTGCACCGGTATCCCGGGCATATTCGGGTCAGTCCGGGTCACTCCCAAAGAAGGTGGTGACGCAATATTCCCAACCTGGAACAAGGGAAATCCCCCGGCCTCGAGTCCTTTCAACCCTGGCCCTGACACGAACCCCCTAGCCTGCGCCACTGATAAACCCATATCTACCAGTTTCCTTACATGTTCTCCCCGAGCTAGGAGATACTGTGTGGTTTTAACCTTTTCAGTTCTCCTTATCTCCGAGATATTACTGTGATTTCGGCGTCTCACACCCCTATTCTTCATCTTAGCCGGTGGTTGATACACAAATTTAGGTAAATCTGCATCCCGAAATCGTTTTGGAAGATCATACTCGACCGGAGCTGTTGACTCCAGGTCCCCCAAAGCTAACAATTCTCTCTGTTCCTGCGACAGAGGGGTAACTTCCGTCGAGTGACTCCTTCTATGGGAGTCCCCCGACGGATAGTTATCCGCCATGATAACTACACAGAGGGCGGCCCAGAGGAGCCCACTCTAAAAATGAGCTTAAATGAGTAGTAGAATCAGGAAAATTGTTACAAATGTGTCCTCCTGTACTACCTCACTTTAGTGTCTCCTCTCTCCCTCACATGTAGATGTTCTAACCGGTGTTTTACATACGCGGAGAGAGGTGCCTTCGCATCCACCCTCTCCAACGGTATGTGCAGGACTGACGCTTTCCGCGCCAAACCAGCATGCGTGCGCATCCAAGCGCAAAGGATCACGGGTACCGGATAGCCCTTCCCGAAGAAGTTATCCGGTATTATCCGAAGAAAACCGGGTGGCGGAGTAAACTGCGTAGTAGTTGCAATCTTCGCCGGGTTCTCTCGGATTGTATTTTACACATCATTTCAAGTAATAGCAATTCTTTAGTTCTTCACGGCTGTATTATTTGTAGCTTATGAACCTTCAGAACGCTGTTTAAACAAACATTATAAAAAAATACGTGTCAAAGTAAATTTCTTTGGTTGTCCGAACAAATTCGGAATACGTATGAGTCCCATTCTCATGTTGTTGTAACGAGTTCTACACCCGTACTTTCTACATAATATTTCTTACTAGGATCCTCATATCTATCCTTAGAAAAATTACTGACTAGGTTTGATTGGATTTTAATCCGAAACCATCACGACAAGTACTAAATGGGAAACCAACTCACAGACCATAGCATGTAAACATTCAAAACTAACTTTAGTAAAGCAGAACGTTGGGTACCCCAATGCCATCTACTGGTCAATTTCACCATTATTCCCGTCACAAAGACTAAAGAATAAAATCCGGTATTTCTCGTTGTGTTTTTGACAATCAGCACCAGTTACGCAACTTTCCGGGGTTTACCGGGTAAGTCCTTGGAGACCCGAACTATTTCGGGTAACCACAACAAACAAACCCAGCCCCGCCGCTCTTACGTAACAGCACCTCGACCCGCTATACGAGCACTTCTACGTATGGGTCCTTGGGGTTTCTTCTTCTCAATTACTGTAGGAACCTCCCTAGTTCCCTTTTCAGTAACCAACTTCTTCTTTTTCTTCCTACCATCGACTTTTTTAGCTGGCGTTGCTTTTCTAGTCTTCTTTGTAGGCGGGGGTGCCGTAACCTGTGTTTTACGCACCCACCTGGGTTGGGGCATTGGCACTTCTACCAAAGGCTCATTCTCATCGCCGGGCCGGCGACCTAGCCAAGGCTTCAGGCGATCCACATGGCCTGCAACTATCTTGCCTTTCACATTCTTCAACAACACAGTAACATCCGATATTACTTTTGTCACCTCAAATGGCCCATCCCAACCTTTCGAGATTTTTCCATGTACAGGTGGCTTCAATCTCACCACCTTCTGTCCAACTACATACTTCCTCTCTCTCAAGCCTGTATCATACCCTACTTTCTGATGGATGGCCGCTTTCTTCAAATGGCCTCTCACCAATGCATAGCCTTCCCGCAATTCTCTACGCAGAGATTCCGCAAATGCCACACGGCATGGGACATCCTTTCTCCGCAGTACACTGCCAAAGACCAAATCTGCAGGCATTATGATCTCAGATCCAAATACCAAGCTGTTAGGAGTGCAGCCAGTTGAAGCATGCACCGTACCGTTGTATGCATGAGCCACATACTGGGAAAACGTGTCCCAGTCATCCTGATTAGAATTAACCAGTGTGGTCAGCCCTTGAATCAACGTGCGGTTGAATCTCTCAACCATCCCATCCGACTGCGGTCGGTACGGATTAGTGCGTGTCTTAACTATGGCCAATTCTTCCAGCATCCCCTGAAAGAGACGCGATTCAAACTCCCTACCCTGGTCTGAATGTAACATGAGAGGTGCGCCAAATGTTAGTACCCACTCCTCAACCAAAGCTTGTGCGCAAGTTAATGCCGTGTGATCCTTCATTGGGATCACCCTCACGTACTTTGTATAGTAGTCTTGTACCACCATCATGCACACGTTGGAGTTTGGAGTTGTCTGGAAGCCAGTGATTATATCAATGGCTATCCTCGCAAATCTGACTCCGAACAGTTCTTGTCTGAGAGATGTTTTACCTTTCCCAGGGCCCGGCTTCACCAGGCAACACGTCGGGCATTCACTCAACCAACGTATTACGTCCTTAGACATCCCAGGCCAGTAATATCTCCTCGCTAGTTTGTCCAAAGTCCGTTTCCTGCCAAAATGAGCGGAAGTCTGATGACCATGGAAAAACTCGAATACTTCCCATCTCAGAGAAGCTGGCAAGACTATCTGTAGCCTTCTTCTGGCTTTGCCCTCCAGAGTTTTCCATCTACACAATAGGCCGTCTCGCACTACCAACTGCGACCATTGGCCCACCAAGTTCCTTACTTCCACACATTCTAATGACAGAGCAGGTCTGACGGGACGAGCAGCTCTCTCCAGGATCAGATTCCGTATCATATTGATACCATCGTCCTCCTGCTGAGCTTCAAGTATGGACTCCGCCGACCAAAACACCAAGTTCTCTTCCCAGGCCGGATCAAAATTCATTATTGGCGCCACCAACGCGTTATGTATGCCACAGTCTTCACAGTCCATTCTTGCACATCTTCGGATTGGTCTCCTAGACAAACAATCCGCATTCACGTGCTTCACTCCGCTCCGATGCTGAATCTGGGTATTCTCTATCCCTAATTCAGACAACGCAGAGATCCATCTCCCCATCATCCCATCTGCCTCCTTGAAATTAAGGAGCCATTTCAAGGATGAATGGTCTGTTCGTAGAATAAAATTCCCACCATACAAATAATGGCGGAATTTCTTTGTGTATACTACTATGGCCAACAACTCTCTCTTGGTGGTGCAATAATTGCGTTGAGTTTTACTCAAGCTGTTGCTAGCAAATGCCAAGGGCACTTCCCTACCCTCCTGCACTTGGGATAAGACAGCGCCTATGCTATCGTTGCTAGCGTCGGTGTCCAGGATGAACTGATCACCCTCAGTAGGATAGCTCAGCACAGGAGTTACCGTGAATAACTCCTTCAGCTTCTGAAAAGCCTGTCCAGCTGATTCCGTCCAAATAAACGGTGGTAGCTTCAACATTCCTTTCCTTTTTCCTACTACTAGCGCCTGTAAAGGAGCCGACACCTCAGCAAATCCGGGAATGAAATCGCGGTAGTATGAGCAAAAACCCAAAAATGACCTCACTTCTTTCTGGTCCTTTGGTGTTGCCCAACTAGCTACTGCCTCCAATTTCCCTGGATCCGCCGAAATACCTGTGCCACTGACTATTCGGCCCAGATATTCCACTGATTGCCTGAAGAACTTGCATTTCTTAGCTTTCAGTCTCAGGTTATAGGATCTCAGTCGATCCATCACCATGGTCAAATTCGATAGACACTCCTCCCGAGTTTTCCCGAAAACTATGATGTCGTCCAGATAAACCAGACAGTTTTTCCACAACAATCCCCTTAGCATTGTCTCCATCATATTCTCGAAAGTAGCCGGAGCATTGCATAAGCCAAATGGCATTACATTGAACTCGAACAACCCCCTGTGGGTTGTGAATGCTGTCTTTTCCTTATCCTCTGGGTGCATCCCAATCTGCCAGTACCCTGACTGGAGATCTAAGGTACTAAACCAGTGATTACCTCCCAAGGAATCCAGACTTTCGTCAATGCGTGGCAAGGGGTAGGCATTCTTCCTCGTAATCCCATTTAGTCTCCTGTAATCTATACAGAACCGACAGGTGCCATCCTTTTTGGTAACCATTACCACCGGACTAGCCCATGGACTATCTGAGGGCCTTATTATCCCTTCCCCTAACATCTTGTCCACCTCATCCTCCAATGCCTGCTTCTTAGACAACGGGAGGCGCCGGTATGGCAAGCGCAATGGTGGGCTAGAACCGGTGTCTATCCGATGAGTTACTCGGTCAGTTCTACCCAATTGCTCCCCTGGAGCGGAGAACAAGTCTGCATTCTCGCATAATAGCTGAGCCAGACTCTGTTTGTCCTCTTCCGTCTCCAAGTGGCTATCTGTCACTAACGGTAAAAGATGCAGTGGCAATCCATATCCTTCCTTCCTATCCTGCTCCCCAGTGTCTTGCAATACCACTGGCATAGCGGATGGATCCAAAGCTCCTATTTCCACTGCTCTCTTTACTGCTAACTCTACTTCTGGTGAGTCAGCTCTTCCTACCACGTCAGCATATGTTACGTCCCCAAAGGTCGTCCCTTTTTCCAGGTACACATCCTGAAAAGTCATATTACTGACTGGTACTACTGTTCGTCTTGAACTCTGCACTAAGGCACTGGTGGAAACCAACCCCAGCTTACCCAAATGCTGCTGATTCGGTTCCACCACCCCCATGCGGTCGAATTCCATTTCCCGGCAGTATACAACTACATTGCACACATAGCGGGGAGGAATTCGCACTGTCTGAGAGACAGACGAGACGCCTGAAATCCGGCGGAGTACACACTGGACCTTCATCTCTTGTGGATACTGAAGAGTGAGTTCCCCTGTCACACTATCCAATACCGCTCCATACAGAGAACAAAAATCTACTCCCAAGATTCCCTCATCCGTCAATTCAGCTACAGTTGTTGAAACAACAAATGAATGTTGATTCACCCAAAAGGGTATCACCTGTCTGCCATGTGTCCGCATATGAGACCCATCAGCACTTCTGACCGACCCAGACCCCACAGGGTTAGTCGACAGACCTGCGAGCTTCTTGAAGAAATGGTGACCCATCATGGAGTGACTAGCTCCAGTATCGATCAGAAATTCCCCCGAGCAGCCCTGAATCTGCACAGGCAAGTACCATCTCTTCCCTTGTAAAGGAGAAGGTTGCAAGGCAAATCTCTGGATTCCAGCTTCACCGCCCAAGTCATATCCCCTCGAGTTGAGAAACTTAACTATAGGATCATCGGGTTTGAGTCGCGAAGCACAAAACCTTTCTACTTCTTCCGCCAACTCAATTCTGCGGACAGTGTCCAGATGAGCTAAATCTTCAACACCTTTCTCATCCGTTCCCTGGGGCCCATCTCCACCTGGCGGATCAGACTCAGGTGCGGCTAACCCCAGCGGTTCCCATGAAATGGAATCTTTTGATTCTCCCCTGATAGTACCTTTGACAATCACAGGTGGGGTTGTTATCTTGTCATCGACAACAACCCCTGTTAGTTTTCCATCGGTGGTGGGCTTTGGTCAGAAGAGGGTCCGTCTTTTTGTTTCTCGACCGATGATACATTCTTAGTATCCTTGGACCAACATGTCCTTGCAAAGTGACCCTTCTTCCCACAATTATAGCATTTCGTGTCTTTGTTGGGTTTCCCCTTACCGCGACCACGAGTTGCGACCTTTTCAGCCTTCTCAGCCTTACTACGCTCCTCCATGACTTTTCCGATCATGGTCTTCAATGCACCCTCCTCTGGCGCTTGAGCGTCTGATCCTGGAACCTTTCGTCTTACATAAAAAGAACGACGTCCTTTCCATTTAGGATCTATTGCTGCCACCTCTTGCACTCCCTCTGTAGACAGTTCAACCTCTTCTACGGGCATCTCTATTACTGCTACAGGGGCTGCCTCTACAGTTTTCAACAGCTTCCTCTTTCTCAGAGCATCTTCCGTAAGCTCGAAGATATCTGCTAGTGACATAGTGGTCTTCCACTGTGAAGCAATCTCGCTCGACAATCTTTCGTCTTTAAGTCCATCTATATACAGGCTGGACAACTTCCTTACCAGCCATGGATCACTTGGACTCATAGATGCAAATGCTTCTGCTGCTAGCACTCTGAGAGCCATTCCAAACTGTCTGTGCCCTTCACCGGGCTTCTGAACTCTTGCCTCTAGCTCAGATGCGGGATCCGCACCGGATGTGGAACCTAAAGCCCAAGAAGCTGTTTCCACTAATCCCTTGTACGTTCTTCCCCCGCTTAATTCAAAGCTTGTTAGGGCGGGATCACTAGGACCATCCCGCAGACACCATGACAAAGCTGCAAGGCACTCATCGCCTTCCCAACCATTATGTCTCATATCTGCTGAAAATCGTGTGAACCATTTTCTCCATGGAACCGAGCCATCATACTGCTTCATCTTGATCGCCTGTTTCCTCACAGGTGTCATCCCCGTTCTCAACGGTATATCAGCCTGGCTCAAAGCATAGTCCACTGCCTTAAAGTTCCCCACGTCATTCGGTACCGCATCAATCCCCAATCTTCTAATTGCTGGATTGCTCTGGAACACTGCCTCATCTTCCATTGACATATTTCCCCTATGTTGATAGGGTGTCCCACTCTGGTTAGTACCTCCGGTCCTTGGTGTATACATGCTTCCTGGAGTTACATGACTGCCAGGTAATGGGGGAGGTGGTATATTGAACATAGGCCTCGCGTTCCCATAACAGTTATCCGGTCCCACATTGCCCCATCCCCCGTAGGAGGTGTTAGGACCAGCCAGATTCCCTTGACCTGGCGGCCGAGCATTCATGTATGCTCCACCGGGCAAACCTGGTCTACCTACTGTAGACACATTTATCGGAACTGTAGGAACTTGCCTTGTCCCTGGAGCTGGAGTAGAATGAGCACCTGGAGCTGGAGCAGTGTTAACTGGTCCCACAGGAGGCTTGTTCCCTGTAGCCTGGGCTACCGGAACGTCTCCTTTTACTCCCTTAGTGTCATTCTCCACACTCACCGATTCTGTTTCTTCAAGAAAGCAATCTAACTTTTCCTGAAACAGTTTTTCAACTCTACCACACAGTTCTAACATGAACTCCTCATTCTTATCAAACTTACTGCCATGCATCGATGAGTGTCCACTCACACTGGATAACATATCTGCTGTATGTATCACCATGGAACTATCTAGATCCTCAGTGACAGGTGGTTTCACTACCTCCTCCACCGTATTGACTATAACTACTGAGGGCTCGTCGGCAGTCACAAAGGTCTCATCTCTGGACACCTCCTGCGCCTTTCCCACCGGGTCCCCAATATCCTTCGTCCCTTTTGGTTCTAGCTTATTCATCATGTGATTTTCAGCTTGTTGAGCTAGTGCCTCTAACTCTTCCAGCTTACTATCCTGCTTCTTCAACAACTCATCATACTGCGCTACTTGTAACTGTCTTGCTAGAATCTCGGAACTAATTTCTTTATTCCGCACCACTAGCTTTTCTGTTTCAGACTTCAGTCTGACTTCAGTACCCTCAAGTAGACCCACATTGACAGAAATCTGCTCCAGATGTTTGATCTGAGCTGCATGTTCCCCAATGTTTCCTGACCTTTTTGCCAAAAAACTCTTTTCAAAAGCTTCCCTTTCTTCCTTCAGCTTCCTGAGGGATTCTTCCTCTAGCCTTATCCCTTCCTTCATATGCTCATGCTCGTTTCTCAATCGGAGCGTCCTTATGTCCTCCAGGCTCAACCTTACCCTGGGCTCATAAGGCGGAACCTCTAGACCAGGTATTGTCAACCTAAAAGGATCCGGGAACAGCTTATCTCCTCTGGAGATTCCATCTCCCCTGGAGGTTACCTCAGCTGTCTCTTCCCCTTCCTCAGGAGTTTCCTCTAGGTCGTCTCTTTTGACAACCTCAACTCCTTCCTGACTAACTGGGACTACCACTCTAGTCCCTCCCACTGCTTCTACAGTGGGTACTGGTCTACGTTCCCATCTCACTGGTATAGCTACTGTACCCTCCAGACTAGGTATACTAGAGTCACTATCCTCTCCAGCATCTTCCATGGTCACCTGTCCAAGCGTCACATCCTCCCGTGAGGTGTCCCCCACCTGGACAGGTCCTTCCATAACCCTATCTGACTCTAGAGCTGGACGTTTTGCTGGAGGATCCCCTTGTGAATCCACAGATCTCACCTCGTGGGCCTCCTCCTCTCCTCCATGTCCAATTTCCCTACTCTGATTGAAAGTATGTACCTTCTGCCTAGCATTAAACCTCACCCTAGATCGTAATCTAGGACGCATTCCCTCCCCTTGGGAGGTACCTCCGTATCTGACATATCTTCACCACACAAAAGCAACCTGTAATAGCTATCCTTGAAACCTACCAATTCTGGTTCAAACATATAAGAGCTTACCTCTCAATTTCAGAAAGAAGAGTAAAAAAATAAATGTAAATCAATACTTACCCAAAGTGGTCACGGCACCAGTGTAGCTGTTGGCTATTCTAAGATAGACATCTGCTATGAAAAACTCCAGATTCGAAAATAGGTTGTTCAGAAATTACATTTTATTCATTCTGACATACGGCTCGTAATCATACAGACGGATAGCAACAATCAAATAGGCTTCTGAACACCAGTGGTCATATGAACATACAGGAGGTATACGCTCACGGTCTAGTACATAATTCCCGAGTTCCAAGGCTCTCTTCCATCTTGGTTAACTCCACTTGGATCAGACTCCCCCAGAGGGAGTTCTGTACCCGGAGTTGTGCACCAGTGCGTCTATCTCCTCTAGTTCCCCCAGAGGGTGGAACAGAGAAAGACGCAGGGTGACCAAGGTGGAAGCAGCGACAGGACTAGGCCTAAAAGGTACAACAGAGTTCGGGGAAGCTCTGTTGTGGAGCAGCCAAGCTGGCCGAAGTGCGCAGCAAGACTGGGTCCTCGATTAGCAGAACCCCAGGTCTTATGTACTGGTCGTTATGTAATTCTCTCCATTACTCGTAAACACTTGAGTTCCCGAGGAACTCCGGGTAACCACGCGCCGGTGCATCCGAGCCGACACCGTACCCGAGATATGTCGGGTGACACGTGGCGGTCACGGCTCAATGCACATAACCAGGCCGCGCTCCACCATTCCTCAGGTGGGCTTATATAACCTTATACTCGGCAGTAGACAGGAGTGCGGCCTGGATACACGACAACACATATACCAAATATAACTCCAACTGGTTCCATAGAAATAGTACAGCGGCGACCCACTACACTATGTTCTTTGCATGACCTTTGGTGAGGTAGTACTCGTGTAAAAGCCACCAATAAAGGGTATTGACATATTCTTCGCCTATTGCCATGAATGCCCAGTTGCAGTATAGTTTCCCATTTCTATCAGGTCTCACTACAATGGTCAACCCAGTGCAACTACCTTACTCTTTTGTTTTCTCACAATATTAGACATATTAATTAGCACCAGGTACTCCTTTTTAGGCCTTAGTCATATGACATATAAGGGTAGGGTATCGAGGAAACACTTGTATCATAGCTAAAGACAAAAACACAACGAAGCCCTTTAATAAAGAATGAGCACCCCTGCTCTTACATTGTTGAAATCAGGAAGTCTACTGAAGGGCAGACCAGTTTGGTGTTGCAAGCACAACCATAGCTGGCAAGCCTACTTTATCTCAACAGACCTCCAGAGCACGTTCCCTAAGCCAGGCCAATTTCTTACTGCTATTCCCAGTCTGCCTGCAACTCTGAGGTGAAAACTGATATACTAGCCAATGATGGATTTGTATTCGTGCCCATCAATATATTTATATAAGGAACAGAATCAGACAGGATTGGGGGATAACTAGTATTTCATGTCATGACCCTTACATTGCCAAATCTGCATCAAGCCTGATAGATTGTTTGAATTTATAGTTCACCAATATTATTCAATTTCTGAACAGAGGAGCAAAGAATGTAAATATATCTGAGGAGAGGGGAATTCTACTATATTTACATTCTGACTACCATTTGGAAACCCTACAAACTAAAACTACATTGACTGGTTAAATCAAGAACAATGCTGCCAGGTCCCATCGCCCAGAGCACCACCCCTTACATAGTTTACCCTATAAAAAGAACAGGATGTACCACTTCCCGCTGGGGGTGACAACTGTCACCTGTCCAGACCTATGGTCAATGACCTAAAACTGTGCTCCAGCCCTTTTATAAGTAGCGTTAGGTGAGGATTAGGTTCAGGGCACGTTAGCTGTGAGCCTTTCAGAGTCCCATTACCTCTGTGCTCTTCTAGAAGCCATTACCAGCACCTCCTGCAGCCACTGCTTACTTGGGCTCACTGTCTGGTGTGGTGCTCATTCACTAAAGGCTCTTACGACTTCTCTAAAATAGTTGTGATGCTGCCTTCACACAAAGGGGAGGGCGCCTAGCTCTTAGAACTTTCCAAAACACCTTGCTTTAAGGGAAGACATCAGCTGTGTGATCCTTTAATTCCTTTACTGACTTTCCTTAATTCATCCCTATAACCTTTAGTGACTTTCCTTGATTAACCAAATTAGGTAAGACCCATTGGGCTATCAACCACCATAATGCTGTCCCCAACACAGTTGTTAACATATATAGAATGGATAACAGCTTCAAGGTGAATGTATTCATGTGTTGCGATTGGTGTGAAGCTTATTGCAACATGCACCTTGCATTCAACCAAAAGATTATTTCTTCTTCATCCTCTCTCATCAAAGGGCCATTCAGGAACCTGTTTGAAGCAGCTTGATTGGAGAGACAGCTAGACGCCTCCCATTGTCATCTTACTCTGAAGATATGGTCTGCACAAAAAAGCAATATCATCCGCCCCCATGTGCAGCACCACTCTGCAGGCAGGCACAGTAGTACACATCTCACTGGTCTCTGATACAAGAGGAAAATCTGATGGCAATAGGATTACCCAGTCCCCCTATTCGTGCCCTGGCTATTCGTCCTTGTTAAAGAAGGTGTTGTTAAGATTGAGATTGAGAGCCCACCCAAACCCTAAGCAATAACATTATCTGCTTGTCCTGTCCTAAATGTAAGTGCCATTTCTTATGGCACACAAAACCAGCACCAGGTATATAATAAAGTTGTGTAATGACATGTATGTGACACTGTATCAACAAGAAATCAATTTAAAGTTTCAAAGGTAAAGTAGAAAGATGACACCATGAAGTATTCTCATAAGACTGCCAGCATCTTTCAGATGACTGCTCTTGGCGACCAATCAATGATGAAACGGTCTGTCTGCTAAGGAAATGTTACTAGCACGCCACCACGACCACGCCCATGATAGGACAGTGACCCAACACTCCAACAGATGAATTACTTCTAACGCACCCCATGTCCTTTCCCATGCCCATCACAAGCCCCTACTGGAGCTATTCAAGCAGTTACTCTTCCTAACCACCTCCTATGGCCTACAGCAGATCCTTAGTGCTTTGTATTCAAGAGGTGGCCAGGAGAAATGTAAGGTATTTTGTTATGATTGGAGATTAATAGCCCTTTCAGGAAAGCAGGGCTGGTTGTGAGGCCCCTATCCCTCAAAAGGCCCCTATCCCTCAAATATTTGTGAGATAGGGGCCATTTGAGACTTAGGGCCCACCCCAGGTCCCTATATAGCAAAAAGTCCCTATCCCACAAAATTTTGAGACATAGGGACCACATTTAAACAGCCCCTATCTCACAAATATTTGTAGGATAGGGGCCATTTGAGGGATAGGGACATGTCAGGCCCCTATCCTACAAACAATCCCTAAGTATCAAAAGCCCTATCCATCAAAAACCTTTGTAACCGTTTCTATGACTGTTTCTTGCTTCTGCAGCAAGGAAGTATGCCTCAAGGGTGCCTTCTGGGGTCTATATCTATAGCCTGCAGACTGACACCTGTTATCACTTTGTACGCTCTAAACCATGATGAGATATATTTTCCAACCTAAAACAGATATGTGTGTCTCACAAAGTAATTTATGATTCTTTTTTTTATTATTATCCCAGATTTTATGACAATATTACATTTTCTCCACTACAGCACACATAACTGATGTAAGAATGTGAGCAGGTCTCTCCTCCCTGCTGTGTACAGCTTGTTGATATTAACCAGATGGCCTGTCACTTGGTGTGGGGACATCATATCAGGAGATTCACAGGACAATTATCTTTCAAATAGTATACATTAAAATGCAGGAGTTTGAGGTTATATTCCTGGATTTGTTGGTCACGCATTATCAAAATGGAAAAAATATTTGTGGCTTTGGGACTTTACATGGGCCCTATGTCTTAAAACTTTTTGAGGGATAGGGGCTGTTTGGCACATAGGGACTTCACCTGGTCCCTATCCCTCAAACAGACCAATTTTGAGGGATAGGGGCCTTCTGAGAGATAGGGGCCTCACAAGGGTACCTGAAAATACCCTTTGCCGGCAAATTACTCTGTGACAACACTGTATCGTTGATATGTACCATGCAAACCTAAATGGTTAAAGATGGCTCAATCTTGGCAGAACATTACAGAAAAGGTCCAGTATGGATGAGGAGTGGGATGGGGGGCTTTGACCTATATTGAGTTATTCAACATAATAAGGTTATGGAATGCAAAGGGGTGCCCTCAATGTAGGAGAGTCCCAATGTGATTAGGGAGAGATTAGCTTTGTAACCAAGGTAGCTGGAGGGATGAATATTTTCAGAGATAAGATGTGGCACGATCTGCGAAAAGAGCCCTTAGTGCAGGGGACATTAAGGTCCATTTTCCAGCCCATGTCACAAATGTATATTCTTAAAGGATCTGTCATCTGTGTGCCATAAGGAAGCCAATCATCCAATCATCGTGAGAAAGTGGGATCGGCATGTGGAAACAATCCAGATGCCCTCTCCATCCGACCATCTTTGCATAAATGCCTCCGATGACAACAAAACAACTGGTAGTAGCGGAAAGGCATAACAAAGAATTACTAGATCTCAAGTTTCTATCCACAGGCCAACTTGTGCACCTGTACACCTCATATAATTACAAGGTGACTGAACCAAGATATCTGGTGTCAATCTGCAATATAATTAAAGCTAATCTGCTAATGACATTAGCCTATATATATACTGACACTCTGAACTGCAAAACAAGGGAAGTAGTCTAACAACGGAGTATGAACGTTTGATATTACATGACCTGATTTTATTTTTATTCTCATCCACCGATATCTAGATGGCAGGTCATCAGGGGTAATCTTACTGTTTAATCGACACCCATATTGTAATTACAGCAATTATTTGCGTTCCCCTTATCAAGTAACTAATGAAGCATCAACTCCATACTTCCTAATTGATACTTTAGGTAGTGTAGGCAGAACAGTATGATGAGTGTGACCAAGCCAGTCAATTCATGGCTTATGGGTCTGAATATTGACTTTTCCTTAGTCTATTCTCAAAGCAGACTGTCCCGGCATCCCAGATCTTGGGAATCAACGCATCATTTTGCCGGTATATGAGGCAACATAATAATATCAGCATAAAGGTATCTGTTCATCTGCTAAAAGACCCTTCTTGATACTTGTTGAAACTTGATTCCAGACAAACTCAAATTCAAACTCAATATCCTCTCCTTCAGCCCAGACAAAATTGCACACATATGAGAGGCTGTCATGAACCTTGTCTCACAAAAAAAAATCCAATAGCTCGGCAACCGCCGGTTTGATTGACTTCACTTGTGAGGCGTTTAAAAGTTAGAGTCAGCCGCCTATTTGCCAAAAAAAAAAACATGAAAAAAATGCAAGTCAGTGGGATGGGGCACGATAGGAATGGAGTGGGTATGAGATGAATACCTCCTAGCAGAGAACTTTGCCTCCTCCCGGATGGACTTGGAACTTGGAGCCTTTAGAAGGGAGAGAAGCTAATTTCTACTCATAATCCTTAGAGCAGATTGCCCTGGCTTTTCAGAACTGAATAAATTGTGTGCATATATGCAATGATGCATGAGGACAAAAATGAAGTTTAGACACACTTATTTGTCCCGCGATATTTAAACATCCTTTTCTGAGCATTTAGGCACAGACCCATGAGCTGGTCACTGGTGGTGCCACATCTTTGACTGATAGGTGCTTTTAGTTTCGTGTTGGTAGTATTAGTGTCTTCTTAACCCTTTAAGGATAGTATGATACCTCGAGGCTTCATGTTGATTGGTCATCATGATGCAGCGACACATCGCAAACAAGTAATTCAGCAGCACTCCATTAGTACATCAAGCTAAATTGCTGATAGTGTTTCTATATAGATCATTACTGGTAGGCACAATGCATAATTATATAGTGCACTGATGAGTCACTAACAAATATTGAGCAGGTGGGGAAAGGTAGGAGTCGCTCAGGGCCAACCTCCTAACCGATGACGCACGTTATGTTGGGGTGATGACGTAGGGTAATTAGTCTCTTGGTTACTGGAGGAGCAACCATCCTGCTGGAGGATGGCCCTGGGACCTAGGCAGTGGTAGACAATAACCATGACCAATGGCCTGTAGTCTCTGGTGAGGGCCGTCTATTTTAAGGGGACTTACCACACAATGGATCAGGGTGGCCCTCAAGAGTGAATGAAGAGGATTCTAGTATGTCTAGTATGTCTACATATCAGGGGAAGTCATGTACTATGTCCCTGCAAAAAAGGGAATCAGTAGGAAGCCAGTCAGTCTGGTTAAAATGCATCATTACTTTTTCATGTGAGAATGAGTGCAAGAAAGGTGGGTTATTTACAAGAGCTAAATGAATGCTGCATGAGGACCACAATAAGGACAATGGTGGATATATGATACAGTAATAATCAGCGTTGTATATACAAGACATTTCTGTGGTAATGATTCGTTTTGGTTACTTCTCCAGACTGAGAATAAATTAACATTAACCTAGTCATGTTTAACAGTTCATAATCATTTTTAGAGACTTAAGTATTACCACAGGGTTGTGTCGCCGTTCCCAGTCCATATGGAAACCGATACCAGGCGTTGGGGTTGGGAATAGCAGCAACCAGCCTTTTAAAAAGGAAATGTAGGTAGATCTATCAGTCCTTCAGATAGAGCCAGGGGCTATATGGGAGCAATAAGTAGCTTATAGGTGTTTTCGGGAAGATAGCTAGACTCTAAACAGCTGCATCATAATATGAGCGTTATAATGTTGAGGAATTTCAGGAATCCACGAAAAATAGATCAGTTGTGATAGGCAATCTAGTGAGCACAAACACACGGCAAGGGTGGGGTTACTTTATTTACGGGAATAGCAACTACTTGCCAAAGGCTATAAAGCGGAACTATAAAATGGTTCAAATAGACCACATCGTTCCATTTGTTACTTATATACATGCAATAGGTGCTCGACTTTCTGGGGCAAACTCATAAAATATATACATCGCCCATAAAGAGCCTGCCATTAAGAATTTAACAACCGGCATTCTAGCTAATTTAATTTCCCACAATAATATACGCAGCTTATACCAACTTGCAATACAAGATATTATTTTCATATTGTGGCAATTGTAGCATAAGTATCTGTGTATTGGATGCATGAAATATGGGTTTACTCTATTTTCCATGGTGACTTTCCTTTATTGAATTGGATATCATGGTAACCAAAGTGAGTGTTGAGAAACTGATTAACTCTTGTTGTTCTTATTCGAAGGTTGAATGCTATCTACAGGTATAAAGTACATCTACCAACAACTGCCTTATCATCGTATTCACCCACCCTGTCTGGATCAATTAGAATCCTGAGGATCCCCACAGAGAAAAGAAGTAGAATCACTGTGACTCCCGACTTGATGACTCGGGTAACTCTCCCCAGGACTCTAAAGTGACTCTTTAACATAAACAGGACTCTATAATAACTCTATAAGGACCCCTATTCTGAGACTCCCTAATGATTGGGAGTCACTTTAGAGTCGTGGGGAGAGTTACCTCAGTGATCGAGTCCAGACTCCCATTTGGGAGTCACAGTGATTCTACTTATTTTCTCCATGCCTTTACCAGCACAGATGGAGGATATTACTGACCCAAATTAACAGCAGCAATCCTAGGCCTACATTTCTGGTGTTAATCAAATAGTCAACCGCGCCTAACACCCGGACCTGTGACCCAGCTTGATTATAATGGTAATGATAGAAGTGAAGCCGCTCTTGACTCCTACCTGAATCTGCCATGATTAGACATTTTAAAAGATGGTGTTACCACATAGGTCGACCCTCAGTCAGAGTTCCTGGCTGCCTCCTGGAGTGAGAATCTATAACGTACTGGCTGGTGTAGGTCGATGGTTGTATAATTCGAAATGTCCTTTCATCAACCCTCTTCTCTTTGAAATGAGGTGTTGCCATGACTACTCTTTGTGAACATAAATGGAATGTGGATGTGACAGAGGCTGTTATGAGCTTTAATATGCTCACAAACATGGGTTGCTTTGAATAGAACTTGTAACAAAATATTTTCATCCATTTTAAGTAAATTATTTTTATTCAGCTCAGTAGGTTAAATATGCTCTGGCCGTTTTAGCAGCCTGCTGGCGGTGAGAGGGATATATAAAATATCATTTATTCCGTAATTATTATCAAAATGATACTATATGAGTGCATCATGCCAATCCTTTGGGAGCGCATCAATTCTATAAATGTTTGAGCATATTTGATGTCACAGGATCAACTTATGCATTCTTCTTTTATGGGATAGACAATCCGCTCTCTTAAAATGGCTTTGGTCGGCAGCCCAAACATTATGTACGCATAAAAATTCCACGGCACTAACAGAGCTCTATTGTCATACAATGTGCAATACTGAGTTCTTATTTAGGGGGAGGGGAGGGTGGTCAACGTTGTTTTTAGTGACATAAGCCTACCTTAAAATACATTCAGAAATTACTCACCAAATGGAGTCATGGCAAAAGTGCCTCACACTAGTCTTGCACACTAACGTCCTCTTCTTCCCCAATGTGTATACACTGTCGGTCCAACACACCCTTTGATGTGAAACACAAACAGTGTACTCGTATTTACAGTGCCTGACAAGACCTTACAGCAGTCTGTCAGACCAATGCCCGTGTTCTGTATGGCTTTAGGACGTATTGCCTCAGAATATCGAAAATGTGCATGCCTTGAACACAGATAGCTATAAAGAAAGAGGCAGGTTTTTATGAAAGGAATCGTGGTAAATGATGTCTTGCTGGAAAAGTATTTTCCAAGTCGTCTCTTCCACTGAAATCGGATAGAATCAGGATCCTCTCAAAAATGAGTCAAAATAAATTCTTAGACTGTTTTGCCGGTCTGGTTTATTGTCTTACTAGTTCGATCGTAATGTGCCAGACACATGTATCATATCTGATTAATTTAGGACATTGGGTTCTAGAAGACACATAATATTCCGAGCATCTAGATACCCCTTTACCGTCATACCTGTTACTGATTGGTGGGGCTACATACCTTATTCATGCTGTGAAAAACAATTTATTTTCTGCATGTTCCTCATGCCCATACCGAAACCTCATTGTCATACACATAAAATACAGAATACACCCATGTTATTAACTACAGGAAACAGAATGATAGAGTGTATAAGGGCTGTATATGCTAATACAGTGCAGACACAGAGTGGTATGATTCCCAGCAGTGTCAGAATGTCAGAGCTCATTCAGCACAGCACACCATGAGGCAGTGGTCTGACTACATGATGCACCCCCAGCCTCATCTACAACCAGCAATACACTGCCTACCCATACTGTCTTAGTGCTGTCTGAATCAGACTGTCACTTGTGGTACTTATTGCCGCTACCCATATATGTATACATAATGTACTGCAAGAGTCTAGGTAGACTGTCCTGTAAATGGTGTATTCCACCGCCAACAAATAGAGAGATGGACTTTCGTCAATCGCTAACCGGTCCGTTCATCGCTATTTATCCGTCCAACCAATCTCAGCCAGCGGATTAATTGCTTACACAGGCTAATCGAAAAGATTCAAATATTCTATATATATTATAGTATATTATTCCAGCTGCTGTACGCAAGAAAAACGTTTCTAGCACGATTACTAATATTTCCACAGCATAGTTTTAGCGACTGTATATGATGTAACTCGCTCAGTTTTATATTCACCTCCGATGATTTAAATTGCATGAGCAATTTGACACAAATTGGGTGGGGTTGGAATGACCCATTTGCATGTCAGGCTAGTGCAGAGACTGATTAAGAGTGTACAGCTGAATCCAGCCATTATAGTAAGGTGTGTATCGGAGTGCGTAGTTCCCAACTCCCAGACGAGCAATTTCAGAGTTAGCCAAATTAAGTATTAACATGTTTGCCTTCCCTACAAAACATGCAGGGACTTATCAAATGTCAATGAGGGCAAGTGCTCTCAACTGTCTAGACCTTTCCAGAGCGAAATCTATACTACAGAATATTGAAGAGCTTAGATACTGTTTCAGTACCAATATGTAATTCTCGAAATCAGGTTACAAGGTAGATTTAATGCATTAGCAGCATGTAATTCATACTCGAATACCTGCCATTATGTGGTATCAATATTATATGTCGCTGAATCCATGGGTACCCGCTTTTCTTATTTACTCCGAATCTGTTACCCTGATTGAATGCAGAACTTACGTCTAATGTGGCTTTAGGGCTATATTATCATATGCATATATGGGTTCCAAGCCACTGTCCAAGCCTGGATATTATACCGATATGCCATTATAGTCTCATTTCAAAGCTTGAAATCGGCATCTTCCTTATTGCCGAGTGCAAGCAGACTGGCAGTAAATGTTTTGTATAAGGCCTTTCCTCTGGTCGCAGCTCGGGTTGAACCACTGACCCGCGGCATAGTAGACGTCCACCCTACCACTAGGCCAGTGCTGCGGTCTAGTTGATAGCTGAGCTGCTCAGAGACTGAATAATGCACAAAGGTCAGCTTTACGAGCGGCTCCTGGTCCTCAGTAACCAGCTCTCAAGTGTGTGTGTGACATGGGCGGAGGGAGAAACACTCTCCTCAATCATAGATAGTGTTGTGGGAACCTATTCCTCTTATAAGTGTAACTATCTTATAATGATTTAGTATGCTCTGCTAACTTCTGTAATGTAGCATTCTGTAATTTTGTTGCATTGCTTATTAGAGAGGTATACCCCTGCCTATACAGCATGCTCTGAGACATAGTGTATTTTCAGTATGAGGATCATTATTATAGGTTTTGAATCTGTATATTCAGGAAAGAAGTTGAAGAAAAGATAAGCACCAAATTAGAATGTACCACATATCGCATCTAGAATGTTCCAGGACACTATTCGTTAGGATGCCATACTACTACACTGACTGACAATATCATGATATTGATTTCTATCACTATGGCAGGCTAAAATTAATGGTTTGTGACATCAGGTGTGCATTATATATGTCTGACCTAATGATGCCTAAGGCAAGCGCCATGTCGTCATGAGGTACCAGCACAGTTAATTCATGAACCTGCGCTACATTCTGACCCTTCAGTCGTGTATTAACCCAATTCTGCCATTAAAGGGTTAAGGCACAGGATCATAAGTGGATAATATTCTCTGGTATGATGTGAAATAACCACGTCAACACACCTACCTTGTAGTATGAGCGGTTCGAGAGATTGTTCCACATCCACTTAAGGGTAAAGTCCAGGGCTGGAGGATACTGCTAGGCACCACCGTGCAGACTGGTTGTAGGTTAAGGGGTTGTTGGTCTGTCGTGGGAATCCTCCAGGTGGTAGTAAGAGCTACGGCCGTGGGTGGGTGGGTCGGGGGAAGGAGTGGTAGTGAAGTAAGGGGTGTGTCTGTCTCACAACACTCTGAGCTACTCCCAAGGTATTATTTTCAAGATGTTTTTTTTGGGGGGGGAGGTATTTGTTTAGCTCTTATCTGTTTGAAATGTATTCCTCTTCACGGTACCAATGTCTATTTCTTCATCTATAGAATCTTAAATATCTCAGATATAATCTGGCACTACATGGGCTTTCTTAACCTTAAAATACTTCAACAACGCACTGTGCGTTATAGCCCGTATAGTCCTAGACAGTCTCCCATATTACTCGATTGTAAATGTATGTTGACATTTCTCATTATCAATTTGAAAAGGATTACCCACTAGTGGCAGAAATGCTGTGGTTCCCGCTTTGAGCTGTATTAACGTGAAACCACACCTAACATTACACAATCTAATGCCCTCTGCAGCGGAAAGCCATTGACAACTGCTAATTAATCTCAGTTACCACGATAGCAAATGATGACCTAATCCTGAGTGACAACCGCATCTACCTCGTCCTCCTATGCATGAAGGCCTGTGTGTGATCCCACAGTGCACTATGGCCTTTACACCATGTAGTATTGCAGTATCAGAAGCAGCAGGAGCAGCAGCCCCAAATACCAGAGGCAGGACCCTGTATAAGGTTATTCTTCCAGTCAGCTATACTCCAGTACCTTAATGAGTAGCCTCCGGGGGTATCAAGACATACCTAGACGTGAGTCCTGGTATACGTCATGTATATAATATAATTATGCAGAGTGGTACAGACTTTATAGCTGGGACATCAGTCATGAAGTGGTGGGTAGTAGTATAGGATTCCCCAGGTAAATTCTAGAGCAATAATTATGCTCCAGACTTTCACTGACAATGTCAAACACGGTGACTTCCACTTGGGTTGATAAGTGTATCCATATCAAGATGGCACAAGTCAACAGAATAATTATATGATTCCCACAGCAATATCCAATGTAGGTGAAAAGGCGACTTTCACCACCAACAGTATAACTAGGGAGACTTAAACTGTCCCTGAAGTGGTTTTGTGCAGACAAGACACCAACAAGTCAATGCTCCAGTGCAGAGAGTGAGTCGCACAGGTCACTAATGCTAGCCGTGCCTCCACCCATCGACCCAGGGTAGGGTAGTAGGGTGGGTATCGATGACGTCCTTCTATCACCCCTCAACACCCGCGCCCTGGAGGAGCCGTCCTATTGGTTCTTGCAGGAGTCAGACCGTGGAGGAACAACAACTAACAAGGACATCAGCAGTTTCTGGTACTCCAGTGGGTGGTAGGGCTAAGGGTTGCGCCCAGTATTGGGGTTGCTACTGTTAGGGGTGGCAGATAGCAGGGTTAGGGGTGGCAGATAACTCCAGTGGGGAGCAGCTCTGTATAGTGCAGTGCAGAGTTGAGCACGTCAGGCCTGCCTGCTGTGTCGGCGTGGTTTGCTTTGGTCCCACCACGCTGTACTGCTGTAGTGGTGGTGGTGGTTGGTAGCTAGTGGTGGTGGTAGGGATGGTAGGGATGGGACCTGAGGCGGCGTGGGAGGGACTAGCATAGCGCCCCCTGTGAGGCTAGCTGAGAACCATGTGCAGTATCATGTTATTGGCGTTATTGGCGTCTGTCTCTCATGATATTTCTCTTGCTACCTTAATCTTGTTCTATTCTGTTTCCTTTCTCTGCCTTGGTCTATGCACTGGTCTGTATGTATGTCCCTCTTTTCTGCCTTCTTTTCCTCCTCTTAATTATTAGTTACATAATTTCATTGCCAGTCTCTCTCACTGTCCTATATCAATTGGATTAGTGATGGAAAACCTCTGCTTAAAATGTTCTATCTCTGTTTCCTTTATCTGGCGGTGTCTGTGCCCTAGTTTGTATGTTTGTCTTCATGTTCCTCTCTTAACTTCCCTTTTTTCTTCCTCTCAATTATTACTTACAAACTTTTACTGCCAGTCACTGTCCTATATCAATTGGATTAGCTACAAATCCTCTGCTTAAAATGTAGTTTGATGGAAGTACCTCATATAATGTTTTTCGTCTCCTTTCAGCATGCATCCATACTCCTATGCTCGCTAAGTGTCCCTGGTGCATTTGCCCAATTGCCGACGTCCTAAAAGACCTAACACCAGAGCTTTCTGCAAAGCGTTTCCCTATTACCAAGGTGCTGGCCATGACCTCTCCACTCCCTCAACTGTCCATATACAGTATATAGAGTAGAAGTGCCCTATAGAAAAAGAAGTGAGCTACTCAGCTTCAGCTTTAGTGTGGCACACTATGAAGTCAAGCTCTTCTTAGCTATGGGAAAGCACAGTGCATTAGGAAATTGCATTTACTACATTTATGTATACATGTAGTAATGCAAGCCCCTGTATACATGTGTGTGAGCTCAGAGCATGAAGCTATAGGTCTAGCTATATTATCTGTTGTAACCTACATGGAATTAAATAAGATGTATATGTACACATAATCTCATACCTTGTTTATTCCATAAATATATAATACTTTGTTATATATGCCTAAGCACACTGGCTCTCATATTCAGCATAACATGAACACATTATCTTTTCTCAGATATTACTAAGAGATATTAAAATGAATACATAGGAGGAAGTCCACGAGAATGGCTTTGAACTGTCCACTCGGTTCCCACAGGGCAATACCGACTTGCAATCGATTCCTATGAATCCTCTTGGCCTGCAGAAAATCAATACATTTCTTGAGGCACAGCATTAAGTTGCAGAACCTGCTGGGTGCCAGCACTTCCTCCTAATATGTTTTGCTGTAAGAGACCCATTACAGACAGGGCAAGCTGGCACAAACATGGCTCACATAGTGTTACAGAACAGGGACTCACCATATTTGTCATTTTCCCATGTCTAGTATATTTCTTTATGGGTATTTACTTATATGAACAACTGATAATCATAGGCTAATACCATAACCAGTCATATATTTATTGCATTTATCCTTATTCATATTGTAATGTTCCTATTATAATGGCTTTCCTTTGGTATGTTCCCGTCTCCTGGGTTCTGAATAAGAGATCAATATAAGGTAAAACTGTGTGCCTGCGTGATAAACACCCCCCCCCCCCCCCCCGAGGCAGAGTTCAAAGATAATTACCCCAAGAATGGAGCTTACCTCTTCATACTATGGCCTTATGCTCTGTACTACGTTGATCCAAAGACAAGAGAAAAATCCCGACTGCTTAGTAGGGAAGAAAATATATCAATCCGTTTGAAACACTTTCTCTATTCATAATATAGCATAGTCGGGATAGCTATTTCGATGATGTAACAGTGGAAAATGAGGCCATACAAAATAAGATCGAGTTTCCAGACCCCTCACTATGTGAAGTACGAGTCTCCATAATTTACCTTGATTATATTATAGTTTCTCATCCTCCACATTAAATAAAGATCGCGAGGTCTACTCATTTGGTTCAGAATAAAACAGTGACATACCTAAGTTGTCTCATTAATGCTCTAGTGTAACCAACCCATGAAGAAAAGCCTTGTTTTGACAACCACCATGAATTCCTGTGAGCCATGCGAGTGAGAACAGTGTATGTAAACTGATCGACCAAGTCTCAATAGATATGACTAAAACAAACAAACATTCGTCTGTGTCTACTTGCTTTCCTAAGGGTAGTGTAACTTTCAATTGATTTTCATGAATCCTCTGCAGGAAATCAATACATTCCTTGTCAATACACAACATTAGGTTACCGAGCCTCATATTCATATGTGCTGGAGCCTTTTTCTACAATGTATTAACAAACGACCACATTTCCCATTAGAACTATTGTGGTAACGTGGGCGTTTGGGTCTTCGTTGTATTGTATTTCTCACTAACAACTATGCTTTATATAGGAAAACAAGCATATTCCACCAGACAGAGTGTTTCTTGACTCCTGAGAATTCGCTTGAAAACACACCTTTACCAACGATTACCGAAGAGAAACGGGCTCCGGGTCTTATGTCTTGTTCTTACCGTCACTGGTAGAATACTCAGATAGGGTTGCTGCAAGCGAGATGGACATACTGCGAATGGGTCTCACATATAACGTTGCCTATTTACCTCTTCAGAATTGATCGTGCAGTTATCAACATCTACGACCAAATAGCCAGTTTGTCAAATACGTGAGTCACTATCGATCGCCAAAACCATTTCGTTTTGAGCGCGGGTGCTTTTCACTCACAAAAGGACTAGTTCCGGTTGCACTGACCCTCATCAGTGTTTTTCTCCGTCTGGATCATATAGGAACCATTATTTGGATAGGGCTGTCGTAGAAGGGTGTGGTCGGGAAGACGTTGAGGGTGTGGTCTGAAGTGTTAATGTTCTGCCTTGATAGGTCGCGTATACTCTTTTCTGGACAAGTGGGTTGAGTAGACCGTTGACAGAATTCTTATTGTCTTTGACAGACCTTTGTTCATCCTCGGATAGTGCAGCGATGCCGGTGACCGAGTGCAATTGATGTGTATATTAAAGTGTAAACATACAAACAAAGGAAACAAACGATTGGTGTTCCTTGTGATATTCCATGTGGTATAGATGTTCTCCCCCCCCTCTCTCTCTCTCTCTCTCTCTCTCTCTCTCTCTCTCTCTCTCTCGTCCTTTCTCCGCCACTCACTCTGCCAATGGCAGATTCAGGACAAAAGATCAAAGCCCCACACATACGATAGACTCCACAACATAGCCTCGAGTAGCTCGTCAGGATCATACTTATTTCAATGTACATGTTGTATCGGCAAAGGAAGATGCCTCAGTGTGATGGAACACTGCTATATTGCAATGCTATAATGAGGAAAATAATACAATAGCACAGGGGAATGACCCTTTGTGCTTCCTTACGATGTAGACTGAGCAGCTCAGGGGTAGCTCCCCCAGGCTCTATTGTACTCAGTATGTAGAGCAGCTCAGTGCATAATAGCTGGGGTCTAAGATGCTGCAGGGGTGAAGGGCGGGAGCAAAAGGGGGAGACCCCAGCAGTCCCAGGCGATTTATTGGCTGAGCAAAATCAATAAACATTATTATATTACCCCTGGGGCTCCCACTGCACTATACTGTATGGTACTGTACGTAAATAAGGTAGCCTGGTACAGTTACAGAAGATGTCATCTAATAGTGTGTACCCTGCTTTATTTCAACTGGGATATAGAAATCTTTATGATTAGTAAAGGAACTAGAAATGGATATCATACATTGTGCAATTAAAATGGCTTCCTACCCATAGAGTCACATGAAATGCTTGCCGATCTGTCGGGACAGAATGTCAAAAGGACAATTAGATGTTTGAATAAATTAACGTAAACGCAATGTTATTTGGTCATTTTACATTATGTATAGGTGAGAAACGTTCTCCAGTAGGCATAATTCCTGTTGGGCATTGGGAAAAATCAGTAGCTTGAATCATTAAAGTGATCTTACCGTTAAACATTAAATGTGCGCCATGGCACACGTGCTCTGCATGGATATATAAGGACCCGCAAATTGTACCTTTATCGTAGATTCACCATGAGCCAGACACATGTATACCCCAAGACGGACACTTATATTTCCAATTATTCATGTATAATGAAGACTTGTGTCGGTGATTTATTAGAAAAGAAATGCCACTTTAAGGTACCCATGGTCCACAGATAAAGAAAGTAGAATGCTTGAATGAGCATCAATTGTACTATGCAAAGAATCCGTCCCAGTTATGTGTCCGACCCAAGATGAATTTACCATACATGATGCAACCTAGAACCCTCTCTGTAGTGAGGGGGCTGTGATATTATATGCAAGCATGGTAATATTTTAATGTTGACTTTTTATGAAATAGCTTAGACACCTATTATACAATATTCGTTCCTGCTGTAATTAAATGACACAAAAAATACTCAAGATTCATGACATATCTCACATTCCTCTTGATTAAAGCTATGTATATTAATAACAATATTAAACGTATAGGAAGATAATACTAAACGTCCACAAGCTTCTCATGTCTCATTGAAATACCATAGGGGACTCAATTGCAGCACCTCAACTTGAAATGGAGCCGCTATGGATCAACTTATCATAAACCCGAATTAGGTCTAGCTGATACAGATTGCCACGATTAAAGCTCACTAGCAGTGCTTAGTGCTTGGTGTCCTTGCTCCTTGCTAATGTTCATATATGGGATTAGTTAAATCAATGTAGACAGAAGTCAGCGGCTTACTGGACACCACAAGCTAGAGTGCATCCCATGCAGCCCAAATGCTCTTAGCACCTTGATTTCATGGATTTCAGTTTAGTATCCCTCAAGAACACCTCGATTTGAACATCGTAGGAGAGAGGCTCCTAAATTTCACACTCGTAGAGAACAGCGAATAAATGGCTGAATTCTCCTGGGATTTGAGCTCTAACCTAGCTGCTATAAAATACTTTGAAATACGGAAATGTAAATGCAGAATCCTCAATAGGCCAGGGAGGCGATTCATAAGTTTCTACGACATAGAGGGCCATTTTGCTGCTACGACTATTGCTGATCGTCCTGGGGCCAATCTATGCTTTGCCTACGACACCTGGTGAACAGTTGTTAGGTGGAGAAAGATAAGCACACATACGACCAGCTTATCTCATATGACCAGCTTATCTCAAAAAATCATAGAATGCTGTCGTACAAAAAAAAGGGGTGCATTTCACAAGAAAATTATAGCAAATTTCTCATCTACCTAATTGTACAGAATACCTGTATAACATGGTTTTAAGGGCAAAAATGCCCATTGCACAATAGATGGCTGAGACAGCCTCTGAAGTCATCTCAGCCATCCAAAAAATCTTTAATAATGGTTTATTTTGTACCAAACCAAGATGTAATAAATGATAATGACATGTATACTAACCTGTAAGAATGAGTGGCTCAGAAATTCGAAATATCATACATTTTTTGAAAACCATAATTCAACTATTTCCTCCTAAATCGTTGTGTGGGTGATATTCTAATGTACTCTGTAATACAAAGTTAAAATTTTAGCATATTACTTTTACAACAACTTTCTAATGCTAGTGATACGACTAAATAAAGAAAATGTGTCCTATGATTATGATTGTGAAATGCACCACATTTCTCTGTACGACTGCCTTGTATGACTCCTTTAATACCACCTGTAAAAAAATACGATTTTCCCTCTTTTCCCTACAGACATGTTATTTTGTGGTCGTAGCCTTTCTGAGCTGTCGTACATTGTTATGAATCGAGCCCCTGTGTCCACTTGCATATATGAGGCCGTTTGTCGTCCGTTAAAACGTGAATTTGAATACAAATATGAAATACATGTTTTGTCTCCCAGTGGACACAGCTGGACGACAAAATTCTCAAATACAAAAGTGGGATAGCAATATGCAGGGGTCAAAAATGGACGTCAAACGTGGGCATTTGAATATCTAACATGTTTGATTTTAGTGCAGAAATTGGAATATATGCTCTTTATTCTATTGTAAAACCTTGTCCGTGTTTGCCCTGGGCAGTCTGGGCAGCAATTTATAACGCCTAGTGGACACAGCATACCTGCAGTTAAAGTGGAATATATCTCGGTAATATATTCTCAAATACACACACATTGCTGGACGACAAATAACGGAAATATTTCACTTCCCTTGTCGTATAGTGGACACAGGCCTATTGTCTTCTGGGACCAAAATGTATGACCTGTCATAACTCCTACTGCTAGGCAAGAGTGTATAAACCAAGACAAATGTAGAATATCCCTTTCTTCCCGGGCGCCTGCAATATAAAAGATATCAACGGTTCGGTTTAATACCACAGTTCCAATTCAAATACAATACATCTAGGTTACTAAAATATGCTGTAAAAGACCTGCAGATTTAGGGCAAGGTTTTGTACATGCAATTTTCGGAAAGTCAGGAGAGAACAAGCTTCAAGCTTATCACAGCTCTGTTAAATAGAGATATACATTCATTCATCATCATGATAAGGGAATACCACAATTAAGCATTAAGCAGCCCTTACAGGGTTCATTTCCTTCACTTCCACTAGGTGTGCCACTTGTCAAGGGCTCGTGTTCGCCATCGTCTGCAGTAACTGTCTCACCTGCCCCCTTCTTCTCACCTGAGATTGGCTCATTTACCCTACAAACACGAACCGACTCGCAGGACACATGGTCAACTAGCCACAACCCCCACACCTTGCTGACCTTCGGGAATTCTCAAAGCAAGCAAATCAACGAAGGAACCAGCTCGACCTCTTGTGTCCTATTAGGTTTATTTTCTTGTATACATGGTGTCACCACCCTAAAGCACTAGGCTGCGTTCGGAAATTTAAACATTGACCACCGTCAACCTGTCATTTGAGACACTTAGGACGCTCAAAGTGTTTAGCCACCTATACCAAATTTTAGCTTATGACATGCAGAAAAATATACAATAGGGCTGACCCCAAAAAGTGAAGCTAGATTTTACTTGAATTGCCATGTGGTAACGAAGTAGTGGTTTTGTAATGTGAGGCCTAAACAGTGTATGAATACATTATAGGTCCGTTTGACCTCCATATACCTACACTGTTTATATGGAGTAGATGAATCCTTCTTTTGGGACTATAGAGAAACATTTTCTGATCATCCTGATAACAAATAAGCAGGTAATTAATTAAAACCTTCTTTCCCTCCCTCATGGGTTAAATTCCGCAAAATAACAAAGTTCCCCACGTCCTGCCGCCCCTTCCACCATCTATTTGTCGGATCTGCCCAGATAATAATCATTGTATGATCTGAAGAAAAGGGAAACTACAGATAACCTTAAAGTTAGTCTAAGCTTTGAGCTTTAAAGGCGAAACGCTTGTTCTCCCTCTAGTAATAATTTGAGCTGAGCTAGGACCGGCACTCTGGGTCTCCATCAGTCTCTTGCCCGACTCTTTAATTGTAGAGTATAGATATAAATACTCATATTAAAAACTTGTTTGGCAAACTTGTCTTCAGGAGTTGATCAGTCAAATCCTGTACACAAGTCCTTACGCACAGCCTGGCAGGAAGTCACAATCTAGCTATAGCAGTTTGTCTGGTCCCTTTTGTAGCCCTTGTGGCGGAAAATGGAACTCGAGCTCGAGACTGGGCCTTCATGGAGAAGGTGAGGATTTAAGGTAAAATGACCACAACTTGTTAACCGCTAGGCGGAGTAAGTGGGGTCTGTGTCCGTATAGAGCCCCCTGGAGGATGGTAGAAGGTGGGACTGGGTGATCAGAGAGAGGCGTACAGCAGTACAATAAGTATCAGAATGCATTGGGAGTATCTCAATTTTGTCAGAGTGTCATTTGAATGTTGGACATATACATCAAATACCTTAATTAATTTGCAATAGAAGTCCGACCAATTAATACAAGTCTCTGGTCATGATAAACTTGCAGCTTCATTACTGGGGTTTCTTTATTCAAGTATAGCTTAAGTGCCACTATTGTCACTATTCTGGCTCGTTTCCAAAGTTGTAGTGTACTGACCCGTTCTGTGCCACTCACATCCCATCTAACTCGCACATTATCAGATTGCTTCACGGTTTAAAAGTTGTAAAATACTGATACAGATGATGAACCATTCTGACTAGATATCTTTGCTGATGGAAATAATTGAATGTACTATATGATGTGTCTGCGAGGCTGTGCTAGGCTACTCATCGGGTAATGTAAGGGGTTGAGCAACAATGTAGCCCATAAATAGTCGGTATTATCCGCTTACGCAATTCTGAGCATTGCTCTGGTTACATAAAGCCCCATCTTCTATGGTCTAGCCACTCCATAATGCCTAATGTGTACAGTGGTTACGCATCATGGTTCTCAGGAAAGGAATTAGGCGGATCAAAGTTTGCCTGTGTTATCTTAGCAGCTTTTGTCAGCACACTTACACCTAAGACACATTACTGCGACGACCAACAGGTCAAAAATGTGGTAGGTCACTAGGGAGAATTTTGGAGTTTCACCATCAACTCAGAGATATAATATAGGCCACATTTACCATTTACTATAGTTAAACACTACATACATAGTTATACCCTCCTGATCTGTTGTACAATTACTATAATAAAGGTCATGCCAATAGCCACTGACCCACTAGGCTATATTTCTGTACAATTATGTCCGGCATTTATCACTGATCATCTATACCTCTATGAGAAACGCATGCATACTTACATGAGATGGATGTAGATAGAAGGTCAGTATCGGATAATAGGTCATGTTGGTATCATATAGCATGGCACAGAGCAGGTATTCATATATAGCTGTGTCAGTGGCCACTACTGACATAAACTCAAGAGGAACTCTGTGCCACATCTGTAATGCTATAGACACCAGGCATAGAGGAAGGGAGGGTGAAACCGCCGTGAAAGAAAGCAGGTAGGAATTTATGTTTGATCTTCATAGGAGGATATGTCGCATTTGAATTTGAATATTTATGCTGATGGTACTAACTGGTAGCCACAGTTCAATGTCTAACCTACTTGGCCAATTCACTCGCTCAGTTCGTTGGAAATATACATAATATTCATTGAAAAGATCTCAGTGCCTACTTGTTGTAAGCCTTGAAAGACTTGTACTCCTCCCCCCTAGAGAGGTTTCATATTATTTTGCCCCTTCCCCCGTTATTGAAACCTTCCCTGTCATTAGAAAAAGACACAACCCAATTAGCCCCCATCACATATTCCATATGCTAACATACTCTTTGTCTTTGCAGTTGTAGATGGGTTCTCAGCTGTTCTACTGGGATCAAGTTATCATCACCTGGACATAACTTGTCACCATATTATGTTTGGCCGCTATTTGTCTAGCCGCTAGTCATCTACTCCACGTACAGTAACACAGTTACAGAACAAGCCAAACTCAACATGTCTATTGTATCGGGAAACATACTCTACATCGGAACAGTCATCGCTCTAGGCTGTTTCCTTTTAGAAGCTCAACCAAGGCAGATGACAAACCAACGGTCTAATACGCAAGGTGAGGAGACCTTTGTCAGTGGACACAATCCAGTTGCAGATATCGCTGATCGCTTCCTATCTGATTTGGTAGATTATGAGTTGAGATCTGCAGTGCCGGAGGTGACAAATCATCCACCTGTAATCAATGTCTACCCACTGTATGGTGAAGAACGTCCCGGGGTTTACGAGAATCGTGAGCCAGGAGAACTTGCAGCTTTTGTTGAGGTAACCGACCCAGATGAGGGTCCAGAGGGTGTGGCCATCTGCCAGGTTGATAGCTACGGATTTGAGTTAGTCAGGATGCACCGCGAGGAGTATGATATATTCACTGGTGAAATACTGGTCAAGAATCAATCTGATGGGTATGAACTTGTCACTAAGGTTAAATTCGACTATGAGTATAATAGTTATGACATACTGGAGATTGTATGTTCAGATCATGGACAAAAACAGGTCACCAGGAAGATAATAGAAATACCTGTGTTCGATGTGAATGATAACCGTCCGAGTTTCGATAATCGTGCATATGAAGCTAGTCTTATGGAGAACAATGAATCTGGTACACTGCTCTTGAAAGTCCATGCCGGGGACAGGGATGCAGGGGACAATGGAAATGTCACATACACATTAGGTGGGAGCGCTCAGAGATATCTGACTATTAACAGAGACACCGGGGAAATCTTTACGAAAGCTGTTTTTCAGTGTGAGAACACACCTGAGCTAATCGTTAAGGTGATTGCTACCGATAAAGGCTGCACACCACTCTCCAGTTATACAGATCTGAAATTAAAGATCCTCGGTAACAATGGTAATAAACCTGTATTTGAGCAAAAGAATTATCAGTTTAGCATGCCAGAGGATGACACCTTCGGCTACGCACCGAATAGTTATATCCTAGGTCGTGTGAAGGCTATTGAAGATTGCAATCAGATTATCTATAATTTTGCGAGGCATACCGACCCAGCAGTTGGTCAGATGTTCAGTGTGGACAATACCACAGGGGATATAAAAGTAATCGGACAAATCGACTTTGAGGAGCAGGACCTCTATGTTTTCTCAGTCAGGGCAACAAATCAGAATAGCAGCCTGTTTGCTGAGGTTATGGTTGTTGTTACAGTAACCGATGTGAATGATAACCCACCCGTCATAGAGATCAACACTCTAACAGGCAGCGACGATGCCGAGATCAAGCAATATTCAGAGCCTGGTACATTTGTAGCCCTCGTCTCAGTACATGATGCGGACAGCGGGGACAATGGAAATGTTACTTGTGAACTTAGGTCGAGTGGATTTGAGCTTATCAAGCTTTCTGAGAACGAATTCAAAATTGTCACCTATTCCCGGATTGCCAGGAACCTTGGTGCAAGGTTAACTGTACGTGTTCACTGTGACGATGGGCAAAGGTATAGCATGGCAGATAACAAGCAGTTTACAGCAGTTGTTGTTCCAAATGAAGACTAACTGTAAAGTGATGATACTTTAAGGTTCAGCGCTGTGACATGAATCATTCTATATCAATATCCAGGGTTTGCAACATTATGAAGGAATGCTGGCCATTGTGTGGTTCGTATACCTTGCTCGGGTAGCACCTAACTCGTGCATCAGCCGCACCCTAACTTTGACAAGTCCTATTTGTCTCAGAATGGGTCTAAATGTGATAATTTAGTACTATAGTATACTTATAAAAACTCACGTATAATTGAGGTTTTACGGTACTCACTGATAAGGTTACTACCATTGTCCGAGTTCTGCAAGTTTACCAGGAGAAGGCCATTATGTATACTTGACTCAAAGTAATGTAGCTTACACGTGCAGTTATTGCCATACTCTTCTTCCAAATAAAAATACATAATAAAGACCCTAACAAGTGAACACTTGAATTGATTGACAATTCACTGCGGTCCTCCCTCATAAGAATCTCACAGTGACTGCAAGTATTTGAATAATTTTACTCGCCTATACGCCATTCAATTGACTCCAGATCCGTATTTCATTTCCCACCCACCCACACCCTATTCCTCAAATGAAATTATATTGATATACGCATGCACATAGTCTGAGATGGATGGTGCCTGTAATACTTTTGTAATGTCACAATTTCTATCCGTGATGTGTTAAACATGATACTTATAAAATGGGAACAAGGCTATGCTATAGAAGCGAGAGATTTACTATTGTGATGGAGGTGAAACAAAAACCAACATAAATTCTACCTCTGCGTCAACTGCAACAGTATTTTCTAAATGGGACGGATAGTATAATCACACACAGCTCTCATAGTTCGAATACTATACAGTAAACTGTTGCACCATGCTCTCTGGATAACACAGTTGGTGCCGCAAGTACAAAACAATACTAGTGCCACTACATCATAGTTTAGTAGGGAATAGGCATGTATGCCTTTATCCTATCCTATGATATGTACGTACACACATTATTGGAGCCATTTTGATAAACCAGTCTCCCTAGTAGCAAGCCCGCACGGGGCCAATTTGGTTTTAGCTCGGATTTGCTGTTTGAAGTCGGGCAAAACTGAGCTGGGTTTCATGTTGGGCAGATGGCTGGGCTGAAGTGTGGCCCTGATCGGGCTGCCCATTTTGGGCTCAGATCAGTTTCAAAGCGGGCTGCCCGATTTGGGCTCAGATCAGTTTCAAAGAGGGCTACCCGCTTTGGGTTCATGCTAGCCAGATGACAGGAAACCCGTCCAAAACCCGTTCTGAGCCCAATTCGGGCAGCCCACTTGGGGCCACACCAAAACCCAGTGCCCTAAACCAACGGGCGCCCATCAATTAGCCCACTCCGGGCCGATGAGGGCTGAGGTTGGGTTTGGACAGGGCAACTGGTCTAGTAGTTCTGATGATTGACACCAGATGTCACTACTATACCATATCTGGAGTTTTCCAACAAAACCAGATGAAATTGACATTATATAATAATACAATAAAATGTTAAAGTGATGTAGAATAGGAAACAATAAATAGATGTTCTCACAGTTTGGAAATAAGATAGACTATATATATTTGAATGATGAAAAGGAGGTTCTCTAAGCAGCTATCCAGTGTAAACACTATTTCTATGGCATTACAACCTGCTTAATATAAGACTCATGTGCCCCATGTAGGTATGTACTATGGCTTTGAAGGCCAATGTGCACAATAGACACTTGTCTATGCTGCATGTGGCTCAAACCTGATGATAATAGGCCTGCTTGATACTTCCATTATTAGGTAGGAAGAGTATGATTATGCCTTGGGTTGATTAGAAGGACCTAGGATATCTGGTTCAACAAATACAAGAAATCATTGGAGAATGATTGAATAGATTCTAAAAACCTATAATTATCCGATCTGAGCCTGCTTTCAACCTGTCCAAAAACCGATCTGAGCCCGCTTTCAACCCATCCAAAAACCGATCTAAAACCCACTTTCAGCCCGTCCAAATACCAATCTGAGCCCAAAGTGGGAAGCCCGTCCAAAAACTGATCTGAGCCCAAAGCGGGCTTCCCGTCCAAAACCCGATCTGCGCCCAACATGGGAAGCCCGCACGGGGCCAGACCAAAGCCCAGTGCCCTAAACCGACGGGAGCCTGTCGGTTAGCCCACTCCGGGCCAGACTTGCAAACACAGTCTGGCCCCGTCCGGGGCCACAGTGTGTTTGCTACTAGGGCTATTAACATACCCAAATTGATGTCTTTCTCCCTTTCATAGGTGCAAATTTGGCATGGCAACAAATATCAAGAGCTAGAGAATTTTATATGTTTTATACGAAAACATGAAACAGCAATCGCCATGAGTATTGTTTTTCTGCATAATTATACACTAATTATCAATACACTGATATATTTTATATAAGTGGGATATAACTTTTACCATACCCACATTTCCTTTACACAGAAGGCTGACAACATAATAAATGATGTCTTCTGTGGTGGGGACGTATGCAAGCCAGGCCGTATGCAAGCCAGGCCATTAAAAATGTTCAGCCCCTATCGCCCCTTTAAGCAAATAAGGGACATAGTTGGAATAGTAACTTACCATATGACGTACGTCTATGCTAGCTTTGCTACAGTATGACATTACCTACTTTTACACCGTTAGGTTATGTACACGTGCAGAGGAGGTAATAACTGTAACAATCCCCTCTGTTGTTAGAATAGTGAACTAAAATCGCTTGATTTTATATAGACAGACAGGCGCTTAGGCCAACAAAAAAAAAGATTCGTTTCAGGTAACATGGAAAGAAAATGGAGGGTCGGTAGGTCGGATTCTTTTTTTTAAAACTTTTTTTAAACATGAAAATACTGGACAGCCTCTCCAAAGACCCTAAAATTGACCGAAAAAGGGTAAAAATACGGAAGTTTCTTCAAAATTGCATAAAAAAACCTATTGTCGGCAATGTTTTGATAGGGTCTGTCGGGTGACCTGACACAAACCTTCTTTTTTTTACTTATGCAAGATCAATTAATAGTGCTTAAGACAATCATTATTTCAAAACCTCCATAACCAGAGTGCTTAAACAAAACCGGTGCTCATTCAAAACCTGGTGCTTAAACGCAACCGTATATATTATGGTACCTAAAAATACTTTAGGGTGCTTTTGGATTGCGAATATGATAGTAATCTGAGAATTATTATCTTTGGTGCTAACCTTCTATATTTTGAATGTAAATGGAACGTTTTCTAAGGGAAATTGGCACATGTTGTGCTTTTTTGTTGCCATGGAAACCATTCCATTATTCGAAATGGAATATCTTTGTCCTGGTAAATTGGAAATTACATAGATCTACTAAATTATTAAACCTACAATCTACATTAAAAAATCACATATTTTCAGGTTATTTTTCAAATTATTTCTGGTATCTATTATGGAATATTATTGTTATTAGAGCTTATTCATCAGTTCGGTAAAAAGTAACAACTCATGTTTGCAACGCAATTAGCATAAACCTATTGGGAACATTCTAGCTCATGATATCTTTTTGTTAACGTCTTGTCCCAAACTCTAGTTATCAATTTCCCTGCAGATACCCTTTTTCATGTGTCGGTTCACATTTTATCCATATCTGTGATGGTCTCAATTATATGTCAGATAGGATAGATGATTTCATTAAACATACAGCTACCGTGAATAATGACCCTTTCTTTGTTCATGTGATAATAAACAGTCTGACCATTTTGCACCGAAACCGCTGAACGCAGACAAATCAGTTAAAGACATTGGCAACCTTGCTGTTTCCTCGCATGCAACAGTCTGGCAAATCCTGTGATGTCTGGGCTATTCTTATCTCCTTTTTGCCATTGTGAGGGGAGTGTGTGGGCGTATACACTAGATGGCACCATGGGAGCTTAGGTTAAGATCTATGTGATAACGATTGCCTGTGATTAATTGGATGTTTCCTGCACAGTCTGCACCTTGAAGACAGAAAAGTATAAGTTGGCACTGTGACTCCCCTACAAAAGTCAGCAACAGTTGACTCACATAGTGCTGGCAGAGTATTGGAGACTCTCGTCTGAGAGAGTCAACTAAGAAGCCCATTGATGATTCACAAGGATTACTATGGTCAAAACATGATAAAATTCCCATTTCTAGATCAAAATCTATGAATTGAAGGTTAAAGAATCTATGATAATTTTCTAATCATCATAATCATGCTAATCTACGAAAATATGAGGCTTCTATTTGAATTTTGGATAGGGCATTGCCCACTCAAGCTCGTGAAGTAATTTCTCAAAACTAGAATTGTTATAATTCTAGTGTAATATATCGCTGGAAAGCTTGAAATCAGTTTTTTAAATGACATTTTCCATGTATAACCCTTCCCCCCTGCCTACTCACACGTCCTATATTTATATGGGTTAATAATGAGTACATGCGCTCATGCATCAGCACCTACATACACAATACGGGACATATCATTTTAGGCTTGTTATTGTCGGTTGGGATTTAATGGAAGAACCTATGCAACTAAAATCCTATGCTTCATGAAAGATTAGAGGCCTAAGGCTAAAGTCGAAGTTGGACAAGTGCAAATTTTCCTGAAATGCCATGCTTCATTGTACCACATCTCAGACCACTCTGCATGCAAGTTGCAGGTATGTCTGCTAATGCTATTTTCCTGTCACGCAAGAGTCTAACGCATCTTGTGATGTTTGAGCTATTCTTACCTCCTTCCATCATTGCGAGGCAGGTGCGTGGGCGTGGACACTAGTTAGGAGACATCATGTGACCCTATAGAAGAGCGTCTATGTGAGAAAGATTGTCTGAGAGTAATGCTTTTGGATATTGCTGGGAGTTTGGTACCTTACATAGTAAAACAACAAGACTTGCACATCACCAGTCGAGCATCCCATACTGTTATAGTTTAGGAACTGCTTGCATAAGATTACCTGAGAAAAGAGGACCGACCCAAGCTAAAAGAGCCTGAGACTGGTTATCGTTCAAATTCATTTACTGGATGTTTCATTGTATATATCTATAGTAAATAGTCAACAGTAGAAAGCATAGCCACATATAATATTATGGAAATATAATATTATGCTTGACAGCTGTGTAACCATAATGCCATGTACCAATTCTTTACGCGTTTTCTAACATGTATTGGTTGATATCACTGGGCATCTTAGATATCTAAAATTCCCAGTAAAAGCCCATCCTTGGTCATCCAACTTAGATAGACCTATTTGAAAGCCCCCATCCCCCTCCTCTCCACAACACTGAAGCAGCACAGATAGTGAAGTGCAGAGTAGATGCTTTGTCATCTGATACCTGGAACACTTTGGTTATTCTATAGGTTTAACAATCAGCCATGGGTAACAGCAGCATGCGTGACTGCAGTGATGAGAGTATGGATGGCAGCACCGCCGATTCAGTCATTTGTAGAAAATGACGTACATTTGAGTACCATAAATTCTCGTGTACAAGTGTGTATAGGCCACACCCCAAATTTTGTCGAATCATATAAGCCGCACACTGATTATGGCGACTTAAATAGTGTAGTATACAATCAATGAGCTCGAATATAAGCCGCACCTAGCCTTTTGATCGATTCTATAAGCCGCACTGGCGATTTGACATAGGGAGACTTGTTCTTCACTTAACTGTGAACAAACTGAATCTCATTATTGCCTGTGATGTCATCCAACTATAATATATATATTCGCTACAAACTTTTAGGTTCATTTAATCCAGACATGTACTCTAATCTTTTGAAAGTAGCGCTTTCTGACCAGCTTTTGTAGAAACAGTCAGTTCAGGACCCACCCTCACTGCAGGTATGTGCCAGGTCTACACGTGTCTGTTGTGTGGTATCTAGTCAGCCTATATAGATAGCTCTAATAATGAGATGGTGGGGTTTGGCCGACTGGCAACAGGGGTGCAGTACTGTTCATACCATCATTAGCCTGCCTGTCGGCTTCTTGGTAATAAGTAGACACCATATTGGCGGGTTACAATGGGTTTGCCTTAATTGGAGCTCATGTAGTAGTTCCTGATGTCCCATTAGCAATCACAGTCTTTATTAGATCTTGGAGCGAACTTCTCATTGGGTAGTGATAACACGTTTTGATGACCTGGACTATGCTGGCATAAGTGGACGGCCAGTAAATGATGGCGTTTGTAAGGTAAAAAAAAGGCATTTGGAAAAGTGAGCAAGCTTATCACAACTGCTTGATAGAACTTGTTTGAATTCGGTTCAGAAATAGTCATGTCTACATCAGGCCCCAGACAATAATTATAACTTTTCTGCCATCCTTCAGTTCAAATTTGAAAATTTAGCAAAAATATGGTACTTTTTGAAGCATCCAAAGACTTTCACTCTTATCTTTACCTGAAGCACACCTTTACAATATTAGCCTTGACAGCAGAAGGTGCAGAGAACCTATTACCTGGAACATCAGGTTGTGCAGTCTCACGCTCAGGGCCACAGTGCAAGCCTATTTTGGGCTTCCCCAGCCTTATTTGTACCCATACTCTCATCACCCTAGGCTAAGCAACCCACTCGGTCGTTCACCTCTATGAGCTTATGGCAGCTGTATCATAAAGGCTGTCCAGCAGTTAGTAGTGGAGCATAACATTGTATATATAAAGGTTATAGAGCGAATCAGGACCTGAGTTATGCAATAATGATAACAATGGTCAGTCTGTTGTGGTTATTCCTATAGAGACTCAGTTCCTTGTGGGTTACCTTTTACATAACTAATAATAAAAACCGAGAGGATTAACACAGAGCATTGGATTATGAAATTAATCTGTATTTCAAAAAATCTATTTTGCTATTATTTAAATGGAGCTTCGATTTACAAGAAGGTAGTGATATATCAATAACCTAACTCTACTGCAGGTGAAATGGAGCTGTTTTGGAACTAATCAGGGAGCTATTACTCTGGAATGGAGACCTTTATCACCATCATTTTAAGCGATAACACGGAGAATACAATGGCCTCAACAGGGCTCATCGACAACAACAAGCTTCATGAGATAGCAACAATGTCCTGCTGGATTTATGTGTCAGGGAGCAGGTGTGCTGCTATTGGAGGCCAATCCTATCAAGTCTAGTACTATGAATCTCTCACCTGTACATCGTCGCAGTGGGAACAGTATAAGAACAGCAAAGTGTGTTTATGCACTACACACTTAGCCATCACAACTAAGTCTTGTTAGGGGGTTGATACACTCCTCAAGGGTCGGCATGATGCATTGTGTAGGTCTAATAGTGAGGCATCATCCGGTCATTAAAGGGTCAGATGCCAATAGCCGTGGTATTCTTGTGTTGACTATTGGACCTGCCAATGCGTTATCCATTCCAATCGTTCAGAAAATAGGACATGATTCGTTGTGCAAGAAGGTTCGACCTTCTTTAATCGCATAGCGAGACACACTACAAAGAAACAACCAAATCCAAAAGAGAAAACACTCTCCCTATGAATGTTAGGCAGCGAAAAAAAAGGGGCAGCAATTCTATACCTGATATGTATCATATCATCAACATTTACATTTATCCTACTTGGGGCGGGGGCGGGGGGGGGGGGGGTTTGGTCACACACGTATCAAGAGAACAAAATATTTAATTTGCGGTAGAGATTGATTACCTCCATCAAAACTTTGGAATAGACCATACCACAAAGTCCTCAGCACTGATTGTCATAAAAGCAAAGCTATAGTAGTGATGCAGCTATCCCGTGGTGCCTGGCGTTGACAGCACCGGAAGTTAATGTTCCTCCGTTATCAGCAGCGAGTGCCAGCCACTGCGTCCTACTCCAACCCCTAGTTCGGAAATCAATTGCCAGGGGGCCGCTCTAACACCCGCTTCCGGTGGGTGATAATGGGGAAAAGCTGGGGGTCGAGGGTCAGGTGTTAGCTCATTGGTAGAGGGAGTGAAGAGTTGTTGATTAATAGTGGGGATGGGTTAGTCCAGAACCCAGCCTTACCGACAACTAAACGAAGGGTCCAGATAACCAGTGATCATAACCATAGCAGCATCTCAGGTTTTAAATCAAAACTGTAAAGTAGGGATGATTGTAAAGACCTAGCACTATCAACTGCAATGTGATGGTCAAACTTCTCCTTACATTGTATTGAAAATTGTGGGACAATTGTAGCTTAGGGAGTGCTCATTTCTGAGCAACCAGAGGGGGCGGTGAGATCCCCCCCCCCCCCCCGATAGGTCGAAATTCGCCCGGAAATTCGCAGCACTCACCGTAAGTCGAACCTTGCGCACATTCGCACCCCTTCTTAGCATAGTAATGGAGAGGCTTTTTTGCTTGAAGCAAGTGGATTTTTTTGATCCCCCCTCCCCTGGTCAAGGGGTTCAAATTTGTTACCCGCCTCTCCAAATAAACCCCTCCCCCTGTTGTTAAAAAAGTGAGCACTCGCTTATTCAGGAACAACTAAGATATATTTATTCATTTTGATTATCATCCCAACGGACTGGGCACCCAAATTTGTATGTAGTAGAAGTAGACACTTCTGACCATGCACATCTAGAGCAGTAACATTTTAAATTGCCAAACTCGACATTTCACACAAAATGATGGTGCCGTTGACTAATAGCCACGCAACAGCCCAGGAGATTGTGCCAAGTCTGATATAAGAAAGGTGTTGTTGATAGGTTATGGTGAGGGGAGGGTGGCAAGGTGGAGAAAGGAGGAAAGTGGCGGGGGGGGGGGGGGTAGTAATTTGTCACTCCAGATGTCGATGAGCACAAACTTGGCCGGTAATGAATGAGGACCGATGTGTGGGTGACGCCTGTCTCCTGTAGTCTGGGACAATAACCGGCATAACTCTTGTACCTGGACGCTGCACCAATCTGGGGTCTGTTACACAAATAGTGCTAATTAGCACGGTAACGGACACCTTCACATAACATAATTATAGGAGGGTTGAGATGCCATGAAGGGAAACATGATGATTGTGTTATAGAATAAAGCTAGGTTTGTCTCGTTCTGTATCGGAACCCAGTGACGATCTCCTCTTTCTCATCTCCATCTCACATCTACATGGTATACGTCAATTCGTCATGCGTTCAACCAGATGTTTAACTATTTACACAAGGTGCCTGACTGATAAGCTTGGTTATTATCATTTATATATAATGGTATTGGACATGATCAGTCCATTTCTGATGTGGACATGTAGATTGCATATATAGGGCAGAGATACACTAAAACAAGGAATCAAACGATAAGGAGCGTGGAGATCCTGGGGGGGGGGGGGGTACGTTATTGCTAGAGGGAGGGCATCAATACATTACGCCGGGTGTCAAATGCCAGTTTGAACTGTGTGCCCAAAGATAGACTGATAACATGATGCGTTACTACTAGTGCTGCTAGCATGTGTTCGTTAAACATTTTAAGGACAACATGGATTGTATGCTGCCTGAAGGTTAACGTTTAGTTGCCTCCATAATGCATCACTGCAGTAACAGCGTGTGTAATGTGTGCAGCAAATGTCGTAAAACATGATTTTTTTTATTATCCTGTTATATTCTTATAAACCAACAGTATAGAAGTTTACTACTCATATTCACTAGTACTAGTACATTTGTATTATGAAATGTTAATTTTGATTATAATATAATTTCATGGCCACTTAATTCACCTGGACAAATAAAGGCATTTATCCAATAGACATGATTGTTTCGGACGGGATATTCTCATACCATTCCTATAATTATATGATACCGTCACCCTTCCAGTAGAGATGCCGAGGCTAATACGCCAGTCAGTTCACTTCAGGTCAGGTCAAAGGTCATTTAAAAGTTCGTATCCCAACTGTTGCGGTGACCAATTTCCACTTTAAGCATGAGGATAAGCATGGTGATGTTGTAAGTCATGTGTGAAAGTATTAAATCTCTGTGAGAAATATTTCTATACTGAAATCCCAGTTTAATAGGAAACTTATAATGGACTGATCAGTCAAAAATAGGGTAATTAACATGCTTCTCTCACTACACACAAAGTGTCACCAGTGAGTAGTATTTACATGATCCCCACTGCAGACACAATAGCTCTTTCCCTTCATGCACACATTATACAGGTGGCAGCATTGCTCAGATGGTGGCCCATGGTTGGGGTTTCTCAAACAAAGCTGTGGATATGTGTTTTATTACATTATCTTACATTTAGACCCTTGGTAACAGTAATTATATACCCATTTCAGAAGAGAGGTACATATTTAGGGGTTTGAGCTAATTATTGATGGAGGTCAATTTCAGTCACTCTAGTTGGGAGTTAAACCACCCAATCTTAGTGGTAGTTTTTATGGGTAAGTAGTACTGACAGCTGAGACTTTGTACCAGACATGATATCGATGGGTCGGAGTTAAGTAGTACACTTAACTGTCACATTGTAACTGGCAATGCGGTGTGGGAATTGCTATACATCGGTATTAAAGCTGCTATACAAATATGCACACTCAAACCAACGAATCCCTTATTTCGATCTCCGACCCTTTCCCTCTTATATTAATATGCCATTCATTCTGGCAAGAGTATATATATTAATGTGCAAGAAAAGACTCAAATTCCGACGTCTATCGATATGGGGTTGATTGTTACGTGTTACTATCAGGTGGTAGCACTGTTTAAAGGGGTATTGCAGTCGCTAAGAATTTGCCTCAAACTAGCCAGTGTGAGGTTAGTTCATGTCCAACACACAAGATGTCTGTAGCAGAGCTGCAGCAAAAACGACCTGCATGAACTGGTCCTGCAGCCTCTGTATAGTAGTGTCTAACTTTTCACACCACCCCAACTCCACTGGTATAATCTAGAATAGCAGGGGGGTGTTCCACAAGTTTTTTCCAGAGGTTTTGCTAGTGCTATATTACAGTAAAACTTCATTATTACAAACACCTTGTTATCAGCAACATTAATTCGTTATAAACTAATTTTGTTGTGTCCAAGTTCGGCATTTGTAAGATGGTTAAATCAGATTAACTTGCGCCCAGGAGAGGGGCACTCCCTATCTTTTCTAAAGCAGTATAGTACAGGAGCTGTCAAGGACACCAGGGAAGTCAGAGCATTCACCCTAACACCTTCCCCTGCTGTTACCCACCCCCTAGAGCCATCCAGGGAATCAGATAGGTTAGGGCAATCGGCCAAACCCCCTGCCGTCCCCCATCCCCTGGACCCACCCAGGGCATAAGGTAGGCAGGGCAGTCATCATGAACACCCAGCACCCTGTCATCCCCCACCTGCTAAAGACACCCAGATCATCAAAGACATAAGTTCAAACACAGGGAGAGGTGGCGGGGCGGATAGGGTTAGTTCAAAGGGACAGAAGCCCCCCTCACTGACCTGACTAGTGGTCAGATTGCAAAGAGACAGAAAACTTCTGATTTATTTTCTGAAAGCTATATTTTACCTTCTTATAAACAAATTTAGAAGACCAGTTCTTCATTCTAAGAGAGTTTTTTTTACTATAGAAATGTATGGGATAAAATCACGATCTTGGGAATTACTTTGTTATGAACAATATTTGTTATAACAGAGTTTGTATTGATCACGTTTTACTATATTTTAAAACCACTTGTGCTATATTCTGGAACAATGGAGGAGAACGATTTCTACTCCTATCTGTGAGGAGTTTATTCTGCAACAGACCCCAGTAGATGAGAAAACCTATTCTGCTGTCCCTCTCACACTGTATCCCTGTGGCTGACTACATATTACATGATAGCTCAGGCAACCACCAAACCAGTCAGTGGATTATTTTCTGGTATTCAACAATATGGGTCCCTTTCTACTATTAGAATACTTGCATACACCATTATGGCTAAATATATGATTGCCCTTATAACTGCAAAATACTGAAATCTTATTTTTATTCATAAGTACATGTACAGTCCATACAGGGGTGGGCAATATCCATGTGCCAGTGTTAGTTCAACAGCACCCACCTGTGTGGTCAGGCCTGACTGGTCAGCAGACTAGCCTGTGCCTTACTTCTCTATAACTGCACCTAGCCTTCCACTGCGCAGGGGAGTGGGTTACTGCTTTACAGAGGTCGTCACACTGCCTCCTGCACCTGGGGCCTCTACACAAGCTCTCCACCTTTCACCACCTGCCACAGCCACATGGACACAGGACACAGTTGAGTAAGTATATATATATTTGTATCCTGCCATTACTGGTACAGGTCTCCTGCTACATTAGTAACTATTATATATGAAACTGTGTTTAATGAAGAGCAGCAAACAACTCTCATGTTTCTGATATGACTAGGTGTCCATCAGGTCTAGGCAACAGCCGGGAAGATAGGATGTCCTTGGTTGAAAAATCCGCCCTCATTCCCAGGGACGCTTGCCGACCCCCCCCCCCCCCCCCACTCTCACTCCCCACGCCGCACAGCCTCAGGTACCCTACCCTAGGTAACTCCTTCCCGGCCTTCCCTTGAGCAGAGGGCCGGGCTCTGCTGGGACCTGCCTCCATTTTTACATTTAAAGTGGCATTGTCCCGCAGAGTGCCTCCATCTTGTGCCCTATGCTATGATTGACACGTACCAGGACCCGCACACAGGTTGTCCTATGGACCACCCACCCACTAATATCCTTACCTTTACAACCCCAGAGTCATATCCAAATTGCCGGGCTAAATTGTCCTACTTTAGAACCAACCCAGGCTTCCAGTTCCACAAGTCGTGAGATTTTGTGTGGAGGCAAAATATCGTTTTGCCCCCACCTCAAAAGCCTGTGGAACATTTTGCGCCCCCCCCTCCCTTGCTGAAGGGGGTGAACATTTTCCACTCCCCTTCCGTTGAACTATAGTAACGGTAGTTTTTTTGTTGTTGCTAAAGTGGGGAATAATTTGTTTACACACCACTCTCAAATAGGGTCGGAATTTTTAATGCCTGCAACCCTCAGGAAGGGTCAAAAATGTTTACACCCCCAAACCCGTCACCCCCCTGTAACTAATAAACAAACACTCCATTAGCACCAACCCAGGCTGCCACAAGTTGTCGTCTAGGGGTCCTAAGGGGGGGGGGGGCACTTGATTTTTGTTTAACACAGGTGTGTGGTTGGCCCTCTGACATCCATTACCCTTGTTCTGGTGAAAACCTAGACCCTTGTTGGGTTCATTTTAATTAAATTGGACCCTTGTTACGACAACAACAACCCTTATATGGTGATTTCGTAGGAAAAAGTACCTATCAAGCCACACTCATATGTATTTTTTTAACGTGGATTTATTGGGTCTAATCACCCTTTCAGGTGAAAACTAGCTTGGGCGCATTGCCCTTCTGCCGCCAGTACCCCTATCTATACATAATTCTTTGACGGTCTTTAATGAGAAGAAATAGCAATGGCATCCGTACAAATATTCACTTATACAATGGAGGTTACAAAAAATATATTTACTAAGCGATACACAATATTTCTGATGAGATGAGATGAGATGAGTACATGGTATGTCATATGGGAATTTAATTAACATTCATAAAGCAGCGTGGGTAGTCTTTCTTGACTGCTAGTTTAAATTTCCACAGGGTCTCCAGCTCTGTATACATTGGTTTTAAATCATTCCATCTGGATATGGACCTATACAAGACGCTACGTATCACAATAGGCTTCAGAGACCTCGGCACCTTAAGTCTGATACCTTGATTACGTCTGGTTGGCAGAGCTCTAGTGTCCACATACATTGGATCCTTTTTTAAAGTAAAGGCATAATACAATAAATGTTTGTCTCTTCTGAAAATTAGCTTATCACAATTACTTTTCTCATGTAACATTTCTGTATTCATTAGCGGGTTTTTCTCTAATTTAACTTTATATACAACACGAAGTCCCTTATTTTGTAGCTTCTGTAACTCCTCTGTTTCACCCTTATTTTCCCTATCCCAAATAAAATCAGCGTAATCTATGGTGGGTAGGACCATCGACTAATATATGGTGAGTGCTGTTTCTACGTCGGTATGGTCTCTAACCTTCCTTAGCTGCCTGATCTTATGTCTTATGTTGGATAATACATTTATACGATGGTCAACAAATTTAAGCTCAGTATCCAAGGTTACTCCTAGATAGGGAAATATATTAACTCTATCCAATACTACATTATTAAGCTTGAAGACAGGATCAAGATTATTTACATCATTATACAACATCCATTTAGTTTTCTGCTCATTTACAGTGAGACTGTGTTGCTTACACCATACAGATAACTTATCTAAGGACATTTGCATTTTAACAGGATCAGTCACAGATATTACAGCATCATCTGCGTATAAACAGATATTAAAATTATCAATCTCTGGCAAGGAATTTATATAAATAGAGAATAAAACAGGACCACAGACGGACCCCTGTGGAACGCCATATGTAACAGATTTAAGGTCAGATAGACAATCATTAGCTATTGTACACTGTTTCCTATCAGTCAGGTAGCTATTGAACCAATTGCACGTCTTGACGCTAAGTCCAAAACTGGATAATTTTTTAATCATAATTGAGTGTGAAACGGTGTCGAATGCTTTCTTATAATCCAGGTACAATGATATTGTGGGTTTATTATTAATAGTGTTATATATAATATGATTAAGGTGGGAAGTTATTGCAGAGACTGTCGAGTGGCCAGATCTGTACCCGTGTTGAAATGGCGTCAAGAGTGCATGGTTTTCCATATAAGCTTGAAGTCTTGTACATATTATTTTTTCCATCATCTTCCCTGGCAGAGGCAACAAACTGATGGGCCTTAAATCACTTACTTCTAAAGAATTAGGTTTTTTGGGTATAGGTACCACAGTGGCTATTTTCCAACTCGTTGGGAAGTGTGATTCCTCAAAGCACTTATTAAAGTAATACATTATAGTATCAGATATAGCAAAGAAGGCATCCTTTATTACATAAGCCTTGATATGTTTAATGCTGGAAGGCTTGTTGTCCTTAATCCCTTTAATAGACTTAACCATATCTAAATAGCTGATCGGTCCAAGCAGACATGCTCGCTGCGCTGGTACACCTCTCGGAGCCTCATAGTGTGTATTAGGGTCAATAGGTGGCAGCACAGCGGCAAGGTTGGCACCTACGTCAGCGAAAAAATTATTCACATAACTGGAGCATTCGCTGGGTGGAATTAATTGCTTTGTTATACTGTGTCTTAATTTTAAGAAAGTTGCCTTGGTTTTAACCGGTAGTAGTTTTTGAATGCCTGCCCAAAATTTGGTGGGGTCATCCCTCCTATGTTGTAATAGTAAATTAATTTTATTTTTTCGACTATTAAAAATTTGTGCTTCAACTCTATTTCTATGAAAATCAGCAATCCTCCAATCATCCTCATCACCTGATATTCGTGCATCAGCATACAGTGCATCCCTATATTGCATTGCGTCAACTATGTCTGGTGTCAACCATTCTGGGGTGTATACCGGTAGAACCATGGTCCTTATGGGACAAATGCTATCCAAGCATGCTCTAATAACATTTATAATTTTGTTCCAAAGTTCATCTAAATTTGTAATTTGTAAAATTTCATCCCATTTTGTGTCCAGAAGCATGTTTTTAAAACGTATTACATCATATTTCTTATACGATCTAGCTTTTATGACCTTCTTTTTAATCTTAGTCCTAATACATTTAATAAGTATAAATACAGGAGTATGATCAGCTATGTGGAAGTCGATCGTGCCGAATTCACAGACATTATGTATCCTATCATTGATGTATATGTGGTCTAACAGTGTCCCAGACTTGGGGCGCGTTACCTCATTAATTAATTGACACATATCATTATTAGTACAAAAATTATTGACGTCAGATTCTTCAATATCCTTACGGGTTAACAAATCCACATTAATATCTCCAAATACAATTATTTTTCGATTTTTAGTAACAGGTTTAATGAGCTCAGTTAGCCTCTTGTATAGTGACTGCATACTTAACCCAGATAACCCTACTGTCCTACATGTAGGACGCCTGTATGCCCTATAATAACAGATTGATTACTAGAGATAAAATCCATAGATTTTAAATTGTATTTTTGATTCACAAAGGTTAGGTCCCCAACTTTCCAGCAATTTCCGTCGACGGTTGCTATGGTTACCGCTATGATGTCAAACTGAGGTCCCAAAATGCCTATATCTTGGAAAATAATAACAAGGAAAAAGCTGTAATTAATTCCTGTGTTATCTAGAGCATTTTCCAAGCAACATTGATCAAAATTTCTTAAAATGAGAAAAAAACATGTCTGAAGATGTGTGTCTTTTCTTGTGAACATGATATTAAGCAATAATGGTGTAATTAGCTAATATTGCCAGCCGTCCTTACAGAAGGACAGTAGGGCTACGGGCTACTGAGTGTTCAGCAATTTTTGGCTAACTGGTCAAAAGGTCAATATTTTAACTCAGGAATGAGTAGAATGTTATAGTTACTTTCAAAATGGGTTTACCCTAATTTTGGTATGCCGATTTTGAATCTAGTGTGTATAGAATGATGTAGGTTTCAGGAAAAGGTCAAAATTGAGGTCAAAGGTCAATAAAATCTACTCATAGGGAGTGTTCCATTAATGTACAGTAGCTCATAAGCCAGCAAGCCAAATATTGCTAGTCCGTACCATTGTGAGGCACCAAGGTTCATGCAATTTATTTGGAAGGTACAATTTATGCCCAAGATACTATTTATGTAGCGCAGCAGACTGGTATGGTAGCCATCTTTGTGTAATCAGAGGTCAAAGGTCAAGGTCACACCTAAATTTTAGTTACCATGAAATTTCAATGGAATTTCAATGAATTGAGTATATTTTAGAAGAAAAATTACATAGAGCTTTAATATGTTGTAGGTGTGTTGAACTAAATTAGTCCTCCAGTTCATCTTTATAAGATGACCTTGGGCCAAGGTCAAGGTCATCTTTTCAAGGTCACACATAAAAAAATTGGTCAGATTTAGAGTCAGACCTTATGTAGTTTGTCCATATTCAGTTAATATACATACATTGTATGTGGTTATATTATAGCTTAAGATTTGACCCTTTATAAAGGTGTATGGATTCCATCCATGAATCATCAGACTGGAAGGTCAAGGTCAACCCTAAACCCTAATTACCATGAAATTTCATTAAATTGGGTATATATGAAAGGAAAAATTAGCTAGATCTTTGATACCTTGTGGGAGTGTAGAAATAGCATGGTTCAACAGTTTATGTTAAAAGGATGACCTTGGGCCAAGGTCAAGGTCATATTTTCAAAGGTCATACATCCACATATTGGTGGAAATTAGAGTTGTACCTGATACAGTTCGTCAACATTTATCTTCTCCAAGGTCAATCATAAAAAGTTGGCAAATAATCCTTAGATCTATATTTAAATAGTAGTTCTTACTGCCTTACTACCTTGTACTAACAGATAGCATGCAGGGTTAGATGATGGGTCATTTAAGTGGGGCTAGCTATGGTTGAAACTGAGCTAAGGTCCAGGTTTACATGTGTTGCTAGGCAAATAACGATTTAGAATGACTGTTGCTAAGCAACCCACTTCCTTAGCAACAGGTTCATAGCTGCATTGAAACCATTGGATCCATTTTATTGGGGATAGGTATGATTGAAAGTGAGCTAAACTCAAGGTAAACATCTGTTGCTAGGGAAATAAACAATTGGAATGGTTGTTGCTAAGCAACAACATCCCTTAGCAACACATGGATAACTGCAACACAACCCGTGGCTTTATTTTAGTGGGGTCTGATATGGTTAAAATCGAGTTAAGAGCCCATTAAACATGTGTTGCTAGGCAAATAAACAATTAGAACAGCTGTTGCTAAGCAACTAGTTACCTTAGCAACAAACCAATGAGATGAATGGATCCCTTGGATTCAATACATGGGGGCAGGTGTACTTAAAACTGTTCTAGCAGCAACATTTTTAGAGTGGGAGACAATATTCAGTTACTATGGGTAACTAGCTATGGGTAATAGCATAGGCTCAGGCAGAGGCCACAGGACAGTAGGGCATAACCCTACTGTCCTACATGTAGGACGGTAAAGAATGTCAATTATCTCCGCAACCGCTAAAGATAGAGCTTAGAAATTTTAAACAGGGCATACATGGCTATATATATATGGGTCCACCTATCAATTTTTAGCGCTCTCTGATAATAATTGCCACTTTAGGTGTAACCGGGTTAAGGCGTCCTTTTTGGGCGGGCGGTAACATACATAAATTTTATATTTGATTTTACCAATCTCCACATCAACACAGAGGATTTCATAGTCACATGTAATACAGCTAGAGGCGTTGTCTACTTCCGCTGTGTATGTATCTCTCATGTATAGCATAAGGCCACCAGCTGTCTTATCAAGTATAGGAAACCTATCTAGCCTAAAGAACTGATAGCCTGGTAGGTGCATCATAGTGTTAGTAATGGTTGGGTTTAGCCAGGATTCAACAATTCCTGTTATGTCCGTATGGGAAATACATTTTTTAATATTGACCCTCTTGGGGTATGCTGACCTAGCGTTAATACATGTAAAAAGGAGACCCTTCTCCTGACATATGTTATGTAACATTACCATTTTGAACCCATATACGCGGTCTGAGTAGCATGGCTATGAAAGGATATGAATGAACATGAGGGTGACTGAATCTGTACGATCGATAGGCTATGGCTTCCATTTGAAGAGCAATGCGTCCAATACAACCCAAGTATCTTTATAGAAGGAAAAAAACAATTAATACGCTCTGCTCGGTAGTAGCAGTTATAGTATGATATGATTACACACAAAGGACATTAGATAATGTTAACATAGTTATTATGTCTATAATGTTATTGTGAAGGATATACTTTGTTCGGCTATGCACAGCTGTTTCATTACGTAATACAGGGCTGGTGGGTCAGGCAATCACTTAGAGCCGCCCCCAGTAGCAGTGGATGTGTTCATACCTAAGTACCGTAAAGTGTCTAGACTAGTATATTAGGAGGACATGAACTCTGTGTCCCTAATGGTCACTTATTACCGTTTTACAGTGTACATTAGCATTGGTTTTTATGTGCCATAGCACTAACGAGGCTATATATATATATATGAATGATGGTTTAAACAGGTATTGTATTTACTATAGTCTATACATTCTATTGTTTTAAAAAAAAACAAAAAACATTGGCGGAGTATCACTTTATGTTTTGGTAGGTGTCTTTTTGAGACTGAGATACCCTTTGATTTTAGACGCTATTTGTAGGCTGTCCCTGGTTTTCTTGTGCGGATCCAGTTTGCTCTCGCGAATGTTCACTTTGCTACCAGAGTTGGTCAGTGGCGCTGCTGTCGCGCCCATGCTCAGTCTCGTGGTGGATCTTGGACCTTGGCTGTCTGTAGTTCTGGTATCAGTTGTGAGGTGGGCGTGTCTTCTCTCCCTCTCTGGGGTGACTACATGTGGAGAAAGGCTCTTATTTAAGTCAAATGGGATACCTCCTCCACCCCTATAAGACGCTGCGGCTTCTACATATTGAGCTGTTGCACTGCTCGTTATCATTCCTATGATGGACTCATTCATGTTCATGTACCTCACATCTTGCATTGGTCTTGGTCCAGACCCTGGAGGAGGTGGAGGAGCCTGCTTTTTGGCAGTCTGGCTTGGTGGAGTGGCGGTGTGTACAGCGGGTGGTGTTGATATCATTGGAGTCTCTGCTACTGTCGTCACAGGGATCAGTATCGGCTGCCCTAGAGGCAGCTGGCCTACAGGTACTGGAGGAATGGCTGGTGCTTGGGTGGTTACTGGACTTAATGTGGGCGCAGCCGCTGTCGCAGGGGGTGTGGGCATTGTCGCAGGTGGTTGTGCCTTTGTCGCAGAGGGGTTTTCCAGTCCGAAAAGTTCTCTCCTCACTTCCATTAATATATAACCCCCTCTGTTTTTACCCTTCCAGGTGCCCTTCTCCAGTGCTTTGCTGCCTATTCCCGCCCCTATGCCCCAGTGTCGGCTTCCGGTTGTCTCAAGAAGCAGGCGTGATTTTGTTGACCTCAGTATTTCTCTGAGTTGCTCGTCCTGCTCGTATTTGCATACATTGAGCTCATGTAGTATCCTCTCGTCTTGAATTCTCCACTCAGGACAGTCTATTAGCTTAGCTAAATTCATTGCCCTCAGCGCCGTGTATGAATCCATTATGTCTCGGGCTTTCCCTTCTGCTCCTGTCCCTGCAAACAACGCCTTCTGGTGGGATAATCCCTGCTCCACAGAGCTGTAGACATGGCCGTTGTATTTAATTTCACAGGGAAAAAAATTACTTAAGGGTGCCAGGTGGGAGTTGTATGCGACGTATGTATCAGTCACCATTGTCCGAGCATTAGCTAGTTGTAGCTCCTCTGGAAGTGATGATAAGTTGCCATGTGGGTAGTATTTACCTTTATAGAGAATACCTCTGCCCCTTGGTTTAGCGTCCAGATTGGCATCATGAGCAAGACGTGCCATGGTGGAGACCTCAGCCTTCTGTTTCCGGATCAGTGGGTTGGAGTCCTCACTCACATATACATGTCGGTGTTCAGGGCTCGTATTGAGGGTGCTTTTCTTTGACATTAACCTATCTCTTGTAGAGGTCTTTAGAAATACTACCACTATAGGGCGCTTTGCTGCACTTGGCGGACCCTGCCTGTAGGCGTAATCCAACTCATATATGTCAAGTTCATCATCAACCTTTTTCAACAGTGCATAGGCCACCTCGTCTGTCTTCTCTCTAGTGACAAAAGGCAGTCCTTCTATTATAAGGTTTTTTCTCCTGGCTGCATGGTCCTGTACCGCTATAGAGATGCCCAGTTCTTCAATCTCTAGTGTGTTTACACGCACCTGTCGCTGAGTCTTCTCCAGCTTGGACCTTAGCTGGGTCACTTCGCTGTCAAGTCTTACCCGTTCAGCTTTGACATCTCGAATCTGTTCATGTGCAAACTCGAGGGATTTTGTTGTTGCATCATGTTCAAGTAATAAGTATTGTAGCGCCTGGCTTACTTTACCTGCTATATTCTCAGTAGGCCCTGAACGTAATACCTTAGAGTTATCGAGGTCGCAGACTAATCCATTGACTGCGTCACGGTCAAGCGATTCCGCCATGTTGTTCCTTCGTGTCTACCTGTGCAGACCGTCCAAACCAATTTCGCCTAAAATACAGCGTATGTTAGGGATGGTCGTGTTATTCCCACATTTATCGTGTCTTGGTACCTTTATGCAGCTCCTATACGAATCTGCAGTGTCTCCAAGCTTTTAATCACCTCCGGTATGTGGGAAATGCTGGACGGCGCGCTAGGTGGTCTACTCTCGTTGGTGTGCCATTGCCCTGGTGAGCGTGGACCGGCGGGAGAGCGTGGTCAGCCTGGTGAGGGTGGACAGCCTATAAGAAATATATGAAGTACCCCCCGCCCATGGGATAGAGGCATAGCACCTTACCTGGACCTGGACTAGTACGATCCTACAGATCACACACAAACACAAGGCACTAGGTTTGTCTTGATGCCATTGCCCCATAATCACCAATAATTACATCATCACATCTCACTACACTCAAGGGTGTGTACTTGAATAGAGGGGTCACAGGTTTGGGGGGGGGGGTAGGGGGTAGGATGTTCTGTTTGCCAAGCTACTCCCCCCACATACGGGTTGATATCATCATGTACAAAAACAGTAAAGTAAAACATATATATATATATATGGGGAGGGAGGATCATTCAGGTGGGTTTAGTTGTGTTCCCCCTGTACTGGGAGACATGGGAATGGAGGGAGGGAGGGGGCATTCAGGTGGGTTTAGTTGCGTTCCCCCTGTACTGGGAGACATGGGAATGGAGGGAGGGAGGGAGCATTCAGGTGGGTTTAGTTGTGTTCCCCCTGTACTGGGAGACATGGGAATGGAGGGAGGGAGCATTCAGGTGGGTTTACTTGTGTTCCCCCTGTAATGGGAGACATGGGAATGGAAGGAGGGAGGGAGCATTCAGGTGGGTTTAGTTGTGTTCCCCCTGTACTGGGAGACATGGGGAGGGAGGGAGGGAGCATTCAGATGGGTTTACTTGTATTCCCCCTGTACTGGGAGACATGGGAATGGAGGGAGGGAGGGGGCATTCAGGTGGGTTTAGTTGTGTTCCCCCTGTACTGGGAGACATGGGGAGGGAGGGAGGGAGGGAGGGAGGGAGGGAGGGAGGGGGCATTCAGGTGGGTTTAGTTGCGTTCCCCCTCTACTAGGAGACATGGGGAGGGAGGGGGCATTCAGGTGGGTTTAGTTGTGTTCCCCCTGTAGTGGGAGACATGGGGAGGGAGGGAGGGAGGGGGCATTCAGATGGGTTTAGTTGGGGAGGGAGGGGGCATTCAGGTGGGTTTAGTTGTGTTCCCCCTGTACTGGGAGACATGGGGAGGGAGGGAGGGAGGGAGGGAGGGAGGGAGGCGGCCAGTTATGTGATTGGTTTCCTCCTTTTTATGTTGCATCTATAATCCTGTTTACCCTATACTGGGAGTCTCAGGATGGGGAAGGAGGTGGGAATCATGTGTACTGCTTACAGCCAGTGTTATGCATTTGGTTTGGGGGTCTGCTTTGGGTATTCCCGGCTGACTTTACACTAAGAGACATGAGGGATTATGGGGATGAGACAGATCATGTGTCCCTAAACTGGGAGATATTTTGGGAGGAAGAAGAGAAAGAAATCATGTATGCTGTTTCTGCCAGTGTTATGCATTTAGAGTCGGGCACTGTGTGAGTTCTGTCCTGTTCACCCACACTGTCAAACCACTCTATGCATAATGGGTAGATACCTGAATGTAGTGCCTTGAATTTTGATGGGCAATAAGATTTGTGGGAGGGGAGGGTGCATTGAGCAGAAGGAGATGAGGCCTGAAATAGTACAAGCCTTCCGTTTCAGAGTAGTACTCAGTGATACAGCCCAGCGAATAGGGTGGGGGGGGGGGGGGCCGGGAGGTAAGTGCAGTGGCTATTCACAACCTGTAAATATGTACCAGGTATTGGGGATAGGTTGGAGGGCAAGTTGATTGTTATTGTTTTAGGGGGAGGGGTTGGCACGATGATCTATGCATATCATCAAGCCCTAGTGATTAGCTACCAGGAATGCACAGGATTGTCAGTGTTTAGAAACCACACAGGTTTGATACACTGATGGGGAGTATGCTGTTCACGCTACTGGGAGACCCAGATGGGGGAGGGAGGTAGGAGGAGGAGAAATCAGTGTTATTTCATATTATACAAATTCAGAATCAAGTGGAGTAGATACAAAATCTTTCTATAAATTATTGGGTGGAGGTAATCAAATCATGTTTTTAGATTCCCTCTATATTCTAACTGTATGCTTTACTAAACAAAAAAAATGCTGCTTGTTCAAAATTCTAGCTTGTAACTACTATTTATCGATTACAGATTACAGAAGCGACCTCAAGATCCAGGCAGGAATCAGCTTTGGCTATGTCAATGAAGGAAGATGACAACAGGATGGACAACAGACGTATACACCATAATGCACCAAATCTGTTTTTGCATATTATAGGAGTTTATTCTCATGTCATATGGGCTTTCCTGCTACCAAAATGCTATATATGCTGGATATCTTTACAAAAGACAATACATGTTCAATTCACAGATGGATTTTTGGCAGTTTAAACCTAACTGTTTATACAATATATTCTGATGTAAATGTTCTATCCCAAGAACTTTTGGTGACAATGCAGCTTTGTTGAATAAAGAATTGTCTTGTGCTGTCATTTCATTTCATTATCTATCCTCAACAAATGACTCGGCAAATTGAAATAATGCTATGTATGTTTTCAAAAGATGAATTTAACTTTGAAATCAAATATGAATATGAACGATGTAGACCTACAAAAATACATGAAAAAAGTAGGATGAACAACAAAATTCTTTTTGACAAGTATTACTGCATAATATCATGGGTTTGCATTGCTAAGAAAATCCCCAATTGCCTAATTTCAAAATTTACCTTTGAATGATAAGCCAAAATAGCTTATTGAGGGAACCCTGATATTGTGTACACAATTTATCATACCATGGCAAGAAAACAGCATTATGATGATGAGCCTTATTTTTTTGGGAAAATAGTGAAATTGTCCCATTGAGTTCAGAGCACTCCATGCAACATGATCCGAGACTGTGGCAATAACAAATGGCATTTTTTGTAGAGGGAGTTAAATTACCTCCTAGATTATGAGAATTTGGACCTTTTTTAATCCAAGAAGAGACTCAATGAAAAAGGGGAGGGGGCTATTGGAGGTGGTACTTAGGCCAACAAAAAAGAAGTTCTGTTTCCGGTCACCGACCCTACCTAACTAAACAGGGCAGACCCTTATTTCTTTCACCCTAATTCTTTTTTAAATGCTTTTTTAATAAAAACTATGATAAAAATAAACAAATAGAGGCATATTTGCTATCAAATCAAAGCATATACTGGCAGCAATGCAGTAACCCATGAATGACTACCACTTTTACATATTGCATATTTTCTGAATGTTAGACCCTAAAAATGGGCTGCTTTTGTTTTTCCAACAAAAAAAAAAGAAAAAAAAAAAGGGGCGTGGCAACCAGCGGGATGGGGGGACATGTCTCCCTCACTTTTGACCAACCCCCAAAAAAGTCAAACCAAAAAGGTCAAGTAAAAAGGGGTAATAACACTCTTCTGGGTATATGAGCTTACCGTAAAACCTCGTAGACAGACCGCAGCTAGTACGCAAGTCAGATTGCCAGTGCACCTTATAGGATCGGCCCAAAGTGGGGATGCGGCTTATACCCGAGTTTTTGATATGGTCAGCAGACTAACCTAAATTTTTTGTTCCCCCTAAACATAAAATACCGTATGGATCATTTAATGTTTATGGGGGATCTGTGTAAAAACAGGATCCCCGGGATCTAGTTAAAAACCTAGAACCACCGGGGGCAAACACAATTTTGACCACATCAGTTGAATACTGGTGCTTCATCCCATACTACCGGGACAAGTTTACTTAAAAATCTACTATTAGATTTTTTCTATGCACCGTGACACTATTAAATTAGTGTCTCAGCACGTGTCCACTTTTTCTAAAAAAGTGGTTCCACCATTTCCCTGGTAAGGAATGGGGAGCAAGTCTACCCTGAAAATTAGACTTGCTCCAGACACAGGTGTCTCAAGGATTTTTGTAAAAACATTTAATCTTTGATTCACTACCCCTACCTGCCACCAAACTCCTGATGAGACTAGTGTCGAAACCGTATACCGCGGTCAACCCCCACAGAAATAATAAAACCCTTTCTGTCTCCACCCTTTTTTAGGGAACAGTCTACCTGTGTGCTACCCCTGTGTACATGCACCTAGACACATAGCAGGTTTCATAACCAGCACTGAGCCCCAGTCACCCACACCCACCCAGGTGGGAAGGGGTGACTAGAGGCATGGTTGACCACAAACCCCCATACACACACACACACACATACACCTGTGTGGATGTGTGGGGGGGTGCGGAGGTGCAGGACAAGGGCCAGCTGACCTAGGACTGAACTGAGTTTTTAGGTGTATGGGAACTGACGCTTCTTCACCCTGCTGCCTGACTAAAAATAGGTGCGCTTTGGTAACACCCATTAGTCCTATAGTTTATCTTTGGTCTGACTGCAAATGTGCAATTGTGTTAGATGTGCAGATATTTTATGACTACAGCAATGTGTTACTTTCAGTGGGTTTTCAGTAAATAAATATTTGAACTGAAATCTGAGTTGTGTTGCCTTTTGTTTACTAGGTTAATTATTATATATAATCCTATATTCATTACACATATTCTATAGGCCTACATACTATATTCATATACTAATCATAATAGAGGCCTACTGTGTTTGCCCATATAAATATATATATATATATATATATATATATATATATATATATATATATAAATTCATACTATTTTTCAAAAATAATGTGACAAATATCATATATAACATTGTAGTGCACACAGGATTTTACCAAAATCTAATAGTTAAATCTTATACAAGTGCTGATATCAAAGTGTGTTTCTTGGTAGAAAATTACTATTGTCTCTCTGTAATATTGATGATGAATTAATAAGTTCCCTATTTATAAGAAGTCCAAGCTATAGGTAGCATGAGGTCACTTAAATCACTCTGTTGACTTTTGGCACCAGGTACCGCTACTGTAGCCTACTACTGTGCCCTCTGGTGTGTATTCCATGAACAATGCATTTGGTAGTTCTATGAGCCCCCTCTAGGTCTACCTCATCACTAAGCTGTCACTTTAACCTTCCGCCAGGAAGTGTTCCATTGCTCAACTCACCAACATCTACTATTACCTGGTGTATAGCTACATATGATGAAACCCTGTTGATGTCATCAAGTGCTGGATATAGACTGATAGAATGCTGGAAGTATCTATTTCCCTCATCTATTTCTTTAAAGTCTAGTCACCCAGAAATGCTGGTTACAGCCATGTCACCCTAGATACTGTGCCATTAAACTGTGCTGTTTGAATCCCAGATCGATTTTTACTTCACAAACTTTACACCAGAGGACAAAAGTAAGTGACTCGGGTGATCTTGACCCCAACCTAAGTACCCCTTCAGATGTGATTTTAAACATTCCTACCAAAGACCACCCAGTAGACTGCAGGCAGTCTTGAGTGTGCTGTCAGCCCTCAAGCATACACCGTAAAAAGTACACTGTTGGGTATCGATAGAACTCAATATAATACCACTGGCACAGTCCAACTGCTGGTCACACCAGTGCAACTTGTGTAGACCAGAGGACTGCCAGAAAGCAACAACCAACAAATTATGTGTTGGTTGCCTGAGCCTTTATAAATGGGGTACTGGTGCTGGGGAATACATGCTCACAGGGCTAGGATATGCCTGCATGTGGGGAATTCCGTTTGGGTGATTCTAAATATAAGTCAGGTGTTATATAAACTCAACAAGCCTGGCACAATGGTTTGGATGTAGGGAGAGAGGTACATCCCTTTAACTTTTGTGGGCGCTTTGTAATGTTGGCTGTGTACATTCCATAATAAGGAACTGTAAACAAAATGTAATATATATAAGTATCTATGTATATATCTTCCGGACGAAATGGGGCATAAGAGGGAACAGTTATATGTCACCGATTTGTCATGAATGTGATTAGCCCAAACATGACAAGTAACAATTGAGGACTGATTTATTAGTGTATACAAAGGGCCTGCCAACTGCAGTCTGTGACATCCATAACCTAGTTGGTACTACAGAGGGTTGAGTGTGGAGACACCTATCGACAATTGGCGGCATTACAATAAAGCCAGACAGCAGGTAGTCTGGATCCCTACCCCACTCCATTCAGTACAAAAAATGCATAAGATACAGAGATGGGGTTTGGATACATAATCATTAGTTGTCATGTATACTTGATCTTGATGTCATATTGGAGTATGATTGGACTGTGATAAGTGGTGGCACGCTATACTTCAGCTACATAATATCAAGTTATTTTAGTTCACCATTTTAACACAAGATGTCATCTCTTTCTGAAACACCTCTGCTGATCATCTGTGACCCAGTCGGCCTGAGTCTATGAAACAGTGCATTGACTTCCCCAGTGTCACATACGATTGCAAAAGTACAACTATTTTCATCAGACGAGTTTAGAAATGCTGTATCATCAGCAGAGCCCGTAGGACGAGGCTGATAATTTACCATTCATAAGCTCGACTAACTTCACCAGACTAATAAGTGGGTCTTTTAAAAATAACCGTTTTAGGGACAAGTGTGATGGCGGATTTATCATGGATTGGCATTAATTTCATCTCTTTATGATGGGAAGGTGGACAGGGTGAATACAAGTATTTTTATCACTACAGTGTACTGGATCCCTCTATTTAAAGCGGCTATACCAGTTGGCACACTCAAACCTACATTTTCTTCATTTGCATCTCATATGATAGTATAGTATAGTATAGTATTCATTTATTTATACTGAGTAAGATACAGAGGCCGCGGGCCCGGATTACGTACTTCCCAGTACACCTTGATGGTATTAGGTGGAGAATTATAATCTTAAATTATGTAAAGTTACAGAATGTATTTGTTTGTTTACGCCTATTGTGTAACCCTTTCCCTTTTATAATATGCCATTTATTTTGGCAAAAGATTTTTAATGTGTGCAATACAAGACTCCAATTCCAGCTATCATTTATATTCTGGTGGGGTTTGGTAATTTAGTGTTGACAAAAGTCATCAGGTGGCAGTACTGAGTGGAGAGGAGCCTGAAAGTTTTCCATTGTTCAACTCACAAACACAATCTACTAGTACACCTCTCACCTACCAGAAGGCAGCATTCACTCAGCAATTTGCAGATTGTCATTGTTATCCGGTTTACAGTTGGTTGACTTTTATTCTCATAGGAGGTATTCCACCTATTTTCATATAGAAAGAAGGACCTATTTTATTTATAAACTGACCTGTCTGCTTATAAGTCTGTAATGATATGTTAAAATCTAAAAATCGCCCCTCTTAGCTAAAGCTGCTGCTTTAATGCATAAACAGGCTGGGACAATCGTGGGTTTCTCAGGTCGCAGTGAGAAACCACAACACTGTGTTATTTCACTGCTAAATTGGAAGGTTATTACACAGCGCTGTGAAATCTCACCCCCTTGTAGGAAACCACACTGATGCTATTTCTAGCATATAGAATTATCTGGAATACAATGTTTTAGCTTGTTTATTAATTATTTCTCATGAAATACACAATTGCTGTAGAGGCCCATTCAGATGTACCTAGCTGATAACATAATACATCACTGTAGACATTCATTTTCTGGAGCAAATGATGGTAAGCCTACAGCAAATTGGGTTTTCTCAATACCATTTTATAGGATCGTATGAAAATCGTAATTTTTCATTGTTAATATCCACACAATCAGATAATTGAAGTGAGCATTGAGAAAACAATTGTGTGGCAATTTTTACATTATCTTGATTTTCATTTGGAATGAAGGAAATCCTTGGAAAATGTGAAAATGTGAAAATATATAATATGGGTGTGGTTTCCAACAGGGGGGTGAGATCTCACAGCGCTGTGTGAAAACCCCCCAATTTAGCAGTGAGATAACACAGTGCTGTGGTTTCTCACTGCGCCCTGAGAAACCCATGATTTTCCCAGCCTGATAAAGCTTGCCAAGCGATGATAAAACAAACTCGGGGAACTCCCCTTGGGATGTACCGTAATGGCTCGTTAATAGCGCAGGGGTCTCACTTGTGAGCAGGCAAGCAGAAAGGATGGTCCCCGCGGGATTAGTTCCGATTTTAGCCACCAGGGGGCGCCACTATGGCCTAAAATGAAGGAATTAGGCTAAAAAATTGGTCATGGGTACTTTTTTCTGGAGAATTCAATAGGATTACATAAAACATTCCATTTTTGGTAAAAACCTTCTTTATTTGGAAGGTAAAAGGAACGTTTTGAAGCCTAAATGGGTGTGCTTGTTGATATGTGTTGCCATGGAAACATGATTTTTATTCCAAATAGAGGAAATTAAGACATAAATTGATAAAATGATTTGTGAGGATTGCCATGGTGAAAACAGAACAAAATTACGATTCCTAGATTGAATTTTATGACTTAAAGAATGAAAACGTATCATAAATTTCTAATTATCATAAATAATGCTAATTAAATAGGGATATCTTGGAAAATGTGGGACATAGAGCTTATTGGGATTTTGGAAAGGGTGATGCCCACACATGTTCATGAAGCCATTTCTCAAAAACTAGAAATAATATCTTCTAGTATTATATATCACTGGAAAGCTTATGACGTCAATTTCAAAGTTGGCTTTTTCCTCGGAGTACCCTTTTCCCTTGCCTGTACACATTTAAGCACAGGTCATGTCTAAAACCCTCTTAAACCTAAAATCCTCTTAAACCTAAAATCTCTCTTTAAAGGGACCCATATAAGCGCAGGTCCCTGTATAAGCGCAGTGGGCAACAGGGACTTGAAATTTGTAAGCGCATGGGCACTTAAACGGGCCACTACAGTATGTTTTAAGAACCTCTCGAACTCACAAACTCCCCCCAGTAAGTATTGGTAAAGGGCGTGATTTAGAAAAAAGGTACGTATGATTTCCTAGAGAGGCTTGAACCCTCAACCTTCATATTTAGAGGAGGGCTTGCTATAGACTAAGTTAACCAGGCAAGCATCTCAGACAATATTGTGGCCACTGGGGTCTAGCTAGTTCAATTCTCTTAAGGCATAATATTGGCTAGAATACATGTGCAAAGAATCCCATTGTGGTTGCATGGGTTAATTTTGAGATATACCACGCATCCAAAATGGCATCCATGCAGATATTTGATGTTAGAGAAACCTTTGACATATTCTCTTTTGTGTAAATGCTAGATATCTAGTTTTTGGTTCCAAATGGACTGGTGTGGGGGTGGGTCAATCCTAAATAGCTCTTTAATCCAAGTCACTAACTTGTATGTGACACCTGACATTGATCCACGGTTCAGGATGACTCAATTGTTCAGGCGTTGTCATGTCAGAGCTTCTAGAATGAAATGCCCGTCGGGTCATGATCTTCGGAAATTCAGTGCCCACTAGTAGCCACTACCAGGGTAGGCCTATAAGTGAGAGTGTGTGTGTGGGGGGGGGGGGGTTAAATCACTAATTTGTAAGAAATTTCACATGCAATGATTTAAGTTGCAATTGCAATGGCTCATGCATCTAATTATATCACAAAGCCTTGAAAATCTGTCTGTGAGATCCATAAGTGGCCCAATCGTGTAATAAAGCGTTCTAACTGGTGTGGACTTGTTCCTGCGACCATTGTGTGTACACTGACACCAGTAGTCATTTCCGCTTTCGTTTCTGCTCTAGAAACTGATCTTGCTCTTTTTACAAGCTATGGTGTGTGTGTGAGTGTGGTCACTGCCTACGTCTCGTGATAGATTCCGAGCTCAGAACTGACATGGCCGCCCATGTAGAGCTACCCAAAATAGCATCATCCCCTTATACACGGTAACCCACTGCTGCTTTTGGTTTAACATTCAGGGGAAGCATACTGCTAAGTGTTGTTTGAAACCTGTCCTATGAATATTGGATATGGTCTGGGAGGGTGGATTATCCCAGTTGTCGAGAGTGCCAACACACTAAAATGGACAATAAGGTCAATAACTCGTTTATTTGCACTGTTTAAGTGTGCTATAAGTGTCCTATAAGTGGCCGGCACAAAGCCTTCATGGATATTTAACAAGTGTTATGGAGAAGTTCATTAGGGTTACAAAAGATCACTTTGAGGTCCATTGAAATACAGCTCAGTACTACTGCATACAGACATTTAGATATGCACATGTATAATTAGAGTCGACCACAGTCAACCACTCTCCACTGCTATTCTCTCATATGAATCCATAAAACTATAATATAATATTTTAAACGTTGGTCAACAGTACTTATTAACTGTATAATTTATATTAAGCATACTGGCTTAAACTTAGCAGCATGCTTAACTGGTTTGTGTAAGTATGACTTTTGTATACCATTTCAAATTTAGATGGACCCACTGGGCCAGGTGATTGGACATACGGTAAATCCTTGGATAGAAGCCTCAGATTGTATACGCAAGTCGGATTTAGTTTTCATTTGATTCCAAGACATGACCATGTAGGGAGATTTTATAAGTATACTGCAGTACTAAAATAACAATATCTTCACACCCCCTGGTAAGCTTATAGGACCTGTCAAAGTTAGAGGTGTGGCTGATACGCGAGTTAGGCTTAGGCTTGTAACGTACAACTGCTTATAGGCCACCATCATTTTTCATCATTAGATGGAGCCAAATGCATGAGATATTCACAGTGGGACCATCTAGTGATGAAGATAAAAGGAGGCTCCACTGTCATATCTTACATGGTATGCATAAACGGCTAAACCAACCAGCAAGCATGCCGCTCAGTTTGAGCCTGTGATTTAGCATAATTATTACGACGTTTGCAATTGTGCATATCCACTGCGGACAGAATGGGCCAGGCTGCACGGTCAGCATGGCGTGTTTTAGGCAGATACTCACCGTTCTAGTCATCCTTCTACAGGTACAAGGGACTTATCAAGGCAAGCTTTTTTTTAATACTTTCTCATTATATGGGAACCAGGGGCGTGGCAACAGGGGGGGGGATGGGGGGGACACTTTTGACCAACACAAAAAAAGGTCAAGTAAAAAGGGGCCAAAAAGGGTCAAAATACCCCTCAGCCCCCCCTACTTTGAAACTGCTTGCCACGCCCCTGGGAACTCGGGGGGGGGGGGGGGGCGCTTTGGCAAAAATTCTATAGTTCACCAAACACAGATAAATGTATAATCCTACTTTTATTGTCTCGGCAGCTTGCCCAGGTCAGATGACTCAGGCTGGCAGTCACTGTTACAAGGTATCTCAGGTAGAATATACCTGGGCGGAATCACATGCTTCCTGTAGGACCAATTTCCAGGGAGTTCTAGCCACAATAACAAGCGCCGCCCAACAGACCGAGATAGAGGCCTTTCTTACTGAGTAAGTTTTCAGTTTAGTCTACAGTGATTCGATGGCCCTCACACAGCTAACAAAAAAAAACGTTATTTTAAGTCAAAATAACGTTTTAAAACTTTATATAATGGTATGCCCTAGTAAGGAGCCTTAGAGAAAGATTAAATAACGTCATAATTATAAAGTTATAAAATGCTATATAACGTTTTTTTGGTTATTGGGCATGTGCGTACTTTAGGGAGTGAGCATCTTTTAACAGGGGGGGCGGTGGGTTTTTGCACGGTTGGTTTTTGCGCAGAGCTTGCGAAATTTTTACAGCTCCCCCCCCCCCCCCCCGGTAAAGAGGTCAAATTCTTTTACCCCCCCCCCCCCCCTTTGGGTCGAAAATCGCCTCGCGCGCGGGCCCTTTGAAGCATGGTAACGTGCGGACTTTTTGGCTCAAAACAGGTTACATTTTTTTGGCCCCCCCTTACCCACCACCCCCCCCCCCCATGTCCATTCCCTTACGCAGTCAGACCTTCATAACATATCAGCTGATGAATAATAAGTGACAGAATGTGATTACACTATATATAGCTCGATACAATTCACCATGTGATCCTGTATTATTTCTCAAAACGAAATTTTGATTCTGCAAACTGGTGAAAATTAGCGTAAAGTGTAGTATGTTATCTTTATCTCCAAGAATGTCTAATGGCAATGAAATGAAATATTCTATGGTGATAAATTCCTTACTTCTAATGCATGTATAAGCATTAAAATGTGTACAATGGTTTATTAATTGGAACAACACAGCCAAGGGATAACAGCAGATCTGTGGATTGGGTTCCGTGATAATACAGGCTTCAAATGGATCTGGGATGAATCGTTGGCAATATACGCCAACTGGCAGGATGGTGAGCCCAATGGGAATGGTGGGAGCTACTGTGGCCGACTGAAATACTCAGCTAGTTTCCAATGGGCTGATTCCGGATGCAGTTCAAGCTTTAGGTACCTCTGTATGCAGCCATGTAAGTATAATCATACTCTAACTTAACTCTAACTGAATGTGTTGCACTATCAGAAGTTAGTGTAGCTGCACAGTAAGATATACTGTAGATTTACATATCGGTTACCAGTATTACATTGATTCAGCTACACTCACCTTCTGTAAAACCCACACACAGGATGTCCTGGGTTTGAGTCTCCACTGGGCAGAACAGGACTGGCATTACTATTGGAAAGCAGCTGACTTACACTAATAAACCTTTTCAAAAATTGATTAGGATTGCTATGTAAATGTGGGTAGAAATAAGGCAAAGGAAAAATAATTGTTGCACTAGAAGCCTGACTGGGGTTCGAACCCTGGTTCTTTGGATCGACCTACAACTGCAGAACAATGTGGTGTAACCTACAGTATATTTAACTGGGAACCAAAGATGCTTCCTTTTATAGTGTGCAGCTACACCACTTACTCCTAACAGTGTGTGGAGCCGATCCATGCACCAGGGTACAACTAGAAGTTGCACCAAGATGTCATCAGTGTCGGTAATGTTTATTGCATTTGCAATAAACATCTCCTGTGAAAGAGCATTTGTAGTTTTACTATTTGTGTTTTTAATTACTGCAATGGTATCCTAGGGTCCGGCAATATGGCCCAATGTCGCTCAACATAATATGCAATGCATGAAAAGGTGATGTCAACCAGTATAAAAATATGTGAATGTTAATCAATGTGAATTCATTCAATAGCAGCCCGTTCGTTCATCACAATTATGGATCTTTGTTTCAAACATGAGTTACTTTTCAGGGAAGTTGGAGCATAATTATTCAAAGTTAAACAACTTCAACAACACTATAACATTTAAATGAAGTATTCCAGCCCCTTTTTTCAAGCCATCCTGGATTATCAACTTCTTTGACAGGGGATAATGCCTGTTTCCGAGTGCTAAAGGTTCGGTATAAGTCTGATGCTCTGTTAACACTTGTAACACTTTACATACTGTGTACTTGATATGAATTGTCTTCGATGTGAATACATAATTCACAGCACGTCCTATAGGTGCCAGCGGCTAAAGCAAGTATTATGTAAGTATAAGGCGGTCACTACATATTATCGAAGTATTCACAAAATCAATGCAGAACACCAAGGTATGTCAATTACTACGGATAATCTTAAGCATAGTTATGTCAACAATGAAAACCTTACTGAAGAATCCAATCATGGACGTATATTGTACAATTCCATGATCCAATAAATTAGTATCAACCTATTATTATAACTGATGCCACTATAATTATATATTGGAATACACAGTTTATCAATGTTGTTGGAATCCTGTCAATATAAAATTGGTCTTAAATAGCATACAACATATTGCAAAACGCTTTTGGAATCAGTTATTTTCCTTTACAGATCCATCATGAAAGAAGTAAGTGTCTAGCTAACAAGAAAATGTCTCCAAGCAGTTTCCGACAGAAATCTTTAACCATCTAACAAAAACGCGTTCCAAGTGATATAGTAACATTTGGAAACGTTCAGAAAAGGTTAGCCGGGTGTTCGTGCTCTATGGATTCATTCTGCTTTTTGTATCTCTTTGAGTGTAATCATTATGGATGATGGCAATATCATGGTTAGTAAAATGTATGTGAGGGACATAAGTAAAAAAAGTAATGAACACTGTCTAGTTTCCTATAGACCAAACCTCCCTGTAGTTTTGACAATCTTTACTCTTCACAAGATATATAGACAAATGCCAACGACCATAGATACCATCTCTGTTGTATTTCACAAGTAGGGGCTGGGGCAGTATCCCACCAAGCCACAGGTTGAGTGGGATACGCCCCAGACCCCACTTGTGAAATACGTCAAAGAGGTATCAATGTAGTTGGCATTTGCATTTATTTTTCCCTTTGAAGCCATTTAATGAAGGAAAGACAACTTTTTTCTAGCCCATTGAATACAGTCACATTGTATTCAATGGGGGCATTAGATATATAGTTTCAGTGCTAAATCATAGTAAATCTTGTATTTCAAAAAGATAAGAACCGGTTACTGAATTAAGGGATAAATATTGATATGGGGCTGACCAGCTGATCAGTGAGTAACACAGATACTGGTCGATTAGCTAAACAGATTGACTACAGTTTTGGATACTTGCTCCACTTGCAAGCAAATGGTGTCATCTGGATAAAATCATATAATATCATTGCATTGTTCTTATAGACCTGTGCTGAAGTAATATAGTAATATAGCGCATCTGAATTATCTTCTTCTACAGGTTGAGTCAAAAAGGAGGAGGGCCTACGATCACCCCATACACCTGGAGTCAGGCGCATACCATTCGAGGACTCGAGGACAGGGTGCACGTACAGAATTCGGTGACATTGTACCAACCCGTCCTCAGGGTAGGCATGTACTCGAATGTGATTCGGACACCATATCTTTTGGTAAAAGAGGGGTACCCCGTGAGGGGGTGTTCATGTATCCTGGCCCCCGCACTTAATGCCTGCCCTGACACCAGCATCGTTAAAAAACACACGCGAATATAGGGTCATATGTTTCCATATTTCAATGTCATCGTTTTATTAAAAATAGGGGTAATTTTTCATCGAAAGATTCGTGAAAAAAGAAAATAGGGGGTGTTTTTCAACTGAGAAATCTGTAAAGGTCACTCAAAACAGGCTAGAGGTCTGGACATAATTATTATGTGGGCCTACCACATAATACAATTGGACTGGAATTAGATTGGAATGATATCATATTATACGGTTCATATTTTGCTTACACAATTGAGTCTCCAATGATGACACCATTTTATTATGAAAAGAGTGTAGTTTCCGAAATTGTTCACGTTTTGTGAAAATAGGGGTTACTTTTAGGCCCCAAATGTTCGTGTTTTTACTAGAAATAGGGGTACTTTTTCACTCAGAAATTTGTGAATAGGGGGTATCTTTCAATCCCTCAAACTATGATGGTGTCAGGTATGATAGGGAGTGCGGGGGACGGGTCATGTATTAGTCACAGGGGGATGTGAGAAATTCTGACCCCTCTTGAAAGAGGTGACATAAACAATTGTCGCCCTATTCACCATAACAAGGCCTGTGTACAAATGTAATATGTATGCATATACACGTTCTCACCGTGCGTTACACTATTTCTATGGAACCATTCATTTCTCAATCTTGTGAGACCTGTACACCCAGCGCATTGGATGTTTATGTATCGACGATTCACAATACCAACGAGAGATGGCACAACTCGGACCAAATACCTCTCCATGCTCAGGCAGCTAATGTGGAGAGGGAGTTCGTCAGTCAGCCTCTCCCCCAGAACAAGCAATACGAAAAGGACTTGGCCTCTGAATAGGTAGAAGGCTGCCATCTATCGTTGTCCTAACAAACTAAGTGGGAATTCCCCATAGTGAACAGGGAACACAAATACCACCTAGTGGAAGACGACTGAACCTACTCTGACTGCATAATTCCTCTAGAGAAGACCTAAGCTGACGCGTTATACTGGATATCCTGGGTAGAACATACATAATATTATATTTACAAGAAGCAAATTAATTGAGTCCACTACAAACTTCATTTCCATGATGCCCGCTAGTGGACGGGGTAGACCCCACACGAATCCCACTGACCTTATATATCTTCATTCTATTGATTATAGTAAGCCATTTCCTGCAGATGTTTTTCCAGGGTGTTTTACTTATTTGAATTATTATATGAGACGATCACGGCTAGTTCTTTGCGAGGCTACACTCTAGGAGCGTATACTACAAATGTACTTTTTCTAGGCATTTCACCAGCCAATAAGTAAAGCAAAAAAGACACAACCTAGGATGGATCACTTTTTGGGTATTCATGGTTCCTTGGTCAAACGTCGCAGCTTTGCCGTTTGATGATGACCTGTATTGCTTCATTTGATCCTCTTTTTTTACCAATAAGTTGATAATTCGTTATAATTTGTAAAATACATATTTCCCATGGTAATACTAAATGTCCGTTGTAAATTACAACTTTTAATCGAATACAAGTTTTCTCTGAAGTAAATGCAGAGAATTGTACATTGAAATCAATCATTCTGTGAAATTTCATTTAGTTCGATCCATAAGCGATTTATTATCTGATCACATCAGAAATAATAGCTCATCTATTTTACTAAAATATCAATGTGAGCTATTAATTCATCGCAGAATCCATCCATAGTCTTATCATGTTGTCATGGATGCTTCCTAAAAGACACATAAGAAAATGAACACACATTGAATAATCTTTATTAAAAAGACAAACTATTCTAATAATGATCACTGCCTCGCTAGCACTATTTTCATTCTGTACAATATTGCTGGAATTGGGGAAGAAGAGGAAAGAAATCTCACTCGGAATAAACCTTCAACGGGCTTTCATATAGTGCGTAGCAGCACCAGCAGTCATGAGGTTCATGAGTATATTCGAATCAGAGTATCCTGTATAGGAAGATAGCTGTTGATGCTTGTCAGCCATTTTGTTTTTGTAGTATACGCTGAAAATATGACACAGCATTTGCCTAGATCACATATATCAATATCATCAGTTTGTACGAAATATGATCACTGTTTTATCTGTGATATCCGTTGCCTATTGCGATATCCATTGCCTATGAGATATCCATTGCCTCTGCAATATCCATTGCATTTTCAATGCACTGTCTATGCAATATTCATTGCCTATGCAATATCCATTGTCTATGATTTGCCTATGTAATATCCATCGCCTATCATTATCAGCTAGATAGTGTGTGCGCTTCCATCATAAACGTTTGCCTATTTAATGACCATGACATGTCGCCACATCACAATGTACTATGTCAATGTATCTAGACTCAATAATGGCATTGACAGCAAGATCATGAGATCGCGATATAGATTATTGGAAGAGTTGCGTCTGCATGATTCATTTTCAATTTGATCAGAACTCCATAATTATTTTGATCACTTTGCGATAATCAATTGATTTCTCAAATACTCGGAGATAAGTTTGCTAGTCAATCACAGATTGTCTTCATTTGAATTATAACCATGGTGGCCACCCTGAGTGTCCTAGTGATAGACACCCATCCGACGCGCAGTGCACACTTTACTTGAGTGTTCGCCTTTGCTCGTCGGACACCGCTAATCAGGAGTTGCGCTTCAGTAGATGGATGGGTAGGATGTCGTCATTGTAGGTTGGTTTGGAACCTGGCACAACAACCAGGATTACAATATAGGCTACGATAGTCCCAAGAAGGAAGATCCAGAAGAGCAGTCTATCGATAACAGTAGCAATGGTCTGCCACTCGACTATCATCTGCTTCCGAGAGACAAGTGCCTTTTCTCGTTGGCAGCTGTCGGCGACTAGGTTTGCCAGTGTTTCTTGTTTCCTGCGTATGCGAGCTGCTGCAGATTCGGCTTCCTGCAGCGCGGATCTTGCATGGAAACTGTCCTCACTGGCAGAATTTACAACCACCGCCTCAGTTTTTGAATTCCCATGGTAACGCAACGAGACTTCCTCCAAGTCATCTCGAACATGGAAGCGAACTTGGTCCAACCCCCCACTGCTCTCGCGAGACAAGTCGCGAGGTAACCAGACTGGCTCCTCTTCCAATGGCCCATCAGAAGGGTCTGTTGTCATGGCATTATTCTGGAGACCAGAAACAGATGGCCCCATCCCATTCCTGTTTCGACGTACCAAAGCCTCTCTCTGCGAAGTACTGCAGTGTGGACTGTTGTAGTTAGACATACGCGTAAAGCGTTTGGAGAGGTCCCCAAGGTCACTGTCACTCGGGGACAAGGTCATGGGTGGCGATGATGGGGTACCAGCGAGATTTCTGAGCGGGTCCGATTGGGTGCGCTCTGATGTTGCGTCTACAGCGTCTGCCTGGAGTTTCTGGTAATTGTGGGCCTCGCACTCGTACCGGTCCTCCTCCTCATTAGTCTGTGGGAGATAAGCATTTTGTTGTTATATATTTTGTCATTATTTTATCAGTAACTATTTCATCCTTTCTGGATATAACATTTCTAAATCCTATCGTATAACCTTTCTATATTTGTCTAGGATGTTGAACATCAAATAGCAAATCATACCTAATGAATGAAGCCTGGATAGTACCAATAATTATGGTATTCATTCTTAAATTGAATAAATTGATAAACATGAGATGACGCAATACTGAGGGAAAAAATGATTAAAGATATGGTATGGGCTGAAGAGAATCGTGAAAAAGTGAACTTGAGTGGCAAACATGTTTGAGGTGATAACACTATTTTAATCAGTGCACTGCCCCCGTTTTCCATTACCCAACTCCCATGGTCTTCTCTTTTTATTCACTAAGATCTTTCGTATCTGCTAATTGCAATTCAATTATTTACGTAAACAAATTTAATTTCAAAGTCTATGGCTTTCCCTGACATCATGAAACAGACCAAACCCTTGGTACCCTACAGCAAGGAGTACAGTAGGGCTAACAGCGATGAAATGCCACTTATATACCCAAGGTGCGCCCAAAATGGAGTATTATTTATACTTGAACCAATCAGAGATGTCCATTGGTAAACTCAGATTTCCAACAGACTTCTCATGCTAAAGTTATGTTAATTGCGGGAAGCAGATAATATTCACTAAATCCCCTTATATCGTTCTTCCTTAGGCCAAAAGGTTTGTTTCAGGTAACATGGCAAGAAAATCTAGGGTCGGTAGGTCGGATTTTTTAAAACTTTTTTAACTTTATATTTTTTAAACATGAAAGTACTTGCTAGCCTCTCCGAAGACCCTAAAATTGACACCAAAATAGGTAAAAATACGAAAATTTCTTCAAAATTGCATAGAAAAATGAAGGGTCGACCCTATTTTGATGGGGTCGGTCGGGTGACCTGAAACAAACCTTCTTTTTTATTGCCTTAGGTGTCAATGTAAGAAATTCGCAGTTTTAAGCTCATGATGATAGTTATGTTCATTATTGAATCTACCACTTACTAGTTTGATGGTCTGAGCTAGCCTCTCTATATCATGTGTCATCCTCAGCATTCGGCATATCCAGTTTAGTACCAGTATTTTAATCCACCTGGGTGCACGACGCGCCTTAGTGCCTCTGTTGTATATATTGATGACCAGCACAGCCATGCATACTGATAGGGACGTCATTGTCATAACAGTTGTCAAGTAGATCCCTGAAATAAACATGTCAGGCATTACCTCTCAGCACAGCATTCGCTACAACCATTTGGATCATACAGAGATCATATTCGGAAATATGGGGATAATTCACTGCCATGATCGAAACTATTTGTTTGGCACTAAAATTTGATAACAGAAAATTTAATGACAATTGTTATTCGATATTGATCCAATACCAGGCAAACACAGATATGGTTCGTCCAGATCTAATTCTCCTAACCCCTATCCAAAACCCCTCTGTAGTTTTTTTTAAAAGCTACAATGGTCAATTTGATAACCAGATATGGCTGAACAAGTTCCCGGAGACATAGATGTATCAGTCTCTTGGCAAATCATTCAATTGCATTTATAATACCTACCGATTAGTGGCACTGACTCAGAGGCAGCTGGAACTTCCTCAGCAATCAGCAGCATGAACATGGAGAAGGCGAGGAAGACCGAGAGGCCGAGCGAGATTTTCTCTCCACATGTCGTCGGCAGCCAGAAAGTCAGCAACGTCAACACCGACAACATGACGCACGGCACGATGATGTTGAATATGTAGAAGAATGTCCTTCTGCGGATATGCAGCGTATAGGTAAGATCAGGGTGAGGTTCAGGACAGCACACATACTTCCTCACCCCCTTCTGGAAGGTGATACTCAGCAGTTCCCACTCACTGTTATCGATGTAGTAGCTCAAATCGACATCTTGGATGGAACTCCGAAAGTCCATCCATTCTCCGGAGTATATCCAAGAGCCAAAGCGCAGGATGCATTTTTGGTCGTCGAAGGGGAAGTAGGTAATGTCTACCTTACAGGAGGATTTCAGTTTGACCGGGACCGGCCAAAGCACTGTCCCCGTAAAGTTTAATGAGACATAGACACCTTGCATAAAGCCCGTCGACCCGTCATCTGCACTGTGTTTGAAAAAAATAGAATAAATGATCATGGATGATAATGAAATATCTGTGATCTATTGGTCTCAGAGTATGTGTTATACGGAATTATATTAATTATTTCAATTTTTGGATACTATGACTATCTAGATCAACAATCTTTGAACAGTATTACCGTTTTTTTATAGAAACAAAATACTTTAATGTGTGGTATTCTGCAAAATGATTCATGCTGATAGTGTACTTGTAAGACACCCCCTCGTTTTCTCCTCTCGAATCTCTTGATCTTGCACTATGCGGATGTTCACACATTTATGTAGCTTAACATAGCCTCCTATTGAAACATTTCCTTATAAATCTGTAACTGTCGCTACTAAATACAGTTCTAGGTATTTACTATAATCACTCTGGGATTGAATTCCGTTGACATTTAAGTTCGCTTACAAGTGTTTACCAAATGGTATGTGGACATAGGATGGTTGGTGGAAAGAGGGGAGGGGGTGATTAGATAGCTTGATTAATACTAAAGCTCTTCCTGATCTAGAAGGAGGACTTCATTTGCATTTAATCCCCAGTTAAGAACTTTCCTTCTATCCCTCTCTTTGATTGATGAGTAAATCTGACTTTTAACCGGTAATTTCAATCCCGGACTCTACTTGTAGTAAAAAACGAGGGAAGCAGATTATCTCCGACACTATTCCAATCTAGACATCGATTTTTTTCTCTCCTTTGCAGGATTCTGGCTCTGATTGGGCAATTAGACGTCTCCTGATATTCTTTGGCCTAATTCTGTCCCTTTTTTGCCCAAAATCATTAGCTTTAAGCTCCCCAATCCCACCACCACAGCCTGATTCTGTGAGGACTTTGATAGGAAGCCGCCCGAATGCTATAACTGCCAGCCAAACTGTATTTATCCTAAAATCGTCTGTTATTACAAACCCCTTCTGAATTCACCCCTCAGGAAATTGGCCTCTAATGTAAACTGGGAGTCAGGGTTTTTGTCAGTGGCTCCATCTCTAATCGATTGGCGGCCGTCTGATGAGGCTAACTGCTACAGAGTGGGTTGTGGAGTAGTCAGTCACCGCGACTAGAATTATCAGATGTGACAGTGTCGGGAACCAGTTTAACTAGATATTTGAAGGAAATAGGATTGGTAATAGCAAAGGTATTGGTAATACTGCCGATTGGTATTGCATTTAGATAGAGAGATGGTTAGAAACTATGAGGAAACAAATATCATCATGTCCAAAATAATGGCCGGATAGCGACAATTCGATCAAAATCCTCATCTTCATCTTATCGTTGTAAATACCCACAATTGTATCATGAATTATATTTTACCAAACTTAATTTATGACAATTATATCTTCTAGGAGTTCATCATAATTGCGTGCCACATACCACTACTTATGTAAAAACAACCTACATCAAACGTTAAAAGTGACATAGTGCCCTATCCTTTTTTATAATCATTGCCATGTGCCATATTCATTGCCATGTGATCTAAAGTGGCCAATCACAGACCCAGGCAGATCATTAGTAATGATCAAAGTAGTCAAATGATTTCCCACTGTAGCTAAGCTGGTGGAAAGTAAACTTGAATAATAGTAGTAGGGTTAAGGGTGGCTTTATTTAGAAGTGGCAGTGGCTAGGTTTAGAACTGACAGTGGTTAAGGAAAGGCCTTACTTGTTGAAGATGAACGTGTCTGGTAACCAGACGTATGAGGCGGGAACTCGCAGCGTCCTGATACCGTTGTAGTGGTCAGCATTCCACTTCAGGTTCTCGTCCTCCCACTCCTGCAAGCCAATTCATAAGGCTTTATAGAACTATATCTTTAAGGACAATATTGTGTTTCAATGAATGCACTACTGCTCTTTTATATGTATGGAACATGGCTCTAGCACTAGCGGTACTGCATGGATGTTTGCACTTCAAGCATATTTTTATTGAGTAAATGCAACTTAAAGCCTAAAGTTTTAGGGCAACTTAAATGCAGATATTCATGCAGTGCAATCAATATCTAGTACCGCATTCTTGCATCATGGAGACCCTAGTTGATTGATACACTGCCTAAAGTTTGTCATGATGCACAAATACAGTGGGAGCCAGCCCGTCGCCAGTGCTGTGTTGGTAAATCAGGATGACAAATAATCTTGATGCCTTTAGGAATATGCTACCCATTGATGTTTAAATTCAGTTCTTGACTGCTATGTGACATCGACAGTAATGAAATTTTGTGGATTTTCTATGACTTGTTTTTAGTTTTGTAGTTTTAAATTGAAGTTGGTGGTATTAGCATGATTTCTTTTTCATATTAATGTGTACATCTGACTCCCAATGTATAGGAATTGCTATTCGATGAAAGCTTCAGACATGCACTAAAAAGTATAGAATATAGTTACTGTTACTATTTAAGGATACTTTATATTCAGATATGAATGCGTATGTTTAGCTATAAAATACCATGTCAATGCTGCTTCACCTCCCATACCGAAACATGTGTTAATAGTCAGATAATATTACCACCTGGTGAATCGGTAACATGTTGAAAGTAGTATTTAATCTATGTGATAGCAAAAATATACTTGTAAATTGATACATCAACTCACATATCACTTTAAATTCTAACAAGGGCAATTGTGTACCTACCTGGTCTATAAACACGTTGGTTGTTAGAACCTGTTTCCGCTCATCCTGTGTTCAATAAAGAAAAAGAATAAATTAATTTAAGTAACAGATAAATTCACCAAGCCATGTGGCCATTTAAATTTAAGAGTTGACTGAAAGCTCAACTTTGATGTACGATGTTATTTGCACAGTGTCTTTACCACTACAATACTACTTAGAAATTCCATATGAGTGTTTACATTCTCACATAAAATACCTAGCAAAATTAACATAATAGCTTCCTTTCCAGCCTAATAGAGCCAGGTTATATAGATTAGCTGTCAGCACACAGGTTAAACAACATCAAGGCAGCTTCAATTGGGATGGAGACAGATTCCAGAGCTCTAATTAAAGGCAGTAATCTTACTGTCTCTAATGAACTGAAGTGTCACTGTATGGAGGAGGCTATTTACCCTATTACTGTACCATCAACTCAATTGCTGCTATTGTGGACGATACATCTCCTGGGCTCATTAATTCAGCTCTGTAGTTAACTGTAGACCCTACTTGGGGTTGGGATACGAAACAATATAATTCTGCCTTGAATGTTGCTTTAACAATGCATAGTGTGCCTTAAAAATACAATTATTATCTAAAGTTCAACTGTGTGCTTATTATTTATTAGCAAATGGTGTTCTGGGGCTTATATCAGCCATTTTGCATGGGAGGAATGCCATACATCGTCACATGAGACATTTATATACTACCACTTTACATATTGAAGCACATTTAAAAGGGACTTAGCCCATATCTCTCTATAAACCCTTTCACCTCAGAGTTCCTAAGTGTGGCCAAAATGTTTTCATTGCGATGAAAAGTTTAATAATTACATTCTGTCCTGCAATTAAGCGTTATAACAATATTGAAAAAATACAACACTTTTCATCTGTACATTAGAGAGATTATAAGTCTTACCAAGTCGATGATTTGATTGAGCGTGAGCTTGAAGCTGACAACGATGGTTCTGGAGGCGTTGATGACTGGTCTGACTGAACTTTCATAACCCATCATCAGGTTCTCATACAGCCTCTGTTCATCTGGTACAATGCCGGGTCTTCTGGTGTCTGCAAGAGGGACAACCCCATAGAGGAAATTATTTATCATCTACGTTATATATTATTTTGGAAACATTAGAAATATATTGGAAACAAAAGAACCGAATCTTTCCTGTATTAATACATAGCAAAGAGGGAGTCATATGTTGACCTTGGTGTAGATGTATCAGTATGTCGAGTTCCCTCATGGTAGTATGATCTGGAATTCATAGTTCCAGTTTATTCAGAGACTAACTAAAGAAGGCAGTGACACTTGCTACATCCCTCATTAGACAGTCAACACAATATGGTGTGTGGGTGAGTGCGTGTGCGTTATGTTGAAGGGGATACATCTAAAATAAAAGTTTTCCTTGGCAATTAGTGCCCCAGCGTGAATAGAATATATAAAGTATAAATTATGGAGGTTAACACAGCAGTGTCTGCCTTGCTTCCATTAGTACCCTGGCCCCTTTCCACTCTAGAGTTTTTGATACAACTGTCTCATGCTTGGGAGCATTGCATGCCTGTCTAAATAAAGCCATTTTACTGCGATAGTATTCTTTTTCTTCCCAAATGTGAAATTCGCATGATGCATGTTTTCCACCATTCATGTCCAAAGAAAATCACCACTACTAGTTTAAATAAGAAATGATATCTTGTAGCAATAAGATGAATAATGTATTTTGATGTTCTGGCTAATGACTCTGTATGAGGGTGAAATACATTGTGTATAACACCTTTTCATTTGGTTCTCATCATTTTCCATTTTTCAATGGTCTCTGTTGTATTGTTTCTACTGTTTCAATTATGTAATTGATGAAAAACCTGGGAGAGGACATTGTATTTATGTGGTTGTATTTGCAAGTCTGTAAAACATTCTCTTCAATTATTGCATCAGCTACAAACAGTGTACAAACACATCAAGTGGCCCCTGGGAAAGCTCCCATCACTGTGGAGTGTTAGAATCCAATCACCCAAACACACAGGAGTAAAAACTCAAGTCAACAAAACAGTAATGAACAGCAATTCAGGCTACATCGGTCACCGTCTAATCTATCCGAAGCCATACTTCACAGCTCAGCGCTGTACACAGCATGCAGGGCAGGATGCTTACATTTTTTACATACCATTCATGAAAACAAAATACACTGAAATGTTAAATTGGAAAATACCAAAACAGTCCAGAAAGTGAGCCAAAATATTTCTTTGATGTTATTGTTTAGAGATTTCCAAATGATAACCATGGGTGTTATTATGATAATTATTCTATGAAAGTACTGCCTATGGAGAGAGACTTTGTACACTGGGGTCTAAAATCGTTGATTATGGGTAACCATGACAACAGTAAGTTATACCCAGGTACTCCCACATGACGTCATCCACTATCTCCTCCTCCAGCCTGAGGCCCACAGTAGTAGTTCGGTTATCGGCCACCAGGGCGGGGTCTTGGGGCAGGGTGCTGGTGTTAAGGACCTCAGTGCTCAAATCATCCAGGTTGTTAGTGGTCACGTGGTTACCTGAAAGAGGTCAGACCACCAACAAGTAGGTCAAGAGGTCAACTCCACAAAGCAGGTCAACTTTGGGAAAAGTAGGTTATAGGAGGTCAACTCCAGGAAGAAGGTCAACTTTGGTGAAATAGGTTAAGAGGTTAATATGGAAAACAAAATGGACAGACGTACAACAGTAGCTAAAGAAGTAATGCAAAAGGGGAAGACAGAAAGTACAGGGCCTATTCATATCATTAAACTGAATAAGACAAAACAATTGTTAATATAAAATTGGTGTCATGCTTTTACACCAAAATGAGTAGTTATTGAATACGAATATAAAACAAACAAATTCAACAAACGGGAATGACATGTAAATGCATGTGGACCGTTGCATGCATTCTTATGTTACAGCCACCATATTCATATTCATAGCTAGGGTTGATAGCTGTATTTACTTTGAACTTCCACAATTTGAGGCCGTCTGCTTCTAAAGGCATGGTAATATGAAATGAGCCTCAACAAGAGATACCAGATTAATTCATTTCTTATCATTACGCTCTCCTCTACATATTCTCCTTTGTATTTTGAGCTTGATATTTCTGTAATTATTTCTTAGGACTGTGTGTTCATATAATTTCGATGGGTGTTTTTATTTTGAGCTTGATATTTCTGTAGTTATTTCCTAGGACAGTGTGGTCATTATATCTTCAATGGGTGTTTTTCTGTGGTTGGTAGTGGAAGCTGAGAAAACGAGGAGTGACACACATTTCTCATAGATTTCCATCACTAATAAAAGATCCAGACTCAATCATTTATAAGCCTAGGATTCTGGATTACCTAGCTTACAATATGTTATACAATAGGGTGGGTAGTAAGGGAGGTCTGGTGGCCCCCGCCGCAGATTAATTGGACCGTTTTTCAACAATTTCCAACGAAATTATAAATGAGGTAACCAAAGGAATTGCCGATTTAATCATGAAATGAGGTCAATGGTCATTAGTGAGGACCATAATATGCAAGGGAGCCAATATACAAGCTCAAAGATCCTCCCTTGCGTTTATCTGCTTATAACAAAAATATGTAACAATGCAGACTCAGTTTTATCTACAGCCATTTGGAGGTTCACACAAACGAAACGACTCATGACGTGACTTCCTGAAGTAAATTACTATTTTACTGCACACACAACTACAGCCTATGGACGGTCCTAGGCAGTCTGTGCATGCGCCTAGGCACCTAATTCGGTCCTGCTTGTACCTTGTGCGTTCTACGGGTTATTACTGGCTGCTCGTATAGCGTGCGGTCGGGCACCAGCTGCCTATTCAAGGTGTCACACCACTATATTTTGCAAGAATTGCATTTAAGGTAGAATGTGGGTCTTAATGTAGGACTCAAATGCAAAAGATTGGCACTGCAAACCATGGCCAGTGCTACACACATTAGGGAGTGATTAATTCTCATCAACCTGGGCAGGGGCAGGTATGGCATGGACCAGAGGGGGAGTATAATTCTCAGGATGGAGCACGACCAACACAATCACCCTGTTCTACCTACAAAGGCAAAGCATTGCTACAAAATAACAAATGTGGGGTGGACTGGAGAAATTGGGACCTAAAGTGAGGATGGGGGACGGGAAAATATAGATCCCATGCACCTATTGCGTCTAATTCGAATATAAAGACCAAACGATATGATCACTGATGAGATCGCAAAAGAAACCCCATGTATTCTTCCTGTATTTGTATTTGCATATGCTATAGACTACCTTCTTGTAGTTCTTTACAGTGTCTTTCTTTTTAGTCTTCTTTTCGTTTTTCGTAGTTTCTTCAGTAACAATACCTCAGTTCCATAACTCTTTTTACATAGACAGGGATAGGTCCCTGCATGTTCAACCAGTTATCACTACTACCTACCACCACTAAAACTTCCCAAAACACCTTTCCTGACTGCCATCACAGTTCGGTCTAAACTTATCATTAAAGTGGCCCACCCAACAGAGAATATTGATTGCAACTCTATAACAGCGATTCAGGAATAGAATTGCTGCACTCTTAGACCATTTTCTCTTTGATGGATACTGCTGCTCGTATGTGGGGTCTACGCTACACTGGGAGGGGCCGTGTTGGAAATTCCCTACGTATTCCCTCCTAGGATTGAATTAACCTTAACAAATGTAATTAAACCTGGTGAGCTCAGCATAATCCATGAATGCAGCAATGGTGAGTTACATACAAGGGCTGTATTAAAACACCATTATGATAAAGGGTATAGTAAGCAATATATGGCCCTTAAAGGGCTATTATAAATTACTTTGAGTGAGTGAGATAAGTCCCTTGTTCTTTGTACCATGCTGCTTTAATGTGCCAGCGCATTTCCTGCAAGCGCACTTTGTTAGATTGATCTCAAGGACAAAATGGCCGAGACACAATCAGGACCCTGGCCAACATGATCATAACTGTGCAGTAGCTCCAGGCAGGGCTGTGGGATTATATGGCCAAGGCTGGCTATAACACTTATCTCACTAAAGTACAGCATGCAGCCTTCGCTAAGTCATATTTTCCCAACGTGATTTTGTGCTTGGTCAGCAATTTGTTAAGTCTTATCAGTTACCATCTGTCATCACAGTGAAGCTGTTTATCATGCTGAGACCTACTTTCACATTCACCTTATTTTACATTCACCTTATTTCTGTGTTCACTTTTGTATCAATGTGTTAACATTCGGGAATCATGCAGCTTCTGAAGAGAAAGCATAATGATACAATAATATGATAATGGAGATCAATATCTGAATTATCAGCCAAACTTTATACTGAATGACACACATGTCATATTACATCTCCTATTACTAAAACATATGGAAGATTCTGGCTGATGTCATTACTTTCCCAACTTGTAAACGGCTTTTTGCAATGAAACACCTCCATACATTCAGCAGTTGTCAAAGAACATAGCACAGAACTCCCATTTTATCATCATTCTTGGTGTCAAAGCGATTCAGTATGTTTTCACTACCAAGGATGTCGAAGGTTCAGAGCTTGTGTCACAGGTTATCTATACCATTGACTGATCCTATACTTCTCTAGGCCGGTGGGACCTCGCACACTGATAATCGAAATGCTCTAGGCCGTAGTCTGTGGTGAATATCCCAGGTTAGTCATAGGGACTTTGCACTGGAGTGACCAACTGATATTCAAAAATGACTGGAGCAAATCAAAATAGGATAAATGCCTCACCCAAAAGGATTCAGCCTAATACTCATAGAAATGGAATGGGGGGCAGTATGGTTTGGGGCATGTTTTTTTAGAAGACATCTGCAGAAAAGGGTTACACTGACATTTTGTCTACCTTTCCTGTCGCCACTCCCCAAGTCTCACAGAGTCCTCCTGATGGAATGAGTTGACCTTTACAGTGCCAGTCTGGTCCCCTGCCGGAAGCAGTACCGTGACCTTTGCAGGGATCACGTTGGAGCTGTATAGGCACAAATCCTCTCATGTCTTTTCCCACTAGGTGGCAGCAAGGGGATCTCGGCCAGACGCATCAGGGATTTGTGCAGGAGATTGGGGCCAGTACGCATCCCGAGTGCAGGCAAAGACCAGCGGGAATGGTAGTGGTAGTGGTTGTCATTTTGCCTGCTCCTGATAGGGTGAATCCTTTTAGGACTCTCTGGGTTCTGCATTCCATATTCCATCGGTTTCCTGTTTTTACTTATGGCTCATGATCACAGATCTGTATCACATCAACACATCTGAAATTGCTATCACATTACCTTCGCTTTTCTCATCTTCCATCTTGCCAACCCCTAATGTTATCATTATTCTGCTGCCAGTCATGTTTACTAATCAACTTCTCTGCCTTACTGTATCCATTGACTTAACTACCATCTATGTCTAGAAAAATACTCTTAATCCAATTTACTAATGTAGATTTTATTACAGTTCATGCCCAGTAGTACAAGACTGTTGGGCAGTCTGTACGGCTAAACAGGCCAATTCATTTGGTGAGGACGGGTTGGAGGGAGAACAACATGGATAGGGACATAAATTCTGCACTAGAGGAAGAGCTGGCATGACAGCAGACTTGTTTTCTTAACTTTTACATATTATATTTAAATCCTTTGTTCTTTACAGATTAGGGCTTACATATTATTATTTCTACAACTATACTTCTCTGTTCTGATTGCACCTTCAAAATCCAGTTATAAATACCAAATTTTTGGCACATTCTCGCTTAAGTATATCTTTCCATGTCCTCAGAATCATTTTGGTTCTAAGCAATACATAAAATGCTCATTGCTCAATATAATTGTTGATTGATAGAAGCCAAACATCCTTGCAATTATATTATAACAGGTTAATGTGTCTATATGTACATTATCTATGCGATTCAAGTATCTAATTAGTGGAAATTGGTCAAAAATGGCTGTCCTCAACCCAAATTTTCTTTTTCACACCATCATTTTAAAATGAATTTACAGAGTAACACTTAAAAAGTTGATATGGAAATTTTCATTAGTATGTCTTCTTGTGTGTACCAAGTGTAGTTCAGCTTTATCTGTCTATATCTATTTTTAATGATTTTTTATATAATGTCCCCGAATATCTGTCCTTTCCAAACGATTAATTAAAAATCAATCTTCAGCTAAACCTATTCACCCATGGCTGAACGTTTCTGGTCAGAATATAAGATCTCAATAGGTTTTAACTCTAGATACAACATTATATGACATCCAAAATATTTAAAGGCACAATAATTATGAGATCTGAAAGTTGTGGAAAAATTGAGATTTTTTAAGGGTGTCCTTTCCAAACGGTAAATTAGAGGTACTTATACTGGAGTTATAAATGCGAAAATCATGTGGTATTTAGAACTTTGTAATATAAACCAGGAAAAAAAGTTTGGAGATGGTATGATAACTTTAAAATGATACTTTTCAGTTTCCAGATAGAAATGTCCTTTCCAAACGGTCCTTTCCAAACGTTTAATTGTTTTGGGGCTTGGTAGCTGGTCAGGGATATAGTTCATATGATCTGTCACAGAATATTCCTAGCGACATAACAGCATATTGTCTTGTGGGTGAGATAATCCTAGAGGGCTGCTGATTACTTTCAAGCATGGATTGGCTCATTGAGTCATTGCCTAAATTGTGTGAGTCCATGTGATGAGAGTCAGGATAACTCACATTGTGGAGATTTAAGAAAGTGAGATTCAGTGGTTAGAGATGATGTATGTCAAACATCTTAGAAAATAGCATATTTTTTCTAAAAGAGACAGTAGAAAAATCAGGCCAAGCCCTTTGATATCAAAAGGATTCATTAGTGGGTTATATCTAGGATATTTATTGATTAATCTCAAATTTGAATAGGTAGTAATTAAACGTTTGGAAAGGACAATGGTCAAAAATCCTTTGCAAACTTTTAATAACAGCTATCTGTAATATCTTCCATAGTTACTATGAAGATATTATGGTATGAAAAATGTGCATACAGAAACTTTAATTAATACTAGATGCATGGAGTGCTAGTCAGAGTATATTGTGGTTACTCTAATACATGGGGCCCATTTTTTTAATGTTGGAGGTGCCTGGAATGAGGTCTGCCTTACCAAAAATTTGCTAGAATTTTCATAAGAAAGATGAATATTTTGCAAAAAAAAATTAAAAATTACAAAATAAAGAAAATAAAAAATCTCCTTTTTGGCCTAACTATATTAATTTTAATCCTGCCACTGATTAAGTTCTCACACACAGACTGCCCACCTGCTGGCTGCATTACACAAGTTAACAAATGTGTCCAGCTCAAGTGTAAGGTGACTAAAGGATGTATTTCTCTGCCCTCTGAATGGTAGAGGAAGAGATTCCTAACTATATGGAGGAACCAACTTAGTTGGGACATGGGCCATAACATCGGGATATCAAATAATGGCAAACAACTACAGTAGTACAGAAGCCGATGTGTGCCACAGACTAGACCTGTACTATGGCTCTCATCAAAGCAAGCATAAGCCCTGATATATTGGGTATACATACTATATGTGTAGGCTGTAGAAGGAAAGAAAGAAAGAAAGAAAGAAAGAAAGAAAGAAAGAAAGAAAGAAAGAAAGAAAGAAGGAAGATAGTGGGTGAGTGAATTCATAGAGCAAGTGAGTAATGGACAAGTGGGTGAGGGATGGAGAGCGCAACCAAGGGAGAGGGAGAGTGAGTGAGTTAACGACGGAGAAAGTGAGGGAGTTCGTTAGGGAGATCCAGTTAGGGGATGAGGTAGAGTGTTAGGAAGTGAGTTTTGGGGAGAGTGAGGGGATGGGGGAGCGAGGGAGAGAGAGGGAGTGAGTTAGGGACTAAGGGGTGAGTGAGGGAGCGAATTAAGGAACGAGTTAGGGAGAAAGTTAGGGATAGATTGAGTCAGTTAGGAAGTACACTAGTGAGTGAGTCAGGGAGTGAGTGAGTGAGCAGTGGGAGTGATGTGACGGAAAGATAGAAAGAATGAATGCTAAGGAAGGAAGTGAGTGAGCAGTGGGAGTGATGTGACGGAAAGATAGAAAGAATGAATGCTAAGGAAGGAAGGGGGAGGGAGTGAGGGACATACAAACTCAAGTTGGCGCCATACTTCACATCCTTGTAGACTTGCTGCAGTCCTTGGCCATGGGAACAGCAACAAATAGATAGGCCAGAAAGAGACAAAGAGTGTTACAGACAGACAGACCGACCGACCGACAGACAGACAAACAGACGAAGACAGTTCAGAGAATGAGAGACAGCTACACAGGGACACAGATAGGAAGCAAGGAACTACTCAACAGGGCTAGAATTAGCAACGGTTTTGCTTGTCGCACAAACACTACAGGGCTAAAACTAGCAACAGTTCTGGGGAGGGTTTTCCTCCATTTCCCGGACCTGCTCAACCCACTAACTCCATCACCCACTAGCTCCCTCCCTCCCTCCCTTTGTCCCTTTCTCTCTTCCTCCCGCCAAATCCTCCATATTTCCCTCCTTCCCTTCCTTCCTCCCTTCCTCCTTCTCTCCCTCCTTCCCTACATAATTCCTGCCCTCTTTCCTTTCACCCCTCCCTCCCTCACTGCCTACCTTGCTCCCTCCTTTCATCTGTCCCTCTCTCTCTTCCTCCCTCCTAAATTCCTTCCATAAGTCCCTCCCTCCATAATTCCCTCCCTCCCTCCTTCCCTCTTTCCCTTCCTCCTTCCTTCACTCCTTCCCTTCCTTCTTCCCTCCCTCCATAATCCCCTACTACCTTCCTTCGTCCCTCCCTCCCTCCATAACGCCCTCCCTCCCTTCATTTTTCCCTCCCACCCTCCCTTCATAATTCCCTCTCGCCCTCCTTCCTTTCTTCCCTCCCTCCCTCCCTCCCTCCCTCCCTCCCTCCCTCCCTCCCTCCCTCCCTCCCTCCCTCCCTCCCTCTCTCCCTTTCCTTTCTTTCTTCCATCCTTTCCTCCCTCCCTCCCACCGTTCTTTCTTACTTCTTTCTCTCCCCCCCCTCTCTTCCTTCCTCCCTTCCTCCCTCTCTCCCTAAGCCTAAGAGATACCTGTCATAACTGCAATGTAAAAATTGACAGACAGACAGAGTGTTGTTCCCCAGTTATCCCTTGATAACACATCCATACATGCAGAACATAGGCAAGTTCTAGTAGGAGACATAGTGCAAATCTAGTGTGGCCTACCTCGGCTTCCGTAACAGTAGAGTTTCACAACCCTATATCCCCCCCCCACCCCCCCCCCCCACCCCAAAAAAGGGGGGAAAATCAAGCAAGCCCACGTAGGCGCCGCCCTAAGCCCATGTGGATACACTCGCTTCAAATCTGGGCTAACCTATCTTGGTCCCAGCATTTAGCCTAGGACAAAAATGTTGTGGGCCCCATATGAACTAAGTGACATGGTTCCCACCTAATGGCTCACCTCAGAAAGCAATGCTGACTGGGTATTGATTTCATATTCTTTTTTAAGTAAGAATAATAATCATAATTTTCCAAATTTCTTTTGATATCAGTTCAGATGGCCCATTTTAAGTGCCAGCATTAACTCTCCATTAAATTACATGTTGATTCTACAAAATACCATGAAAATGATTAAATTAACAGAAATTGCAATTTTTGCTGGTGTTTTGAATGGTATCTATTAATATATTCCACTTTAGTGCACTGGTAATTAAACGTTTGGAAAGGGCAATTGGTAATTGTCTTTTTACGTTTTTAAACGTTTAATGGCTGTTATCTATGATATAAACTGCAGCTAATATACACATTTCCTGATATAAGCAGGTGCATGCACAAGTACTTAAGTGAATATTCAGTGCACATGATGTACTTTTATGGCCGAATGGAATAAACAATACTAATTATGATTTTCTAAACTTAGAGTCAGCTGTTCAGGCAGACAAGGGCCCAGAAATCTATTTATAGCTGAAAACTTCAACTATCTGTTGTATCCACAAAAATGCATAATAATTCCCGAAAAAAACAATGTAAATAATCGAATGGGCCCTCTTGTATCATAGATAGATAACATCAAGGCTACATTCAAGAGATCTATTAATTTATTGCAACTTTAGTGCACTGCTAATTAAACGTTTGGAAAGGACAATTACCAATTGTCCTTTCCAAACGTTTAATGGCTGTTATCTATAATATAAGCTGCAACTAATATACACATTTTCTGGTATAGACATCTGCATGCACAGGTACTTAAGTGAATATTCAGTGCACATGATGTACTTTTGTGGCCAAATGGAATAAACAATACCAATAGTGATTTTCTAAACTTAGAGTCAGCTGTTCGGGTATGCAAGGGCCCAGAAATCCATTTATACCTGAAAACCTCAAACATCTGTTGTATCCACAAAAATGCATAATAATTCCCCAAAAAACAATGAAAATAATAGAATGGGCCCTCTAGTATCATAAATAGATACTATCAAGGCTACATTCAAGAGATCTATCAATACATTCCAAATTTAGTGCACTGGTAATTAAACGTTTGGAAAGGACAATAATCCATAAGGAAATTCCATCACCTAGGTTTCAAAGCATCCTAAGTAATGGAATAATGATGCCCAAGTGCTGAAAATTGGTGTACATACTCTTCATAACATGGAAAACAATAATTGACATAGATTTAGATAAATTATTGGGATTTAATTTTCACTATTTGACACTCCCAAAAGATAGACTTAAGTGAGAATGTGCCATTATATGAAGGTTTATGTAGCCGTATTTGTAACCAATATGTCACAGCAGTACAGCCATATAGAACACGCAAAAAGTTTCAAGGCTACTAAGGACGATTCAATTTCAATACAGAAGGACAGCCTCTAAAAGGCTATCCCCACTCTCTGATCTCCTACACTACTCCATTATTCATATACAGCACAATTAATGCAGACAGAGACAGATAGGGCGTCATAAAGCAGCTCCAATACCGGCATCAAATAACATCCACTGTCTAAGGAATGGCAGTGGGTTAGCAGGGTGAGTCTGAATGAAATGTGTACCATATGGTCTGAATATACATAGACAAGGGCCCATGGCCAGAGGGTGTTTTGGTATTGTTCCCCCCTCAGTGTGGCAGGGCCTGCAGCTTCGTGGGATACTGCCCCAGCCCCACCAAGGGGGGAACGATACCAAAAATCTTCTGACCATGGGCCTTTGCCTTTATTTCATGGTTTTTATTCATGCCTGTAAGAAGCAATCAAAACTAATCAAAGCAGTCAAATATCAAGTGGAGCCTCACCATCTCATATGTCACTGTTGTGGAGGACAAACAGGGTGATACATATCTGCCAATGTAATGACTGTTATTTAGTGGAGGGGAAGCATATTCAGCTGCTGTTCTCATTAATAATATAATTATGGATATCTAGAGGAGCAGATATCATCTTTTGTAATCTAGATACTCTGAAGGATAACCAAATGCTAGACTACTCAGACAAACAAGGGCAAGTGTAAATGTTTTGGGAAAAGGGAATTAGGATCACACATATAAACACAGGTCTCAGTGTGATGTTCACTAATTGATAGACGGATTCTCTCTTAAGTGCTCCCCAAACTGTGAAGTGTCCAAGTACAGACCTGTGGTTAACATTACGACGACTTGGCATGTCACCCCATCATTCACTCTCCCTCAGCCTGATCCCAGCCCTTTCAGTGCCATGTCCTACCCAGTACTAAATCATTAACCATCTACCCTGGAATGGGTGTGTTTAAAGAAAAGGCTGTCATGATAAAGAGGAAAAAAGCCTTAACAGTAAGATAAATACCCTTCCACATGACAGTGTGTTTGTGTGAAATGCTTTGATTTGTGCAAAGGGGACAAAGGGAGGTCTCACAATGGTTGACTGAATGGCTTTGATATAAAACTTCCTTTTCGTCACTGAAATGGCAGAATTCTCACATTTTGTAAAGATGTCAATGGTAAGAAATGTCTTGTGATAATGGAAATGCCTTTCGGTGCATTCACATTTTATCCAATGAACAATATGTGATTTTGTTGCCTTAACTTCTAGAGAAAGACACTGCCTTCACTTAATCTGAGTGTGGCTTCAACCAAGTAGGCACAGAACATTGAATCAACATTGATATCTAGTTGCGAATGTTGATTAGAATTAATGTTGGTTCAACATTGATTCATTGTTGAACTGAACTTTGTGCCCGCTGGAAGCTACTGTTGAAACACCTTTGGTATGATCAAAATATTAATGAAAACCTAGTCACTATGAACCCTCAAGATGTGACCCGAGATGTCACTCTTTAAACAGTTCTATAAGGAAGGTTAGATACAATGTGCCTCCTTTGTCAATGTCTACACATATCATTTCTATCAGTGATGTTAATGCCCAGAACAGACCATGAGATGTAAATACCTAGTGCCAAGTATGTGTTGTATTTGTGTGTTTTCCATTTGCTTTCCAGGTGTGAAGGCGAGTCATAGAAAATACTTGAGCTGAGAGAAGTTAGCATTGTGTTCGGTTGTCAGGGTTGATATTGCAGTGCACAGTGTATGAAATATCGTAATGCACAGAGAATGGAAACGTGTGGAAAAATGTGTGTTCTAATGAATTCCATAATGTATAGTTTCTGTATCAGGTCATTTGTTATTACTGTAATTACGTCTGTTTGTTGCTTCTAACATCAAAACCATGTACTGCTAGACAAGGGAAGGAACAATAATTATTATGTTTCCTCATGTTTGCTGTCATAAAAGGGTCGTTATATTAATCATGATAATAAACACGTAATAAGGGTTACACTTAAGTATCCTTTTTTGAATATGACATTACTTCTTCAGAAAGAAGGTAGCGAAATCCAATAGAATATTCATTTCAAACACTTGAGACTTGAGAGAACAAAGTTGTACCATGCCATATTGGTCACACACAGCGAGGAAAGCACTGCTCATTGTCTGGACTTCGACCAACTTGATGTGTGAGTGTAATACATTTTAATAAATCGCCTCTAATGAGACACAGGTCTCCTATTCTACTATCTTTGTGCTATTGCCACATCACTTGTGTACCCATAATCAAGGGAATCAAGAGTCAAAGATCCCAGGTGTGGTATCACGTTTAGTACCATAGACAATCCCAGTGCTATGTGTTACCACACTCCTCTCTCTCTCTCTCTCTCCCTCCCTAACCCTTCCATGATGTCCTGTTTGTCTGCAACCAACAGAATGTCAACAAAGTTGGTCTGCAAAAGCGATTGAGGCGTTGTCCACAACCACCTCGAATAAGGCATACACAGGGGGACTTAAGGCACTGTGACGTGGGTTTGAGTGTGTTAATGATCAACTTGGCTAGGTTTTGGGAAAGATATTGTGAACGTCACAGGTTCCATGACAATTCTCAAACACTTTATAATTTATAAGGGACCCACAGACAATGCGTAGCACAATGTTTTGTAACATGCAGCTGAAAAAAACCAATTCTACCCAATCCCTATTCCCGCTCATCCAACTTTAGACTCACAGAGTTCTCCTGATGAAATGAGTTGACCTTTGTAGTCCCCAAGATGGCCCCTTGAAAGGTCATCTGCTGGTTCCTACAAGTTGCCAATCTCCAGTACCAGCACAAATCCTTTCATGTTATTCCCCTAGCAGGTGGCAACAAGGGGCATTGGTCTCGCATAGCAAGGACCTTTGCAGAAGGATGCTGCCAGTGGGTAGCTTTAATGTAGGGAAATATCTACAGCGATGATGGTAGCAGATGTCACTTGTCCACTACAGGGCGAACCATGATAAGGGCCTCCTGGTTCTGCATCTGTCCTCTTTTCTAGCCTGTTTTTTTTCTATATCACATACCCTACATTACAGTGATGTCATTTATTCAGAACAAGTTCAAGATTTCCAATAGAGAATATCCCTACTCTCCCTTGTCTTCTTTTCCTTCTCTCGTTCGATATATTTCCCATCTGGCTCCGGAGAATCCATTGGTAGTTAACTTTAAGTTTCTTCTTTTTGGCACAGCTTATAAATGCCAATGTGGACCTGTCTCTACACTGCAAAAAAGGTGCTTAGATCCTAAACACAATCCTAAACACAATCCTGCCCCGTATTTGTCCACACAATATATTCCTAAACATGTTTAGATCAATAATATGTTTAGCTCAGTGCTTAGAAATTTATGTGTTTAAATCAATGTGTTTAGAAGAATGAAGTGTTTAGAATTCAAGAGTTTAGCATATTATTGTGTTTATACATCAAGTGTTTAAGGATGAAGGTGGTGTGTCTAGAGGCATTTAGATTATTATTATGTTTAGATACTGATATTTGAATAAATTACTAATTTCTTTTGTTTCCATATATATATAAGTCTCGAAGAGACTTCTAGCAGTCCCCCCCCCCCTGAGCCAATATACATGCATCACTATTTCACATAGGCCTCTACTTTAACATAGACACAACCTTGAGTCAATACAACAGACCTTTAGGGAAAATAATGCTTTATCCATTCCTAGAGTTCTTAAAACAGGTGTCTATGTAGCAGATGTAACTTTATTGCATCGTGATCATCGTTAAGTAGCATTCTACCCTTGAAGCCTACAATGTGTATTATTATCCTTTTGTATCCCATGAAATTTAAATTAATTTACTCAGATTTAAGCACTTTTAGAACAGCAATAATGTGGGTTGTGGTTGTAGAATCTACAGTCAACCACAGAGCTGCCATCTGATATGTGTTTGATATACTATGATCTAAACACTACATGTTTACATCCTAAACACCAATTTTCAATACTGTTTAAATACTAAACATCTAAACATATTCAACATAAATGTTTAGGTGTTTAGAATAAAAGTGTTTAATTCCTAAACAAAAGGATTCAAAAACACAAACCTAGTAAAATGTTTAGACTTTAAACATGTTTAGACCTAAACATGTTTAAAACCTAAGCACCTTTTTTGCAGTGTACAGGTTCGCGATGTGGGGCGTTAACACATACCCACCGGCCATAGTCTAAATGCCTGTCTCTACTCCTGATATCGGTACAATTAATACAGACAGATACAGATGATATGATATGTTCTATGGCTGCTCCCACATGGGCATCACATAACATCCAATATCTAGAGTATGACAGAGGCTGAGTGGGGGAGACTGATTGGAAAACATCTCATGTTGGCAGCTCTGCTACTATGGCAATATGAATATCAGCCGCATCGCTGCATTATCCAGCCTGATTCATTAAAAGTAATGTACTTTTTGTTGTTTGAGATCCCACGTCTGAGATGACTGGCATTTTCGAAGTAATTTGAGGTATATATGTTGTGGCACAACTGTTCTCTATGGCATAGCCATATCGCATATTTTCTATTAACACAGCGCTTTAACCCTTTAAGGCCGACCAAAAATTTCTTTTTCTGGTGATGAGGGCGAGACATTTTCACAGGAGCTTCCCCTAGGGCCGAGCCTTTGCTGGTTCCCATAGAGTTATGTCGACTATAGTCGATGCTCGGCCAGCCATGGCGTCGACTATAGTCGATGCTCGGCCAGCCATGGCGTCGACTATAGTCGATGCTCGGCCCTAAAGGGTTAAAAGGCTGGTTGCTTTTTTGTGTAGTATAATGGTATTTATGCTTATGTAGGTGTACAGTAGGTGTATAGTATAGAATCTACTTCAGGTGTACATTTTAGTGCGGGTAGACGGTAGAAAATATTTTCAGTGATCCAAGTTATAAAACACCTAAATCAGTAGTGTAGGAGATCAGGGTGTGGGGACAGCCCTTTAGAGGCTGTCCTTCTGTATTGAAATTGAATCGTCCTTAGTGACATTGCTACCCATTGTGGATTCTATACATACTGCTGCACTGTACTTGAGAATGCCAGTACTTGACATGACGTATTGGTTACAAATACGGTTACATTTTATGGGTAATGAGCGACAAGTTTAGAACTTGTATCTTGGGGAGCGCCTGTCTTCAGTACTGGTTAATGGTGCTTGATAAGGGCAATGGTTGATCATTAACACAATCAAACCCACGTCGCAGTGCCTTTATTCCCCCGTGTATGCTTTATTACAGGTGGTTGTGGACAAAGCCTCATCAAACATTTGCAATATCAAACTGATCACAACCCTTCCAGCACAATGTTCTACCTAATATCTTAATCATTTACCACCTAGGGACGGTTGTGTTTGATAAATGAAATAAACACTGGCTGAAAAGGTGAGATAAATACCCTGCCCATGACAGACTGTGTGTGTGAAATGTCTTGAATTGGACAGAGGAAACAATGAGAAGTCTGACAATAGCTGAGCGAATTGCTTTAAACAGCTTCTTTTTTCGTTTCTTTAATTACATCATTGTATTGTTACATTTTGTAAAGATGCCTTTGGTAAAAGTTACTATTTGATTATGGAAATGGATTTCTGGGGCTCAGATTTCATCAATGAACATTACTGCAGCCTGTTTTTACTCGAGCTTGATTCATGTCCAGACAGTATTATTTCGGGGACAGACCCTGAATTCACTGAGTGACATTGTGTCTTGAAGCTACTGTTGGATGATTTTTAAAATCAGTAGAATATCAGTAAATTAGTCAAATATGCCTCATACGTGGATTACTGCCACATATATATTATGCATTCCCAGTATAATGTAGCTCTGCACAGTCCATGGGATGTAAAAGGCCAAATTACAAGACTGCAGTGTATTTATGTGTCTGCATCTGCTCTGCCAGTGTGTAGGTATGAAGTATGCCTAGCCTAATTGAGTTGTGAGAAGTGAACATTGTGGTTGATTATCTCGGATTTTGCTCGGTGTAGCGACTGGGAAGCTATTACATTGTACAAAATGCCACCGTGTACATCCAGTGAAGGGAATAAATGTCAGTTCTTATCCTAACCTCCTTTTGGGCGAGCCAATAATTTTCATGGGTTACAGGCTCTGAATTTCACACGCCATGGAAGGTCATGTTTTGCCACCAAATTGGTTATCCAAAGTAAAAAGTATAAGCTCTAAAAACAGGTATTATACATCCTCTTGAGTAGATACTGAAGAAGCTTTCTTGTATTTCCTTCCCTTTTGTTGCGTTTCTCATTGTTCAAATGAAAAAAATAAATGTGTGGATGAAGGCTTATGTCTTGACGTTAAAATAAGGAGGGTTAAGAAGGAGGGTGGAGAAATTGTTACGATATTTGCGGTCACAAGTTCACCTATAGTTTCATCTAGCTAAGATTACTATGCTAACAGCAAACGATCGAGGTTGTAATGAAACCCCTTTGTGTAATGATTTTGCTGATGTCAATGAACTAGGAACAGCTCTCCTCGTCCAGGCTATAGTTTCAAAGAACTTTTGTATGCTTCCCCTACAAAGGAGGCAAAGGCAAAAGGCAAAGATCACAGGACGGGTGTTGGGTAATACCATGGACAAACCCCTCTCCTATTTGCTTCTTTAGACCACCCATTTCCCTTTTAAACATCCTCTGTAATCTCCTGTTATGTGGTCATACTACAAACTGTCTTTACATCCTACTTTGCAAAGGAAAAGGTTACACCTTGCTCACAATCGTCTCTCATAATGCATTTTATCATTACAGATGGCGTGGTAAGATAGGCAAAGAAACAGGAAGCTATGGTATCATCAGTGCAAGGCCATACCCCAGTAGGGGGAAGGGTTATATTGTAAGATTAGAACATGTAAAAGCGGAGTAGAAGGAGTGAAAGTCAGGGGATGGGACTAATTGGGAAGGATCAGCGTAGTTGGACTTCAGAAACGAATTGCCAAATCTCAGTTGACATGTCAAGTTGCAGGTATCTTGTATGGAGAGCTGCTGACAAAACATAGCACAGCAATAAAGGTTCAGATATTCCCTGACATTTCTGCAGCATGCAGATAGAAAGTGCCACCCTATCCATGCCTGTCCCCACTCCCCACTCCCCACTCCCCACTCCCCGCTCCCCGCTCCCCGCTCCCCACTCCTCACTCCCCACTCCCCGCTCCCCACACCCTAGACTCACAGATTCCTCCTGATGGAATGAGTTGACCTTTACCGGCTGAAGGTGGCCCCCCTACAAAGGTCATCTGCTGGTTCCTACAGGTTGCCGATCTCCAGAACCAGGACAAATCCTCTCACGCCTTTTCCCACCAGGTGGCAGCAGAGGGCTATTCAGCAGACATGGGAGGGATTTGTGCAGGAGATTGGGGCCAGTGGGCATCCTGAGTGTAGGCAAAGACCCGTGCGGGTGATGGTGGTGGTTGTCATTTTGCCCACCAAAGGCTGAATCCTCTAAGAGCCTGTTTGGTTTTGCATCCTTCCTGCTTCCATAATATTATTCTCCTACTTTCCTGCTGCATGCTCTCATCCACCACCACCTACATGATTCTTCCTCCCACCCCTCCCTACCCCTGGTTCCCAATTTTATCATAATGTCCCTGCCATTCCGCACTGCTTCGTTACTTGCCTTCTTGCTGCCTTTTAGCCCACTTCTTCCATTATAGTGTTAAAAGGCAGTGCTGGAGTAATACTTGAGAGAGATATTCAATCAAAAAACAATGTCTACCAAATGTATATTTCTTACATTTTTGCCAATCCTCTACCCGCATACCCTGACCATTAATTTACATCATATATTATATATCTGCACTAACAAACTCACAATACAGCAATATAGATTTGACTGCAGTTTTGATGTGAAATAAGACATCTGGGCTGAAAGCCAACTGCAGTTACATCGGCGTAGACATGGGGCTTGGGCTGGAGCCATCAAATTCTATATAACACACCTGTTGATATTACACACATGGTTGTCAATGCTGCATTACCTGACATGACAGCATGTATCATTCATGTGAAAAAGGAAAGGTGTATTTCGGGTTTCCAGATGTCTTCATGGGGATTTCATGACTACAGTCACTACCCATATCAAGCATCAAGGTTACTGAGGACGATTCAATTTCAATACAGAAGGACAGCCTCTAAATGACTGTCCCCACTCCTGATCTCCTACACTACTCCATTATTCATACGCAGCACAATTAATGCAGACAGAGACAGATGGGACGGTATAAAGCTGCTCCAATACCCGCATCAAATAACATTCACTGTCTAAAGAATGTCAGTGGGTGAGCGGTGTAAGACTGATTGAAAATAATATTGTGTCTGCAGCTTTTTTTTTTTTACTAATATGGCAGGACGGATGCTATTCGGAAGCTTCTCTCCGTTATGCTTTCTTTTACGAACTGAATACTGTACGAAAGCTTTGGATTCTTTCCGTGATGATATGGTTCATCAGTGGTACAGTTCTCATTCTATTATGTCTAGAATAGTTCTGCTGTATTATTCGTATAAGATATAGGTTCCTACAGGTTGCCTAGGCTAGTCATGATTATGCCCAAGTCATAAAAAGGTAGATAACTTAGCCTCATGTCAAAGCGCCAACCTATTTGGGTATCTCATGATAAAAGAGATAAAAAATTGATGCAAAAAGGTTGGTTTGATGGTGATGTACCGGGCCACCACAATAAAAGGAATAAACCGTTATGGGTACATAACAAAAAAAATATATAAATAAATAAACAATAAAATGATAGACCCTCTTCCATGACAGTTTGTGTGTGTGAAATGTGTTTGGTGCGAGAAGGCAGAGCTACCTGACAATTTTGGAGTTAATGAAGTGAAACGGTGCTGCACTCAAAGGAAATTCTTCTGCACAGTTAAGTTGTTGCATGCATTTTGCTGAATTGGATTTTTCCAGTGAACAAAACTAAGGACTGGTTTTGCTCATATCGCCTTCTTTAGCGTCTGGCAGGTAGAAATTGACAGGTGTGGCTCAAACCTTGTGCTGAAATTGCGGATGTGTTTATTTTGCATGGACATTATTACATTTATGCCTGGGGGCTAGATAATGAAGATAGAATCGTTTAGGAAAAGTACATGCTATTGTCTGTCTCATGTGTAGCTACCTACATCATTATAATGCATGTACATGCATACCTTATTGGGATAAAATCTAACTCACAACGGACTTTCACAGATAAAAAGTCTGCATTGTATTTCTGTAATTCACTCTCGCTGCGTGAATGTCTGGCACATAATATAATATTCAATTATTCGTTCTCCAAAGGGCATGCGTAAGGTGCAATATGTGGATGGTTATAATATTGGATTATGTTGGGCATGCATATCTCTAATTCTCGTTATATTATATTCCCCATTGTAGAATAAAGTCAGCAAACCATAAATCTAATCATGTGAAAGAGAACTATAATCATTTTCTGAACAAAAAAATGATATCATACACGTACAACCTTCTAAACCATAGTATGCTTAACCCCAAAATAAAGCAAAACTGTATTGCAAAATATATTACCAATTCCCCTCTTTCATAGTTGCGGATCAGTTTAACCATGGTAATAGATTAATATGTGATATGTATACAAACAACAAAAGTGTTCTACTCTTAGTGTCACATTACATTTTTTTTAAAGAAAAGCACTGCATCTAACAGCTTCAGGTTTATCCAACCGTTGAAATTTAAATAGGTATACGGGCGCCCTCTATGCGCTCATTCCCTAAAGTCTAATATGTCAGTGTATAGCAAGCAAACTGAATTGGATAAATGCAGAATTGCCTTGGTACTATTTCAGATTCCCTTTGTTTCTTCCTTATCAGTCAAACAGGAACATGTAAGATGTGTATACAAAGGCCCATGCCCCAAGGTTGAAATAATTAGAGTGTCTGAGGCAAATGGAGGAGCAATAACGTAGGTAGTGATGTAGACAATTGACAGTCCATTAGGGAGAGTTACGTTGGAAGAGTTTCTACAGATTAAGTTCCCTTTGTAATAACTCACCTTGACACTATAGATAAGAACAATCAGTCAATGCTGTGTGGTTTTGTGTCACATTTGAGATTAGGAATTGGAGAAGTTCTATTTTAACTATACTGACAAGGACACACATGGAGGTGGGAGCCTTGGGGTTTGAATTTCTGAGGTGTATGAGCCGCTTACTAACAGGAAGGATTGGGTTACATACATGACATATGAGATGGAACATGTAGGGCCTACAAGATTACGCAGTAGCAATATACTGGATTTAATGCATGCATGTGCATCGTTTTCAACGTCTAATGCGCATGCACGTTTTGTACGTTTAATGTGTTAAAATCCCATGATTGCATAAACCATCTTAATTAAACCCCTACGTGTTGGGTTTAAGATGGTTTAAAGAATGCAGCAAATGAGTTAGTTAGGTAGGTCATGTCAAGAGGTACATGCACTTAAAGAAACCCAAACTTCATGCTACATGGATCATTACAGACAAGGGAAGCAATTCAAAGGGTATATGTGTAGATGGGGCAAGGAGAAGCAACATTCTTAATGCTTTTGGAAGCATGACTATTGGCTGTTTTAACCTTATACTTAGTTATACATATTACAGTCCATGTGCGTGAGTGTGTACATAAAGAACATGTTAGATTGCGGGTGGGTGATTGTGTAGGGCTTTGTACCCAGTGTGTGTAGGGTGCACCTCTCATTAGGCATCCAACTTAGGCCTGCCACAAGCTAATTTGTGCACCTCAAAGAAACCCAAAACCCTCTCAGTGACATGCGAGCCAGCCAGGTAACATGCCACCCATTTCCTTAGAGGCCAGGATAGTTAAAGGTGTGTTTCAGGTTAGGTGACCTTGAGCAAAGCATGCTTCATCCTAATTGTTTTAGCCAAAGTATCTTTTGTAGTTTGCTCTCTTTTTTTTGTATTTTGCAGATAGTGAGAAAATCTGATAATTAACATGATATGAATGCAACCACCATTATCAATAGTAATTCAACATACACAGTTGCCTTATTATAAGTTTAGTTGAATAGTTTAATGTGTTCAAACTGTCAATGCTGATAACAGGAACTTCGCTACGCTCATACAGCATGCCGTTGGTATTGTATGTATACCACAATGGTATGCTATAATATCACAAGGAAAGCTAATCAAACACACCTTTAATCGGCCAAAGCCCTGACAGTTCCATAAATCACTACATATTATGGGTGTTTTCATCTGTGAGGGAGGAATGAAGAAATGCGATAAATTCTTACCTGAGGCTGGGAAGAAGAGACTGAAGCACATCAGCAGTGGCACGCCTGGGAACAGGGAAGTCATGGTGCCTGCAAGTAGAAAGAATTTATGTTATCACCTACCATAAGATATAATAATGCAGTTGAGATTTTCAGTAGGCCTGATTATATTTCATGTTTCCCATTCTATAGTTTTATTTTCTAATCATTGTGCTTCCCAACTACATTTTGACTATGTTACCGGTTGGAACACTTAACACTCAACAGTCATACTGGATCAAATGTGCCAGATTTGGTCACACACTAAATACATGTATTTGTACACAATGTAACCAACATAATGATAGCTAGCGTAATTGTACTCAATGCATGACTATCATTTGTTATCTTCTATAACATTAGGTAATCCCAATTTCTAAGATGATATTGGGGTTTCCAGTAAAAGGAGGGAAGGGGTTTGCACAGATTGAGTCAACTTCGACCAGATACTTGACAAATCCATATTGCAGTGGTCAAAGGTGCAAAGGGGGCAGTTGGCCAACCCGAAAGAGCGTTGCTTAGTAACAGCACATGTTCTGACCACTCACAACCCTTCTTACATCGTCCCTTTGGTCAATGAGTGCTGCCATGTCCGATTCTCTTGCAGATTTTACTGGGCATGCAATCTACATGGTATGTTCATAGATAGGCCTGCGTTTCTCCAGGTGGTATATAATATTAATATATCATATAATTTATCTATGATGTTCAGTAACAAGGAATGACGAAAAGATCAGCAAACAGATGAATCCGGTCAAATACATGTATATAACTATAACATATTCCAGACTTAGAAAATGACATATCAAAGAATAATGATACATTTTTCTTGTACTTTCTTTTACTTCTTTCTTTTCAAATGTAGTCGATGTAAGATAATGAAGTGATGCTCTATATACATTTGGCTACTATAATGGAAATTGAGTAGCTTTCTGTCATTCATTGACAAGATAAGTTGCAAACACTTTTTAATTTTGCTTGAATGGAGAACAGAGTGTAAACCATAGTGAAAAAACACTAGCGAACAAGTTAGGACGACGCACCGCGAAATAGTTGGTTAAAACTTGGTGAGCCATATCACCTGGTCAGCAATGTGACCTCTGGCTAGGAACCGGAAGTTAAGGCTTTGAATCCCAGCAGCCATCACTCATCCCTCACTGCGCATGACAAGCGGCCATTGTGGCTGGTGGGCGATAATAGCCGTAATCGGCGGCCGCCAGCCCCACCGGAAGTAGCCGGCAGAGCGGAAGTTACCAGGGGAGAAGTGGCGTGACGTCACAGGGACGCGGTCATGAATGATTGAGGACGGAAGGACGTCTCTGTGTCACTAGCCAGTGCAACCTTTGTAAAAACTTCAACTTTTCTCAAATTGTCGTTTCACTGAGTGAGTTCTAAAAGGGTACAGACAGATGGTCGATTTCCATACCTCATTCAGTTGTACACACAAAAAAAAGAGAGAGCTTTGTCGCAAAAAATCTGACAAAAATGATCTGCTATAAATCAGTCATAGCTATGTGGATGTGTCTGGGTTTGTAAAGTACCGTATCATCACTTTCTAACACGTATTATTATTATTATTATTTGATTAATTTTGTCATCAATATGTTTAACAATTTAAGGGCAACGACGTGATTTTAATGCATTAAATACTGTTAAAGGCACTACGTTGTTTTATTGGCATGAATAACGCATAAATGCACCCATGGCGAGTATCTAACCATGCCATTGAGTGTTACACATGGCATTATGCAAACCAGCACAGAGAAAAGAAACAGCATCAAAAGGGAATCCAGCTTGCCTCAAGAATGACTCCCTTCTTTAGGGGAGCCCATGTCCTTATGTGACTCCCTAAGGTGGGTCAGGGAACTATATATAATGTGACTCCCCCAGGTGACTCTCTTAACTTACTTAGGGAGTCACCTAGGCTCCCAAAGAGGGGAGCCATTCTGGAGGCAACATGGACTCCCTTTTGACGCTGTTTCTTTTCTCTGTGAATATATATAGCACTGTTGGGTTAGTGCTGAGCTGGTGCATCAGGATGAAAAGTGAGCATGAACCGTGCATGAGGATGCCATATACAGTATTTTTGCACTTGAATGAACCTACTTTGAAATACGACTATAATCATGTTAGCTAAATCATTTCAACTTCAGAAGCCCCTAAATATCAGAAGTCAGCAGCGCATATTACTAATTTCATAACACGTAGGATTATTGACCTCTGAAAACCTCCCTCTCATTCCAGAACTCTCCCTATTTTAGACGCTAAAGGGTCCTACTTTCGGTTTTCCTTACTGTCTGTAAGATTCATGGCGGAGTACCATACTACCCGAAGATGGTCCTTCCATCACATCTGTCTTCATATGGACACCATGTTGCCTAGCAACCGATGGCGTCATCATTGCCGTGCATGCGCAGGAGCAACCCTCCGAAATGAGGGTTAGCTTTCGGGGTCACATGATGGCTGCATGGGCAGATGACATTCGGGAATAAAACCGGGAGTTTGTCTTTTGCTGGGAACAGCGGGCAGGGGTTAATAAGACGGAGGAAAATGATGCTTTTTATGGTGAGTCTGGACGGCTGGCAATCGCACCGAGCAGGATTGCAGGCTTTCCTCAAATGTTTCTGCGTGGTTTTGCTCGTAATTGGTTCCTCTCCATTGGTGAGGGTTGGGGCCATGGTACTGTGACCTACCGGGTTATTTTATGGGAAGAAAAGGGATGTCTGTAAGGGACCATTGCAAGGTGACCAGCATTGACGTCTGGACAATAGATATAATATTAATATACTAGACAGGATAAACCAAATAATTTGTATGGCCAATTCAATATGTCTGTTATCAGAAATAATTTTCTATTTCAGATTATTTTGCTACACTTATGAAAAGGATGCAATCGAAGAAAGACCTCTGCATGTCATGACATCTTGCAGCTCTGGGGCTCGATTCATAAGTTTGTACGATTTAGAGGGCTATTTTACTGCTACGACCAGTGCTGATCGTCCAGGGGTCATTTTATGCTATGGCTACGACACCTGGTGAACAGTTGTTAGATGGAGAAAAATAAGCACACATACGACCAGCTTATATCATACGACCAGCTTATATCAACAAAATCGTAGAATGCTGTCGTACAAAAAAAGGGGTGCATTTCACAAGAAAATTGTAGCAAATTTCTCATCTACCTAATTGTACAGAATACCTGTATAAGGTCGTTTTAAGGGCAAAAATGCCCATTGCACAATAGATGGCTGAGACAGCCTCTGAAGTCATCTCAGCCATCTAAAAATTCTTTAATAATGGTTTGTTTTGTACCAAACTAAGATGTTATGTCTGATATTGACATGTAGATCACCTTGTGAGAATGTGTGCCTCATAGATTCACAATATTACCCATTTTTTGAAAATCATTATTTAACTATTTACCCCTAAATCATAGTATGTGTAATATTCTTCTGTCCTTCTACAATACAGTAATTTATTTTTAGATTACTTATTGTTACAACCACCCTTTGCTGGGTAGTGGTATGATTATGTTATGGTCATGTGTCCTATGATTTCATTGTGAAATGATATCAAATTATCTGTACTACAGCCTTGTATGATGCCTTGACTACTACCTGAAAAAAAACACGATTTGCCCTGTTTTCCCTACAGACATGATTTTTTTGTGGTCGTAGCCTTTCTGAGCTGTCGTACATTGTTATGAATCGAGCCCCTGGGTATGATATTCATGATAACTTGAAAATATATTTTGCATCAACTCCTCACAAGATTGTTTCTTGGATAATAACTTCTAGAGATATCGTCTAGACTCGAGTTTCACATCTTCACCAACATGGTTTGTATCTTGTATTATTGAGAATGACTTTAACTGATTAAATTTACAAAACCGCCATTTTGTTACTCAGACTTACAAACCCAGGACTATCTGTGCGCAGTGGAGATGTATAATCTTCACCGCGGCGCATTGTCGCCCCCTGCTGGGAAAGTACATAATCATAGGGTATACACCCCCACCTACAGGGTCTCACCTTTATTAATTACTACATCCACCAACTACTTCCCACAATCCTATACTCCATACACATACCTCGTCCATTCCAACTTTACCTACCCGACCACCTACACCTCCAATTTTGGTCTCCGACAACATCCATTGTCATCCAGTCGCGAGTGACATTTTTAACAGGTATTTCACACAAACTCGACAATACATGACTACACCATAACCATACTGTAAGTGTGACACAGACAGTACACAGACACTGTACGTATTTTACGAGTAAAGTTGGAATTACAATGAGCACACGGGCACGTCCAAACACACGCGCCCGCGTGGCCGCCCTGACCGCAAGGGAGAGGATAAGGGTTACTATGAACACTCCATACAATGAGGTCGATAGTGAGATTGGCCTACGGATACCATCTCAGCTCCCTCTTGACGTGGATATTATAAATCATATACCCAATGCCCGGTCAACACCGCGCCCAGGGGCCACGCCACTGGGCCAGCACCAGGTCAACAGCACCAGAGTCGACGAGATAGAGAGGGACATGTTAGACATCAAGGACGAGGTGAGGGGTGTGAACCAGAGACTGGACCAGTTAATCCAGGCTCAATACCAGAAGCTCCTCATGGAGGAGGAGCACAAAAACACACCATACAACATGTCACATCAGTCAGCGGGCAACGGCACGGCGGGGCCGGGGCAGGCAGTTGGGCAGTCCCGACAACAACACACCTGTCACGGCCACAGTGCACACGTCCCCTCAGCAGCACCCTCACACAGGCCCGCAACGACGAGCCTACACAGGTACACAACAGGTCAGCACCGACAACACAGGGTGGTTGTACAGTCCCCACAAAACGATGAGGATATACGGATGTACGACTCCTTTGGAGACAAGCTCCACCCCCTGGGGCACACAGGACGCCACCAGGTACCACGATCCAGGCTCCCACGGCAGGAGCAGGCCCCGCCGCAGCAGCATCGGTACACAAACTACAGGGCGGAGGCACTGAGAGCAGCACCACACACCTACAGGAGGAGCACTCAACGCCTCGACAACACGCGACACTCACCTCCACACACGGCGCCACGATTGCGGGAGCAGTCAGCCGTGGAGGGTGTGTTACCACCAGCCAGACAGCTACGCCGTCAGCAGAACCATGACGGCTACGTCGACGAGCAGCTACGCCAGGAGGACTTCCGCATCCCCCCCACAGATGGTAAGGCAAACATCATCACGAGTCTGTTTACACACAAGTTGATCCATAAGCCATATATGTTCGTAGACAGGGAAGGGGCAACCACCATCAGACAGAAGCTAGATAACAGAAGTCACCTGACAGCACAGGAGCAGATTAACGGTATGATAGCATTGTTAGAAAAGCCAAAAGCATACAACCAGGCTGATCATCCATTTATTATGAAGCATCTACACGAGGTCAGTGTGGATAGCATGTGTAGGCATTGGCCCAACGTCAGGAAGTGGACACAGTATGTATGGGACTCAGTAGAGGCACAAGACTGTACATGGGAAGACAGGGAGTTCATTCAAGACGCCAGGGTGAGGCTGTCTTTCACGGGCCCTGTACCAAACACGAACAGTCAACCAGCCACGGGTCACGAAACCACATGTCAGGCATTTAACGCCGGGCACTGCAGACACCCAGGGCAGCACACCGAGGGAGGCACCATGCAGCTACATGTGTGCTCTTACTGCCTGTCAGTGGGTAAGAGATCAGTGCATCCATACGAGGAATGCAGAAAACGCCGCGGCATCCCCCACCCAATGCAGGCGGCGCGTACAGGCCGCGGCTATCAGCAACAACAGGGCGCGCAGCAACAACAGCAGAAGCCACAACAACAACAACAACCCAACTCGGCAAAAAACGGGACGGGGGCCCCGTGGTCCCAATAGGGGACGCCGGAGCCCCGCACACCGCCCGCACACAGCACAGTAACGACGTCGGGACACACGTAAACAAGCCCCGCCCACTACACGTGCTCGACCCACGTGCGCCAGTGTTTGTAAACACGACTGGTGCCACGGGCGCGGCATCCTGCACAGAAACCGATGACGTCACGGCACCGCGCGGAGCACGTGACCACAACCAACATGGCGGCGCCCACACGACCGCCATGGATTATGACTTTCTCCCACACAATGCAGGCGCAGACAACGCCCGCACGCAGCCAATTCAACAAGACACAAATACAAACACACAAGGACATTGCAAAGAGTCGTCAGCGGGTACACAGACGGCACAGCACCGCCCGCAGCCAGCACACAGCGGCCACACACACACCGACAACGGCGCAGCACAACCGGTGGCAGCGCACGGTGTGGACTTCAAGGCGATCAGAAACATGTGTGAGTCAAACGTTTTCTCTCGTGACATAGACATTTCACCACAGGTTCTGGCAACACATAGACGCGCTGTGTGGCCGCACATTGTTGAGTGTGGCGCCACACAGGGCATTGCTAGAATCTATGATATTGTGAGACGCACGGGGGTCCCTAACGCCATGTCAGCACGCATTCAGCTACCGTCAGGTCTAAACTACAATGCATGGCGCAAGTATATGGGCGATAATGGGGAAGACAGACAGCTGATGGATTTCATAGAATTTGGATTCCCTTTGGGATATCTAGGCCCGACTTCAGACACTAGGGGTACACCGAACCACACCAGTGCCACAGACTATCCTACACAGATGGGGGAATATATTAAAACAGAGTTGAAACTGGGAGGAATACTGGGTCCCACATTGGCACCAGTGTTTGACGAATGGTGTCACGTGTCTCCACTGATGAGTAGGGAGAAAAAGGGTACAACCGAACGCAGGGTAATCACAGATCTCACATTCCCCCACCAGTCTTCAGTCAATAGTTACATATATAAAAATACAGTGTTTGGCGAACAATGGCTCCACGCGCTCCCCACAGTCGACCATCTAGTCCAACTGCTCATAGCAACCGGAAGTGGGGCATTTATGAGCACGTTAGACGTGTCTCGCGCCTATAAGAATTTTCGCGCGGATCCATTAGACTATCCACTACTTAACATGTGCTGGAACGAGCAATACTACCTAGACATTACAATGCCATTCGGCGCACGAAACAGTTCATGTCATATGCAGCGAGTCGCAGACAAAATCATGCATATACTCAAACAGAAAGGTATAGACGGTTATATGTATCTGGATGACATCATCATACTGTCTAATTCCAGGGAGAAGGCTGAACACGACTTCAACACAGCACGAGGCCTGCTGGCAGAACTAGGCCTACCCGAGGCCACACACAAGGCTCAGACACCGGCACAAGTGGTGACATGGCTCGGCATCGAAATCGACGCCATCAACATGACCATCAGCGTGCCACAACCCAAGTTGGCAGAAATAGTATCACAGGTACGTAAGACAAGTAAGAAGAGGAGCATGTCAAAGAAGCAGCTCCAGAGTCTAATAGGCAGCCTGGTACACATCAGCAAATGCATAAAGCCGGCGCGTCTATTTGTCAGCAAGTTGCTGGATCGACTCAGGTCCATGAAAGGGTTCTACACAAACATTAATGCAGACATACGCCACGACCTGAGGTGGTTCCTAGAGTTTGCCACAGAGTGGAACGGGGTGGCAGTGCTACCACCCCCGGCCCCAGACAGGGACATATATGTGGACGCATGCCCATCTGGCATCGGCGCCTCTGATGGAAAATCGGCGTACGCCAAACAGGTAGCGCCCATAGATGACGGGGCAGACAATATATCAGAGCTGGAAGCCCTAAATGTGGCAGTAGCGTGTCACACCTTCCTCTCTGATTCTGACAAGGGGTTACACATAAGAGTACATTGTGACAACATGTCATCGGTGCAGGTTCTATCGTCTGGTAGGGGGAGAAATGGTGTCATGTTGGAGGCCGCTAGGGCGCTCTGGATGGTCCAGGCTATCCTCCAACTTCATATAACATACATTCACATACCGGGCAAAGACAATATTATAGCTGATGAACTTAGCAGAGCTCACTTAGACAGTAACCATAACGCTAAAGCACAAGCTGAAATCGATAGACACAAACTCAAGGTAGTGGACACATGCATGTACGCGTTTGACACAATATCACCTCCCATTCTTTCCAGACGCGGCATTCCACTCCCTTCAGGTGGCAGCGAGGGAGAGGATAAAGAAGGCCCGGGCACCGGGTACAGCAGCCAACCACCACTCAGGAGCTGGGACGTTCATAGCGTTCTGCAGGGCAATAGGGGCGACGCCAGCAGCCCCGACATATCAAGTGGTGTGCGCATACCTGGAGTACATAGCAACGCAAGTAAAAGCATCTGCAACGGTCAAGAACCACCTGCCACATCTGAGGTCACACCTGGACCTCATAGGCGCCCCCCTCGACAGCGCCCAGCACCCCATGGTGAGGCGTGCCATCGAGGGCAAGGAAAGGACGATGGAGTACACATCCAGAGTGAAGGACCCCATCGAGCTCAGCGCCCTCAGGGCTGGGGTACTGAGTCTCCCACTCACAGTAGAGGGGAACACAATCAGGGCAGCGGTCCTGATAATGTACTATGGAGGACTGAGGCAGAGCGAGGTCGTACCGAGGTCAGTGGGGCAGACCAAAGGTACATCCCACCTCACAAGAGGACAGATGGTATTCAGAGGCGATTCAATGACATTTACTATCACAAAGGGCAAGAACTTGCAGAAAGTGGGGCAGCAGCGAAAGGTACACCTGATGAAGGCACCAAACCCACTTCTGTGCCCAGTCATGTCGACCATACAACACATACTGGATGTGCCGACAGACTCGCAGGACGATCCCCTCTTTATGTTCAAAGACACTCGCCTACCGGTACCAGCTACATACATACAGGCAGCATGGGACAAAGTACTAACAGACATGGGTATAGACATCACTGGTCTGACATTACACAGCCTAAGGAAGGCAGCTGGCACAAACGCATTCCATGGAGGCTGCACTGAACTGGAAGTCAAAAGGTTTGGCGGCTGGAGGTCAGCCGCATACCAAACATATATCAAGACTAGCAACAAAGCAGTCAACAAAACTCTCATAGCTGCCATGCACAAATGAACTCAACATGTCATTTAACAAATATTATACTTTACAGGTTTTAAACAACAATCATTATATTATACTCGTTGGCAGGTTTGGCTATAAAACTTATAGTTACAAAAGGTATACATTATAAATCCTACTTGTGTAAATAATATGTTAATATCGTATATTTTAATGTTGTGAATTTTATTCTACAAAATAAAAATCAATTACTCCAGCCTGCCTCCGACTGACTTCCCTGAGCGGTAGAGTGATAATGTGTGCGCAGTGGAGATGTTTAATCTTCACAGTGGCGCATTGTCGCCCCCTGCTGGGAAAGTACATAATCATAGGGTATACACCCCCACCTACAGGGTCTCACCTTTATTAATTACTACATCCACCAACTACTTCCCACAATCCTATACTCCATACACATACCTCGTCCATTCCAACTTTACCTACCCGACCACCTACACCTCCAATTTTCCACCCACCCACCCTACATAACAAATCATTCATATTCAATATTTCATGTCAATATTTCATCGCCTTCATTACAGGCTATATAAAACTTATATTTACAAAAGGTATACATTATAAATCCTACTTGTGTAAATAATATGTTAATATCGTATATTTTAATGTTGTGAATTTTATTCTACAAAATAAAAATCAATTACTCCAGCCTGCCTCCGACTGACTTTCCTGAGCGGTAGAGTGATAATGGTCTGGAGATACTGCATGAAACATTATTTTACGTTTACTTAAAATAATAACGGGACAGGGAAGCTTCCTAAATGCTACAGTGTTAAACCATGCATACACAACACAGATGGCAACATCCTCAGCCGAAACGTGTGTTTTGTTTGTTTTATTTTTGTCTGTTAAGATTATTTAATATCGCAGGGAAATATATAAACAGAACTAGTGTTTTAATCCTTTGCTCCTTTGTAACGGGGAGTAATCTGCTCACAACACATGCGAGAAAGAATATGGTATAAGAGCTTGAACTGTAAAAGTAGCTGACATATCCTGAAGTCAAAGGCCAGTCGAATATTATATGCATTTAGAGTGTTGTTTTTTTTAAATCTTTTGGTGTAGAGGTGGAAGAAAGCTGGCTCACACGATTGTTCCCATAATTTCAACTCTATATATCTAAATTATTTTCTTATATGGGAGGGGAGTATATATAATGTGCTAGTTCCTCATTGTGACCTGGGGGCTTGGCCGTCACTCGCAGGCTACTCACCAGAGGGCAGCAGTGGAATGTTCCCCTGGTGGGGGGGGGGGGGGGGCAGGGAGGATGGCGTCGGAGGTTTTTCCTCTCCACAGAACATCCGCTGAGACGTCTGCGCACTGGGGCTGAAGCGCTACCTAACGTGTGTTTGGCAAACTGGATGGCTGATGTGTAAGGGAAGATATGGGTGGGGGTAGAGGTTTTAACCCTTTAAGGATAGCATAGTGCCATAATGCACGATGCTCTTTTCTGCTCACAATTCATAATGCTCAAAAGAAAACCAATGAGATATTCGCCATACGGCTTCCATACAGGATGCCGACCATTACAGGGTCCAGGTCTAAAAGGTCTACGTCATGCACCGATGTACCACTGGTGAGTTACTCGCCAATGCTGCGTTAGGATATAGTGACGCCACATAGGCAGGCGTTGGGGGCTTTTCAGAGTTAACTAGAGTATCATTATCCAGTAGAGTTAGCACAGTATCTCGTGAACGGCAACTAAGATAAGCTACCCCAGCCAAGCCAGCCTACTTTAACGTCTGAGGAGTCTGTACTTCTGCTACATTGCTTTCGGAGTGGCCAGTAAAACCAAGTTAGGGATAGTTTAATGATGTACCAAAATCATTAGAACATAACAGAATTAACATTAGCAGTCTTTAGGACATTTCAACAACAGTAAAAGGTCCACACCACTGACAGTATGGAGTTTCCATAGCATTTCCCTACGTGTCTGGTTGTGCAGTGCATCCTGCACAGTCTAATGGTACATCAGACACTGATGATAAGAAGTTTTAAAATAAGTCCTGAGCTACTTAGTCTAGGTCCTCTGACCATGTGATGTCAGAATGTCATATAATTTCCAATTGCTTTTGTCTAAACTTAGTTCCCTGAATGCACACAAGGATACTAGTTCGCACATAATGAATTGATATCGGAGTGCAGGTACTTAATTTAATGTCTGTTCCACAATCAATCACTTCCATGAGACAACCACTCGGTGTTTTCCTGACATCCTCTTTGCATATCTACATATAACAATATAATAAGGGATATAAACAGCTTCCAAATGGCTTATAACCTAGTTAATGCTTGCGATGACAGAGTAATTTTATTTAGACTAGAGTTTTGATTTTTTTCCCCAAACAAGCTTCAGGTCAATGTAAACATATAATCATGATATTAAAGCGAGATATCTACGATTTAGAAGTACATCTGCTTCATAAATATATATGCATTACTCTCTTTTTTTTTTACTAATCAGGACTATGTATACACACCATATAATTTCGGTGCGCTCATCTGCATACATATCTGTGTCTTCAGCATTACTAAACCTGTATTACATTGTCAGGTCTTTATATACTCCACATATGAAACGACAATAGAGTCAAGTACCAGATGATTCTATCAAAGACCCTCTAGTAGGTGGCATATGAGGACGAACATAATGTAATTGATTTATTCATGCAGCCAAATAATAGCAGTCACTCAGGCTGGCGATGGCAGCGCGACCGGTGGAATGACTGGAGTGCGATATTGTATGGAGATTTAACAATGGGTAGGGAGAGAGACCCCCTTGTACACTGCCCTCTCTACAACTCCCAAAGGCCCCTACCTTATGGAAGTATAACTGTCCAAAATAATGCCTCTTGATGATGTTGCTCGCAAAGGGCTGTTCGGTTAATGCCACGTTTTTATAACCTATGGTGCTTAAAAGGTACGGTTGCTAATTATTTGGCACCAGATATTAGGTTTGGTAGTACTTTTGGTAGTATTCACTTGGGCGGTTTTTTTCCAAGTATGCTGCTTTATTACATGGTGGTACAGCCTTCTCTATGCTTAGTATATGGGAGCTCCGTACTCCATGCCCCCATGGAGTATGGTGTAGCCATACTCCATGGCCTCCAACTATGTTGATTTTCTCCATTTAAAGAGTGTAGGGCCATGTAATAAACACAAAACCCCACTTATTAACATACATGTACATCATACATCACTCGTTGAAGCTGGGTCATATCACACTCAGCCTTCGGCATCGTGTGATATGACCCAGCTTCAACTCATGAAGTATGATGTGCTTGTATGTCAATGGCGTGGAGTTTTGTCTATTTATTCAAGTGATGCTCTCTGTCTCTTCCTTCCCTCTGCCCCTCCTCCCCTCCTCCCCTCCTCCCCTCCTCCCCTCCTCCCCTCCTCCGCTCCTCCCCTCCTCCCCGCCTCTCCACCAAACCCGCCCCTCCTCCCCAACCACCTCCTCCTGCAGGCAATAGCTGCAGTAAAGAGGCTGAGCTTGGCGGCCATGGCTTTAGTGAGGCCCGGCTTCAAAGACAAAGTAACCCCGCCATTTCCACCCTCAGCCGCTGGAGTAGCTAGGGTTCCGCCTGCAGAGTGTACCCCCTCAATGGAGCCTCTCCACCACAAGTCATTGAATCCAGCATCAAAGGCCACATGCGCAAAGGGTTGTTGGTGGCAGGTGTCACCTGTTCTTTTAGGGAGTGTTCTCTATGGTATATATGTGGGTTGTATGTTGTAGGGATATAAAGGCAACGTCGTATCGATGATGTTGTGGCTTGTGTGGTGGCATGAATGGAGCTGACCATAGTAACATACCTGCACACAACACACCGTATAAGCTCTTATAAGCGTAATCATCTTAACTCTCTAACCTCCCTTTTCATCATTTCTCATTTCTCACCTGACCCTCACACTCAGCATATATATGTGTCGAGTGATACGACCCGCCTCCAACTCAGAGAAAACGATGAAAATGAATCCATGGTCCATGGTTGTTTGCTGTTATCTATAAAACATTATTTATCATATGCTGGTCTTAGATAAGCGCCGCTGTCGTATCTATAAGCGCTGGGGTATAGATGAGTTAGAATCAATATGCATGTACCCGGGCGTTTACACAGGCCAATACGGTATGAGGATGGGTGGTATTGATGCCTTTCTTCCATGCAAGGCTCTGTAGTGCAATAGAGATGCAGAAAAACATCCCGCTATTTGTATCGTCATATTGAAGGCCCACATGTTGGTGTCCCTACAGTAGCAGTCAGAGTAGAGCCAGCAATAGGGAAAGGGTACTATAGAGAGAGGGCCAATAGGTAGCTGATATTTCATCCCCTGGTCGCAGGCTGGGTTTGAACCAGTTCTATCGTGGAAGTTCATTCAATACAGCAATTGAGAACTGAATAAAAAACAGCGCATTACCATTGGACGATGGACAACCCAGTCCTGCTGTGGCTTGGAAGCTCCTCAGCACACTAATATGTTTTTATACCGAAGTCAATTTTGCTTCGTAGAATATATTATTGAGGTCTACAACTGCATGCTCTATAGAACTAATCAGTTAAGAAAGCCTGGGCTTTACCATATCGGATATTGTTCCAATGATACAGTTCCATCTAGAATCTAGAGCCCTGAAGTAGAGCTTTCCATTCAACCTTAGATAATTAATCACCTCCTTAATAAGGTCTCTGAACACCAATAACTACCCATTCATTTCTGGTCATGTAGTTGGCGCTAGGAAGCTGACAGTATTAGTCGGCCATTGACCTGCTGGTTATAGGCGTTTATTATACGATCGGACGACTCATCGTGCTTTTTAGGGGGTATCCCCGTGCTGATATCTAGTGATATCGGCACCCTTCCGGTGGATATCATGCCATTTCCGGTGGTCCTGAGCAATTCCGAAGTTTATTCACCCATAAAATCCGAGGATTCATGGTGATTTGAACTTTGGACCCCAAGAGTTGAAGTCGGATGCTCTACGTGCTACGCCGACGGGGCGCTGGGTACAGTAGGGTTCAAAACAAGGACTCTACAGACGGGGTTTCAGCCCTGTAGGGGCATTATTTGGCGAGTTATGGAAGAAAACACTCTTTTTGATGTAATTTCTCCTAAAATCAAAATTTTTTTATAATTCTTTTTTTACTATAAAGGTAGTAGTTGGACTTTATTTACCTAGTCGTTAAAATAATTTTAGTTTTTTTTTTTCACATACATATAGGCCCTTTAAAATTGCTACGTTTCCACTCGTCCACCCTCAGGATCGAACCGGGGATCCCTTGCGTGTGAGCCATACACGCTAACCGCTCGGCCACAGCAGATATGGTACAGGGCTGGGGAAACGCTGCCTATATTGAAGTATAGAGGGGAGCGGTTAGTAACCAAAACGGCAGGTGCCGACGCGGGAGTACAGTCGTATTCTTTAGGCTGGCGAAAGCAGCGTAACAAAATAATGACCGGTCCCCGCGACTAGCTCGTTCTTCCTCACCTCCCCTACTGAAGAGTTCCACAACATGGCGACTGCACCCTCTGTACAAGACAACTTGGATATCATTCAAAATGGAGAAATTAGGTTCTTTTAAAGGTAAATAAGGACATTTGAATCAATAAATCGTATAATAAACCTAATATTGAATGGCTAACACCCTCACTCGGGGTTGTATGGCTCAATATCGTCACTCGTGCTACGCACTCGTGCCGATATTGAGCCATACAACCCCTTGTGAGGGCGTTAGCCATTCAATATTGGTTAAATACCCCCCTCCCTGTCTTATCACTCGGAATGAATAGAGGACCTTGGAAAATAGCAATGATGTCTGAGGACTCTCAATAATCTGTCGGGGGAGATATAGAACAGCTCCAATAGATTCATGTCAATGCTTGACTCCTTATAATGTACTAGCTGAGCAGATTATGGAGTAGGGTGGTTAACAAAGAGGTGAGTGCAGGTGATTGGATGTCCCCTTTCTTTATATAATTCTGTAATGAATGTAAATCTCAGTAATACATTTGTAAATGTTGTGGCAATGTCATGATGACATATATCAATTTGTGTCTTCAAGTTGCAGCCAGTGTCACCAGCTTTCAGGTCGTATATTTTACTCTTTCTTCCTCTCCGTACCTTCCTCGCGGTACGGCGATTATAACTCCAAGTAGCTGCAAATATTTCTACAGGCAGTACCCGCCAGCATTAACTTTAAATTGGTAATACTTTGAACAATTTTCACTGCTTTAATGTTGCACTTAGAGAAAATATTATCTTTCTTAGTTAAACATCAAATACCAGTGAATTCCATGAATATGACAGCGGAATGTGTGGACAACCTTTTCATTGCTTTGCTTAACTTGAATTTTATAAACTTAAATTTACACAAAGCGTTTCTGAAAACGAGTACCCAGCAAACTGGGGTGACTCGTGGCCATCCTGAGTGAGGTCCTCACTCAATGTGCTAGATGAAATAAAACTGAGTGATGTGTCGCCATCAATCACTCAGCATCACTAGGGATGGCCACGCTGGTGATCACTCAGCATCACCAGGGATGGCCATGTTGGTGATCACTCAGCATCACCAGGGATGGCCACGTTGGTGATCACTCAGCATCACCAGGGATGACCACGCTGGTGATCACTCAGCATCACCAGGGATGGCCACGCTGGTGATCACTCAGCATCACCAGGGATGGCACATTGACCAATTAGCATTGAGGCAGGGGGGGGGGGTATTTTATTCATAACATTGACAACATCATTTAAGCTGTTCATCCAGAATCTCTTCTTCTCTTGGCAATAATGAATACTTGAAGTCTTTGTGGGAGTGTCTGTTTAAATATAAGCAAACATAATGGATTATTATGGAGGAACACAGTATACATGGCAAGGTTATAAAACTGTTTAAATGTTACTTTGAAAGTGAAATTCCCCTTTTATCATTAATCAATTATGTTATACATATATACGAATATAACAATACAAGTAAGGTAAAGAAAGTTCCAAAAACTACCATAGAACTTACCAATAAATGTGTCATTCCAGTCAGTAAATATACTTCCTACCTATAATTATAAAAAGAGCAAAGTAGAATATATTAGAGAAAAATAGAGACATAAAATAGGCAAGAACATTTTCTGTAGAATTCACAATCAGCTGATTGCTGAGATTTCACCATGACTTATATAGGACAACCCACCTCACATCTGTTCTCCTTGCCAGTCTCTGCCTGTCTGTTGTGAATGCTAGAAGTTTCCACTGAGAACAAAGAAAGGGCGGGAAATTTGAAATGGACCAATCAGAACTCAGGAAACCAGGATGTGTGTGACCGTGAGTGATCATGCGCCATCCTGAGTGAGACTCACCATGAGTGGCACCTAGTCACTCAGTGAGTGAGAACCATGTTGGCGACTGTGAGTGATGATGTGCCATGCTGAGTGAGAGCTGCCATGCTGGTCAGACAAAGAAAGTTCCCCTTTTATCACTCAATGCAAGAATGTTTTACCATACTGTTGTAAATCCTTACTTGTTACTCATGATTATATGATACCATGATGGTCACTGGATATCATACTTTCCTAATCTTGTTAGAGCAAGGCTGATCAATGTCTATATACTATGTAAAATGTAGACAATTTCATTTCAGTGTTAAGTCCCATAGACAAAGGAAAATTGTATTTTCTGTCTTAAATCTTAATTTAAAATCATATTGTTGGCTATCATGATGTGCACATTTTCATAATGATTATGATCATGTAAAAATCTGGTCCATATGTGCGATAATATTAATGAAATCAACATCAACTTCTATTCCCCCTCTGCAAAATACAAGCAGTATACCTCCAATGCTAATATCCTGGTGATGCTGAGTGAGCTCACCACAATTGGGAAATGAGTGAAAAGTCACCATGCTGAGTGAGACCCACCAGGAGTGGCGCATTGTCACTCAGCGTGTGATCACCACAGTGGCGAGATGAGTGATATCTCGCCATGCTGAGTGAGACTCACCAGGAGTGGCGCATTGTCACTCAGCGTGTGATCACCACAGAGGCGAGATGAGTGATGAGTCGCCATGCTGAGTGAGACTCACCAGCAGTGGCGCATTGTCACTCAGTGTGTGATCACTCAAATAATAGTCACCATGCATCACCAGTCATGGCCAGGGATCACCCCAGTTTGCTGGGTATTTATACTTGCTTAAATCCCAATGTTCATGCAGTGAGTGCTTTTCTGAACACTGTGGGACATCCCCTGAAGCACACATGTTCTGCGCCAAAGCCACTTCTTCCACCCGACAGAACTTGCTGAGTGCTAGGTTGAGCAGGAGTGAGTGGTTACACTAACCGCCTGCTGGCTACTCCCGTGGCCAGCTCACGACCTTGACCTGAGGGGGAGGGCTGAGCGGGCCTGAGCAGAATAAGTACAGTAAATATTGGCATGGGTACCCCCCGGGCTACCCACAAAGGGACAGCCTTAGGGAAAGTGACACTCTCCGAATTAGAGACTTCTACTCTGTCCCACTGGTGATCAAATGAGATGAGGCGAAGGTAGAAATACATCTTCTACAATATCAAGGTGGTATGTGTTCTTTTACATCCCATACTGCGCAGACGCAGCCTGATACAGATGTATGCCTACACTACAACGTTAACAGGATGCAGAGTAGCAAGCCGAGATGAAGCAGTACACTAATGTGGAATCTAACTGACTTAACAAAATATGTAGATCATAAATCCCCCATCCTACGTTTTCAGTGGAATACGGAGAGAGGTTTGTTTGTTTTCCAGCCAATTTTCTAGGAGAACCGACAGGTTGAGGCAGAGATACAGCCCCAACACATATACCCAGGATAGCGTGCGATCTTGTGAGATGGGAGCAGGCCCCAGGGGAGGGGCAGGAGGGGAGACTTCTCTATAGAGTAGCACCAGGAAGCACTTGGCACCCAGCAGGACGCCTGATTGGGAGGTGATGGTTTCCTCTTCCTTCTTTTTGTTTCATTTGACAGAAGACACAGACGGTGGGGATCAGTTGGGGATCAGCCAGATTGTGGGGCCGTGCTCAGAGCCAAGTCGGGGGGTTCTGTAGATGTGGCTTTTGTGTGGATTCACTCATGCAGCTGTTGCCTGCTTCTATGCTGGTCAGCCTTAACCATTTAATGTATTCTCCTCCTTTGTTGCCGTCCTATTTGAATTCAATGCTGCGGTAATTCATTACGGCTGCAGTTATGTCATCCCTACACGGCTAGTACACTGAGTTTGTCGAGCATGATGCACCATTCAGTGCCGGTGAGTTACTCGAGATGCTTGGTTGTTGCATCATGATTATGGACTGCCTCCCGTGGACTTTAAAGGGTACTGTTCGGCCACTCATGAATAATTAGTTTGACATACGGCACCCTCTTATCCTCAGCACTGTCCTTCCCTCTACTGAAGCGTCCCCCTTGACCATTGTGCTCTTGCTACCTTTACTGTCATCCCCTCCTTTCCATTTCTTCTCCTTAATTCTTCTTCCCTTCTTCGTACATGTCTTCTAGTCCCATCAGGAACTACTAGAACACTGTACACTGTCTTTGTGATACGCTTTTCATGTTCTTTTTACCTGCTCATTTCTCGTTTCTCATTTCTCGTTCCCTCAATTGTATCCTTATTTCCTATTTGCCCTTGTCCTTCATCCTATGGCAAGCCAATGCATCAAGTAAATACAAAAGCATAGCAACGTGTCCGTTTCAGAATATAGCAGATCAAACTATCATTATGATGTCATGTTGTTTTTCCCAAAAGGACAGGGAGACAGGGTGTGGGTCTATACCTCTGCGACTCACCCACCCGGTGTTCATCCCTAGAATTCCCCTATCTCTGCCATACCAGAGACAGCACGTGCCCTCCCAGTCGGGGGTTCCAGGATATGAACATATATCTGACTCATGTTTATTCACGCGGCTGGCCTGTATTTTGTTGTGAGGTGTGCCCTGGGCTGCCCACCACCAACGGTTCAGGCCAACATTTATATAAATAAAAGGTGTGTTTTAGGGTGATGACTCGTTTGAACCCCAGGTTGAAGTCAAACCAGTGCCCCCAAAACACTAGGTAAATTCGTATTGACATTTAATATATACCCTGCGCCCATGGCACCCGGTGTGTCCATATGACATGAAGTTTAATGTCATGATGCAAAACTGATTAAGAATTATGCCATTAATATGTTACTTCTTCATACTTAAAAGACTTTATTTTTATAAATATGTCTCAAACTCGTTTACATGGCAATGGCGAACTTACTTAGTGTGCAGAAGCATTAGGACTGAAATGGTTTTGCTAGGTAGACCCAGATTACTTTAAACACGCCTCACTATTTTGGCCTCAATACTAGCTCACCATCAGCTCATTGGGTAGCTCACCTTACCACCTCAGACAGCAGGGTATCAGCACTGCACCCAGCCCTGTGTGGTCGGCTATCATGCCCCGCCCTGTCATACCAGCTGTTATATCAAACCCATGGAATCTGAGTGCAAATATCATATCCCGAGGTAATGATTCTAATTTTTGTATTTTCTTTCACACAAGTTGCTATCATCATATCGGATTAACCTATTCAGGCATATAACACAAATCTGGCAGACCCTTCCTTATTAAGGCCACCTTTTTTTGATAACTTGGATTACGGGCTTTTGGCTGCAAGTTTTTGGAAGGGCAGAGGGGAAAAAAAGCAGCCTTATGGGTGGAGTTGGACTAAAAAAAATTCCCGAAGGGCAGAGGAATTTTAAAAAAAGGAGGCATGGAAACCCTCATTTTGGGGTAATCTAAGGAAGATATGTTGAGTAATATCCCCAATCTGAAAGGCCTTATTCTAAATTTTGCTGGTCAAAAAGTACTTCTTTTTTTTTTGAGGAAATTCTCAAAAAAATCTCGAAGGGGAAAGGTAAAAAAATGAAATAAAACTTTTTTTTCCAAAATGCCAAAAATCTCGAAGGCGGATCCATAATCCAAGTTATCAAAATAAAACGGCCTAATATACCAATCCCATAGGGCAGCACCGGGAAGTTACAAGTGCGTCATGATAATGAAGAAAATTAATGGAATTTTGCTTTGAAGCAGAATGTTGCACTTAAAAAGCGTTCGGTCAGATGTCATACCCATCTCTGTCACAACGCTATTGTTTTAAACTTGTGACATCTGGTTCCGATGTGTTATCTTGATTTTCTATCACAAAAGTTCGATCTCCCTGGCCCGAATCCCAGTCCCCTTAATTCGAAGTTTGCTTCATGGTAAAGTGAATAAGACTGGCAGAGATTAGCTAGAAGATGAATAGTCCTTCCTGTTTGCATATTTGCATGGAATCAATGCCGAATTGGGGGGTAAGGACATGGAGTGACCCAATGATTACTCAAAATGATCGATCTGTAGTAAAATAGAAATGGTTGTGGGTCTTCATGTTTGGGAGCATCCCTATCATCTTCAATCATAAAAATTCCATCACTTCACAGTAGATAAGTTAATTTCACCAAAAACATGAATTCTGGAAAGAGTGATATTAACACCACCCCCCCCCCCCCCATCTTCCGGAAACACTATGAATAATGTGAATTACTTTGTTACCGATTTTGACGCTGAGGCGGAGGTTGGGTATAGAAAGTAAAATGGCAAGGTGAGAGTCATGCTCTAGCCTCTTATGTCAATGTCCAGACAGCTGATTCCGCATGCATTCGCTGAATCAGTCATTTACGTGTCCTCCTATCTATTCCCAGGATAGATCTCCAGGGTAACCATGACATGGCAGTAGGTCTGATATGGCCACATGGGAGTAGGCACGGTCCTCTAGTGTATTCTATTGCGCTCCTCCCCCCACTATGGTATTATCACAGATCCGTGACCACTGCAATACATCCGTAAACAACTGTTTCGTACAAATACACTAGCAGTAGTACCATGTTAAGAAAATAAAAATAAATGGCTGGCTATGTATTGAGATAAAACTCACAGCATAAAACCTCTTTTTGTACTTCCTCATTCTAGTTTGCCACCTGCTGCCTCCTGCAGTTCTACTCCTACAATTCACGACACTACCTGCTAGGGCTTCATTGCCTCTGAATTCAATTCCGTAGTACACATTGAATTATGCGAATGACACCCTGCCCTTCAGACTAAATGGTTCATACTCTGGGAAATTGAAAGATGTGTGTTAAGACCCTGGGATGTAGATACGTGGGATAACAAGGTTTGGAAAAGTGTCATGAAGTGCGACTCAGCCAACTGTGGTCAGTGCATATATGAAAAGGAAGTGTTCCCCACATTACAGCCTCATCAGTAGTCTCTGCTGTGGGTGCAGCTCATATCCCCAAGTCTTCTAAGGTCATGGGCCCGCAGCCATAATGGTGGAACCATTGCAGCCATTTCGCAATTCCAAACACATAATATGTTAAACACCCTGTTTTTAACTCTAGATACACTGCGTGTAAAAACAGCACCATCAGACTAGTACTGCTTCACATCAAGTCTATATAACTTCTCATCGGAGGTTATCTGTCGCATGATATCTTGATCAGTCCTTGCAAATCCCTAGGTCTGCCCGTACCCATGTCTACATTCTCTCAACAGGTAAGAGGCAGATGCACCTACGCCCCCTGCCACCCCCCCTCCCAGTCTCAGGTATACTGCCTTTAGCTATCAGAGGCCGGGAGGTTACTGCCCTGGAGGAGGAGGCCAGTAGGTACCAGGCAGTATGATGGATGCTACTGGAGGCTGGGTACTATTATGGCATGGCCCTGCACCAGGCTGTGGGGAGGCTGACCAATGGTAGAGCAATCTAGAATTCATGGGGAAATCTGTTGGATCTTTGCCAATGATGCAGTAGGATAATAACCTCTAATTATCAGCATGCTCTGTTATCTATACTTGTGTGTTTATTGAGACTATCGGAATATAAAGCTCACAAATTAAAATTTATTGGAAATGGATTGCCCCATATTAGAGATTTCTCCTTTGGTGGAGAATATGAAAATGTATAGGCAAGCTGGTAAAATAGAGTAATTATTTTCATTAAATTGATTACTCAAAGTGTCGAATCACAGCTAATAATAACTCTCATCATATATAATCCCTGACTAGCATCATAAGAATTGTTCATCTGCTTTCTCGACTACACCTTCCATATCAGACCCTTCCTTTTCCTAACCACAGGCAGCAGGCACTATGCACAATGAGGATTAGTCAGCAGTAACAACCACAACAAATTACATTGCCGCCTCCCCCAGCACACGGATCAGTGGGATGGAGCTTGGACAAGGCAGGAGGATGGTACTAGGGGCTTGGGGAGGAGGACAGAGGACAAGTGGGATAGTAGGGAAGTGGAAGAGGAGAGCTGAGGGGCTCCAGGATGTTACAGCATATATGAGTTACCTCCAATATCTAACAAAGGGTGTCTCATGACCAACTGTTAACCTGATTTAGGTTACCTAAAAATGGTCAGGAACCACCTGTGCTGTACCCTGACCGTTTCTGCATGGTCAACACAGATTTATGCATGGAGATTGGTACAATCATATCTGTGGGTTAGGCACTCACAGTCCTAGTAGTTGCATAGAATAATCTGGCATGTGAGGTACTATAGCAGGAACTAAGGTTTTAGTGTCCATCAGGACATGTGACAATCTCACCTTTGCTCCTATAAAGGGCGACAGACAGCCGGCCAGACTAAGAGCGAGGTGCGCTATCTGTATTGCACACTGGGGATGGATGGAAGGATGTAGAGGAGAGGGTTGAGAGACGTGACTTTATTACTCTACACTTACCTTCACCTTGCAGGGTGTTGTGGTCATTATTATAAGAAACCCCTGTGATGCTGGTTTTAGTGAATATGATTTGCATTAGTTATTCTGATGTTGATGCCAGTGTTGATCAATAGGGGCTGTTGGATGAGCATTTTGTTACTGAAATAAAGGAGTATCCTATACTGATTTTATAAAACAATGTTGACGTTGCTGCAGAATTGCAATTAGTTCCCTCTCCAATCTCTTGATCTGATTTGATGTACTTATCTTTTATGGTTCCTTCAATTCAGCTATATCTATTCCCATCACCTATACATGGCTGCAGCACGTGTTGACAGCCCTATAGTAGGTTCTAAGGTAATATATCACAGAGGCCAGATGGTGGCCAATGATGTCAGTAATACCTGCGTCATACTGGACACTATAGTCGGTTCATGAGGAATCAGTGTTTCCAAACACGGCCACGTGTAATAAGCTCATCAGTAGTCTGTGCTGTGCACTGCTCACATCCACTGGCCCAGTAGAGTAGTGGGTCCCCGCCACATGCCTCTGTAATGGTGTCAACCTACTATAAATCTTGCATATGGTTACCTTCACAATTCTACCCTGATACAATGTTTAATACAATGTCTTGCTGTTTATCTCCAAATATACTGCCTAAAGGTCCAGCACACCCAGCATTCCCCACCATCGATTTACAGCACCAGATCTCAACTGAACTGAAAGGATCCATGCAAGGTCTTAAAGTTTTATTTTCAGAAAATCATCCATCAATGATGTGGTTCTACATTCTGTGGTTCTACATTCTACTTGATACCCTGATCATACTGTGTGATACATGATGAAATCTGATAACTTCCTGAAAATCCGTTGCCCTACCTACTTAAAGGGCCTCCTTCTACTTATGAGGTAAGAACATTTTTTCCCAACGATAATTTGATATATATATATATATATATTTATACATCAGATAGGTCTGCTTCAGGCTATTTCTACATGTATATCAGTGGTGTGTGTAACCTCCCCCTGCCCACCCTGCTTCAAGTCTCAGGTAGACAACCCACAACTATCAGAGGCTGGCAGGTACCAGGCAGTATGACGGATGCTACTGGAGGCTGGGTACTATTAGGGCATGGGCATCGGCATGCACTAGGCCGGCCGGGGTTAGGCCAATACCAGAGCAATCTAGAATTTATGGGAAAGTCTGTGGAATCCTCGAAATTACTAAGATAGAAGTGGATAATTCCTGCAATGACCAGCATGAGTGCGAAGCCTGTTTGAAAGTTTTATTACCCAGAGCGATCCAATTTTTTAGGCACACTGAGAGGTTTGTTTAATCTTTTTTTTTGCTTTGAAAATGATTAAACAGACATACATCCCATCTCAGTTAGTAATTTTATAAATTGACATCCCAAACGATTAAGCTGTCAATTATTCTTATCGGAAACTAGCTGACAAGCATCATTAGAATTGTTTACCTATTTTGTCCACTACAAGCTCTCTAGTAGATCCTTTTTCTACTGACCACTGAAGGCAGGGACTCCCCACGGCGAGGATTAGTCAGCAGTAACAACCACAACAAATTACATTGCCACCTCCACCAGCACTCGGATCAGTGGGATGGAGCTTGGACAAGGCAGGAGGAAGGGGGCTTTCCACCAGGGGTAGGCGGAGGGGGGAAGGAGTCGAGCCTGGTCTAGGATGGCAGTTCCCTCAAACATCCAACAGAGGGTGCCACATAATATGCCTTATTATTGTTGTTAGGCTATAAAAAACTTAGTCTGAGTCATATTGGGACTACATGCTCTCCTCGCCAAGTTATCATGGGTTTGTATAAAGATTGCCACAATAACATCGCTGTGGTAGGCACTCACAGTCCTAACAATATGGCTTGTGAGGGTCTATAGAGTGCGGACTGGGGTTTTAGTGTTCAGCAGGACATGTGACAGTCTGACCTTTGCTGCTGCAAAGGGCAACAGTCAGCCAGCCGGATTAACAGCTAGGTAGATACACTACCTGTATAGGACAGTGGGGAGGGATGGAAGGATTGGGAGGAGATGTGGCTTTATTAGTATGAGGAAGTTCCCTCCACCTTTCTGGATGTTGTGATCACAAGTTCTGTGATGTTGGCAAATCCGGCCTCTTCGTATGCTTGCTTAGGCAATTTCTACACGTGTGTTTCGGGTATGGTACATTGCCTGTTAAAACCATTACCTGTTAAAAACAGCGTTTTAAGATAAATACGGATAACATCTCTCATGATAAATACTCCTTGCACCCTAAAGTGTAAATTCCAACTCATTGGTTCAAAACAACCATTCATGGCATATAGTTTCATAGGTCGTGATGGCTATATCCAGAAGTAGGTTCTAAGGAAAATATACCACAGTCGATTTTAGCCTGCAATACTGTAGCCTATGCCTGAGTCATACTGGTGGTGGTACGAAACACAGTCAAAGGTAATAAGCTCATCAGTAGTCTGTGCTGTGTGCTGTTTACATCCTCTAGTCTACTATGGTCTTGAGCTCCTGGACGCTAGCCTTCATGATACAGGTAGTATACTCTACACACTTTGAAACATAGCCGTAGCGTAGTATTCTTTACAATTTCACTCTGCAGATAATAAACATTATACATTTTTCTGCAGAATTTGCGAGAATTAAATGTCTGCGAATTTGTACATTGCTATAGTTTACAATATATAAATAAATGCAAAATTGCGAATTTGTATACCCTGGAATATAATTATCTACATTCACAGTATTCACATAATATCGTGCCAAACGTAGTCAGTCCCAGCCTCCTTGAAAACCTTTTTGCCATGCAGGATATTCGATCCTGCAGATCTATTATTTTGCAGGACTGGCTTAAATTTTGCAGGCCCGGATGCCTGAGGGCACTTTTCATATCTTTAAAAAAAGTATTAAGCAAGAATCTATATTGAATTAATACAGCTTTCCTGTATATTCCTATTGAAAAATTGTAAAATGTACAATCTAGACTGCTAGAGTAATGATTTTCAAAATATTTAAGCGAACTGCTTTTCTCTCTAGAGACCTTAATAATGGTCCGATTTACAAGCCTTAAAAACTGACATGTAGCCAAAGATCCAGCCAGTCATTTGACCTGGCAGCAGGACGAGTCCATCCGGTCCAGAAGCCTTTTGGCCGGCTATAGCCGGTGTCGGGCACGTTTTCACGGACACTGCTCAGTCCACAACATGTTGTTCATCAATTGATGACATCACAAGCTAGGATAGGAGAGTATGACTGTAAAAAAAAGATAGGGTTATGTTAGCTTTTTGGGGGGAAATAGAAAATCTATCCTAATGATAACTATTATGGCATACACGTATTTTGGTAACACTTGACAACACAGTCCTGTAGCAAATCCCTGCCCCTGCCTATTTCCTACATTCTCTCAACAGGTGAGTGGCAGGTGCACAGCCCCCCCCCCCCCTCCCTCACAGTCTCAGGTAGACAACCTGCAGCTATCAGAGGCCGGCAGGTTACTGCCCTGGAGGAGGCGGCCAGCAGGTACCAGGCAGTATGATGGATGCTACTGGAGGCTGGGTACTATTAGGGCATGGCCACGCACCAGGCTGTGGGGAGGCTGACCAATGGTAGAGCAATCTAGAATATGTATGCGGAAGTCTGTGATATCTTTGTATTCATCAATGATAGAGGTCGGTAAAAAATATCAGAATTCCCAAAATGTTTAACGCCATTTCTACAGTTACAACTATGCTTTAGTTAGGGAAAGTATAACGGATGTTCCTGTTACTGCCAATTGGTGAGTATGTTACTATAATACGTTAACCCAGTGTGCTATAGCACTTTATAGAACACAGCACAGAACCAAAATTATGTTCCTTCTCTTTTTTTTCCAAAGATCCATGCCCATAAAAATGTGTTGGCTACTATCATCATAGCCTACCTGACCGCTAACTTCCACTACTACTATCGCCATTATTGCCCCCCACCCTTTGATAGTAGACCTCTTTTTTCTGACTACAGAAGGCACAAACTCCCCACGGTGAGCATTAGGCGACGGTAACAACCTCAGCAAATTACATCGCCGCTTCCTCCAGTGCCAGCAGGATCAAACGGATGGCGCTAGGATAGGGCAGGAGGAAGGATGCCCTGGAGGAGGCATGCTAGAGGGGAGGAGGGGGAAATGGGACTATGGGAGCTGGGGGATGAGGTGAGGGGATCGGTAGTTCTCTCTTACACCAACAGGTATGGGTACATAGGTCTGTTTAGGGTTACCTGTGCCACCTTAAAAAAATACTGATTTCACTGTTGCAAGCTGGCCTAATCGTCATAATCGTAGCATCTTGAATCGGTGTGAAGATTAATATAACACTGTCTCTGTGTTAGACACTCACAGTCCTACTATGATACTGGTACTAGTTTATGGACTGTGAGAGGCTAGCGCGATTGGGATTGGGGATTTTAGCATCTGACCTTTGCTGCTTCAAAGGGTGACAGTTGGACAGCCGGACTAAGGCCTAGGTACACTACCTGAATCGGAGAGAGGAGAGTGCTGATGGGGGTGGGGGTAGAGTTGGTTTAGGGTAGGTGGTTGGATTTGTTTGTAGAAGCTTGCCTGCCTTGTTGGTTGTTAATATGATCCAATATGATTATAGTCATATAGCAGCAGGTGTTTTAGATCTCATGATCTTTGTCCTCAAAGTTTACTTTGCTTTCATTTATTGTATTAGTGTTTCTGGTTGGATTATTTTTCTGTTACTCTTTTAACTCTAAGGTGAAATGATATTATGTCTCCGCCCAATGTATCTGTGAATTTACTTTTTGTTTTTTACATTAAAGCCATTGATAGGAGGGTATTGCTTTCTTAGTATATGGTCCGCCACCGAAAAGGAGAACCTGCTATTGAATATATTTCAACGAAATATACTACTACTAGCTAATAGGAGATGCTTGATACATGTTGTTACACGATTTGCAACGTTTGTTGTGAGATTTTCTTGTGCAGCATGCTATGGCTTTGACCAGATTACGACTGCGTGGAATACACGGAAGGAGACTTGCTTAATTCATCTCTTGAACTCAGATATGTATCAGTTTATAATTTTGTCATAGGCCTATACCAAAAAAATATAGAGAGGAGCACCAGAATATTAACAAGGGTTGATTCCGTCGTAGTGAGCCCTTTAAAGGTCTCTGGCATATATTTTTCTCATGAAAACATATTCCACAAGAACAAAATAAGAGTTGTATAATGTTGAAGGCGGATTTATTTAGAAGGACGGTATAGATGAACTTAAGTGCAAATACACGTGTACAAACACTGTAACCAAAAAGCCATAGCCTAATCTACATGTGTGTTACTCATCCATTACATCACGCAAAAAGCTCTGGCAGTAAACAACTATAGCCATCCACAAGGAATCTGGTTAATAGGAGTGCACGGTTATCATAACACTAGGGGAGGTGTAATTTCAGAATTTTAATTCATGGAAACAGATGACTTCTTAGAACGTCTGTACAAAAAGAAACTGAAAAAGGTCTAGGACCCGGGCACTATTAGAAAAAGGCTGGGTGTGGAGATGGGTACATTTGAAGTCTTGAGTAGTAGGTGTCAGTCCTGACGATACATCGATCAACGTCTGACTCCCTACATACATCAGGAGCAACTCAACAGAGACCCCTGAATAGGTGTGAGTAAGTGAGTGTCTAGACTGGTGCCAGAGACGGTGTAATATTTTAAAGTGGGTCACCCACTGGAAGTTGTTTGGTTTGGTTTATTTGGAGAGAATAAAGAGAGTAAACTCTCTTTCTTAACAAACTATCTTAATAAATCCATTCTTGGAGTCGCCTTGCCCTCAATAGACGGCCACTCTGCATTATAATCACCGTCAAGGCTTGATAAAGTATACGTTGATGGATTATAGATATAATCGGTGGTCTGTAGATTTGCTATATCATTTTAAAATATTTATGGCCCTAAATCAACCTATAGCTCTGGGACTTTAAACAGTTGTTGACTATTTATTCCCAATTTTGGAGGAAGAATATCTGGCCCGATCACTCCGAATTTCAAAGTGGAAAAAATAGCTTAACATATTTGATTTAAGATTAACAAATAAGATGGATGTTACACACATGGAACGACTTAAGTCGTCCAAGACCCTCTCTTCCGGCCATAGGCAGTTGCCTATCTTCACCTGAACACACTGCAATGGATTTCTACAGGCATAAAGCCACTAGGCAGCGGTCTGTGGTGCATGATACCACCTGGTGAGATGCACAGATACGGTTATTAACTTCCGGCCACAGGGAACGCCCTCAATCGCCATCCCTAAACACACAGATAAAAAATAGAGATAATGATAAAAAGGGCTGAAACAAATACCCCTGGAATGTGTGGCACAGTGGTCTTTATATTACTTTTGTACAAGTGTACTCTAGCTCTAGTGGTGTACTGAACTGAAATGTATGCAACGATATCTGTACCTCTTTTTATGTATATACATCAAGACTAAATCATACCAGCTGTTTATGGTTGTAAAAATGCAAGTACTAAAGTATTAATCTTGATGATAAAATGCCCTCCTGCATTACAAGAATATTACATTTTTAAACAAGAACTGATCTTATTTGCAACTTCAAAAATAAGAGGCAGTATAGGGAAGTTCAATTCAGGAGAGAATTCAAAATAAATAAATAAATAAGTATGCTTTTTTATATTCAGATTGAAGCCCACGGTGGTATGAACACGCCATATCCTGCATTAAAACTGTATCGCACCTCTGCCGCCTCTGTTTCGCCATTATTTCGCCTCTATTTCGCCGGCGTTCACAGCGAAAGAGGCAGAATCGGGGCGCCGGTTTTAACGCAAGATCCTGGCGCAGTGGACGTTGGGCCTTATTCACGTCTCACCAGACGCTGGTCTTGGTGCAGGGAGGGGGGGGGGGGCTGCAGGCAGAGGTGGGTGGCTAGGTGTGGAGTACTGGTGGAGTTGTGGTTAGGGGAGTGGCGGCTCGTCCAGTTGAAGAAGCAGTAGTGACACGTGTCAGGGCCTACATGAGCAGTCCATTTATCAGTCCATTTATCAGTCCATGTCTCTGAGTAGAAGTCCAAACATTCTGCACTCCGCCATTCACACCCCTAGACCCGCCTAGTCTCACCCGCCAACACTGCTTCCCATGCCCTCAATGTCTATATGCCAACTCCTTGATATGGGACTACTCGGTGACTGCTGGACTCTCTTCTGGACAAATACTATGAAAGTGAGTCTAGTTAGACAGAAAAGGGTCATTTTGGAAATAGCGAAGAGTTAAGCAGAAAGAAAAACCAAATAAGCCGAAAGGAAAAAAAGGAAGGGAAGGATAGAAGGGAGGGTGGATTAATGGAAGCAGAAATGGTATAAGAGATAGAAGTAGACATGTAGAAAACAACATACAAAAAAGAGAATATGAATGGAGATATGAGATATAGCGAAGGGAGAGCCACAGTCAGACAACCTCATGTTGTGAAGGCATAGCTGTCTGGTCAGCGAAGGGCAGAGGATGAACAGATGAGGGAAGTGAGTCTGAGACAGTGAGTGGTGTGCAAACATTGAGGAAGATGATAAGAGTACTCTGCTACACTGGCTCTCTCGGCAGTGTCTCGGCAGGCATTGAGCTCAACATTGGTTGCACCACAGCCATCATTATAAATCACGTGTATAGATCTATGGCCAAACCTACCTTCTAATATTGAACATAGACATTCATATCTATTCTCCTTTCCTGTCTTGGCTTCCCTTCCAGTATAAATGTACACTCCCTTTTTAATCAAACCCTCCAATATTTGAATTGCAGAAAGACATCAATTTTGAGAGATATAAATCATCAGCCTTGACGATGAGTTAGAGTGAGAAACTAAGTGTTGTATAGTGACAATAACGGTATGTGATGGCGCTAGGAAGTAGAAATAAAAATCACACAATACATGGCTCAGTTGAGGCAGAGTCCATGTGCGAGGTTTCATGGTTGGAGAGTGGTAGTCTGTAGTCTCTTGGGGAGGGGGTATCTGGGGGAGGGGGTATATGTTTTTCTGTTATGTTTGTAGAGGCTGGTACTAAGGTCTGACAGAGAAATACGAGTAATGTTATCGCCGTGCTGGTATGTGGGGAATCATAGACAGGGGTGTAGCCTCCAGGGGGCGGCTATATACCTTGTGGATAACGTAGAAACCACCTGACTCCCTGTTAGCCCTGGTTAGGCACTATTAGGCCAATACATCTGATGGTGTGTTTTATGACTCATGGGGGAAACATTGGTTAAGCAGCTCGGAATTGTTGTTTTCTATGACTCTATAATGAAAAGAAAGTGGGACTCACATAATTCTTGCAGTGCCTCTACTGAAGGCAGAAATAATCCTTTTTGGTCAAATGGAAATGTAATACCTTCAACCCTGTGCTCATTCCAGAAATGAAAATCTGAGATTCGTTAAGGGTAGACTAAGATCTGCCTGGTAAACAGAATTCAGGAGTGTGGCAAGCAGTTTTAAAGTGGGAGACAAGATTTCCTTCTTATTTTTCCTTTCCCCCCCCCCTTTTTTTCGGCTAGAACCTTTAGTTTTTAGGTTTGGGTTGCCAAAAAAGTGGGAGTTGCAACGCCCCTGATCCGAAAGATTGAGTAACATGTATCACACAATATACTTCTTTTGGAAACCCCAAATCGTGCCCCTGTAAATATATGCTGTATCTGTTTATATAGGGGAGTAATGTTGATGAAAAGCTGAGATAGTTTCTAGATAGTATTTACCCAAGGGGATGAGTAAAGAAGCCTGGGGTGGGGACTGAGGTTGATATGAGCGGTGGGTGGCTGAAACAAGGTGGGAGTAGTGTCCAATCATGTAGGAAAGACTGACTGGCATTTATATAGCTGGGATGACCCCTCTTTCCTACCACCAGACCGAATCCTACCCGTATTTGGGATGAAGTGAATGATAGCTAAAAGATACAGGAATGGAGTGGGACAAGACAAATTCAATTGGAAAAAAAATGTTCATATTATAGGAAACATAATGGATAGGGATCAGGACAGAAATATAATGGAGTGCGAGGAACAACTTTTTGTTTAGAGTTTAAAGGTAGAAACATATATGTATCCAATCATTGGTCGACCTCTAATGTGTTCTGTGAACCTAATTATGAGTTTTACCTTGTTTTATGCATTTTATGTCTCTTTTAGGGACCAGTAGGGATGACTGTACAACCCATACACCAGGCACCGCAACGCACAACCTCGCTCGTTAAAGATAGCATATTGCTAAACTGACCCGTTTTGTATCCCTGATGCATTCATGCAATACAAGCGCGTTACTCCCAATGGCAGCATTCATGCATCCTGCTGGCCCTTGGGGCTGGTGAATAATCCGCACGCACTGCGTTGTAACATCATGACAACACGTCCTTGAGGCACCATGTTGTCCTTAAGGGTTTATCTAAGACCCTGGAGGAGCATGGGGTGAGACAGATGGGCAGGGGAGGGTGAGTAGGGCTGTGCAGGTTACAGGTAGGTGCCAGGGGTATAGACCTACAGGAGGAGGCACTGCTAGAAGTCTGACCTTCCCTCACAGAGAAGGACAGGCATCTGTTAGCTATTTGAGACTTGCAATTAGCATGAGTAACCTTTGCATAGGATACATGTATTTCTTTTAAACCAGCCATCTTTCTGTAGATACTACATGTGTACCTTCGTATTGAAAACATGTAGTATCTAATATAGAATCTTGGACAGTTGAAGTACAATTTTGATGATACAATCTAACTGTATTCTAACTGTATATTCTTGATGTTCCCAAAACAAGATCCCCTCATTACATTAACGACACACATTGGAGACATTGCGCTGTATCTCGGAGGATCAACAAGAAAAAGGGAACCTCAGTGCGGGATAACTTTGTCCTTCTCCCTCTCGCCTCTGTCTCTGTATGTGTCTGTCTGTTTGTCTGTCTGTTTGTCTGCCCCCCCCCCCCACTCTCTCTCTCTCTGTCTATCTGTCTCTCTCAAATATACTATTCTGGTTCTACTGGCAATCTCTGCTGGATATATCTGTATCATTGCCATGACCTCCACCTTCCGTATAATATGCCCTCTGCGATCAGCTAAAGGACGATGCTTCTTACCCCTCTCCACTTGTGAGTTTGATGGAGTGAGTCTGGCTCTATAGGGTCATGCCCCCTCTCCGCCTGCCGGACTCCCTCCAGGGAGTCCCGCCGAGCTGGAGACCTGGGGCCCTTCTCCCCCTCATGTTGGAGTCAAACTGTTTAACACGCCCCCCAGCCGATAACAAGCCTTTAACTCGTTTACATTTCACCCAGGGGGATTCTAGCTGTTTAGGCACAGGCGCCCTGTATGCAGTTCAGACTATGGAGATGAATGTAAGGTGTCTCGAGGGGTCAAATTCACTGTCTCATTACGCCCAACTTGGAATCATTATTGGGAATAAGATATATATATGTATACATATATAGTGTATACCTTGGTGTTATCATATAAGACTATTGATCAGTGGATACTATCTGATGACATCATCAGCTTATTCTCTTGCAAGCAATTTTGGAAATAAATTGCATCCTTATATGGATACTTATTAAATCATATGGTTTACATCCTTTGCACATCTCATATGTATCTATTCATTGGAAGAGACTGGTTGGTCTAGTACATATAAAATCGCCACCCAGTGGGCACAGAACATTGAATCAACATTGATAAATGGTTGCCAATGTTGATTCAATGTTGGATCAACGTGGATTCAACGTTGGACAGAATTTTGTGCCCACTGGGCAGTTGCTTTCTCAACAACCAATATCCATTGTGCAACCATGTTTTACATCCCACATTTTAACCCCACCCCCACAATCCATGTCTACACTACCCCCCCCCCCCCCCGTGACTACCGCCACGTGACTGTTCACACAGAAGGCTGTGGTTGGCAGATGTAAGTCACGTGACTGTGACTGAGAGCTCTAACCCTGAGTAACTCACAAAAGGTCGAGCAGCTCAGCGACCTCTACCTCCACCGGGGGCAATAACCGGACATTTTGCTGCACATGGCACTGTTACTATGTACACATGTGGCTTAGTGACATGAATCTCATACTGCGATGCATACTGCGGTCTATTCAAAATCATTTTGCTTTATTTGTATACGCCTTTCCTCATTGCACATCTCCTTGGCCATGATATCATCCGTTAAAATGTAGCATGATGATGTGCATAAATCACTTAAACAGTCAAGAATTATGCAAAAGACTACAAATGTATGTTGCTTTCATTTATTGCACTGTGTGTCTTTTATACCGATGTAGCAGGTTCCTTAGTAGGGGGCACCATTGCTTGATCTGGTAACCAGCGAGGTAAGCACTGATACAACAATCACAATGGGTACAGGCTGTTACATAATGCCCCCTAAGAATTCCGCAGTGAAGGCCAGGGAATTTTCTCATTGGTTGATAATGCAACCGGCTAGACGCCTATAGGCAGAATACATGAATGCAACCCTAGCAAATAACTCGCCCGCGCTGCATTAGACCAATGGTCATGTCAACCCCACTTAGTTGATACACTTACGTCTACATGGTGACCAAACATTGAACATGACATGACGTATTATATCTGCCTCCTATTATCAGTTTGATTGTATGCAGGCACCATCCGGTTCTTTAATTGAAATGTCAAACTTGTAGATATTCCATCCTCTGTGGTTGGAAGCTTGCGTCGTAATGCATAATGCTACTGACTCACGTTAAATTCAGGCCAGGTCAAACTCCTCTCTATAGTACACTTACAAACCCAAATATCATAAACATTTCAGGGAGCCTATAAAAACTGCAGCACACAACCGGAAACCCAGGTGTTGACGGGATGCTGAAGGTAGGGGTATGTATTCTTAAAAAACGGAAGTAGTTCCTGCTGCGCATGCGCCTAGTGGTATTTGCGCCCACCTGGTGCCCCCTGGTGGGTGGTGTCTACAACAGGTGGTGCTGAGGGCCTGGACTGTAACCACCTCCTGAATTGTGGTGGTGGTAGTCGGTAGTGCCAACCCTGCAGCGTAGATGCAGATTTTGGTCTAGTCTATAAGGCAGTAGCCATTTTAGTGGGGATTGCCCTACCTGGCACTGACACCACATATGCACTGGCCCTCTGTGAATATATGTGACATGTACCGGGAAAAGGGACCTTAGTGCACCCTGTACTAAGAGCCTTTTTTTACAGATTGTCACACATATCGTGTAGCATGCATACAGTGACCCGATGCACCTGCTGCTCCATGAGTACCTGGCATCCAAACTCTGGGGCCAAACCAGGGTACAGATCTCAAGTCAAAATGGCCAAAATGAACTGAGCCACCTACAGGTGAAGGTATGCTCATGTTGGCGCTTATGTTAGTAGATATGCAACTATAGACCGGCCTGATATCCCGATCTGCTAGCCATGCCTATCGAGTGCAATATACATCTTCACAAGGCCCTTCTCTCCTGCAGTTTCACATTCCAGTGTCTGGCAGGGGCCAACCTGTTACAAACCCACATGGGTTACTGTACCTGGGGCCCGGCATATATTCTCACCTGGGCAGAGATAGCATACCTGGATGTGAGCTGCCTGACTGTGGGCGTCTCATGTAGGCGAGCAGCTCAGAATGCTATCGGTGTGACCTATACACACCAGGTTCTTTGTTTCCCTCAAAGAGTTTATTTAAACCCATTGCACTCAAATTCAAATGCTCCTTGTTATTCTCATTTCACTTAAATATAAGTACATGTAGCTGGCTTTATACACATGATATATTTAAGAGTGAACGCAGCATTAGTACAAAAAAACTAACTGTTGCATGCCTGAGTGGTACATGGGTTACATATTAGCTTTTTTACAAATGAGTAACCCCTGACTTACCAATAGGGGACCCATAGTACATAGATTCCTGCTTGTTAGCCATTAGGAAACATGGCAGCCCAATTACATGGGGACAGAGTCAGCTAACTCCACCACCTGGGACAGGTGTCTGCTACATAGGTGCTGGAGTGGTGCACTGAGTCACCCAGACATAAGAACCTGTCACGGGGCAGCAACTAGAGCTCTTCATGTGGGGGGATAAAAAGGTCTGTGTTGGTGCTAGAAGGTACTGCAGTACTTCTCAGTATGAGGAAGGTGATTACACCACTAATGACGGGTAATAACTCATTGAACTGGAGAATATAGAACTTTCTCAGTGTGTTTAAAACATTTGCTGTTTATGCATTTGCTGTTACTTGGCACTTATGCAAACTCTACAAATGTAAGATATCGTCTCGTCGCATATTATTATGTGACATGATAAGCGGAAAAGGATATTGTATTAGTGCCTGGTGCACTGAGCTCCATTTCCGTTTCATATATCACATAAATAACTACAACCAGAAGAAACGACAACACACATGCAATGCAGATGCTGATCTACATATCAGCATCAGTGAATCTATACTATGCACAGATGTACATTCAGGAAAGTACGGCACACACAAAGTATGATAGACATGTGTTTAATGTGTTGAGATGTCCATATCTCAATGTACACATGCAGTTATGCCTGTCAGCCCTGACCTTAACTGACCTAACGCCCGCTGCCAGAAGCCCCTGGAGGAGATTACATACCTGCCGCAGGTGCGTGAATATATAGGGAGAGGGGCTTGAAGACGGTGTGATATAATATAATTCATATCCTTCAACCCATTGACCAGTGTGGGTTACCGTCAAGGACTAAGTACAACTTACCACCACAATATACATGTGAAAGTACATGATCTCAATTTAACCAGTTCATACCCGATGTTATAAATGCAATCGAAGAAAAAGTACACAGAGTAGTAGTTATCTTCAACATAACTGACATACTCACTCTAACGAAATAACTGTGAACACAGTATAGGTTCATTAATTTGTGTACGTTCGTCTGATTAAACAATAGAAGCAAGAGAGGAAAATGTTTCTTCTTATTCATTATTCTCTTCAGGAATCCTCCTTATTTAAGAAACAAGCAACAACACATCTAGCAAAGCATCGTTCTCTTTCCAAATATAAGCCCCTGATACTTCCTCATATAATCACAGATATAGCAGGGGGAAAGTTGTCAGGTGAGGGGCAGCTGGGAGGAACGGGTGAGTATAGGTGAAGGTCTTTCAGTACCGCAACGCTTCAAAGCTTCTTGTCCTTTTCTCATGATGCACAAAAGCAGCACCCTCTGCATTAGTGTATCATGCTAGTCCTTTGGGATTACATTCATCTCATATTGTCGTCGAAATAATGCTTACATACAGTACTTGCTGGATACTCACCAAGGCTGCATTCGATCATTATGATGGCAAAACACAATACTGCCCTGAAAGGGTTAGGGCTTTAGGTTACATGAGGCCATAAGGTGAAGCACAACAGCTAACTAGATTCAGTTATTTTATATACTATTTATCGTGAATAATACATGTGATAGCAGACAAGTGGAATGAGAGGTTCCCCCTCCCCTAGTCGAAGAAGTGAAACTTATATCCTGAGGTAATATTCAAAACGGTGCTAGCATCCTGTCTCTGGTTAACATCAGGATGTTATCCATAGCTGATATATTTTACCAACCTATGTGCTACATGTTGTCACCAATAATTAAATCCCTCTGTCTGTCAGTGTCCTATATGTAGAGCCCTCATCTGAGATAAGTAAGAGCTGCAGGCAGATGCATCCTGGGAGCTGGGGCTGCTGTTCTGCAGGTACCAGCGTCCTCTGAGACTGCTGGTTGCTGGTAAGTAGTAATTAACACACTTACCACTCTATACACAGTCTGCTGGGTACCAGTATCAGGTTCTAGCCACTCTCCCTGCATAATTATGCCAGTCAATCCTCTACCTCCACTCTGCCCTAACCTAGAACTATTATAGTATGAGAAAATAGCTGTTCAGAGGCAGAGATACTATTATAAGGCTAAAACAACAAGCCTCAGATGGCAGATGGACTGCTATCAAAGCAGAGGGGCCTGGAAAATGTCACTGCTTCATTCATGAAGTATATATCTCCCTGACATAAATATAACTATTATGTACAATATATTCTGCCTGTCCTTCACATAAGCCTGTCTAGGTACTTGCAATGGATGCACTGCATTTATCAACCAATGCTTACGAAAGACAGAGGTCTCTCTGAAGGCCCGGAACTTAAATGTGCCATTAGGTATTTTGAAAATCCCCATGTAGGTATTTTCCAATGAAGATTTGCCCATGACGATTCTGGCATGGTCACTGGCACAAAATACAATCTGTCTGCCCCCATTGACTGCCTGTGCTATTGCTACTGCGCTATGGGTTACACAGGTACACTGCATGGGACGCTGCACTACTTCTCATAGTCAGGGACAACAGGGGTATTCATAATATTGATGGTGATAACAGACCCTATGATAACACCCATGATGTGGCACCTGGGAATCAGCACCCTTAGACCTGGGTTAATGCCAACTACCAACAAGGGTGGGTACATGGCATATTATCAAGCGGGGTTAAGTTTATAGTGTCTCTCATATATACTTGAGTCAACTGACGCCACACAAATTAGTACGGTGTATTCCAGGCTACCTCAAACCTCTGTTCTTGTAAAATACTGAATTTATCCGAGTTTTTTTTCTTGCAAAGTACTGAAGTGACTTAGCTTTCCAGTTTGTAATGTATATAGAATGACGATACATTCCCTATTGTGTTCTGACGGGATTGCTTTTATAGAATAATAATGTGCTTTACCTGTGCTTCTTTTAATTTGGACCAGGACACGGGTCAGAACATAACATCTTAAACAGTTAATGATAGTCTGCAACTAGGCCAGTCTTTCCCTTCTCTGCAATAATCTTGAGACGGCATACCTATACCTGCACTATTCCTGAATCCACAGTCCATGTGCCTATACATAGATGGCCTTGGTACCATGGGTCCGCTGTGATGTTCTCTTTGAAAAGAAGAACCCAGAACCAGATCTATTTGTAAAGCCTCAGTACCAATCTCCCGGGTGGGCTTCACTATATTGATAGGCCAGAAAGAAGAATGATGTGCTCCAGGCAACATTGTCAATGTGCTAATTAAGCCAGGACGGATGAGTGCAATTACATAGAAATCATTAGGCAGAACTTAATATATATGCTGCTGATATATATATATTTTTCTATTTCTTTTTTTTAGGGGGGGGGGGGGGGTTGCCTTTCTAGAACTAGAATATTAAAGTTATTTTGATATTGCCTCGTGATTCATTTCAGTTCGACCCTGCCTAGCTGCACTGGGCTAGATAACGTAACACTGATTGCATGTCTTGGCCTCACAACACAGGGGGGCTTGGTGTCCTGTTCCAGGGCCATCCAGGTGCACGAGCTTATACTCTGGGGTAAATATGGAAACCCATCAGAGACAGAAAGGTACCGTCAATATATCTGTGAAAATCTATGAAAGGATAGCCGCTCTTCTGTTCTTTTTTTTCTCATTTTGTTGTTCCTATTTTACTTTGATAGAAGATACACTTTCAACGAGACTAGTCCAGAGAACATTTGATATGACTTTTATAATATCGGATAATGGTATGTGAACATCAGAGATACATTAATCTCTACTTTATACACATATAAATACCTTGTTACTATCCATGATGTACTCATTTGGTACTTTCCTGGACAGCTGCGATACATGGGACCCTGTAAGAATCTGCTGGAACCCAACAGCAGGAAGTAGATCTTAAATAAAACCATTATCATTTTGAAGGACTACTTCTGCAGTCCGTCATAGCTTTGCCCTAAGGGTATGAAACACCATGCCCATCTCACCAAACATCTTAGTAGTATGATAGTATGAGATAGCGGTGAATGAGAATAGAATAAGTGCCAACTGCCTGGCTCTGAACCTGTGGCGTAGATCAACATCCCTGAGTAATGCTCTAGACACAATATTAGCTTTACGGCCTACCCGTCATAGGGGTCCGTATACTAGTAGATGCCCCTGTTGATGTAGCTAGCATTGGCACATCTTACGTGATTTTCTAGAATGCGTTGTGGGATTTGAGAAGTAACTGATTTTTATTTCGTTATGAGCTTATTCCTGTCGTTACATAAAGATATGGGATAATAACGAAACATGAAGTTAATGTTTTAATCCGACAATATATTTAGTATAGTTATTACTTGCACTGTTGGTAACTAGCTACTGTATAAGGCCAAAAAAAAGAAGGTTTGTTTCAGGTCACCCGACCGACCCTATCTAAACAGGGCCGACCCTACGTTTTTTTATGCAATTTTGAAGAAATTTTTAGATTTTTTTAGGGTCTAATTTAGGTTTACAAAATTTTTGAAAAAATATTCCCATTTTTACAGTTTTTAGCCGATTTCAGGGCATCTAGAGGAGCTTAAAAGTTTAAAAAAAAAAAATCCGACCTACCGACCCTTGAGTTTCTTCCAATGTTACCTGAAACAAAACTTTTTTTTTATTTGACCTAATGAAGCGATGCAATGCCTTAGATCAATTCCTTGCAAGAACTCATGCATGTAAATAATATTCTTAATGACAGGACAATGTACCAGTAGTAAAAACTAGTACCTAGTGCTTTTGTCATGGGTTCGTCAACGATTTTATCACAACAATGGTACTGTTTTAATATCAGAGTGGGAAGTGTCCACGGACACATTTTAGCAGACCGATAACTGATGGAATTCCCAGTGTAATTCCCATCACGAGCGAATCACACCTTGTCTATCCCTACAGTTAATTCACTTTTCCCAGAATCCTTCGCAGTACCAGCGTTTATGACGCCTTCCGGTAGGACGGTAGAAGATCCCATACTCAAACCATATTCACACACACCCTCCCACGCCTTACTACATGCCCAGCATAGATAGAACCGCCTCTGTTTTACATGATTTTACCGAGGATTTGGAAGCTCCATGTAAAAAAAATAATTAAATCGTATCATTTTCTTGCAAGCTTGGATACCATCACCATTATAACAGAACAACAGCGCTTGTGTAATTGCGAGATACCTATTTGTGAAACATGTTCACTGATCGTATTTGCAATGTAATGCATATTTTATTTCAACTTAAAGTAAAGTGTGCCAAAAGAAATTGAGTGAATATGTGTGCCTTTCTGACCAAGTTTTCTTTCATTACGGGGGGTCTGTATGTCAGTGCCTTCTGGGTGCTCACAAGGAGCACCTTCCTCCAGTAACTGCCTCTTCACGTGCCCAGCCTACTACAGTAGGTACCCTACACCCGCCTACTCCGACCACACACCCTGGAGGAGGCTGTGGCCAGGAGGGATAAGACCTGCAGCTTAAACCAGAGGATGCCTCAAGTAGTTCTTTTGCCTGACATGCAATGGTGGGCGATTCAAACCCCAATGAGGCATGGGGACACCTGTCCGTTATCTAAAATATCCTTTTAGCAATTACTAAACTGTGTCATTTTTTTTTAAATCAGTGTCGAGGGAATGAAGCAGATGTATCATGGAATGGTATTGTCATCAGAATGGATATCAACTGAATAAGATGTAGATCCAAGTCAGTCCACACCAGCACACTCAAACTCAATCATAACGAAACGGCACTATGCCTTCTTCCAGTATATCCCTTAACGTGCTCTGCCTACTCGGGCTGGTCTGCGTCCCTCCCGTCCCTTTATGTCCACACCCTGTGACCCTAGGGAAGCACTGGCCTGAAGGGATAAGACTAGCAACAGACAATGAGCCCCTCCTAGGGACACAGGACTATGGAACCATGTGGAAGATAGTGGCACTCTTCAGGGAATATGCTAAAGTTTGCGCATTTCCTCAACTTCATGTTTTTGATGGATGTTTCAAGTCACCATACTCTTTTGTCACTATCATTCACCAATGCAGCCAGTGCGAAACTCGTATCATCTGATCATACCAATGAAATGGCCCTGTCTGAAGGCCATGGACCCATCTGGGCCTGTAATGCCTGACCACTTGACCAAACTATGGATATATTAATTATATCTATAATAATTGAATCCAATATATTATATTGCAATGAAATTGCTACTCATACTATTTATAACTAAGCATTGAAAGAAATGGCTAAGAAAAACTGATCCATAGCGAACAGGTATGTACCATCTATCTGAATCTACTGTGCAAATCATTTCTCACTCTCCCTCCCCCTAAGTAATGGAAGTATTCTTTAAGCAATATGCATAGCAGTATAAATGCTAAAACAAGTACAGTGCAAATGCTACAGTGTAATGAATAGGTTTCCTTGATAAATGCACCCAGTTCGTGACTGAAACAATGCATTATGAAGTAATACCCCAAGTCATGCATGCCACCTCATAGTACAAGTGGTTTTAGTGCCAGCTAAATTGGCAGTTAAAGGCTCGTAAGTCCGGGGACAAATTTCCCAGGTCATGATCCGATGATATATTGCTCCGTTGAATATTGGCATATTGCCAATGACAATACATGTATGGTGCTTAGTAAAAAAAACTTCCATTGTAATTAATGCTAAGTGAAAGGTAAGGTGCACGTTAAGGTTTTGCATTGCCTTTAGTGCTATTTGTACGTCTTAAAAATTGTAGTATTAGATTATGGTAATTTTGGCTCTACCATGAATATTAGAGTTATCAATTTGATGGTACATCGCCTGGATTTATTTGATTTCTGCATAGTAAGTATTTTAGGCCCTGTATACTATTCTGGATGTAGCGACCTTGGCCATGATCAGGTAGTTCTACCTCCTTTCACTAATATCACTCCAGGGAATGCTACCAATCATAGGGTTTGATATGCATAATAAAGAATTGAATTCTTGAAAGTTATTAGTAAATTCTACACTCAGCCTTGACTGCTGAATGGCATTAAAAGAAGCATTGTCACTCATGCTCATGTGATGTGTAAAGTATTCACCGTTCGATAATCATTGTCTGAAGAGACTATAATGTTATTGGTCATAAGAAGGCAGTGTTTATTCATATATGGAGGTCTAGTCTAAGAGGAACACATATTGAATGCATCGTACAGCCAAAGCTAATATCTTGCAAGATCTTCTCACCAAAAACCTCTCAGACCACAGAAATAGGCTTGCATAGAAGCAGAGAGCCATTTAAATCAGATCAAGGACATTCCAATATTAAGCACGTCTAGACTCTTTCCCTCATTTCCATTTCAATTCACATCAAGATTTCTTGAAATGATTGAAGATGTCGTCTAATAAGGTTCCCTGTGAAAATGGAGAACAAATAGCAGGAAGGCCTGTTAAGAGCAACCTCCTTATCTGCTCACCCCCTTTTCCCAAGGCCCCCATTGGTTGAGCTGCTCACTATTTTAAGGTTTCCCCCACCCGGCCCACCCAGCTGCTCATGACTTGTTCCTGAGGTGTTCGTTGTCTCCCGCCGACTCCTCCTTGTGTTGCCTGCTAATGGGCTTCGTAGGTAACCATGGAAACTCATTGAGGCAATGACATTGTCAGGGAGGCTGGGAGGATGGGCATTATAATGGGAAGCAGCTGTGGCTATGGTGGATATAGGCATTGTGAAGGGCTGATGAGGTGCAGTATAATGCTGGCTAGGGTCCTTTCTTAATACTGTAGGGATGTCTCAGTCTCATTATCATCATCAGCATTACCTTCCATGAGACTGATGAATAGAGATTGAGATTAATTTCAGCACTTCCGAACCACCTTATTATGAGACAATAATATTATGACAGTCAATATCCTTATGGTTAACTTTTCAATTGATGGAGGAGGTAGCTAAAAGGGCAGTCCTACTATAGGAACTGGGTTATTCAGTTCGCACATTAAAGTTTTTTTGGAAAATCACCTTGAAACCAAATCACATGGACCTAGATTCTTTTAAATATAAAGTTGGAAATTGAGAAATGACCTTTCTGTGAAACAAATAATTAAAGCCCAAGTAATAAAGCATAATTTGTCCCCTATCTCAACATTACCAGCGGAAATCTTAATCACTATCAATTTGAAGAGGAAGCTTTCAATAAATAATGATATTCCTATCAGTCATGATCAAATCTTCTACTCACAGTGCAAATATATCTTTTTTTTATCATATCCCCATTTCCAACCCCAATCCTGTCTGTGAGAAGCTGACACTGTGTCCTACACTGCTGCCAGCTGATGGACTTAAAACCCTGGAAAGATAATTCTATTGCCATCTCTCTAAGTTGATTTTTGCATCCGTCAAATTTAGTTTCTCAACAATGACTTCAAAGAAGAAATCCGCTCAATTTGATTTCCCAATAACGCAATAGGGGACAAGTCTCAAATATTAATCCTAAATTAGATTTTAAAGTTTTGACATTGGAATGAGATTATTGGCATTTCTCTGATGTTTCAATATTCTTTAAAACTGAGAAGAAAGCCACTGAAAATGAAGACAATTTTTCTCCCTTTAACCATTTAAGGATGGCGTGCTGCTAGAAGATGACAACTGTCATCATGATGCACAAATGACGGTCCAGTGAGTAACTCGCCGGTGCTACATTGGTGTATCATGCCAAACCTATGAGAGTGCTAACCCCATCGCCGCAGCATTTTGCATGAATGCAGCGCTGGTGTGTTACTCGCCATGGCTGCATTCATATTAGCATTATAACGACCAAGGGCATGATGTATCAATGTGTTAAAGGGTTGATATCCTTAAAATGTTAAAATATTCATGAAGGGAATATTTGGAATGGCTTTGATATCTTTGGATTTACATACAAAAGTATTCAAACGTTGTAATGTGGCTCATTGTGAAGCAAATTTAACCTTATGAAGGATTACTAATAAGTGTTATTGAAATAATCCCAAAGCTGCTCCATGTTCTACCACTACCAGGGAAGCATATCTCGTGAAGTGTAAATCTATCTGGTGCCATGGAGCCTAAAATAATCCAAAGGTTCTGGCCGACCCTCTGTTCTTGACACCTAATTAACACTTTGGGTTAAGAATTCCATCAGATAAAACCCTGAGTACTTTACAAAGCTCTTGAAGGGATTCCCTTTGAGGTTTCATAGACAGTTCACAAAGTAGCCTGTTTAGATCAATATTATGTAATTAGATTGATGAATTCATAATTGTGTTGCGACCAAGCTACTTTCCGAATAAAGTCTCAACGAGCTATCCCCCAAACTCCCCTGACACAATGGATTGAATGCTTTCAGAATCTTTTATTTACTTAATGAAGGTAAATTTCCATTGAAGACAATCTTTTCGAGCAACTTACTTCCAAAGCGCCTTAAAGGCTTTGTGCACATACGAGACTCTTAAAGCATACAAAAAAGATAACCTCAGCAACTATAATTATGAAGTGTGATCTGAAATTACTTAGAGTTCATATCAATTCTATATCACTCAAGTCTGACTATGGCGAGACATCCCGTATTGTAGTCATGTCAATAAATGATATGACCACGTGTTGGAGTGAAAGATCTATGACAAAGAGACCATTACTTTGCAGAATCATTTCAGAGGTAATGAATCACAGTCATTTTCACAAAGATAGAAGAAGCTCTTAGATTAGCTACAAAGAATTGAAAATAATGTGGTATCATCTCACCCACATTAATGGCGATTACAAATTAAGTAGGTGAGGGGGATTCTGGGTGGGGCTCTGTGATGTAGGCCCTGCTATTTAGGGAGTTACCCAGTTGTTGTAGGTCAGCCTGATAGGCTTGTTACACCCGGACACTGGGGTCCGTTACCTCTAGGCACTGCTGGCTGCTGATTGGAGATCATTGACAGCCAATCAGAGTAGAGCTAGCCCCAACACGTGACCCGCCTTCTGAACACTGCCATCTGGGATATCCGACCTTCAGCTGCTACTGAATCCCTTATGCCCAGCAGCTACACTCTAAGAACAGTGTGTTGCGGGAACATGCTTGAGGAGTTACACACACATATTTGCAACACACTTTTAAGATCAACACACTTTTGGCAAAGAGTGTGGAGTGGGTAGTGTGTTACTCCAAAATGTGTGTTAAAAGTGGCTGCAGAAAAGCGTGTTGATAAGTGTGTAAATGCAACACACTGTTCTTAGAGTGTATAGCAGAATCCTAAATTCTGACTTCAATTTTTTGTAAAAGTGAAGCCAATATTCTACAATATCTACGTCAATAACGAAGCAATAGCCATCACATGTCATTATATGTATCACTTGATAACAGTTTATGGAAGTGACATAAACATGAATGAACATTGCCTTAATTGAGATAGCCCATGAACAGTGCATAAAAAACAGTGACATTTATAATGTTCCACCTCCATGAAGACCATTATTTTTATCTTGTCATCAATTTAGATGATGCCTGTGCATGGTTCAGCCCCTTCCTGAATAGAATAAATGTGGTATGGAGAGAAAGATAAAGGTAGTCAATATACTAGGATGTGCCCTGCGTTATAATGTCTAAGCTGTCCCTGGTACTGCGATTTAAAACCAATCCTAAAGACCATGTTGGCTGTCCTTCATCTATAGATAAACTATAATTATATAATTAATCACGAGCAGATCATGCATGTAGGGTATACAACTTTTGTTGAAAATAAACTCATGGTCTAAGGAAAATGGGTTGGCCGTAGCTAATGGCATGCAAATATATAAGGAGGAAGAAGATTAAAAAGATACATAAATTATGGTATTAGGTTAAGACAGAAGCGGAGGTAAAGAGACAAAAAAGAAGAAGGTAGCCTAGGATGCCTGCATCTAAAATACTTCTTGCTGTACCAGTGCCCTCACCTCCCTCCCTACAGTCCCAAACTATCCAGGACCCTTACACTCTGTATGAGGTCTTATCAGGTAGGCAGCATCAGACTGATATACTTATCTAGATGCCCATCTTATCTCGTGCTATCATGAAAGAAGCTGGGCAGGATGGCGAGGACTACACAAACCTTGTTAACCTGACCAGGGCACATCCTACCCTCCTCCCTTTGCCAGCTCTTATCGATTGACCCTCCTACGATAACATAGTGTATCTACACCCCTCAGGGTCTTCTGGCTAAGGTGATTATAGGGTAGGTAGGTGCCATAATCCCTGGTCATACAATTATGGCAATATGGGAGTGAGCGTGCATAATAAGATAAGTGACAGAATTGTGTTGTACCATGGTATCCGAACAATATTTTATAATGACTATTCTTATCAAATGTTCCATTACCTCCCATGGAAATCGAGGATGTGAAAGACGATTATCTATCTTATTCTATTATATGAATTATATATATATATATATATATATATATATATATATATATATATATATATATATATATATATATATAAACAACCTCGGGATTGTAACCATGGTAACTATGCATGCACTTTCCCCTGCAAGTATGGCTACAGCGGACACAGTGATATAACTGTATATGTATTTATCATAATGTATGCCCTATGCAAGTTCTCAATATGTTGATTAACATAAAGTTATCACCACACCCATTAATTGAATTCTACATCTAAATCTCAGAGAATCCTGAGCCCACAATTCGCTTACCACAGTGTACTATATCACAGCCTTACCCATATTCAAGACCTTAGCTACTGTTGCTGTAACACCTGACATCGGCTTGATTGCAAAAAATGCAACTGACACTCCCCTCCACCTCCTAGCCCATCCCATCCCATCCTCCTGCCTTTTCATTACTTGAGACATAATTTCTTATCTCAATTATTCTGACCCGTTACTCATCTCAGCCTTGAACACCACAAGTATTGCCTGCTATCAAACTGACACCAACACCAACATCAGAGCCTCCAGCAAGCAATGGCTAGTCACCATTTCTATGCCCACCTATCTGCTCCCACCCCTCCTGTATCCCCACCCTACCATCTCCGATGTCTACCCTCTAATCGGAGGCGCAGGTGCGAATGGAGAGGGAGGTGTTGGGTGGGCATTGAGTGCTCTCAGCTCGTCACCACCCTGGAGGGGGCTGGAGGAGGTGCGGTGGTGACTGTGAGTAGTATGTCGACATGACAATTAGACCCAGGTAATTACCTCTAGGCTGTTTGAGATGGGGGTTTGGACTAGGGTGGAAGGGTGCCAGAATAGCAGGGTTAACATTGGACAGGCCTACATAGAGCACTGTTGGACTGGTTCTTTTCTGTTTGAAAGCAGTATGTGTGAATCCTAGAGTGCTGTGGGAATCCGCTTTAGCACCTGATACTATTGGGTGAGGGAGGGAGGGCATTTAAATTCCTACCTCATAGTTAGGGTAATCTGGTGTGGAGGGTGTTGGAGGATTCTGGAGGCAATGCGGATAGAGAATCCGACAACACACGCTATATAGGGAATGCCACTAGAGCGGTCACCATCTAAATTCCTCTAATGATCATTATTAGTCGTGTTATTTGTATAAGCCATGCTAAGAGATCGTTTTATCTCAGTTAACGGTATAGCATCAATTGCAAAGTTTCTCTTTGATGATATCATATACATAATAATATATATATTTATTTATTGTATATAGTAATGGTGAGGAGAGGATGTATAATCCAATAGATAATGTAAATGTAAAGAATATGGTCAGACCTCTGAAATGGAGCAGTCACCGCAGGCAGTGTTTCCAGAGCTGGAATCACTATTCCGCTACTGCTACTAAATGTATCATACATCCCTACCCTTTTTTACCCTCTATAATATCTAATAAACTGGGGGAATATCTCTGTAAAAAGCACAGCCACTGGGTTGTTACAGCATACTAGATACATATCACACGTTTCTTTCCTTACCATTAATGGAAGCAGCGCTACACCATTGTGTAAATGCTCTGCCATCACTTCTGCTGTGTCAGCTGTTTCTTCAATTTTAGCCTAAGGCTCTTCAAGTATTTTAACCAAGGATGTTCCAGTAATTGCTTGGAATGTGCCATAGCCAGGGGTCTCTCTTCCATATTGCTGTATGCCTGCAGTACGTTCTTTACAACTACGACATGGCACTGTTATAATAGTCTGGATCATAAAAAAGCTTCCAAAGAGGGCTAGCACTGTCATACAGGGACACCGTTTAGTAGCTTTGAACTGCACCATTTTTCTGCTTTTGGAAATATCAATTTTCCCATATTACTGGGATGATGAAGATGGTTTGCAATTGCTGCTTAATGTAGTTGATCGACCAACAGTGCTTCATATATCAATACTTTAAGCGGTCCTTCTATTTTACACTGATTACAAATTGATCTTTATCTTAGGTCCCATACTAGGGTCAATTTGATGGGTAAAGGCAGTGTCCTATTGCAGCTGATCTGACTGACAGAGCCCATGAAGCTAAGTTCAGTAAACTTTGACAGCTAATTGGCAAACGGTCGATGGATGAAGATACTGCCTGAAGTGGGATACTGCCTTAAACCCCGGGCCGCCGTATATAAAGGAGCTGAGTACCTGTCCTGCCTGCACTCAGACTGTTGCTGCCGGGGCAGCAAGTTGTATGCCTTTAAAGAAATGCATCTTGAAACCAAGACGTTTGCATGTTGTACATTTTCATTTCACTGTTTTTGGAGGCGGGACTAAGCTCAAATATCAGATTATATATGCTTAGGTATAGTTGCTTTTATCATATTTATAATCTATACTAGAGGACATGGCTATATGCCCCCTGACTGTGCTCTTCCCCATGATCTGCTGACCTGCTACATTCACCACCCTACAGGGTCGATACACGGGTGGTATTCCGCATTAGCGAGATACAGTGGCTCCACCTTTTGGACCACTGGTAACAATCATAACCCTTTGCTCTGCAAGGACCAGCTCAGCCAAATCTCGTGGCCGAGATTAGGGTACAGGCAGGGTGCAGGTATTGTGAATAGGTTGTACCTGGACACTCCTAATGTCACCTGTGTCCAGTATAGTGTAGTGGTTAGCACTGTGGACTCAAAATGCTGGGAGCCCAAGTTCAAATCCCTACCAGGCCAAATAACACTATGTCCTTTAAATACATATTTCTAAATTTTCTTTAGTATTGTGAATAATGTATTCTGTTACCAAAATTGCTTTACTTATGAATTTGATTACCAGGCATTGCCTGGAAGAGATTTGAACTCAGGTACTCTGCATCATGAGTCCACAGTGCTAACCACTACACTATACTGGACACAGGTGACATAAGGAGTGTCCAGGTATGACCCATTCACAATACCTGCACCCAGTTTGTACCCTAATCTCGGCCACGAGATTTGGCTAAGCTGGTTTCTGTGAGTACTGGGAATAGACCTAGGACCAGTGGAAATGGCGCTGCCCACTGATCATCTCGCTAATGCCCTATAAACGACACACAAAATCCATCACACACTTGTCCCCTCGGCCAAAATGTACACACACAGAAAAGTGAGAGTCATTGTCGCTAAAACTACCCTCACCTGAGGGTCAGGCACTGCGTGACTCTCAGGTGAGGGTAGTTTTAGCGAATGACTCTCACTTTTCTGAGGGTGTACATATCTCTACAGTCCCTCCATGAGCACTGATACAGTCATCAATCCCTAGATAACCTGAATTATTTAATGAATATTTTGATGTGTCTCATCTTCCATACCTCCCTTCCTCTTTCCCTTCCTCTTTCCCTGTCTGTCTGTCATTCTCTTTCCCTCTCTCTGTCTTCTTTTCCCTGATTTATCTCTCACTCTCTCTCTCTTTTCTCCCTCTCTCCCTCCCCCCCTTTCCCCTATACTCGCTCTCCTCTCTACCAGGTCTCTTTCAATAGCTAAACACTGGCATAAATACATAACCATCACCTTGATCGGATGACTCTGGAGGGGTCAGTGTCCCCCAGTGCATGGAAGCAATGTATGGCGTTCTGTAAATCTGTATGCATGTCACCCAAGGGTTGGATAGGAGGCAGAGGCTAGCACAGTAATGGAGAAAGATGTCCCTATGAATGCAATGCATATTAATACCCATCCACAGGTGTGATTGGAATATGCTCACTTTACGCCTTTCGCTTTTTATCTATTCATTCCTTGTGACTTTTACTGATTGGATCAACAATATGAATGCGTAGGCTGATATATAGGTTGCTTTTACATGCAAAACATAATGGAAATCGTGTCCAATGTGCGTCTAATATTCAATATAGTCTCTAGAATGTGTAGGCTGGATTTCTGCTTACTCCACAGAAATAGGGGCTGTATTTAACATGTCTGGGCAGTAATCTGAAAGCAGAATTCAATTTTAGCGATTTTTTTTCTAATTATGTACTAGTATTGTCTACAATGAAGACTCACACATCAGTATGATGAGCCACCTTTTTCATTGAGCCCCAACTATGCACTGTCAAATATATCTTTGGTCACCTCTTTTGTCAGTTACAGCATTGAGCTTTTACTATTTCCTATAACCTAGAAGGTACTATCAATTCTGTATACACAGAATATGAATGTAATTCCAACACTGTTTGACGGTATCGATGTTTTGGCGAGGAAAGCAGGTGCATCGACTCTATATATGCTAAATGTTGCGAAACCTCTGGTTCTACAAATCCATTACTAGAGTTTTAATTCACTGTACATATTGACCCCTCATCGAGGGTTCCCACCTCAGGTTCTATTTCTAAGCAGACCTGTCCACCTTAGCTTCACACCTTTTCCCCATCTATTTTTGACACCTCCAGCTCGTTCCCCCACTATGGGTGTGGGGAGGCCAGGGGTTGATTACCTGGTCCTGTAGATTTATGTCTGTAGCCATACTGACCGATACACTCTCCATGACTTCATCCTTATTTCTCCTAACCAGTTTTTCACAACCTCAAACCATGACACAAATGTAGAACTCGGCACAGCTCATCTCTGCTTGTCTATAAAAATCGATACTTTGATTTGTTCTCAAAAGATCCCTTTGTGAGTCAATCCAATTCGTCTCATTGACTAGGGCTCTTGGTTTGAAACCCCTTTCATGCACTTGAAGTATTCCATTAATTCCTCCTACACGCTAGACTAAGAGGGGTGTTTTATAGGTTAGCTTACCTTGGATATAATACACAGGGCTGCTTCTAAATAATCAGGGTTAATTCCAAGGTCAATTTATTGTGTGCAAAGATCTACCAATCAATTACCCAATTAATAAAAATAGGTATTTGCCTTCTAAAACTGGTTTTTACCCTTCCCCTCTTGAGTCTTAAATTGTCAGGTTTCAGAGAACATATTATCATCATACACAAAACAACTCACGAAACGGCATCATATGCCATACATCAATTCAACACCCACCCCGCCCCTCCACACACTACCCCATAGAGCATCATAAGGACCCGTCTCAGCCTCTCTCACAGGTGATAGACCGCGGACCTGATCCTCAGGTTGCCAGGCTAAGCCCCATCTGACCTTGCCAAGATAAATTCACACGGTCGTCTGAAGTGTCTGGATTGGAGGGGGACTACAACACTGTAGGCAGACAGAGGGAAAGCTGCTGAAGCTACTCGGGCTATGGCTATGGTGCTCACACTTAAAAAACAAAGGTCCCTGTATGGATTGGAGTCTATATAAAGAGTATAGAAAGAACTGCACGGCAAATTGTCCAGGCTGACGCTTACCTCACGAGCGGTATATTGAGCAGTACCACACAACACCGTAGGCTAAGTCTGGTACCATCCAATCTACCAAGAGTGAAGCTATGCATTTATTTCATGTAATCAGTGATTATTTTGATTTGAAAATGGGACGGTCGATGTCATTTATTTAAGTCTAGAGAACTGGGCCGTGGAGGACCATGCACATCCAATTAATCCACGACCCTGTGGAGAATTAGTCTTCCTTGGCTCAACTATAGGGTGTAACGTTCTCCATATAAAATAAAGTTTCCTACTAAAGTAAGTCAGTACAGTCATGTCGTTTTACAGGGTACTAGGCAATCTAGAAGTAGGAAATGCTTCTTCACAAGGGCTGTCTTCTGTACTCAGTTGGATTTGAACAGCAGACTCCGTCTATTCTATGGTTACCTTTTTTTCTGATATTAATATCTCAAATTTTCTTCATGCTACCATCTGCTCTGTGCCGCAGTTCTAATGCTCTCTCTAGAGCACATAGCTACCACCATTTGCAGAGATCATTAAGGTGCCCAGGTGCAATCCAGGGCGCATCCACAGCTGCCCCTTATTCATTATGAACTAAGCAGCCTAGGTTCTCTGCACTGACCGTGCTTGATACAATGACTTTGACTGACCATAGGCCAAGCTAATGGCCTCGGACCAGTCCCCGACTCAGCAAACAAGTCAGGACATGTCATTGTTAGGCTCCCAATGGTTGGCCTTGACCGTCACTGAACTGAAGCTTACTCGTGAAAGAGGCAAATCCAATTCATCAGTCCACTGTCAGGTAGGACTTGTGATAAGTCATAACATGAGGGCTGACTCAGGGTTGTAATGTAAACCATTTTTAATTAAACACACATGTCTGAAGGTTGACTGAAAGTGAAATATTGCCGATTATGCATTTTCACTGGTTTCCCATGACATGCTGACATAATATTATGCTCTATAATGTCTTTTGATCTGTATAAATGGAAGAAGGGGCACTGTTCTCGAATTGAATTGAGGAGGGCTGCACCAGGTTTCTGTTAGTACCAGTTGGCGTGAGGTTACCTAGATGGTAGTGTTCAGAATGTGGGTCATGTGTAGGGCTACCTCTAACCTGATTGGATGTCACTGATGCCCAATCAGCAGCCAGCAGTGCCTCAAGGTCACTGACCCCTGTGTGTGAGTTGTAACAAGCCTATCAGACTGACCAACAACAACTGCCGACAAGCCCAGGTTGCAGGGCATAGATATTTACCCAAAGTTTTAATTTAACAGATAACTTACTCCATTTTTTTCAGATAATCCAGGCAATGTCTGTGACTTTATGAATCCGATGATGAGTCTCAGAACCTTCTCTCAGTAAAGTTAGAAGAAAAGTTTGTGAATGCTTTAATTGGCAAGTCACATAAAATGGATTTGCCAATTAAATCGTGATTATTACTCCAATCAGTCTACTTTGTAAGTCTAATACCAAACATCAAAGAGAATTTCTTCAGAGCTTTGCAAAGTACTATGGGTTTTATAATATGACAACGTTCTTAATCAAAAGTGCTAATTAGGTTTCAAGAAAGTGAAGGTTGGCCAGAGCCTTCAGATTATTTCTGGTCCTCATGCTTGCTTGCATGTGGTTAAATTACAAAGCCGCTTTCTTCAATATGTAAATAAATATAGCCAACAATGACATATCAGTATGTTACAGCATGTAAATAGGCTCAAAACAATTGATTGATTATGATGTAATCATTTTGCAATTACGTATTTAAAAAAAACATGACTAAACCCACTTTCATTTTAAATTTATTTCTTAGTGATTTCAAAGAATACTGTAACATCACGGAAAATGCCCAGATTTCATTCCAATGTAAATTCAGGATCCATATTCGAGATCCCTCATTGAATTATAGAGAAATCAAATTGCGTGGATTTCCTCTTTGAAGTCATTGTTGAGACACTTAATTTCACAAATGTGAAAATCAACTTAGAGAGACAGCAATTAAATCATCTTGCCAGGGTTTTAAGTCCATCAGCTGGCAGCAATGTAGGACAGGTTCTTTGTTTCTCACAAACAGGATGAGGGTCTGAGACCGGGACATATTATATTTGCACTTATTGCGAAGAGAAGATTTGGTTATGGATAATAGGAATATATCATGTAGAGAAAGCATCATTTTTCATTTATTGCATAAATATGGAAACAAATCAAATCTCCTCTTGCCTCACAATAAATTAGCTCCAAAATGCAGACAATTAATCTCAGTTGCTATGCATCTGTCTCATACAATAATATTAGAATAATGATGAAGATGATCTTGATGATGATGATAACACTGAGGGATCTGGTAGTAATAACAAAGGACCCGAGCAGCATTATACTGCACTTCATCAGCCCCTCACAATGCCTATATCCACCATAGCCACAGCTGCTTCCCATTATAATGCCCATTCCCGCAGCCTCCCTGACAATGTCATTGCCTAAATGAGTTTCCATGGTTACCTACCAAGGCCATTAGCAGGCAGCACAAGGAGGAGTCAGTGGGAGACAAGGAGCACCTTAGCAGCAAGTTGTGAGCAGCTGGGTTGGCAGGGAGGGGGAAGCCTTAAAACAGTGAGCAGCTCAACGGATGGGGGCCAGGGGAAAAGGGGTTGAGCAGATAAGGAGGCTGCTCTTTACAGGCTTTCCTGCTATTTGTTCTCCATTTTCACAGGGACTCTTGGATAGCACTTTAAATCATTTCGAGAAATCTTGATGTGAATTGAAATCGAATTGAACGGGCCAAGAGTCACTCATTCATCATAGGACTGTCCTTGATCTGATTTAAATAGATCACTGAGTTAAATCAAAGCTGCTTAGTCTAAGGGTGTCTTATGAGATAATGTTTGTGACTACATTGTGCAATACATGGATGAATACATTGTCTGTAGGAACCGAGCAAGTAGAACCTTATATGAACATTGAATAGTGTTTGGTCATGAATAACAGACTTCTGAAACGTATAAATTTAATTAATATTTGGTGTATAGCTATATTGTGACTTCATGCAGTATGATGTCATTGATTTTTAGTCAATCTCTACCCTTTCTGAAAAAAGATGGAACAGGGACATGTAAGTGTCTTTGGGCATATATCGGCTGTTATTCCTGTCCTCTATATATGAACTAATAATAGACTTATAGAGAGAAGAGTCTGTAAACAAGGAGATGGCTTCTACTAAGAATAGACTCATGGTCTAAGAAAAAGAGGCAGGTCGTAGCTAGAGGCAACCAAGTATGTCTATTGGGGTGAGGTAGGGCAGGCTTATTATGTGCACCATGACCTGTTTCCAGGAATAGCGGGTAGGATACTGCAGCTTGTACAAATCTAGTTCAAACATAATATGTATATATTATATAGGATGCAATATCTATGAGAACCAGGCATATCCTGTCCAATTGTCAAAAGATATGTTTAAAGTTTGTCACTGAATAAAAGGTATTATTTACAGAACAGGATCAAAAACCAGGATCCCTGAGACAAATGTTACCCATGCTGCCCTCCTACACTTAACGTACTCCTCAGGGCTCCTCTGGGTAGGATGCTTACCATAATCCTTGATAATTAATGTAATTATTGCAACATGAGGGGGGGGGATCTTAGATAAGTGAGAGAATACTATTATTATTAGCTGTCCAATAGATGGGTCAACCTCAATTCTGCTTTTCTGGATGGCAACTAAATGGTGTAGTATAGATATTATGGAATTATACATATATTATCATTGCATTTTACTCATCTTACCATCCAAGGCTGTACATATTTCCCAACACCAGCAACTGTGAATGGAAATCCTCTAATCGGTGGCGCAGGTGTGAATGGAGAGGGAGGTGTTGGGTGGGCATTGAGTGCTCTCAGTTCGTCACCACCCTGGAGGGGGCTGAAAGAGGTGCAGTGGTGACTATGAGTAGTATGTCGACATGACAATTAGACCCAGGTAATTACCCCCAGGGTATGTGAGCGCAAAGGGGTGTGCGGGGAGATGGAAGTGAATGGTACCAGACTAGGAGTGTTGGACAGGCCTCCACACAACCCTGTTTGTCCAATTTGGCCTGTTTACAGGGTCTTGACCTTAGTGCGCTGTTTTAGTTTATGACTCAGTATACTGGATTCTTTTTAACAAAAAATAACATTGTTACCTCCAACTCTGCTATATACTACACAGCTAGGTTATGTTAATCTATCTCAGCCTAAAATACTCATGAATGTTAATTTATTTAGCACCTATCAATAATGAATATGTGCATCTGCTTAATGCATCTAAAACCCTGTGTGGGAAAATCATCATTGGTAAGGGATTTTTGTCTTCACAGATATTGTGTACCTTGTGAATATTTGCTCATCACTAGGGTTATGATATATTGGTGGTTTTTTTTTTAGATGAAGCTGGGGTAGCATGCCTAAGTCTTCAGTTTGTACTGATACCTTTAGCATATTAATTGATTCAAAATATATGAGATGAACTAATTCACAGCAGACGTCACAGCTACTAACCCCTGCTTTTTCACTCTGTATGTGATCTTATTATGCTGCAGATTCTAGGCCTACGGCAAACCACTGAGGTGCTCTGGTACATTAAGCTTGATATAGGTCTACGCCAGAAGGTATTTTCTTATTATAAATGGATACAGCTTTACACCACTGTGTCAATACTCTGCTATCATTTCTGCTGTGTCAGCTGTTTCCTTTGTAAAGTCCCTTGAAGGCACTTTAAGTATTTTAATCCAAAGATGTCCCAGGAATTGGACATTGCCATAGGCACTGCTACGTGCGTCCCCTTACAATGGTGCTTTTCTGCATTGTCTGGCACTTGCTATGATTTTAAACACAGTCTATCTAGTTGACATTTGGACATACGATGACTTTGCTAGATTGAATATTAGTTTTCTTTAACTTTTTCCAAATGCTTTTATACCAGAATCCATGCAGTACTCAATATACAGACATGATCCGGTGATGTATCAACATAGTTGCAGATACTAGCTCATAGCAATATTGAATATCATATTTCCAATCTATACCACAGGGCATATGTTGACAGTGGCAGAGGGGGGATGAGTTAGGGATGGGCCATGACGTTATGGCTATTTGCCCCCTGACTGTGCTCTTCCCCATGATCTGCTGACCTGCTACATTCACCACCCTGCAGGGTCGATACACGGGTGGTATAAACGACACACAAAATCCATCACACACCTAACCCCCTGCTCCTACACACATCCCTCAGCCAGAAGCACCAACCTACTGCCCTACACCCACCTACCTTACCGCGCCCATCATTTCATCTTCTCTTCTTCCACTTTTCCCTTTTGCTTGCCTTTTTATACCTCTGCCTCTCTCTCTGTCTCTCTCTGTCTCTCTGTCTGTCTCATCCGTCTCTCTCTCTGTTTCTCTGTCTTTATAAGTCTCTCTATGTCTCTTCCTCCTCCTATTTGCGCACATCTCCCTCTTTCAGACTTTTTCATGGAGGTTCCTTCTCATTTCCTAACCATTGGAATAGAGATGCTACCTTGATCAGCTGGGGTCAGTGTCCGCTAGATACCTTGTAGGAATATATGGCGTTCCGTTAATTTGTATGCATGTGTGGCCCAGGGGCTGGATAGGAGGCAGACGCCGCAGCAGTAATGGAGAACGATGTGCCTATGAATGTATTACATATTAATCCTCACCCTTAGGTGTGATTTGAATATGGCATCTTACATCTTACCTGCATTATACCCAGTATTGGATGTGAGGTTGTGGTTTTAAAGTTAACATAAGAAATTAATATATGAATTTGCATAAAAACCAAAAGTGTATCATGTGGGTTCTTCGTATGATTAGTGCCCAAAGACAGTGCCGTTTTTTTTTATAAACCTAAAATGTCTAAGGCCACCATTTCTGTGCATCCCTTGTCAATCTTATATATTGGTCAGAATTTGGAATAATGCCACTTTTGGGTGTTTTCTAGTGTTTTTCACCTTCCATTGGCTATAGAATAAAAATTCCTGCACCATACTGGTTCTTCTTGATTTCATGTTAGAGGGGACACTCTAGGCTTCCAGAAAAATGTAAAATTTTATGTGTCGTATGAAATTCTTTTGATTTATGCCCCCTCAAATAAAAGAAATAGCCCAAAAAGGGGTTTCCAGGCCATTTTTACTTTTTTCATAAGTCCCCCACCTTAAATGAAGCAATCACAACCCTTCCTATTCAACATATTTTATTAGGTATAATATTATGTGTTACCTCACAGAAACACGAAGTTTTATCGAGATATTTCTCCCAAATTTTCCTCCACAGCTCTTCTATCACAAAATGGCACTTGTGTAAGGCCCGACACTTTTATTTTTAGAGCTTAAATGACACACTAAGATAGTTCACTTAATATTCTTTTAACATTCCATCTTGAGGGGCCTATGGGTAGTAAAGCTGGGGAAAAAATTGTAAGAATGCACTCATTTCTCACAAGCCCAGGCCCAAAACAGTGATTTTGGAACAAAATACAAGTGTTGGACCTTACATCTTAAATCCTCTATTAATTAAAGGAATATCACAAATATATCAATTTCAAGTAAAGTATATCAATAGTGTGTACATGTTTGTTCAAGCTGGACAGTAATAGCAGACTAACTTTGTTTCTGTATATTGGGTAGGGCTGTTTTCAAGGATTAATGTAAGGTCTGACACTTTTATGTAAGGTCCAACACTTTTATACTTTTTAGCCTTTAATCAGCCACAGTATAAACATACCTGCACCAATGTTGTTCTTTGTGATTTAATGCAATAGGGAACACTATAGGCTTTCAGAAAAATATAAATGTTCACACTTCTAAAGGAGATCATTTGATTTCTGACCTTCCGAAGTAAAGAAATGCTCCCAAAATGTGATTTCCACCTAATTAGACATGGGTCATATATTCTCCATGTCAATTGAGATGACCACAACCCTTTTCAAACAGCATATTCTATCAAATGTGTATGTTACATCCCAGATTTAATAATTTTAACTGAAATATTCCTTACAAACTTTTCACCATAGCCCTTCATATAATTATGTGAAATGGTACTCATGTTAGGTCCGACACTTTTATATTTAGAGCCTCAAATGACCTTCATATAAAAGCCACCAAAATAATACCAATTGTACTTTGAATCTTGTGAGGCCTAAGGGTACTTAAACTGAAAAAAAAGTTATGAGGATAGGCATTTCATTCACTAGCCCACAACCAAAATAGAGATTTTGTATGGCGATAAAAGTGTCGGACCTTACGTCTTTAATCCGCTATGAATCAAAAAGTACCCAACACCTAATTCTAAGAATGTATATCTATAGTAACTACATGTTTGTTCAATCTGGACAGTAATAGCAGCATAACTAAGCTTCTGGATATTGGGTAGGGCTGTTTTCATGTATTAATGTAAGGTCCAACACTTTAATGTAAGGTCCAACACTTTTATATTTTTCACCTTAAAGCGGCTACAGAATTAAAGTGCCTGCACCAGTAGTGCTCTTTGTTATTTCATATAAAAGGTACTACTGTATGCCTTCAGGAAAATGTAAATTATCACTAGACCAATCAAAATTCTTTGATTTCTGACTTTCCAAAGTCTGGAAATTCCTCTCAAAACATGATTCCCACCCATTGGACATATTTCATTATTCCCCCATGTCCACTGAGATGACAACAAACTTCATGTCTTCTTAGATATAGGTGTTCCTTCACATATACAAGAGTTTTCACCCAGTTATTGATGACAACAATTTCACCATAGCCCTTTTCATGAAAAATGGTACTTGTGTAAGGTCCGACACTTTTATCATTTGAACCTGAATTACATGATTATGATATGAAGAATAATCTCTATACATGTAAAATGATACATGAAATTAAAAGTATGCATAGTGAATATAACACACAGTGAGCTAGATGATAAGCAGGGCACTTTTGAGCTATGTAGAGTAAAGTTGGTGATGTTTGGTAAAAGTTTCAGCATTTTCAAGGGTTTTGCAAGGTATGCTGATCCACAAAATGAAACGTTTTTGAACTGTGATTATCAAACCTGGTATGCATGATTATATATACTGTGGCTACTTGAAAACACAATAAGGAGTTCCTGTGGTGTTTTCCAAACATTTTTACACTGCTTTGTAATTTTTATTCTAGATTGTGTTCGCTGGTCGATAAAAACTGCAATCCTAGGAATTGATTGTGCCAATCAGGGTTTTCAAACACCCAAGATATATGTCTTTCAATATAACAAACTTGTATTAAGATGAATTGAGTTTTTTTAATTTTAATTTTAATTCCCTTTTGGCCCCAGAAAGTGACATTTTTCAAAATTCTGACTCATATATATCCATTTATAATGTTTTCCACCTCCAGTATTTTCTCCCCTATAAGTGTGTGGGGAGTACAGGGACTAGGTTGACTATACCTGGTCCGGTAGATCCATGGCTGTATAGCCAATGACGGAATCGGCTCCCTAAGGTGTTGGCATGAGCTCAGAATAACTCGTGATCATCACCATACCTTCATCCTCATTTCTCCTGCCAGGAATAATTTATATCATTTTTCACTCACATACCTACCCTTCCTTTCTGACTTTATAAGTAATATACGACAGATGTCAATAATTGGCTTTGCAATTATTTTTTCATGAATACCGAGCAGTTGCATGATCGTTTTCCTCTTCCCAAGGTTTCACACCTATCGACAACACATCTATCCATATTCAAAAACCCCTACACCAGCCCATGCATAAACTTATCACCCTCCACTCAGTTCCATGTACCATCATAAGTGTCCATGTCGGCCTTACCCACAGGTGATGGACCGCAGACCTAATCCGTGGGTTACCGAGCTAAGCCCCACCTGACCTGGGGAAGATGAATTGACAGGGCCTTCTGAAGGTTCTGGTCATGACATTGACTCCAGGAGTGTAGGTAGAGATATAAATTATTTAGGTTGGGATACTGAAAGACATGTGTAAGGTGCTTACCAAAAGGGCTGGACACTGAGGTGTTTGCAGATCTATAATTATAGAGAAAGGGGGGAGGCAGAGAGTGACAAATACTCTCACTTTCTCACTATGCTTTGTAAAATATTAACAGATGTTCATACTCATAGACGGTAGGATTATTGGTGTAAGATGATTCTTTCTCTCTCTACTCTAGTTGTCTCTATCTCTTTTACTATCCTTGTGTCTCTCTGCCTCTCTCTCTGTCTCTGCCTCTCCCTCTGTCTCTCTGCCACTCTCTGCCACCTCCCTCTCTGTCTCTTTCTCCCCCTACTGGTTGGTCTGTAAGTGTTCTGAACCAAAGCCTACTTGTGAAAAATCAATGTCAGATACATCAGTCCTGTCGGAGGTAAGGCATGTGAGTCGTCTCAATGTGACGGGCGACTCAGCATCGTTAAGTCTCCGATTTAAACCGATTCCCACCGATTTGAACTGATTGCCCGAACCGTCCCGGGACAGGAGGCTGGCAGACCGGAAGTAATCCCCGACCATTACTCACGCATGCGCAGTGGCCATACCGGAAGTGATGTATGATTGGGCGACTAGGGCAGTTTACCATGGCGTGCCAAGGCTATTTGGCATCTTCGTTTAACGGTTTAAAAGTTTCCTGTGCCATTAAAGACAGTCATATTTGATGACGTCACAGGCCGTTAAATACGACCATGGGACAGTCATTATTTATCTATTACCTCTTTCAAATTACCAAATGAAGGAATCATAATCTGGTTGCGCTTTGCTGCTTATCAAATTCGGTATACATGCAGTCTACCCTAATACATAATTTTAACTATGGTCTAAGAATAATATTATATATCTAAGTAAATCCATAAGCACCCAGTGGTCTTCCAATGTTCATTGATACGTAAGTAGTGCATGAACACCTGCCAGGATATAGGCATATATCACCTTCCATAGAGCAGCTAATTTGCTAGTATCACCTAGACGTAGGAGGCCCACACTGCCTTGGTCATGGGTCAGTTCTAGATCAAACACATACACACAGGAATAGACCCCTATCATCCACCCCCACCCTGGCGCATTATAACCAGCGTAATAGCATCTGGTTACACATCACATGGATACTATCCTCTATAACACTGGACATCAGGTCTAGATAGATAGTAGACGGCTCTCAGTGAATGTGGGCATCAAAGTAGCTTCGGAGCACACGTGACAAGGGTATACATCGCTGTTGTCAGGGTCATATTACCCTATCCATCACATTGGTTTTGACCAAGTTGAAATGTATCACCAGTACTATTTTTTAAATCAAATACTTCTATTTTCCCATTCAAAGCATATTGATATCTCTTATTCCTACTAATGATGCATCCAGCCCCTAACAGCCCCCAGTACTTCTCCTCTGTCTCAGACTTCGGTTAGTACAGCTTCAGCAGAGGACAGCCTTGATACAGATATTCATGACAGCTGGGGAGATGGCTGATCACGGACCCAGCTGTGCTCAAAAGATATCAGATTCTCACCAGGACTATTTACACAGCTATCAGCACTGACCATGGTGCGAAGCATGTCTGCGATGCGTCCTCAGATCCTCCCTATGTCAATACGTTCTGACGACATGGGCTACAGCAAGCCGTTATTGCTATATAGTTGTACATGACCATGGGCTTGCCAGGGTCCACTATTTCTATAGATGATTAGGTCTGCCCTACATGTGCACTTTTGTAAATGCGGGCGATCCATTTCCTTTATACATAGCATGTGCTATACTATCGCCCCCAACCCTTCCACTTATCAAATAACGAATCCAATTAAGTATGAAAGTGGTATTAACATGTCATGCATATTATGGGACTCTTCATAAATGGTATTTACACAATACACGAATGCTTAAGCCAAAAGAAAGGTTTGTTCTAGGTTACCAGACACTATCCAATGCAAGAGCCAGCCCTAAACGGTTTTACTATATTTTTGAGTCAATCAAATTCGTTTGGGCACTTTTGAGGCAGAAATCTAAAATTAAGATAAAAACTTTAAAAGAAATATCCGATCTGTCTGCCTTATACATTCAGACCATTTGACCTTATGGTGCTAGATTTTGGTTCATCATTGTTCCTTTTCAATTAGTATCATTATAGTCACATATATATGAATGTGCCTTTGCAAGAATCGTTTAAAAATGACCACAAAAAAGCCTTCCATAAGGAGCATAGAATTGATGAAGTGCTGTAAAGAGTAGGTGCATGTGCGAGGGGTGGGTGAGAGGTTGGCGATATTTTATGGGGGCCCTGAACCGTTAGTTCTGCCGCCCCACCAGGTGGTAGCACCTGCACACAGAGACCCCTGGTGGTCAGAAGGTAAAATCTCTGGGGTACATGATATTTGGAAGACGGACGCTGTGCCTGAATCTAAGTTATGTTTCTTGTAGTAGGGTGAAAATTGAGATCGTGTCGGATGCTTACCCATCGTTCTGCCTCTAACACTGTATGTACCACGACTGAATAAAGTTATTCTCACCTTCTTGCTTTACTACTGGCCTACCTCCTTGCCTCTAATTCCCCGCCCCCTCCTCTTTTACTTTGCATTTTTTAACCTCTTTTCTCTTAAAGTATCTACAAAGTAGGTATTCAACTGCCGACAAAATAACAGACCTTCCGTCACGTCCATCCGTCACTCATCTGCCAAAGTAAACTTTGGCGTATGTACAGAAGGCGAATGCTCATCGATTACTCTGCAGTGGAATACAGCCTTAAGGGAGTGGCAGTCTAGGAGGGGTAGTATCTATAGAAGGATGGAGTCTAGCAGGCAGGCGGTACTATCCACAGGAGAGAGGAGAGGGGTTGGTGGTGGCAGGGGTGGGACGCTATAGGCTTCCTGTTCACCATTAGTGAGGGCGGGATCGGTGCGACTTAGGGCTTCAGACCTGCCTAAACCTAACACAGAATCCCCAGCACTGACGTCACCACTGTCAGTCGGCTCTAGGTCGTGCCACTGGTGCCCGTTACAGGTACATGCGCAGTGCAGGGATGCAATATGACTTCACTATGATTTTGAAGCCTATCGACTTGTTCTTTGTCATTACTCGTCTCCCACTACTCTTCCCTTCTCTCTCTCTCTGTCGCGCTCTGTCTTTGTCTGTCTGTCTGTCTGGCTGTCTTTCTCTCTCCCTCTCTCTCTCTCTCTCTCTCTCTCTCTCTCTATCTCTCTCTTTAACTCTCTCTCTCTCTCTCTCTCTCTCTCTCTCTCCAACTCTCTCTCTCTCTACCTCTTGCCCTCTACCTCTCTCTTGTCTCTCATGATATATATGTACATACATATATATATATATATATATATATATATATATATATATATATATATATATAATATAAATATATTATATATATATATTATATATATATATATATATATATATATATATATATATATATATATATATATATATATATATATAATGTTACGACTACTCTATTATAGTCTAACTAGTCTATAAGTATATATAGCATAGTCTCTCTCTGTCTCTGTCTCTACTTCTGTCTGTCTATCTGCCCCTCTCTCTCCGAAACCTCCTCCATATACAAACACTATAGAAGATCTGAAGAGGCTCAACGAGGGATGGAGGGAGAATGTATGTCGAGTGCAGGGAGTGGAAATTATCCAATCATTATCTCATCCATCAGACTCTGCTCACACGTAAGATGTCTTCATGGCAGATCCTAGGACAGGGTTAGTCAAGTGTGGAAGGCCCTGACCAGCTGGCCAGTACGCCTGCTATCTTTATTCAATGTGTTATCTAGTCTAGCCGGGGTTGTTTCCTCTTGCTGCCAGGGTGACAGGCATTGTCCACTGGGGAAACCTGTCTAGGAGCAGCTCTGAAATGCTCTACACACTGTAGCTACACACTGACACTGACTTACAACTCGGTGATTTGTACGGCCGTTAGTTATTATGACTATAGGGATGTTTAGAATACAGGTCGTATTGAATACATGTTAATCAAAAATTGTCTAATTCATTAAGCCATTTATCAATACTGCATGCGAATGGATAATTATGAATGATGAGATTTGGCTGAGAATAATTAATTCACTTTTTCACAAATATTTCTCTTTAACCCTTCAAGGATGGATGTCGCTAAAATAACCAATGTCGCTAAAAGAGGACATTTGTCATCATGATGCAGCAATGCCGGTGCTGCATTGGTGGCTGATGACGATATTCCGGGAGTGTCTCAACCCCATAGGGTCGGCATGATGCTTGAATACAGCACTGGTGGTGCATTCTTGCATCATGACGACCAAGGACATGATGTATTAAGGCATCATGCCGTTCTTAAAAGCTTAAGATGGCATGTTCTTTTTAACAGTGTATTCCAAGTTTTGATAACAAATAAGAACAGCTGTGGGATAAAGATTATTTGGTATACTGGAGCGAACTAGTGTGCAGTCTCAATGTAAAAGTATAGATCACAGCCTGAGTCATCCAAAGACATTTATTTTAGTAGCAACAATAACTCAAATTACATTGCCCTTCTGAACCAAATGCCACTATGCCTATCTGATGCTTCTGGCTAAAACAAATGGCTCCTTGGTCATTGATGGATGGAGATGGAAGGGCTGCCGACGCTGAATGCACCCCTCTCTCATTGTCCTCTGGGTGGATCACTTTTATTTTTTGTGCATAGCATTTCGAATGTACTCAATTTGATGTAACTATATCAGCATGCCTTGCATAGTTTTGGCACAGATGATGTGTATTTTTCATTAAAGGAAAATGATACAGGCTAAACTCAGATGTGCTCTAGTTTCCAAGCCATCCATTACGTGATATCAGACTGTAAAACCCGGATATAAAAGAAGCTGTGTTACATTTTCACCTTATACCACCCTACACCTACGTGGCTAGGTTCCTGATGAGAGATTAAGCCTGCATACTCTGCCACTTTGAGTTAGCAATACAGCCCGGATAGCGCAGATAGCACTTTAAAAAACATATGGTAGGTACATCGGTCTGGTACTCTTATCCCTCACAACACACTTTTAACGCCTGGTAATCAAATATTAACGTGTGAGCAGTGCCAAAATGAATGAGATAATAATTGTATAGTTTCCACGCTAGACCCCAAACCGTCATTATTCACACAGAGAATTGAGCTGAATAAAATTATTGAGCATTGTCTGCAAATTATCTCCAGTTGTATCATTATCTTTATGATTTCGGATGCATGGCCTTTCAGGAGACTGGGACACTGAATAAAATGGTCTACTGGAGAGAGCCATTTGCTCCCCTATAGAGTATCAATGTTGATGCCATGTAGGGTAGGTTCACCCTAAGTCAAACTCATACCTTGAGTCAACCACTTTTGACATGAAGTTACAAGTTTAGTATGCACCTGGTGACAATAAACTCCCACTGATTTAAGAATTGAAGTGTTTTGCAAATATAAACTGCACATTGCATCTGCGTTATCACTCTTTTTCATACTGTAAAATCAGTCAGAAGTACCCCTGTTTGACCTGTTTTGACAAACAGAGAATGAAAATCTCTCCACTGTTCATACTCTTTGGTAGTTGATTTGAAATATTTGTCCCTTCCATACACAGTGGCGATTGATTTTGTGAGCTGGGTATATATCTAGATTACACAAATCATGACTTTATTGAGCAAAATTAATTTTCTAAATTATTTTTAGGACTGATTTTGTAAGGTATACCCATTTCACCTTAAGTCAGCCATGAATTCACCCTAAGTCAGCCACCTCATACCCTAAGTCAACCATGGGGTCTTCTTCTCTGGGATCCCCCCTGGAATTCTCTCACCCTAAATTTCTGTCTAAGAACTCTCCCCCTACCCTTGTGAATAATTCCTCCTCCCAGAATACCCTCTTCTACTACAGGGTTAAGGATAGAAGGCCTACTTGTGTAGTGTATAGAGGGCAAGGGTGAAACACAAAATGAGGGGGGTAAAGGGGGTGAGGAGGCAGAGTCCCCAATATATTCAATGGAACTCCATACTGCATGTCTATAATGTGATATTTAGTCCTTATTGCTCATACAAATAATATTTACTTGTATCGATAGCTCATAATGCAGTTATATTCACCTGAGGTACAGTACTGACTTTGTCTTAATTATTTCATATTCAACAAATCGTTTTCTTCTCTATTGTTAGTTGCAACATAGTGATATATGATGCATGCATTCATCCATTGATGAAAATTAGAAAATTACTGGTTTCTGCCACATATTTCTAGTGGTTGTAATATGGCTGACTCAAGGTGCATTTTGGCTGACTTAGGGTGAAAAGGGGCAATTCTGAACACTCTGATAAATCATGGAATTAAATACTGTAACCTGACATATGGCATTGTAAGACATCATGAGTGTTACTCTCCAGAGCAATACCTAAAGTTTGGTTCAATTCTGAAGGATATGCACAAAAGACTTTAGGAGCAATTAGACCTGAAAGATAGCTCATGAAAAAACATGGATCAGACCGGTTGAAAGTGGTGAACCTACCCTAGAGACAGAGTAAATTGTAACAGTGCACAGGGCATGTGTCTTTAGATCCATCTACACTGGTAAAAAAAGGTAATAGGTCAATGCCTGACTCATCCCACTATTAACCAAAGACATCTATTTCAGTAATAACGGTAAATCACATTATATTGCCCTTCTGAAGCATGGTCACGATGTCTATCTGAGGTTTATGGATAGAACAAATGTCTCCTTATTCCTTGATAGATGGAGATGGAGAGGTTGCTGATACTGAAAGCACTGATTCTTTCATGTTCATTTCTGTGGATGGATCGCCATTATAATTGGAGGTACAGCGCTTTTAAAATGTATTAATTTCATTAATCTCAGCATACCTTGTGTGATCTTAATCCAAGTTATTCCCTTTAAAAATAAAATAATACAAGCCACATTTATTTTAGTGGTCCTCTAGCTTCCAAGCTATACATCACGTGGTATCAGACAGCAAGACAGACCACTTGAGATATGCAGCATAGTTCGTTACCTCCTTTCTTAATACAACCCTACACTTACATGGTTAGGATTCCTTGATCCCTAGCTAAGTCCCTGGTGTGAGATTAAGCCTGCATCCCGCTGCCACTTTGAGTTGTAATACAGCCCGGATATCGCTGCTTCTCATGGTGAGAGACAGGGATTGAGTTATCTGTAGGTCCTCTTCTGCTGTAGGGCAGTGTGTGTGGGAAGATGGACTTATCTTACAGCCCAGACCAAGACAACATTCTCAGAAAAGTCAGCGTTATTGTCGCTAAAGCCACTCTCTGACTTTCAGGTGAGAGTGGTTTTAGCGACAATGACGCTGACTTTTCTGTGTATGGACCTACCATTAGTCTACTTCTCTCTCTTTCTTCCTTTCCCCTTCTCTCTCTCGCTGTCTCTGTCTCTATCTGTCTCTATGTCTCTCTCCTTCTCTGTCTCTCTCTGTCTCTCTGTCTCTGTCTCTTTCCCTTTCTCTCCGTCTCTCAGTTTCTCTCTATGTCTCTGTCTTCGACTCTCTAAATCTGTTTCACTATAATTATCTCTCTCTCTCAATCCCCCACCTTCTACCACTCCATTCCTGCTGCTCGTCGTCCATCACATTTTAAATGGTGGCAATTTCTTAATGCTGCTAGAACCTCGGCTGGTGTCAAAGGAGAGTGCAATGATGAAGGATCGGTATAGTGTAGGTAGTGGAAATGATCCAATTTAACATCACATTCATCCGAATCCGCTCATACGTAAATTGTCTGATGGCTAGGTCATACAGAAGTGAAAGAACCTCGACCAGACCTATCGACATACTACATATCTTTTCAGGGTGCTATCTAGTCTGGCTGAGATTTCTCGTTGTTGCTGCCAGGATGACAGACATTGTGTGTGAAGTAGACTCAGTCCTTTGTCTCTATACATATATGGCATGTACTAAGTCTGGAGCAGGACTATAGCGCTAATTACCTCATAGTATATTGCACTTTAACTATCTTATTACTAGAGTGAGTTATAGCATGAAGCTTCACAATATAGGCCTAGACGGCGTACATTAGTTCTTGTTCATAGGAAGAACCAATTACACTTAAAGTATTGCTAGCTGTTGGGCTTAGGGAGATAATTACCTCCAGTTTTACCCTTATCTTTATGACTTCAGATTCATGGCCTCTCCACGTGTTAATCAATACTGAGACTGTGGCATAGGAGGAAGATTAATTGGCCTCCCAGATAGATGCGCTTGGTGTCATGTAGAGTCTCAATGTTGCTGCTCAAAACAAAGACAATTTTAACCAAGTGTATAGCATGCATCACAAACCTTAGGTACGCTGTGAAAGATGATGAAGTAATGGATCACATCCTAAGGCACCATATGTTCTCGAAGCTATAAAGTAGTAAGGGCAACACACTACATCATCATCAAGCATATCCGAGAATTGAGACTAAATGAGATGTCTCTTTATCATAGGCGTACCGTCATTGTATAGGGAAACACATGTTCCCTTCTTGTTCCCTTGTCTCTGTAAAGGGCTCTTAAGATATCTTTGGTTTACGCTGCACATGAGTTTTACTAGCTGTACTAATACATTAAAAGGGACTCCCCTGGATACAATAACTTGTGTGCTTATGCCTATATATATATATATGTGTATATATATATATATATATATATATATATATATATATATATATATATATATATATATATATATATATTATATATATATATAATATATATAAGTCTTTCTTATGCAGGCAAAATGCATACTCTAGGATAAAAAGGCTGCTCATACCTTGGACTAAAGCAACCGGACTGACCAGTTTTAAATATCTTCTGCGCACTCCATACACATGTATAATAACAATGTAATAAAACATACAATTCCATAAAGGCGACAACCTATGTATACCTGCCTTTAGCTCAGATCTAATTCTATGTAGATAAAAAGGCAAAACCGACTGCTAAAGATATCCAGCATGATGTATCACCTCCTTTCTTTATACAACCCTACACTTACATGGTTAGGATTCCCTCATCCCTAGCTGGGTCCCTGATGTGAGATTAAGCCTGCATACTCTGCCACTTTGAGTTGGTAATACAGCCCGGATATCGCTGCCTCTCATGGTGAGAGACAGGGATTGAGTTATCTGTGGTCGACTTTTTGGTTGGTCCCTCTCCTACTGAAAGGTAGCCTTGGTTGGAATAGGGGGCATACTCCACATTGACTCATAAGGCCAAACTAGTTCTCTCAGTGGTGAAATTCTAAAGACATTCGCAGCAACATGTCATCCACATTTAGAAAAATATGGTATTTTAGAAACTTATCATTATGTTTGGTCTATGCATGATGCTATAGTGATGCTATAGTCATAGAAACTGGTCTATTGGATGTCCATACCTCAAAACATATAACTGCTACTTTGTGCTAGCTAGAGCAAGTCTAGAGCAGAGGGCACACCATTCCTTTCCACATATTTTATTATCTCACACCACCGTAACATTTCCAGTTTGGCCCGTTGATTTTGTTGTGAATTATATTCAACATTAAGTTATTTATTTGATTATAGTACTCGACACTAAGGTTATACATCGCTTATCTTGAAGTTTGTGACAGAGTAATAAAATATAGCTCGACATTTTAAAGTAAGAATATTTGAAGCTTGGACGATTCTATGTTGTGCTTCTCTGCCCACGTAATGACGTCATCAGAAAGTACTGAGATAACTTGGAATATAAACCAAGGTGGGAGATTGGATGTCTTCTACCGCCCCGGGCAAGTGGCACCGGGAGGTACCCAAACTGGTGCCTTCTTCTGGTAGCAGTATGTCTAGCCCCCGTCAGTACAGGTACATACCCCCGTTACTGCCTTACTTACATAACTATAGTATATTGTGCTGTCTCACCTCTAAAGGTTTGAGCAAAAAGAGTGACCAGATTTGCTTATCTACTTCAGTGACACTTACCTTATCGGTTTGGGTGATTAAACTGTTACGGCTTCAATATCCTTTCTTGACGGAAAGGTGTCCACACATGTAGAAGAAGTCTGGAAGAAAAGGTAATATGGTTGTTATCATTCTGTTTGTGATGATACAGGAGCAATCTATTTTTATCAGGTCATTCTGCAATGGGATCGTTTGTAGGACCTGTTCCTTGAATATGCTCTGGGGCTAGAAGGTTGTGAAATTGGGAAAAGGACCTTTTAGATAAGATGAGAATAGCCTCGCAGATCGGCCAGAAAGCCTTATCTAAAGTGATACAATGTTTTAGCAGCGCTATCTGGGAGCCTATATAATTATATTGTCACGTGGGAATGTGTGTCGCTAATTCTGCAGCAGTATTATATGATCTGTATGATGCCCTGCCATTTCCAGAGACTGTAGGCAATCACAGCGCTATGTGCCAACCTGACTGTGTATACGTCAGATAGCACAAGGTACATGTATAACACGCTGTTTCATCTGTAGTACAAATTGCAGTAGATCTGGTGGAACTATATGATCGGGGCTGCCTTGCTTAGCTAATGAATTGCTCAATAGTCGACCCTATTCTTGTATAGAAACCTGCTCACTAGTGGCAACAGTACATTACCTCCGGCACCACCCCGGAGAGGACCCTTGCCTACACATATATTTACACATATTGCTTGTCTAACTGAGCATTGTTACAAGAACAATAGAGAGAGTTCTGTTCCCGCGTCCAATCTCTACTCCTTTGTTACCATGTGGCATTGCTAACAGCAAATACCATCGTGGGAGCTCTGCACGTTGCATGTTTGGCTTGGTATAGTGTAGGCTTGTCAGCTTCCAGAAACATGAGGAAGTTTAACCTTTGTACTGGATGGGATTGTTATGGGCATTTATGACCGACAGAAATGAAATAGGATAGGGAGATGTTTTATGAAGGAAGAAAGTGTGTATTTGTAGCAGAAAATGGAATTCATGAACGAGAAAGAAATGAAGGAAAGTAGAAGAGAAGTACGGAAAATAAGAGAATAAAGCAAAGGGAATGCAGGATGTAATAAGACAAGCAAATAATTTATATGAAGTGCTTTGTGTTTTTACATGATCAGCCCTTGAGAAAATTATTTCAGCCTATAGAATACATCACAGGCTTTCTGAGTGGCAAATAAATAACTAAATTGTATTTACCAAATTTGCATAATTAAGTCATCTTAAACTCTCTGATGTTTTGGCATTTATAGTACTTAGGTTACTTGAAAAAAACATAATTGATACCTAGAGAATTGCAAGAAATCTTTTGATGTCCTAATTTATACAATGGTCTTCTGTCTGCTGTTGTCGCACCATGGAAAATATGGTATTAAAGTCAGTGGGTGGTAATGAAGTTAGAAACAACGTGTTTAGTTGTTAACATTAGTCATCTTTCATCAACTGTAAGTTTGATAACTGCTAAGAAATAGAGGAATTCTTTTTAGACAAATTGTGATTAGAGTTGGAGCATTAGTATTCAGATACTAAATAGTATGGATCATTCATTGTTAGAATATATCCATCACAGCCAGTAAATCTCTGAAATAAGTATGATGTAATCTATGGTCTGGATGGCAAACACATCCCCTCGGTAGTTTGCACCCATGCAAAAAGTAGGTGTGAAGGGGACATACACAGAGACATACAAACACTACTAGGAAAATGGCAAGAGGTTAAGTAGGAAGTCAGTTGCTTGATGTATCACCCTGCAAGTATGTATAGTAAGTGTGTAGTGGCTGCTATTTATGTTAGGTTCACTGTAGTTAGGTCTGCAGTAGTCATTAGTGGAGTAGATAACATTTTGAGAGTACAAGCTTCCTTGGGACTGAGCCAACTAGCCACGTGTATGTTATGGAAAGGCATATGCAACTATAGTAGCAATTTTTCAAATTCAGCCAGACAAAGTGTTTCCATTAGCCTTAAAATTCATATCTCGACCAATTAGAAGCGTCAGCAACAGAAACTAAAAATATTGTTTTCGAATTGGGTTAAAACAGTGCTATCCTTTACAAAATGAAATTCTAGATTACTGATCATTATTGAAGGTCTGACCAACATGTTATGAGCATCAGTTTAATTTCAAATGACAGTGAAGGCTTTCACTCTGTCATCTTTATTTTAGATCTGGTTTGAACACATGTCCTGCCTTTTATAGTGTCAATCTTGGGACTAAATCAAAGCAATGCTTCATACTTTTTGTCAATTCATGAAACCTCATGGATATGATATGATCGGGTGTATTTCAGGAAGATTAATAGAGGGTGTAATGGATAGAAAATGGAGCCAATTATATTGCGATTGAGTCTAGTATGAGTGGCATTTATGATGTGCCTGGCAACCAATTAATCAAACTGTAAAAAGGTCTATTATCTTTAGACAGCTCCTGGGTAGGGCTAAAACCTGAGTCTAGCCGTTGGGAGTGACATAAGTGATTGACTTCAGGTCTGCCTTTGCAGAATCACTCTAAGACGCTAACTTGATTTGTCAGCAACCAGCAATGCATCTGCGTCAGGTGACAATGGAGCTGCCATTGTTTGTTACGTCGCTTCCAGTTTAGATAAGTAAAGGTTGATGAATTATTTCCCTCGCATAATACAGCTCAGGTTTTGGCTGATATAAGCAGGGAACATGAAAGATGTCTGCACTCTCATGCATAAATCCACACAAAAACACATATGATAGACACTGCTTCATACAAATTGCAGTTGCTTGAAAGACTATCTTCTGCTCTAGTCTCGTGTTTTCAGTCATCCTTCTTTTCCCATCTTTATTTCTTTGTATTTGCTACCTCGCATGTGTTTTATTACCAACCAAATTCTCTTCAATAACCATTTAAGTAGTTTTATTGGGAAAATATCAGCCTGTGGTTGGCCAGGTGTAACTCGATATTAGTCACTTGTTCTGATACCTGGGTCAGTTCCAGAACTAATGACGGCTAATCCATTGAGAAAACCAATTTGCAGACTTGTCAAACGATAATTATCATCATGATGTGTCAGAATTATGCAAAGCATTCATGTCAGCTTATCAGCAATCTCTGGAGAACAGAGACCAGATATGCTTATGGGTGATGATTGGGGAGATGAGATACAGCCGACTCTGAAGATTTTGCCGATATCGTTTCTCAATGTGATTCTTCCTTGCTGGCTTTTGCTTGCAACCTGCCTGTCAGATGGTTGCGGGGAAAGCCCATCTTGGCATCATTAGCTCCATCAGTTTCACCAAGGTGAACCAGATGCATTCAGAATGTGATCAGGTAGTTGATGATGTATACAACCAGGAAATCAGACGAGCGATGGTTGAGACAGAGAGGCAGGGGCGTTATGAGATAGAGAAGCAGAAAAGAGGGTGACCAGCCGGTGACTATGTCAGAAGTTGTATCACAGCTTGACCAACATGTTATGAGCATAAGGTGGTGGGCTTTCGCACAAGCATGCCAAAAATATTCCGGCAGCCCTCCGCATGAGAGGGGACCTAATTTCTTCCATTTGCTCTGTCAGCTCTTTTCAAATTTGTCGCAGCCAACCCCTTTTAATAGTTATAGCAAGTCATTTTTATGACTTTAGCGGTTAAGGGGAAACTGAATGGATATCCTGTGATGACGTGTATTCAAGGGCGATAGGGGTTGAAATGAAAAGAAAGTTTCTCTTATCTGTGCCTGACTGCAATAACTACTGAATTGAGGCCTTAAATGCTTGTCTTGAACAATTTGGATGATATTAACTGAAACAACCATTAGCTGATCAGTGGTTATCTCAAAAGCAAAGAGAGCTTTGTTCCCTGAAAGCAAATGATGTGAGAGGACCTCCGGCCATATTCTGAACCTTTTACTGTTCTCTACCTTCTATAATACTCAGATGCATACACTAATACAGACCCCTTTTACTGGTTGTGGACCTTAATGGTGAGCTAATGCATAATGTATTGCTCTCCTATCATTTGGAAGTAACAGGAATCTCTTCTAAGCAGATCTAAAGTTTCATATAATATGTGGGATTCGGATCAGTTGGTTTAGGATGTGTTGCATAATAAAATGATTTAAAATATTATTTTCCAGTTACTCTCAATCCCAATACAGACCGCGTGGGCATATTTGTTCATTCTTAAATTAGATAAAATATAATACTACACTTAAGACTTTTTGTTTCAAGCACACATAATGTTGAATAAATAATATTGTTCCCATCATCACTTCCAAGCTTCGGCTAGTTTACACGTCACTTGACCAAGCTGGTTTTGATTTGAACCGTCTCAGAGGGATATTTAGGAAAAATGCCAGTTTTCAGTTTGAGAGGTTTTACTGGTCAGTCAATGCCATGCTCCATGGCTCAGTTCTAGAAGTAGAATGCATCTGTTTTAACCATAAATCTAGTTTTTATATCAGACAAGTGTAGAGATCTATTGTGTCTTCTGCATAATGACATGCCAAGTATAGTTCATAAAGCTCTTGTAAGCTTATCACTCCTTTTTAGCAGAACACAGATTAGGGCCACTGGTGGGCAATGTTTCATGAGATGAGACACAGGGTGCATTGGGAACTGGGCCGGTTTTACTCACAGCCTGCCAGCAATGGCCACTGGGAAAGCAAATCTACAAGCGTCAGCCATCTTTGCTTCATTGCCTTCCGCATCATCACCAGAGTGGATGAGATGCAATCAGCTTGTGACAAGGCAGACTGAGGGTGTGGATGGCCATTTTTGTAAACTGAGGTGGGTCGAGATAAGAAGGCAGATATTAAAGAGGCAATCAGGTAGCCACAGGGCTGGAGCAGAAACATGGGGTAGTATTGCAGGATTTAGGAAGATTTAGAGGATAATGGCATTATAGAGCTGAAGGAAAAGTATATAACCGGTATGGATATTCACAAAAAAAGGCAAGAACACTAGTCGACAGAGAGATGCAGGCATGTTATCATGGGGATGAAGGCAATAACGGTTAGGAACATTTGTCATTACAGGTCAAATTTGATTTCTTTAACTTATTATATTACAAACAAAATTTAAAAGAGTCCTTCTCCTATCTAACACTTCATGCAGACTTCTACTGGCTTCTGATTTGCCAGAGCCCTGGTTGGAGCCACTGACATGATTAATGTGCCATTCATTGTATGACATCTTGTTCAGAAAGAAAGAACCCAGCTTAGCTCTCTTCCCTACCTCTATTGCTTTCATTGGCTCGTTAAATTTATACCATTCTTATAACTCCTGCTGCCCTTTCATCAGCCACGAAGCTTCTGCATTATTTTCCTTTTTGTTATCGCTAGTTCCTTCTTCATTTGTCAAATATGTGTCCTAAGATAGGAGGTAACGGAACACATGTCTTCCTCTAGTCTGCTAGAGTCTCATGTAAGTCCCCTATTCTTTGTCCTTTGGTTTTGTGATGATTTTCGCTAGTTGGATGAACTGAGGAACTACATGTGACGTTGTCTGATGTTGTGACGCAAACATTATAGGATTATATATCACACGGTATTTCCATATACTTTCTAATGTACGGTGTGCTGAATAAAGCGTTATGTTCTGCTCACCATCCTCATATGACCAGTCGATGAGTCACTCAATACTCTTTCCAAGTCCTTCATATAAACCTGCTCCCGACCAAGAACGGTGCATTACATATTAGATATGGTGCAAGTGGCTTGCTGTGTTATAAGCCAAGGACATCGTAATTGTCAAAGGCGCCATGCATGGAAGGTTACCATTGTACAAGGTTTATAACACTTATGCAACTAGTCAGAAGTATCATGCTTGACTACCACTCACAGTAGGAGAGTATGCTCAATGGACTACATCCACATACAGCCATGCATGTAAAACACGGTCAGGCCATTTATTTTATTCTCTCAGCCAACTGTGTTGTAACTATGACCACCTCTGAAAGAGGACCCTTCCCCAGATACACACATAGAGGCTGTGTATCAACACAACTTAGGCACTGTAACAGGAACAATAGTCTGGGAGATCTCATACCACACTCAACCAATTGTTGCATGTTGCATTGTTTATCGGCGACTACCACCACAGGTATACTAGAGAATATGTATGTTGCATGCTTGTTTTCGTTAGGTGTAGATCTGGTGGTTTCTTATCAGCCAATATAAGGAATGGTTCTTTCGAATAGGATTATAATGTCTACCCAAGACAGCAACAGAAAGGAGATAAACAAGGAGACGGTAAAAAAAAAGAGAATGCATACATGGTGAGAACAGACAACCAAGTAAACATGGAAAGGGAGGAAATTGTAGCAAACAACAACTTGGGAGAGGTCAGACAAAGGAGAAACACAAGTAAAGTGGGATATTAGGTGATCAGTCTGTGCATGACCAGATCTTGGGAATAACAACTTGCAGGAAGCTCACGCACCACAAGCTTCATTCATCTCAAAAATCAATAACTAACCTTGTTTACTAAATTAACATTATCAAGTCACGCTTAATTCCTTCGCGGTTTTTCTCTGTTTATTAGTTTCGCTAGTGGTTATGTAAATTGGATAATATTGAATTGTAGTCTAGAAAATAAAAGAAATCTTCAGATGTCCTAATGTTTGTCTGATCTTTGTATGCCCCTCTCCCTCCCATCATGGAGAACATAACTCCTCAGTGAGTAGCAGACAATGCAGTGATTACCGACATCACTCATCTTAAGGTGAGCAAATGGAGGCACACAAATTATTAGGAGAATTGGATAAACTTGGGATTATGGGCATCCATCAAATCAGGTTTGGCATAACGCGTCTCATGATAAGAATGCAATGCTCTATAATTCCCCATCACATCGCCATGCTACCAAACGTCTTAGTCTTTAACAAGAAACACCCCGCCCGCCCCCCCCCCCCCCCCCATCAGCAGATTAGTGGGATGGAGTATGTATCACATACAGAAGGTCAACAATTCACACGCTGACCAGTGCCAGGTACAAGTCATAGTGAAAACATCGACCAGTGCATCAGTCATGGCCCTCATGTACTATGCTATTGTGTATCAGCACTCAGGAGGATGTGGGTTCGAACCCCACTGTGGCTCAATCAGTACTTCAATTGATATATACATAACTGACCTAAATTTAACCTAATGTACCCCGTCACATATCTAATAGGTGATACTACTAGGTCATTATAGGTGGATTTATGATTTAAATGGGTTTGATAGATAACGTAAAAAACGAACCACCTATACTGCTAAGGTGGGATTCGAACCCACACACCTCATTGAAAAATGATCCAGGATTCCTGATCATTATATTTAGATATAAATTTGTCCAGGCCCAGTACCGCCTGATGGCGGCACTGGGCCTGGAGAGCTCGAGGCTGCCAGTGCATCTGGCAGCTTGCTATGCCGGTGGCATGAGGACATGGTTTTAAAGTGGCATAATCACCGAGTGTGTCCCACTCACAATTCTAGTACTGTTCTAGTCTACTATGTGGTTAAATGCGAGTGGTGAGAATGCCCCTTTAACTATTATCCTGCAGCCAGACCGAAACGCAGATGGTAGGCATTAAGATCCCTTGGCATCAGCCCGAAGAACTGAAGGAGATGAGTTAAAAAGGAAATGTACTATTATTCATGAATCACCTATCAATCAATCACAGCTAGAGAGGCGCTAACAAGAGGTACTATGTTGTCCAAGGGATGGCAAACACATATCCTCAACAGTTTGCAGACTTGCAAAAAGTAGGTATAAAGGAGAGACATACACAGAGACATGCAAATACTGGAACTAAATGTCAAGAGGTGGCATAGGCCCTCAGTCTGGCTGATGTAGCACCCTGTAAGTGTGTATAGAAAGTGTGTAGTGGCTGCTATTTATGCTAGGTTCACTGTAGTTAGGTCTGCAGTAGTAGTTAGTGGAGTAGATAGCATATTCAGAGTACAGGCTTGTTTGGGACTGAGCCAACTAATGATCACATGTGCGTGTTGTGGAAAGGTTTAAGAAGTGATTCCAGTAGTCTTAAATTCAAGTGTTTCCAAATACTACTATAGAAGGAAGGTTGTATGATATCTTGAAATTATATTCTGCCTTGCCAAATTAGAAGTATCTGCTTCTAAATCCTACCTCAAAATCTGTTTTGGTAAAATGTATGCAGGATACTACCCTTTGCAAAACAATTTAAAACCTGCCAGAACTGAAATATACATTGAATAATTAAACTTTAAATAGCAGTGAGCAAAGAAGATTAATAAAGTGTTAATAGATAGAAAACTATCAATTAAATGGTGATTGGGTCTAATAAGAGTGGTATTCATGGTGAACCTCTTAATCACCCTGGAAAGGGCATAATATCTCTATACAGCCACTGTGGTAGTGCTTAAAGCAGCGTTTGCCTGTCTGACACTAGCGATTCATTTTAGGATTGACCTTGGCAAGTCAATCTCAGATGCTAACTTGATTTGTCAGCAACCAGTGGCCACCATTTTAGTTACGTCAGTTGCGGTTAAGATTGAGCAATGGTTCATGAATAATTTCCTTCCAATATACCAATTTAATGCTGGCCAACGGAATGGCTGGGATGGGCTATGAGATTTGCCTCAGTGTGGCCTGAAATGTGTGTCTAGTGCGATATTTTTGACACAATTATTCATGGTTAGTTCTGAAGGCAGCAAAAAACAGCCTACAGAGGTCTCCAGCGTTTCCAGAGTACAAATGGTGTGAGAAAACCTCTTACTGTGTGGCTATTATGATACTTCTAATGCACAGTCTGTACGACCCTTTTCGTACTATTTCAAATGTATCCCTATCAGCACCGTGAACAACACGCCAAATTACAGGGTATATTCTTCCTTTATTAAATATTTTAGTATCATTAGGATACACAGGAATGTCTCACTGAAGAATTAACTTTTATGTTGCACCTTCATACAAAGCTATGGGTTTTTTGACTATGTAAACATTGAGCTGTTAGATGAATTTTCATTTAATGAATTTTAAGATATTAAGCAGGACTTTAAATGCTTTTAGGAAACCCTAGATAACAAAAATGTTATAACCTCCACTGACCACATGGTATCATTCACACAAAATCAAATTGGTTGAAATTATGATCTTTCGCTGGAGCCATTTGTTTTCTGATCCGTTAATTATGAATTATCTTTTGTTGCTCTCTTCATTGTCCAAGTTGTGGCTAATTCACATGTGTTTTATAACTTAAGCAGTTTTCATCTCCAACCGTTCAGGTGGTTTCACTGGGAAAATGACCACCTAAGGTTTTCCCAATGTCAGTTTTCAAGACCTGATGTTTTGGTCAAACCAAATCTTTGAGCAAACAAGTCTTTATGTAATTCCTGTGAAGACATGTCAAAATGATACTTTCTGCATGAGCAAATGCCATGATGTATCCCCAGTGTCTTTAGCAGACTTGACAGCTTATCATACAATTTCTGGAGAACAGAGACCGGAGATGCTGATGAGTGATTTTTGGGGAGATGAGACCGGGGCATCAGTGGGGATCATGTCAATGGCGTTTCTCAATGTGATTCCTCCTTCCCCACTTTTACTGGCAACTTGTTTGTCTGATGGTTGCTGGGAAAGCCCATCTTTCCATCATTACCTCCCGCGTTATCATCAGAGTGGACGAGATGCAATCAGACTATGATAAGATGGTTGATGGTGTGTACATCTCTGCAGGCGAACCAGGCCAGGGAAGATGGTGGCAGGCAGGCAGGCAGGCAGGCAGACAAGCAGGCTTACAGAGGGGATGGCTATGGCAGGAGCTGGCATGCAGGTTGTTATGGGACTGGGAGTGGGGGTATTAACGAAGGGAGGTAATTGGGAAAGGGATGAGGTCAAGTAGTCCGAAACGTACGATGATGTCAGGGCATCTCTCTAACTCTAGAAAGGTTATATCCCATTATGTTCTGTCATCACCTACCTTCCCCCCACTTTGCAGACAAATTGAAATCTTTAAACCATGTGCTAAAGCTCACACTAATCGAAAGTATCTTTAGAACAAGTTTAGCTTTTATTTCTCAACATAGAATCCCTTCGTGATGATACAATGTATGACATACATGAAAACCCATGGAAGGCACTTATCGACAGATAATAAAATTACATGAGTGTCTTCCCCACATAGAAAATGTTAACTTGCACATCTGTAGTTTTTGATATCAATAAATATGACCATAGTGTCTGTGTCACAGTCTGAGGTAATTGATACCAGTCTTGTTGTGTCCCCCTCTCCCTCTTACCTTCCTAATATAACCAATCTTTCCCATCCAATACTACTCATCAGCAGTCGGCAGTCATCCCCATTCTTTTTGCTTTGTTGATATCATTTAAGTTGATCCTTCGATGACGTGTATCGTTTCTAAAGTAATAGCCTGATATTCAAACTTATTTATGCGTAGATAAATAATGTCGGTCATAATCATTACACCATACATTCTCTTTTTTTAATGTTTTGCCTTCAGTGAAACGTGTCCATCGATAAAGTGAGAAAATGTTACATCCCACTCAAATCATATCAATTTCAACACAGACCCCATAGGGTTATTAATTTGTTCATTTTGGATGAAATCCCCTTAGTGGGCATCATGTTACTAGGACAGATAATTGTGAAGTAACCTTTTTGTTCCCATATCAATTCCAAGCTGTGGCTAATTCGAACGTGTTTATTACTAAAATGGTTTGTATTTCCAACTTCTGAAAGGGTTTTAATGTGGGAAAGATCGACCATCAGTTGAAACTATTTGTTTTAGTGTCAGTTACAGTCGAGGTCCTTGAGGAAGTTCTGGATCTTAAATGTAATAATGGTTAACTAATGAAAAAGAAAGTAGTGCATAAGTGAATGTCAACATTATGTTGTCTACTTGACGAGATGATATATGATGGATCCCCAACATCCCTAGCCCACCTGTCAGCTCATCACGAGCTCCAGAGACCAGAGACCAGAGATGCCGTAGGGCAGTGATTGGAGAGATGAGACCCAGGCAGCAGTGGGGACTGGGCCAATGACATTCCCTAGACATTTCCTCCTTCCCAGTTTTTACTCACAGCTTGCCTGGAAGATGGCCGCTGGGAAAGTCAATCGACTAAACATCAGCTATCTTTGCCTCATCGCCATACATGTTATCACCAGAGTGGATGAGATGCAATCAGCTTGTGATAAGGTGGTCTGGTGTGTCTGCTTTATTGAAAAACTGTGGAGAGACAGGTACAGATACTGTATAGTTGGGCAGCCAAGAAGAACTGTGGTGGTAGAGGGAGCAGGCAGCTTTGGGTAGTGGTAAAGTAGAGGGGAGATATGGTAAGGTTTAAGCAAGCTACATAGAACAGGTACAGCAAGACTGAGAGGTATGTATTAAAGTGAGAGTAGGTAGTCGTTATATATACTCCATTTCTATTTGTACTGGCCGGGTCATTGCCTCCATTGCTTTCATTCGTAAATGTCGAATCATTGTTAATCATCCCATCCTTAAATCAATCATCAAATTTATACTGCCCTAAAAGAGGTTCAACTCTCCATTACAATTATACTAGTCTAGCCTTCCTGTTGTTAATTTTATCATGTGCTATAAAATCGTCGTGGTTCTCTTATGCTTAATCATAATTGCATTATCCTTATCACTTTGTAAGCGATATTGGCATTTTCATCAACTGATTGCATACTTCTATATGTTATTGCCCTGCAATGATGGCCAATTATGAATAAATATTCTGCTGCACAGAGGGTCAATTATCACAAAGGTCATCCGTTCGGCAAGTCACTATCTCATGAAAAACAAATAACTGGTCGGGGACATTTTTGAAACGAGAGCATTGCTGTTGTCCCAGGGGAAGATTCTGACTTCGTGTTTTAATTCCATTAAGAATCATCCCAATGTCTGTCACACTCCCAAGGTTTGTCCTTGGGCCTGATAGCTGCATTAAACCGATTTTCTCACAGCTTACCATGAGTACATTGTAATCATTATGTGCCATTTTACCTATGACTTGACCGATTAAATTCTGATCAATTCCCATCCAAAGCCACACGTATTTAACAGGCATGACATTTTCAGTATACCTTTCGTGCAATACCACTAGGTCTACCAACAGTGATCGATCAAACGTACAATGCCACCTGCATGTCCCCAAACACTACTATTCACACGATTCTTTTAAAATGTCTGACTGTCATTGAATAATCAAATAAATGATGGATATTCCAATGGCCGTTGGACGGGTATTACCCCTCATGAGCCACAAATAAAATGATTCGGAAACAATTATTTTCCGTTGGATTGCAATCTCCATTGTCGGAGCAGGCGCCCACACGGTTTTCTTAGATACCAAAGTTTTGATGGATAAAAGATTTCCCGGGGAAATATTGAAAGAAATGAGGAGGGTGGGTATTTGCAAGGCAATGATTGGAAGAAGTGTTATGAAGAATTGGTTTAATCCATGTAATTTTCTGCCCAGGTCTATCCCTTCGAAGAAAGTTTGGAGCATTATTGCTATTGCATAAATGGGAGCAGAGAACAAAGGTGACCAGACTATTGCTATAGGGAAAATCCCATCGGGGAGAAATTAGACTAATCCGGGGAGTAAACCATTCATTAATGATAAGTTTGTTGTATAAACTTTATATTTCATGGTTATGAAGAAATATTGTCATAATGTTAATGATAAAGTCATGTATTTCTATTTTTTCCTCAAAAATCTACCATTTCGACTTGCAGTCACAACCAATGAATACATCATGTCAGCTAGGGTTTAGATGATTGTTAATGAATATTACAAAACATATAATTAGTTATTTCATTCAGCAGACTATTTGAAATTGAATATTTTGCCTCAGGAAATATCGCATTTTACTCTCAATGTAATATTGACTGACTTGAAGACTATGGAGCGGTGGTAGAAAGACAAATCCAGTAGACTTATACCAGCACTTATACCACAGCGGGCGCGGAGAACAAACCCTAAAAGGCTCCCTTCATTGTATTTCGTGCACAGCTTGGTACTCATCCTCTAGCTACTACTTATCAAGTTGGAGCTATACTGTCCTCCACAATACCCCCACCACTCCCCGTTATATATGGCGCCCACGCCGTTAAGATGTAAAGAATGACTTCTCTACTGAGGCGACTTGCCCTAATCCCTGGTGGGACAGGTTACAACTGAATGACCCTGACCAGCCTCAGTAGACCATAAGACATCACGTACACATACCAGACTGTCCATTGTCAAAAATATATGATATCATGGATGAAGAAATGGGCAGAGAGAGAAAGAAGGAATGATAGAGAGGTCAGGGTAAAGAGTTGGAGATGAAAAGGAAGAATGGAGAAACGTAGAAAAGTAAGGCAGGGATGGTGGGAAGGATTTGATGTATGGCAGAAAGACGGGACATAAAGAAAGATTAAAGGGAGGAAGGCAGGGCTGAAGGACAAAAGGAAGGAAGGCAGAAAGGAAGGAATGATAGAATGAAAGAGGGGAGACAACTAGAGAGGCAATTCATCATAACACCTTTTGTTGTCTTCTGTGCCACTCCCCACCTCCCAAATCTCTTTCAATATTTTCCAAGGGAAATATTGATCGATGGAATTTTTACTACCTATGAAAACAATTGAAGATGGGTTGGCGTGTGCGTGGACAATGAGAAATTATTGTCTCTGAATCATTTTATTTGTGCCTCATCAGGGAGAAAAACAAGTCCGACAGCCACAGGAATATCCATCATTTATTGGATTAATCTTTTTAAGATTAGCTGACACTTAAGGAACCGTGTGAATAGGAGGGTTGGAAAACCTGAGGCAGAAGTGTCAGAATGACAATGGCACTGCTACTTGTACCTCGGAGAAACGGCTTTATTAAACAAAGAAGTAGAGGTACAGAGGATTTCAAAGTAGTTGAACCTTGATTTTATGTTCCAAATACGAATTTGCTCTACCATCAGTTGGGAATCCTTTAATATCCCACATAATGTCACACGTGGATCAGATTTTTCCTCATTTTGTATTATCTGCTTTAAGAAATTGTAGAAATCTATGAAAGATGGACATTTATTATAATAACTGACATGGTAAAACATATGATACACCTAGGTAGCATGTGATTATGTAGGAATATAGAGAGGGATATGGGGTAGTGAACTAGGGAGAGCAAGATAGGGAGCCTGAGGGAGGGATAGGGCGGGTGGTGGAGGGACTGCAGAACGACCTAATTAGTCTAGAGGAAAGAAAAGACCATCTGATTGCAATGCATGCACACTCCTTCTGATGATAACACAAAAAGTCAGCATAAAAAGTCAGTCGGATTCAACAAGGCATTTAAAGCTAGAAAGCTTGCTACTTTTCTCATTGGAATTGAGGTTGGACCGCACATCAGGCACTCAGTCTCTGGGTCACTTTAAATGCATTACTGCATGATTCTTTGCGTTTAGGTTAATCAACTATGATTAAAAAACACTTGAAGTAATTTCAATTCGAGTTAATGCCACTTAAAGCCACTTAAATGCCGTTATGACCTTTCCGGGGCATTACATGCCGTTTCTGAAATTAAACCTGCTTAATGTGCATCTTAAATTCGCTTAAATGCAAACATTTATGCAGTGTCAATGCCGTTATAAACATTCGGTGCTGCGACCTGTGTCCAAGGTTGCTATCACATATGAACAATATGCATAGCACATCAGAATAATGATTTTCGAAATCCTGAACCATCCCATTCTAGACCGATTGTATGTCATCACCTCTGTTAATATTTCATAGGTTATTGCGGGCGTTTTGTTGACAGTTTTCTTTTCGAGGAGCAAGATATGAGTAAAAACTGGGAAGGAGGAAACTCACTGGGACAGACTGTCAGCGTATCACCCAAAGCCGCACGAGTCTCATGTCTCTAATTATCACGCATCAACATCTCGGGTGTTCTTCAGAGATTGCACAATAAGCAGACAAGTGGGCTCTGGACACTGGGGATCCATCATTGTATCTGGTCAGGTAGGCAACACTTTATTGAATAATGGGTAATAATTGTATCATTGGCTTGCTCACAGGTTTACTAATTGGTTAAATTTGGTACTGGACCTGACCTGAAGGATTATGACAAGTGAGTTGATTGAGAAAAAAAACTTTCTCATGTGAAGTCTGTTCAGTTTTATTTAACACACTTAAAACGTTCTAATTAAACCGCATTGGTAACAAAACACATGTGAATTAGCCACAGGTTGGAAATAAAGATAGGAATAAAAAGATGATTTCATAATTATCTGGGCTGAGAAAACAAGGCCTGAAAGGAAGATCCTATTTCAGCCAATATGACCGTGCACAAAATAAGCTACGAAGTCTGATCAAAACTTTAAATGCAAATAATGTAACAAACCTCCCTTAATTATTATTTATTCCCTTTCTGAGAAAAAGCCCTGCAATCACCCTTTCATGAAATTTACCCTTGCATTGATTATGTGTGAGAACTCAAAAAGGTGCCTGCCCACACTATATAGTGGGGTTAACAGTGTACTGCCAATGAAACCTTCAAATCTATCATTTTGATAGGCGTTTAACCACACTGTTGATTATAAGGGTCTATACCATGGTGAAATATTGCTCTTATGTGAGATAATTGGAGAGTATGCACTGCACATTATAAGTATGAAAGAACACTATCTAGTAAAATGTGGCCCATAACAGTGGTAAGTCTCAGCACCAAAGAAAAGGGTAGAGTCACTAAAAGGATCAGAACAACATTACGCCCATAGGTCCTTCCACATCATTTGTTTTCAGGGAACACTGTTCTCTATAGGCTCTTTTTGCTGCCAGCAGAAATTACCACTAATGGTTGTGTCAGAAAATATCACCCTAATAATGGAAGGCAGGCATTTAAGGCCTCACTACAGTAATTCCCACAGTCAGGCCCAACCACTATGTGGGCCAGCCGCAGAGTGATATAATGGAAGGGAGATTATTCATCAACCTTTAGCTAATCTAAAGCGGAAGTGACGTGAATAAAAAGGGTGGCCACATTGTCACCCAATGCTGGAGCATTGCCGGTTGCTGACAAATCAAGTTAGCGTCTGAGAGCGATTTACTGAAGCGAGACCAAACATGAATCACTTTAGTGAGACCTAAGAGCTAGACCCAGCTTTTAGCAGCACCACTGGCACTGTATGGAGGTATTAGACATTTTTGTAGTTTGATTAATTGGTTACCGGGCACATCATGAATGTTGTTCTTGCTAGAAGCAATCATAATATAATTGGGGCTATTTTCTATCCATTTTAACCTCTATTGATCTCCATTAAATTCTCTTGATAACATCATATTGATAACGTTTTTAATGAAGTCATAAAGATACTGTAGCACTTGCTGCTTTGAATATTTCTATGTTGGGAAAAATAAATAGACAAAGGTTCACGAGTTTTGGTCTTTTGAAGAGTTATTTCACGAGCTGAATGTCAGGCCATATTTCACGAGGTCGTAGGCCGAGTGAAATGTCTTCTCAAAAGTAATATTTTCCAGTAGCGGATATTAGCACTAACCTATGGATAAATATCAAACCACTAACTGGTCGGCGCTGCGCATCAATCATGCCTAATCTTCAAGCGTGTATCAAAGAAATAGCGTTGGCATGATGCATAAATGCAGCACCAACAAACTCTGCTAATATTAATGTTGTATCATGTTAGAGTCCCAGTTCTATTTATATAAATTCTTTACCCATGTTGGGAGATTTTGATATCACCCTATATGCGGATGATGCTGTTATTTCAGTACATGACTACATGCCAATGCAACCCATATTAGATAAACCAGCGCAATGGTGTAAGTTAAAGTTAGTATATCCGATGATTGGGACTCAAAAATAAATTTTCCTAAAAATGGGTCAGAATCTTCACAAATAGCATACTTCCCTTCCTATCTATTCCATTTCCCCTTATTCCCTACCATTTTGCTCAAATTCGATTTTATTGCTTAAAATGTGATCATTTTGGAATAAAACCGTGCACGATTTTATTCTACTCATCGCAAATACACTGTAAATACCATGGTTATGCCCCATTGGACTTACTCTCTGAGCTATTACTGCCCACAGGTACCATTTAAATTTTCCCCAACCCATTAATGATATTCTTTTACAGTATTTGGAACATCTTTATGAGGAATTTGGAATTTGGTAAAAAGCGGATATACCCACTTTAAACAGCCTCACAGTTAATGAAAATAAGACAAAATGGATGCTCTTTAATGGGTATATTACACAATGTCAGCCACTGGTAATGAATAATGTATGTATAGAGAATGTAAATGTGTTTGAGTTCATTGGTTTGAGCCTAGACCCAGAGCTTAAATTCATAGAGAATAGGAAAAAGACTTGCTGGAATTAGACACAAAATTCACCGGGCAGCTAAGGTACGAGACCATATAAATACTGCTGATGCGTTAGTTATGTACAAGACCATAGGCTACCGAGTTTCGATTATTTTGATTTTATTTGGGATAGAGACCTGAGAGGGGAAACGTTGGAGCTGCAATATATACAGAATAAGGCACTAAGAACAATTTATAAGGTTAAATTAGAGAAAAAACAAACTTGTTTATTACTGTACAATTGCATAATAGGTCCAAATGCATGATGTTAAATGTACGAAGGGACATACACCTACTCTTCTTTGCATATACCCTATCAAGAAATAATAAGTATTTAGATAATAGGAACCTCCCTACGAAGAGAGGACAAGGGAAACGACTGCTCCTACCCAGGTCTCTAAAACCTATAGTACTAAGAAGTGCTCTCTATAGAGGCATACAAAGATGGAATCAGCTCAAGGCTGAATACACTGAAATTGATAATATTTCTTCCTTCAAAATTTCTATCAAGAAAAATTTCCCAAAATGTTTTATGAATGTAAATTAACTCATTCTGATGTCATATTTATTTCACACGCTCATCTCATCACATCTCATTAGACTGATATATTATCAGTAGTGATCACCATAAATCAATCAATACATGACTGTACATATGAATTGACATAATTATTAGCTATGTCATACCTGGACAATTTGTATCACCAATAGAATGTATGCAATGATAGAGGTCCTAGCGGGAGTAGGGCAATGCCCCCGTGCTATGTTTAGGTGCATTTACATTTTATTTCGGTGTAACTGTATTTATTAAACCTAATAAAACAATTCAAAAAAAGTAGAGGCAGGCTCACAGCCCCGTTCAAAGGCTGAGCCAAACCAATGGAAGGGTACCCTGTAACAAACAGTCATTGTTGATTAGATTACTATGCTAACGTTAAAAGTAACAATGAAACCTTGTGCCGGTGGGGACCTAAGCCGGTCAATGTCCCCATCTGAAATGATTATTCAATTTAATCCAATTTCATGCAATCACCATAATTTGTTTAACATGATAACCCCATTTGGTAGTATTTAACAAACTGACTTTCTATTAAAACGAAGGATGACTGCTGGTCCTAATTTAATTAAAGAACACAATGCACATTGTCCCTGAAAACAATCGCCACCCACCCAATGTAGATCATCCTCCCTGTGGGGTAGACAAAGCCCAGGAAAGCATTAGGGCTTCTGATGATTTATTTCATTTTCTAGGCAGCAATTAAATGGGACCCAATGTTGTTAAGTGACAGATGACATAAATAAAAATAGAACAGGGAGTTAAACATGAAGCATGGCTTAATCATGTTAATTTAGTAAGCAGAGTGAGTTATTAATTTGTGACTCACGAAGCCTATGGTGAATGCACTATCTTGGAGTTGCTCATGCACAGAGTAACCACGTAATAGCCTTTCTCTTCTCCTCTCACTCTTTACCTGTTTTGTTTTTATTGCCGCTTCCTTTTTGCCCATACATGTCATTCATTCGTTGTTCCTGACTGTCTTTAATCACTCGCCTCTGTGACCCCTCAGTAACAACATATAATATTATGTGACACGATATGTGAAAAATGCCCTTAAGTAGTGCAGTGTGCATCAAGGTCCCTTTTCCGAGTACATGTCACATAATTATAGTCTTTATATTACTTACCCTACCTCCATAATATGGGTGTAGAGTATGTAAGGCTATATTATAGCCGTACATCCTATGTGTACGTGATGTTCCATGGACTGCTGGCACTGACCAGGTCATCCTGCCGTAACTTCTCCTACAAGGGATTATAACAAGTCCCTTCAACAGAGAAATCATCCTTTACATCTTACAGGCGTGGGCGCCATGTAAACGGGCGTGGGTGGAGGAATAAGGGGAAGAGGTACTTTGGAGGGTCTAACCTTAGAAGCTAGTACACATGTACCACCACTATGCTCCAGCTATACAACACCACTTGGAAATACAGTATACATAAAGAATTTACCATCTCAAATCAGGCGATGTGTGTCATGTTCGAAACAATATTGAAATTCTCATGTTCATAGCGGCATTTGATATTTTCTGCATACATAGTTTAGTTAAGAAAAGGCTGCATAATATCGATAATCATGATAGTCATGGCACTGATGTGTCAATATCCAGTATACATGAAGAGGGAAGAACTCAGAATGAAGCTGGAAATTGTATTTCTTCTCTTTATCCCCCATTCCATCCTTTGGCCTCCTTCTTCCCCATCTAACCATTAACAAAAACCCACTAACCAATACAAGGAAAGAACAATGCCAAGCCTGTAATTCGCCATTCATATCAAGGCAGCGATATAATATAGAACAAGGTCATTATTAATAGAAATACATGTAATTCTGTAAGCTAAGCAGCGTTTATCAAAGGCAGTTGAGCATGCAATGCCAATAGTCCCAGACAGGGCTGGATATCTATTTACAGGTTTGTGTGGTAGGAAGGCAGCAAGAGTGAGAAGGTTGATCACGCAATACTGTGATATGCATCTGAGACTATACCCTGATATAAATAAGATAGAGACTGGATAGAACTCCCCCTATTAGAAAGGACTCAATGAAGGAACATCTGCCATGAACTACCTTTCAGAGATGGACTAGATTTATTATCTTCTAGATATTGCTTACTCTGATCAATTTTACCAACACGCTTCTATGCACACCCTATCATGGTACATGTGAGCTATGAATTCAAAGAGGGTACGAGTTGCCAACAATATCGCATTGAATGTAGGCCTTGCGTTGACTAGGCAGCTGTTGAATATGTGAACATATTAAGTAGTCTAAAATCGATTAGAATTGATTTAGTTTAGTGATGTCAGATATCATGGAATATGGATACACTGTATTTGATGCATGGAATATGGCGGTTCCAATACTTAAGCATAATAATTCTCGTATTCGACGTGTAATAGGATTCATTTTATTACCTTTTTATGTGACATTTTATTCAGGAGAGGTCAGGTTAGGATGCTTATATAAAAATGGCGATGCCCATATACTCCTGGCTCCTGAATATACTCCTGGCTCCTGGAAACACACACACACTCACAGTACACTAACCACACTGATTAACCAGTCAGCCTGCATGGTAAGGTTAATTAACCTGAGGTGGGATTCATTATATCTGACACTTGATCAGTCTCCTTCATCAGCTTCCTTATGTCTCCTTATGTCATGAGCCACCTCACTTTACATATATTACACATCTTACGTAGGCAGCTAATACTAGACAAATACTCTATGTAACTCTTCATCCATCTGGATTAACCTGTGAGGTCTTGTATTAGCCATGTATTTTTGGCGAATTTGTATCGACTAGCCAAACATTTTTCCTGAAGAAATAACTCACATAATTTTAGCAACATTTCTTATAGTTATCTAATTCTATTTCGATGTGTCGTGGTATAAACACAGCTGAGTGTACAAAGCGTTTTAAAAGTTTCATTTTCAATATTCATGGAGGATCCTCCTGTTTTTGCGTCAACTCGGCTTATGTTCTCTCTATTTTGTTCAGTTTTGTTGAAATATCCTTGTTCCCTACAGATTCAGTTTCCATGTTTCAATTGAAGTGGAGAACATCCTTGAAAATAGTATTGTGGGAGGATCTGGGTACGAATTTTCAACCATGGACAACATTTTGTGTATTAAATCCATTGGCAGGGTACATGGTTTGGTTGATGGGCTAGGCAACGTCCCTCGTGTGTCCCTCCTCACATGGAATAATGACTGAGGTAGATATTAAGCATAGTTATAGAAGGGCAAAGAAACTGCATGTTTGGGGTCACTCAACCCTTTTTAGAATCATAAAACCATAGCATCATAGAACCATAGGCCTATTGCACTGTAATTCAAAGCAATTACCGGGCTACTTCTTGGTAAAGAGAAAATCCGTCTAACCGTTAGTGGCTCTCCTAACAACGCCTAGCCTATCATACATAAGAACGATTGATTGAAAAAAAGGTCTGCCGTCTTCAATTTCATGACATAGCATGGTTTTGAGAAAGATGACTCAATCGATGTTAAGCTGATTAATTTGAGTTAATCTTGTTACAGCATTGCATGTGTGGTTATTTTTCATCAAACCCTTTGCAGGTTACTGATAAAAAAAACACGACAATTTCCATGATAAATACCCATTATGGTATTAGATCCTGACCAGGGTACCCAGTTGCTTAATCACCAGTAACGATGCCTGGTTCTCGCTGCTGTTTGAATAGGGTTTATTCCTTTATCTCTGCCATCCAATCCCCTGTTATATTACCCCTCCCCCTCCCCCTGCCCTCACCCACCCAGAAACAACGTCGCAGCACTCTCCTATCTCCTTCCGCCCGCCTTCTCCTGTTTCACTCACTTGTATCTCTGCTCCAAGATGTTACCACCAGATATAGGATCCATTACTTTCTTCTATTCATTGGGTATTCTGACTAGACATTATTATTTTTCCCCAATCAACCATTGTAGGGTTTAATGTTTATTTGGGAATGTAAACATGAACGTTGATGATACATGTAATTAATCAATTATCTGATTTGTAGATAATTATGTATTATTATTATGTATGAGATACAGATAGAAAATAGTACCAGGGTATGGGGCTATATCTCTATGGAAGGGGGGTGATGGTGTCGGGGATATCCCAGATGCACCATTATCAGTGCCTTAAATTTCCTACCTCGTTACTACGATATGTCTATATAGGTTAGGGCAGAGTCGCAGAATGAGGTCTCTGGATGGGAATGTGACCCACACCTGCCTAATGTCTAATTATCGTGACGGCCACCAGGCGACTCTCCTGCAGCTCTTAGATAATTATCCATTGCCTTCTTCCATAACACTGGACGTCCATTTAATCTAAACACGCCTGGATGCCACTGCCATAGCGCCTGCCAGCGGAATCTCCTCAGCTGGGCGCACAGTCACATGATATGGTATAGACATTATGGGATTACTAATTATGGGATTCACAATTATTGAGCTGAATTATACCTTCATGGTGCCAACACTGGCAGTATTTCCGAGTCAGATTATGGACATTGATATTTCAGTCGAAATGGGAGGTATCGGAACCAAAAGTAACATTACCCTTTTGAGTTTCGCTGACAAAAACGTTTAGTAGGTCCTTTTTCTTTTATCCATGTTAACTCAAACCAGTCCAATGTATACCTGATGCATGTGGGATGGCGCATTGGAAGTGTGTTCACACACGGATCGTGGGTTCCAGGCTTATCCTGGGTTGACTTAGCTCTCCATCATCTGACTACATGTTAGTAGACTGAGGAGCTGAGTAGACTGAGATTTATCTCACTGTGCACAGCTAAGCAGGAGGCAGTGACAAAACGTGAAAGCGTGGCGACCACACCTGACTCCTGTGGGCACTCTGTATGTATCCTGAGATCAGTATAGCCCCATGGTACTTGTAATCTATGAAGTAAACCTCCTGAAAATATAGGAGTCGCTAGGGAGATTGCTATACACTTCTACTTGCACTTGCACTGCCATGTTCCATCCACCAACCTTATCTGAACAATCCCCCATCTCCTTCGATTCATCAATCCATCCATCCATCCATCCAGCCACCTTACAACCCTACTCCTACCTCTACCCCTCCTTCTCCACCCATCCCGCCCACACACCCCGCTCCACATTATAATAGTCAAACTTGCTCCTGTTATTCAAGCTACATTGGAAAGTGAACAAAATGAACCATGGAGCCAAAATCGATATTCCCAACAGACCGTTCTATCAGTAGCCTGTTCCGTCCTGTGTGTCTAGGTGTGTGTTGTACCTGTCTGCAACATGCATGAATTCATGAATCAATCTATTATCGCCCATCCCTTAGGGGGCCTCACATGCCTCTCTATAGCCAAGGGATGATGCAGCCAACAATTTATATCAGAGTCTGTTATGTGTGGATGGGGACTGTGTTTGAAAATTGAGACCTGCTGTAGAGTCCTGTCCAATCTAACTGCATATTTTACTGAAGGTATAGGTCAGTATTATCTAGATGGTCTAACTTGAGGGCACTGCCTGACTCTCAGGTGAGGGTAGTTTTAGCGACAATGACTCTCACTTTTCTGAGGGTGCATGGTAGCACCATTGCTCGATGATGTGCGGCCGTAATATCAATATAATACCCGACATAATAAGACTTTCTTATTAAATGTCACACTGTAGACTTTTCCCTAATCCCTTATTGAATGATTTGGCTGTGAACTTCTACCCTGTGCCATTTCATAGCCCAGATAACATAATAAAGGCCAAAAGAAGAAGCAGTATCTATTCAAAACAACATTCCTATAACTAGCTGGATTCTGAGGAAAAATGATGTCGTTACAATAGTAGGCCTAATCGGTTAACAGATGAATGCTTCGCAATAAGCCTGTTTTATTGTATTGCCGGCCTTTCACAAAGGACAACCAAGAGTCTGCTCATCTGAGCAATATCAAATGATGTATGGATGATAATGTTTTTCTCATTAATATGGCGGTTTTATTCTTTCTAACGTGCAATTGGTTTGCAGTCGTCATGGCAATTTCAGTCTGGAAACGGTGTCTAAAAATAGCAGGACCAATGCAGTAATTACCTAGATAGTACCGGTAACTATTTGCGCCCTCTTTCATACTTTCATGTTGGGAAATGGACGTGCCTGTAATTTGATAGATATTTGAACAGGATATTGTTCCCTGGACCTTTATTACTTCCTAAGTGGGTGTCTGAGGACCGATGCATCAACGGTATTTATAACAAGAACACCGTGTCTAATATGGAACAAGAAGAATGTTTAAAAACATTTTAAAAGAAAGCAGACGACACTGTGACTGTCGTAGCTGGTTGCTGGTATTTGCGGTTCCCTGTGGTTGGACAAGGCTCGGGAGGCCGGGAACCAGCGGGAAGCGCCGACTAATTACATGTACACTGGGACCCTGCCCCCTTGAACCTAAATCTGACCTTCTTATCCAGCTGCCATCTTAGAATTGAGATTTAGGAGCATCTGTTTGTGATGGAAGAGCTCTGGCGTCTTCAGAGCTCTAGCCAAACCACTCTCCCAGTAGATGTTTACTTGGTGTGTTTGCTTTTGTTTGACAAATCTTGGTGCCAACCTGTAGATGGGGACGGGGGGAGGAGTCGATGTAGTACTTCGATATAGTTCATACTTTGATTTTCGTGGGATGAAATTCCAAGGATGATATACCCTAATTTTTACTCCAAATTGCAGACTCACCTTCGCTATAATGTAGCAATGATGCTCCTCATTTCTCACAAAGTAGAAACTAATGTTACATTGATATTTATTTCACCATTGCCCTCTAGTGAACTAGCCCTTATCCGCTCCTCTATACATGAACAATTCTAACCTAATTGTGACATCTTTGGGATGTATGATAATTCTCATAATGATAAATCTGCAGGTCATTTGGTATTCTGTACGTTGCTGACATCTTCATGTAAAAACCTCATCTGGTCTCATCTTACCATTACCATGACATAGCACATTGTCAATGATAAAGAATGATTCTGCTGGGAGAGTGTAAGTTCATGTCGCTAATTCCAATACCCGCCGCTAGGCAGACTCCGACAGGGTCATTCATCTTCGTCGGCAACATTTGTGAACTAATTTGCATAAAACCTGTCGCGCCTGGTGTGAGTGTGTGTTGGGGGGGCGGGGTAAGGATTAAATGCCGCTGATTGCTACAGCGTCCCAATATGGAGGCTTGCTGCAGGGGGGAATCATTATTGATTCTCTTATTTTTCTCCGGAAGTGAGTTTCTTCGGCCCAATGCGTGCCATCTTTGGCCAGTTATTTTATTAGAAGCCCCCACCGCTGTTGTGGAAAGCCCCTGAGGGAGAGGGCCACTAAAGGAATGGTTAAAAAAAGGGAAATCACCCAACGAATTGAAACTTGTTTTAGATTTGGCACAGAATGGTTTCAAATGGGTGTTTCTTTTTGTTGGATTAGGGCCTGGAGGCATGTGTTTGATTTGTAAGCAACATTTGTGGAAATTGTTGGAAGAAAATTGAAAAAAAAGGTTTAATTTTCTGGTTCTTATGATTGATGCCCATGGGTATGCAGGCCTAGTTTCAGGCCGCTCTTCCATCTAGTCAGATTACAAGGATTGGCTTTTGCAACCTCCTACATGCTTTGTTGTATTTAATTTCACTCTACTGAAAACGCCTTGCATGTTGACGACATCTTTCCAAATAGATATCCTAAGCCTTAACCCACCTACATGTATCTAGGTACCTAATTCGTATTATCACTGATTCCTAGCACAAATCATTGTTGTCATGGTCCCTTCTCTCTAGACTAGATTTTACTTCTGTATGGGCCACGTCTGGTCCTGGAATAGTGTAATTAAGGTATTCCTCTCCCAATCAGACTAATCCGCTCTATGATCACACTGGCGATTATAATAATAGGTGTGGGTAGTAGCGTATCACATCTTTCGGTCCTACTAATTAGCAGTGTAATGTCTTTCAGGAGGGGGGGGGAGGTAGGACACTATACAATGCCATAGTCTTCCTAGCTAACGAAAAACACAGGTTATTTTACGTCAAAATAACGTTGTAAACTTTAAATAACGTTTTGCCATAGTAAGGAACTTTAGAGAAACGTCACATAACGTTATAAAAAGGTTGTATAACGTTTTTTGTTTCCTGGGTTATACTAAAATTCAAGATTGCGACCTCCATCCAAGTACAACTCAGACCCGTTTTCTGGTCCCAATCTACCACATGTAAGACATGTAAGCTCTTGCTGGAGCTTTGGCAATGGTTTAAAAGAAAATACTGGTGGTTCTTGTTTGCTTAAGGTACCATGGGATGTCAGTCATGTGATGTTTGGCTGGTAAATTTGCTTGTAATATATTCTTATACAGCTAGTTCTGGGATTTAACTCGACCCACTCGTCTTAATTGCCTCCTTCAGTGGCCTCCCCTTCACCTGCCTCTTCTCTTTCAGCCTATAGTACTTCCATCCCCTCCCATCCTTACCTACCCATACTAGGTATAAGCCATCCATCCCTTCAACCATCCTCCTATCTCAAAAATGAGGTATACCTCTCCAAACAAGAAAAATGTGGCTTTGACCACGGTCGGGGTTGCAGGCCCCCAACCTAGCCTCTGTAAGCAGCTCTGTGTCCACTCCGATCCTCTACTAGCCGCTACTAAAATGTATCAATTCGATCGCCGCTACTAAAATGTATCAATTCGATCGCCGCTACTAAAATGTATCAATTTGATCACCCTACTAAAATGTATCAATTCGCCGCTACTAAAATGTATCAAATCGCCGCTACTAAAATGTATCAATTCTAAAATGTAGCAGCACTGCTGTTGCCTAGTTACGCGCACAGTGTGTGTTGGCCGATTTTCATTGTCATAATCCGCCCTGTGACGTCACAGGTGCCCCATGCAGCGCCCAGGCAAAACGAAAACATTAATAGGGTTGCCATGACGTTGCTGCGCAACGTCAGGTCGCTACGCTCCGGGGCAACCCCAAAAAACATAAGTATCATATTCCGTATTGTCCTGCTTATAATACTAGTGTACTTATATATTTCAGAGAGGCTTTACGGCTGGTGCCTATATACAAGACAGTTTTATAGTTTACTAATTTCTTTTAATACTTCCTTCTTGGGACCAGAGCCAAAATGGTGGTGTAAACCGACCCACCTGCTTATCTTGATATCTATATAGCAGTGCGCAGCAGGTCAATGATAAAAGAGTAATGGTGTGTGTCCAACCTGATTAAAAATTAGCTCCTACCCCACTACCTGCACAGAGAGAAAGACCAGCGTCAAAAGGGAGTCCAGGTTGCATCTAGAATGACTCCCCTCCTTAGGGGAGCCCAGATCCTTACGTGACTCCCTCGTGTGGGTCAGGGAACTATGTGAATCCCCCAGGTGACACCCTTACGTCGGCAAGGGAGTAACCTAGACTCCCTTATGCAGCCTGGGCTCCCCTAAAAGAGGGGAGTCATTCTGGAGGCAACCTGGACTCCCTTTCGACGCTGTTTCTTTTCTCTGTGTGTGCCACTGCCCCCATGCCCTGTACCCTGGTAGGTGGGAATGTACATTGAGGATGCTAAAGGTGCGTGAGTGCCAGGTGGGCCTGGAAGGAATGTGGCAGGGCTCCAGCTGGTGTCAATTAGCTAATCTCCTCCCACTAGCCCTTTATGGACAGCAGGATGCATCAAAGCCTCACTCACTGATTGCATTAATGGAAGTGCTTTGGTGCATCGTGCCGACTTATTGACAGTCTATCAATCTTGCCAAGGTTGTAGTGATGCTTTGGATGCAGTTCAAAGGAATGCATGAATGCATCATGATGACCAAAAGACAAAGTACAGAGGGGTATGCGGTCATTAAAGGGTTAAAGAACCTATCAGCCACACATCATGCATACCTCATCATAGGGTACCTCGATCACACACACGAACCTGTGCAAATTGGGCCCGTTCTAAGTTCCTCCAAGAGAAAGTTTTTTAGTCGATTTACCGCCAGTAGTAGAAAATATGCGATTATTTTGCTTATTTTGTATTGTGTATCTGTTAATGCGTATAACTAATGTGCAATACGGTGCACTCCTTCCTCCCTACCTGCCCTACCTCTGCCTCTTGTAGAACTCCTAACAGCATGGTCGCTAGTAAAACAGAGGCCGAGGTGGGGCCAGCTTGTGCTTTTACCAATAAAAGAAACACCCAAGTCCCCACTCTAACTCATCCATAACCGTATTCTGGCTACCTGCCACACATTCAATTTACTCTGCACTCCATATGCGACAGCTTGTGATAAAATTGTGAAGCTTAACTTAAGGGGAAATAAACTCCTTTTTTCTCCCTCGCACTATGGTATTACGCTTTACACAACTGGTATTCACCCCCTAAAATAAGGTATTTTTACCGTATATCAGTTTTTCGCAACCAATGATCTCAGCAATTCTAATGATGGCAGTGAATTACTAGCTTTGAAAAAGAAATAGAATCCATTGGGCCAAACAACAAAAAAGTTGTGTTCAGGTAACCCGACCAACCCTATCATTTTGGCCCGACCCTAATTATTTTAGTGTTTTTTTAAGACTTTTCATGATCTAGGTTATCATCAAAAGGGATAGGACGTACCTAATGGCCTTCGGCTATCCCAATTGTCATCCTTTGAAAGATAAGAAGGGAGCAAATTCTTTGTATGACAAAAACAGAACTGATAATAGCTTAATTAGACAGATATTGGTTCTGCACTATCAAATAACCACTCTATAAAATGTGACTGTCCCATACAACTCATCTCAAGACCCTAAAAAATGAATCCTGAAAAAAAAAATCGACCGACCTACCCTAGTTTTTTCGGCCATGTTACCTGAACACGGATTATTTTGGTGTTTGGCCTTGGGAATATGTTTTGCCAGCTCAAAGCGGATTCACATTCAATCTATGACATCAGACACCACAGTCTTTGAACAAATACACCTATATATACCCAAAAACATTGGCGATGGAGGATAATGATTCAGAAATGATCATGTAATGCTATACTAGAAAGTTTAAAGTGAAATGGGTTGAAGTAGTATCCCAGTCAGCATTGGTTACTGGGGCCCATACGGGTCTAAAGGTGGGCCGTTAGGTGGGACCCATGTCCCTTAGTCCATATGGGGCCCACCACATTTTTGTCCTGGGCTAACTGCTGGGACCAAGATGGGCTTGCCCAGATTTTAGTTGAGCCTATCCACATGGGCTTAGGGCAGGGCCCATGTGGGCTTTTTTTCTTAGGGGGGAGGGGGAAGGGGGGTCATAAAGGGTTGTAATTTCTACTGTAGTTTTTTGCTATTATTTGATATCCCGATGTTATGGCCCATGTTCCAACTAAGTTGGTTCCTCCTGGTAGGAATTTCTTCCTCTACCATCTAGAGGGTAGAGAAATGCATCTTTAGCTGACTTACTTTTGGGCTGGACATTTCTTAACATGTGTGATGCAGCCAGCAGGCAGGCAGCCTGTGTGTGAGAGCTCAGTCAGTGGCAGGATTATATGTTGTTATTACATTCAGGTAACAGGTGTTTGTATAAGGGTGCTTGTTGTTTCAATGTCCATGTTCAGAATGGGGTTATAAAGCATGGCATTCCAAGAATCTAGTATGAAATCTGTTATATTCCCAACCATTCTGAACTTATTGAGAACCCATGAACTTTTGTAATCCAATTATAAAAAGCTCTGTTGAACATTAATGTGGTATCACTTTCAACGAGGACATCTAGTGGTTTGTTCAAGAACATGACTTGCCCACTTGACCCAGGTCCAGCCCAGATGAATCCCATCCATGAGAGGGAATGGGATTTGAAAAGTAGCCATGAAAATTAAGTTGATGGCCTGAGCCCAGAAAGCTAGATGGCAGGCTAACCCAAATGGGACCCGCCTTAGAGTACATTCAAAGCCCATATAATGCCCACTGTTCCTTTAGCTCACTTTGCCCAAGTCCATCCCAAGTGAAACCCATCTTGATATAACAGCATCGCAACTTTACTTAAATATGTTAATTTCAAAGAATCACTTCTAACGGACACAAATTAAAGTATTTCAAATGTAGTTACATGTTCTAACACGCACTGCCGTGAACGTCCCATTGACGTAATGGACCAAGCGCAGTGACTTAGTCAGGGGACCAAGTCACGGCACGACGTTGTAACCGACGTTTGTATTGGTCCGTCAGGTTACCGTGGTTACATGACGTTTACTCTTGTGGCTGACAAAATGGAAACGTTGTATGAGGGAGATATTTGTCTCTATCAAAACCAATTGGTGAAGATAGTTACAATCACACAGCCCACAGGTTATCACTTGTATTTTGTTACAGATCTAGAAGATGGTATAGAAATGGTCTGTGCAAGATACCAGCTTGATAAAGTAGATCCAAGCGAGTATTTGACTGCGTCAGTCACTGACGCAACGGAGCGCTCTCCCCAAAATGATACTAACGATACAACTTCTAATGCCCGATTTTACCAACCAAATGACAGTGAAATACAAGCTATGAAAGATAGCAGACTAAGGAAGAGTACAGGCCAACAAACTGCATGGGCTGTTAAGCTGTTGAGAGGTAAGAAATAACAAGTTGAAGACCATTTTACTCACTGAACAAACTCCTAAATCCGACACCGGGAGGCGTCCGCGATCTGGGACTGAAGTCAGCTGAGAGTGGGGTGTGAAGGGCATTTGGGAAATGGAACCCCTAAAATATAAAGTAGTGTCTAATGTGTTGGAGGGGAGAATATGTGTACAGAATACTTCCAAAATATATTTTATTGGATTTGATATGAAGGAATAATATTATAGCATACAAATAATTATTTTTGTCTCCTTCAGACTGGTTGACCGCCATAGGGGAAAGTCCTGACTTTGAGGATCTGCCAGACACAGTTCTGGCAAACCATCTGGAAGCTTTCTACACCTCAGTGAAGAATAAGGACAACAAGATGTACAGCAAGAGCTCCATGAAAAATCTACGTGCTGGCCTGCAGAGGCACTTGGCTTCCAAAAATAAGTCTGTCAATATTGTGCTTGACAAGGACTTTCGTCAAGCTAATTTGGCTTACAAGGGATACTTGGCAACACTAAGGACCACAGGCAAGGATAAATCCAAACATAAAGATGCTTTGGCAGAGGAGGATGTAAAGAAACTATACTCAGTAGTTTTCACGGACACACCAGTAGGATTGCAGCGGAGAGTTTTCTTTGAAGTTACGCTCCATTTTGGTCGCAGGGGGCGCGAAGGCCTACGTGATTTGCGTAAAGACTCCTTTGTTGTAGAGATTGATAGTCGAGGTGTAAAGCTTGTCAAGATGGCTTACCATGAGGTGGAAAAGACCAGATCTGGTATGAAAGATGATGAAGAGGAAGTCGAGAAAATAATGTATGGTTGTCCAGAGAGTCCACAAAATTGCCCAGTCATCGCATTTGAGAAGTATATTCGCAAGCTTAACCCAAAAAATGTCGCTTTCTTCCAACGACCCACAAAAGAGTGGGATTATGAGGCAGATAGCTGGTATGACAACCAAGTAGTTGGTGTCAACACACTCTTTGAATTCATGAGGGACATGAGCCAGTCAGGCAAGCTAAGTAAAGTGTACACCAATCATTGCATCCGGGCTACTTGTGTCACAGCCCTACATAGGGCAGGGTATAGCAGTGAAGAAATAAGGGCAGTAACAGGACACAAAAGTGTTGCATCACTAGCCCCTTACATTAATGGTCCAACAATGGCAAGGCGACAGAACATGTCCAACCGATTAGCCATGTATGGATCCGATGAGCCAGTACTGGAACCTGCCACTCCGGCCCAACCACACCCGATAGCCGCCGCTCCAGCCCAACCACGACCGGTAGCCGCCGCTCCAGCCCAACCACGACCGGTAGCTGCCACTCCGGCCCAACCACACCCGGTAGCTGCCCCTTTGGCCCAAGCAGAGATCAGAGATGAAGTCATGGACATATCCGTTGGTGCGTCTAGCCAGACCCAGGTTACCACAACATTCAACCATCAAGAGGCCATGCGCATGATCTTTGGGGGAAATTCCGCCCTCCATGGCTGCACAATCAACATTCAGTTTATTCAGAAATAAGTGCCTGAAATCCTAAAGATTCATGGTGATCCTCGTCGCCAACATGTGTTATTTATGATATGTTTATAAAACTGTGATTCTGAATGTATATTTATAATGAGATATCTATTTAATACTGAGTGTTAAATTATTACTTGTTATCTAGATAGGCCTAATCCAGAAGCGAGGGTTCATTTATTGACCATGGGGTGGGGGGGGGAGGTTTGGATGGGGTGTAAAAAAAGCCTGAGACCATAGGCCTATCGACATGTCAAGGGGGGGGGGAACTTAAAATATTATGCATGCTAGATGGGGGGGGGGGCATAAAAACTTTTACTGCCCCATGCAAGATTGGCTCCTCCATAATGAATCATTCCTGTTAATAGGCCTATTGGTCATTTTAATAGTCTGTAAGCAAGTTCCTATCCACATTCAATGCTAACATAAGTCTGTGATATTGAAAGCTCAATGTATGTGACAGATAAATTTACAGTACAAATAAAGATAACCTTGTTTTTTAAAGTATGCCTCCTTAGTTCTACATCCTATATGCCCCTTACGAACCCCACCTGTCAGAGATGCCCCGAAATAGAGTTTGCTGCAGCCTCAGAACATGCCATTTGTAACCAAATCAAAATCGGCATTTCTATACTATTTAAAACCGTCAACTTCTAGCATAAGTTCATGAAATACCTAAATATGGATCGTAGCTAGTTAAATCATACTTTATTAGTCTAGTTTAGCTGTATAGCTTGTGGGAATTGAACGTGAAATCCGTACTTGGAGCCAAAATGGCAACAAAACGTGCACATGCATCAGCCAATCAGAAGGCAGCTTACAAAAGCAGTACGGGGAGTCCAATAACAATGATGGCGGTGTTTGGAAAAGCAACAGCAAGTTCTGAGAGTTAACAGTGAGTTTATCTTGATTATCTCGACTTTTGTTTGTTGTCAGAACCGCATTTAACCACGTCGCAGCTGCGAGGAACCTTCAGACCAAGTCACTCCGTCTCGGGAGCCGGTCCCATGGCACCTACGGTGCCACTGGACCGGCTCCCTCGACGTCGTGACTTGGTCTGAAGGCTCCTCTTGCTACGCCGTGGTTAAACGCGTAGATTATATTTGAAGTTTGGTCTGTGGGCTGAGCCCAGCTGGGGCCCACGTAGTAGCCCAGGTTTACTCCCATAAAAATCCCAAGGAAGTCTAGCCCACATTAACTAGATCCAGCCCAGGCAAAACCCACTTTGACACAAAGCCATGAAAGTGGTACTTTAATTTATAATTTCTAAGAACAACCAAAGATGAGTATGTGTGTACAGGCAAGGGAAAAGGGATATCCAACGAAAATGTCAACTTTAAAATTGATATTATAAGCTTTCCAGTGATGTATTACACAAGAAGATATCATTTCTAGTTTTTGAGAAATGGTTGTTTGAATATGGGTGGGCGTTGCCCTATCCAAAACTCAAATTAGCTCTAAGTCTCATAGTTTCCAAGATATCTCTATCTAATGAGCATAATTAGAATAAATAGAACATGACCATACATTTTCGTTCTATAGGCCATATATTTTGATCTAGAGACGATCATTTTATTCAGTTTTGCCCATGGTAATCCTTATGAATCATTCTGTCATTGGGATTATTTATTTTCTTTATTTGGAATGAAAAGCATGTTTCCATGGCAACACATATCAACAAAGACACCCATTTAGGCTCTAAAACGTTCTTTTCACTTTCCAAATAAGGAAGCTTTCTACCAAAAATTGAATTTTTTGTATAAAATTACTGAATTCGCCAGAAAAAAGTACCAAAAAGCAAATATTAGCCTGTTTCTACCATTTTAAGCCATGGTGGAGCCCCCTGGTGGCTTAAATTGGTACTATTCCTGCGGGGATACCCCTTTCTGCTTGCCTGCTCATATGTTTCAAAGTATTTACAACATATTTTAGGAGAAAATTGTTGGTGGGCTTGGACCATCTGGAATCCTACTGGTAGCCCTGGACAAAAATGAGGAAAACCCAGATATGGGCAAACCAAGCAGGCCCAAGTAAAACACAAATGGGCCCCAGGGACCAATGTTATCTGGGATGCTTAGCCGAAATGTACCAGTGTATATTTTGGAATGATATAAAAACTTGCCGAGTGACGAGCCATGTAAAAAGAAGCAGTGGCTTCAAATAGTGAGAACTATCATTCTAAAACACACTGCAGCAACTGGAGCTGGGCTCTAACTAGGGGGGGTGGTTATTCAGTCAAAATGAAGCTAGGAATGCGGGACCCGTCCTAAAAGATGGTACTCATCATGAGAAACAAGAATATGACCTCCAATTTTGATTTTGAAACCTCTAACCCCCCCGTACGCCCCCTCCGTAGATAAAAAGTCGGAAAATATTAAATTAATTCAATTTTAATTAATTTTCTTGTTTCCATGGGGTCTACCTCCCTTTAAATGGACATAAAACCACTTTGATATAGAATATAAAAATACAATGCACTAAAATGAGCAGTTTTTAGCTATCTGAAAATTTCAAGATGGCCGCCATTGGCTACACAAAACACCATTTTTGAGCTCTCTTTTTAACTCTATATGGTCTAACTGACATGAAATGCATATAAAAGTATTCTAAAATGGAATATAAAGATATACTGTACCAAAGGCAGATATTTCAAGGTTTTGAAAAATCCAAGATGGCCACCATTGGCAAAAAATATTGTTATTCAAGCTTCAGAAATGCTATTCAAGCGGTAGAAATATTTTGTTTTTCTTCTTGGGCTGCAACTGAATAAATGATATGACCAAATAGTTGCAATATCACTTCCAGCCCCTCCCACCATCCAGTAAACTATTTTGAAAATATGAAGCATTATGTTGTTCCGTTAAATACATGTAATTCTTCCTATATGTATTGAAATAAGGACCAAAATTATCTACATGACAGTGTTTAGATGCTGTTTACAAACTTAATGGAGGCACAGGAAGTAATCATCAATTGGCAGCAGACCTCAGCCCCTGCCCCCTGTCTGGGCTTGTATGTATAGGCCTACTAGTATACTAGCCTTTATGCTGGAAAGTCAGGGATTATTGACTATGGGAGGGAATAAGTTTAGTCTCTACTGCTTTTCCCTTAATCATGCTGAAAGCAATTATCTTACATATTAACATTTTTCCTGTGATTATTAGAAAATAGAAAGGTGATAATCAAATTATAACTTAAGTAGAGTATCTCAGAATCATTCACGGATGCATAATGCCTGCAGTATACTTAATGAAGCCATATATCTACCCCAACTCGGGCAGCAAAGAGCTCTTTGACATTCAGATGTAAATAAAGAGACTCCTGCTGTTACTGATGGCCAGCAATTTCAAATTTAATTATCTTTCTAAAACATATTGGGTTCTAATATCAAGCACTGACATATACAAACCCAACCAGTATCTACACAACAATCCAAAGTATTTAATCATAGGGAGTCTGCTATGTTCCTACCGCACTGTGTGCTGTACTCTCAAAACTCAACTTTGTCTTGAACGCACCTGTGATCAGTTTATTTCATTGTTGAGTACATAGGCATAGAAAGCAAATCTTCATTGGGGGGGGCCAGGGGGGGGGGGGCGCTTCTACCAACTTTGAGTATTGGTTTTTATCCATCATGTTTACACGCTTACATAAAATTGTATGGAAAAGAAGTATTTGAGCCACCTCTAGTTCTGATTTGGGGCCCAACCCCTTCTGCCCCCACTTTCTCTTATGCAGGAGAGGTAAGGATTTGGAGGCCCAAACATATTCAGTCCCCCTTTCCTTAGTGATTGGGGGCCCAGGGCCCACCAGCCCCCTCCTTTTCCTATGCCACTGCAGTAGCCTATAAGCATGTGTCTTAAAGTTTAGCACCATTCAGCTACTAGGGAGGGGCTGTCAAAACCTAGGGGCAAATGCAAAAGGGAAAATATGACTACAAGCCTTGTCCAGAAACCATCATGTATTAGACATAGTACAAGTGACTTGGTGTATAGGAGTTATAAGCCAAGGACAGGGTAATTGTCCAAGGCACTAGGCGGGAAAAATTACCCTTCACGGCCAAGTGTGGTATGAATTTCTATATCTTACAGGGGGTCACATGCACACACCCATTATATTGTAACTGTTGGTTTTGCACTGATGATATTGGATTAGGATCATCCGGGGTCTAGGAGAAAATTATTACTAGGGGGTCCAAGGGGGCTGATGCACACTGACCCTATAAATGCATTTATATGATGTGTATAGAAAAGTGTTTGACTATCCTCTTTTATTATTGGAGGCCTATCCCTCATCCCCTGTTCCCAGCTTTCTCTATGTGGAATAGGAAAGGTGTGTAAATCTTGTGTATTTTATTGTATGATCTTGGCAAATTTCAGGGGGTCCCATAAGCCTACATGTTCTACCCCCCCCCCCCCCTTCTATAACCAGGGTCCAGGACCCCTTTTATACCTCAGATCTTGGTTAGAAGACATTTTCTTCTGCAGAGAATGATATTCAATGATCTATGAATTTACAATGTCGTTTTTGGCTTATGGCAGCCATCTTGGATTTTTCTGGAACTTCAAAATCCTTCATGTTGGGGTAGTAGGCCATGTCAAAGTACTTTTATATAAGTTTTATGTGAGGTTGGCCACATGGGAATACAAAAATTGATAATTGGGTTGAAAAATGGTGTATTTTGCCAATGGCGGCCATCTTGAATTTTTCAGATACATCAAAATACCTCAATTTGTTGGTTTATATTTTTGTTATCCACCTAAAAGTAGTTTGATGTACATTTCAAGGAGGACAAACCCTGTAGAAATAAAAAAATGGATTAAAATTGAATTAATTTGATATTTTCCGACTTTTTATCTTCGGAGGGGGCGTACGGGGGGGTTAGAGCTTTCAAATTCCAAAATGAAGGTCAGATTCATGTTTCTCATGATGAGTACCATCTTTTAGGATGGGTCCCGCAAAAAATTTGCGCTAACCACCCCCCCTACTCTAACATTAACAAATAGACATGGACCCACCAACCCTACTTTCACACAATAGAAATCCATTTCTCATTCATCCCTAAATGCTCCTACCTCCAGGCTTGGTGCTACTAAGCACGCCGTTTTGTCTGTACTTTTCTCTTTTTTCCCCCAATGTAACCTAAATCCTCGTGTGTTACTCTGGTATTGCAGTAACATAATAAATAAGAGCCTTTGTTCCCGAGTTGAATCCAGACCTCCCGGGCTTTAGGAGGTATTGGTATACAGATTTTGATATCACAAGAAGGGAAAATACTCTCCGATGATAGAAGTGGTGAGGATTCTCAGTAAAGCCCCTTTACAAAGGTGTGTACAGTGTTCAGAAGATGGTTCTAAAAGTGTAGTTTAATTATTGGTGGAAGGGGTATACGTAGGCTGGTTACAAATGGGCTACAGATGAAGGTTACTGGTGAATTTGTGGTCTTTATTTACTTCAATTCTGCATCGGTGCATACATCAACGTGATGATGACCCTACTTTCAAAGTAGATATCAAATGTAGATCAAATCAGAACTGATTAATTACAATAATATAAATGCTATCATAAGCGTTCGGAAACCTGATAGATTATGACCCTGTTATTATCACATACGTGTTGTACATCTTGCAAGGTGGTTTCATGTAAAAGATACCTATATTACGACACCTATACTACCAGAACATTATTTAACTGGGTTCAATTGTTAACTGCAGCAAAACACTTTTTTCCAATCCCATAGCATTCTAAATCCAACTCTTACGTTATATTACAAACTTGGAACTTCCCTGAACTTCTGACCTTCCCTTCCAATCCCGGGGTGTTAAATGATCTGAGCAATCTGGAATCAAATGACTGCAGCAAATTTCTTGCATCAGCCTATAGATGGCTTGTTGCCACTTCCCGATAGATTACTCCTAGGCAAAGAAAATCCATGAGGTATGTTTTGTGAAATGGGATTCAAATTGCATCTCACATTCACCATTGCAGTAGTTCATTTCATTTCTTTTATATAGCCATCCAATCTACAGTAACAGTCAGTTGTCACGGCTCTGAGTAATTGAACCTGAGAAGCTTTGATGATTCATGGTGCTATCCAAGTTGCATTCAGCAATCTGAGATCTGATGAGTCTTTTTACAATACATTCTATTTTAAATCTTAAGAATAGGGCTTTTAAAATGACCTTATATACTAAACCCAATGGGGAGTGAAAAATCATCGACAACTGAAGACTGAAGAACTGAGCATTGCTGACAACACTAAATTTTGCAGACTTAGATGAAATATAGGGCAAATGACCATCATAAAGCCATGTACGGCTAGCATTAACCTCAGAAATTCCAATGATGGCCGAATAATGGATCACCTATAATGTTGAATATGACGATATTAAAAGGGCTGTATACTTATTTTGATATTGTCATTTTGACACCATTTCAATAGTGTTTATTGTATAGTAATTGGGGGAGTTTGGACATTATAGAAGGGGTGACTGACATCCTAGGATATAGATCTATATTGAAAATGGAATTATTTGGGATTTACCAATCACAAAATTCAGAAAGCTCTCGATATAAAATCATTATGGATGTCATGTTTATTTTTCGTACTCCATAATAATTATATCTTATGAAGTGATTTGCCGAATAGCCCAGAAGTAGCCATAGAAAAGCTAATAAGCAAATTCCCAGAGCAGTGCTTCAAATTGCAGAAAGTGCTGTTTTAATATTCACTGCAGTAACCTGAGCCAGGCTGTAACCATACCAAATAGACGTGAACTCTCCTGCCCCACCTTTACACAATAGAAACGCTTTCCCCATTCATCCTTAAATGCCCCCCACCGCGGGGCGTGACGCTAATAAACATGACATTTCTGTTCTGCGTTCTCTTCTCTTCTTCTGTGATATTGACAGTATTGTTAAAATCACAGATACAAGATACTTGGTGCTTATAAAGAAACGCTGGCTTTCTTCACATGTCAACCCAGTAAACACCCTACGTAGTTCCAAAGTAGCTCAGAGGTTTCTCTAGGTAGATGTCCAACCAAAAGGTTTGAAATTGGTAATTTTGGAAGGTTTGTAGACGTCAAAACGTTAAGGTTTATTTACGTTTAACAGACGTAGACGTCTGATTTACGTTTATCTACCTCATTCAGACGTAATAAATCTACGAAGATCTACGTTAAAAGACTTAGCTTTTCAACTTTAATTGGGTAGATGACTTTTCCATGTTACACCAGGTGGCAGCACTATCAATTATGGAGAGAATATTACAGCTCTTTAACAAATCTACCACATTTAAGCAGTATTAAATTCTCATTAATTATGAATTCAATATCATGCAAATAAACTGTATTCAATAGATTATTTATATATAAAGGACACGTGATTAAAGTATTGTGCATGAATAGGTGCTTTGTGACATTTTACTGCATGGACACCACATTGGTGGTAATGGAAGAAATACAAAGCCTCTCTGCAGCCAAAACTATTCAACAGATCTATACTTTCAGGCTATTCAATTGAACTACAGGAATATGCTATGTAGAATGAAATGAGATTGAAAATTATAGTAGTCATTTTGTATGACTATTGTTTGTTAATGTAAATTTGTCTGCAATATATTACAAGTCTCTGTCTAAATCCCACTGTGTAGAATTATATGTAATGTGTTGAACGTAGATTTACGTAAATCAGCTACGTAAATCAGACCTGCAGGTTTGAGATTGGTAAATAAACCTTAACGTTTTGAGGTTGATAAACCTACTAAAATTACATAGTTCAGACCAAAAATCAACGTAGATTTACGTCTGACCAACGTAGTTGTGTTTACTGGGAATACGCATTGTATATCTTATTTGGTTACATTGTGATTACAAATAAGTTCTCTTCAAGATGTAGTGCCATGAATACAGTTTTGCATTAAAGCATTGTGCATATCCTGGGTTGATAGGCTGTTGAATGGTAGGCATGATAGATGCATGCAGCAAATACACCTATACAACTATACCCAATATCACATCAAAGAACTATTCTACCTTAAAGTTTAGAGGGGCCCTTGGCGTATTCTTTTACATATTTTGATATTGCACAGGGGATTGCCCACAGAATACACTGCCTCCCTACTGGTAGGATTGTAAAGAAGTCCCACTAAGCCCATGAAAAATGACTGTACTGGGGGAAGTCGATCCCAGACACAATAATAAATGCCTCAGAAAGTGAAGGGGATTGTATGAAAGGACTGGAATTGATCTCAAGCAAAGTAGAAAGAATTTTATTCAGAGGATGGACTCCAACTTGGGGAAGGTTGAAAGGATGAAGGTGATAGTAGTAAAGTTCAGTTGTATGCAACAGTAAATCTCCAATGCATTTGTCAATCTGCACGTGATCAGCTTACTATTCAGACAGTATGTGTTGCCCTCGAAACGGATAGAACATTGCCCTTCATGGTGCAGTACGTGTTCTTCACTATGAACATATCCCATCAAAATCTCATTAAAACACATTGTGATGCACCTATTATGGGGCGTATTTTGCCTGGAGATGACTTTCCCTGTGCCAATGTGTTGGAAATCTTGTGCTGAAAAAGGAGAAACCATCCCACTGTCAATATGGACCTAGTGTTTTTACCTCCGGCAGACAGCATGCATGTTGCACGGTGGAAGTTCAAAGTAGCACAGAGACCAGCTCATTCAGTCAGGTCATTTAGCTGTAATATGCTCTGCCTCTATAGACAGGTTGGTGATGAGTATAGCAGAGGGTAGGTTATAGGCCTACAGCTACTGATTAGGTGATGTCTAGATGAGATGGTGAATACTTCTGCGGCGGCACCAGGCTCAGGCTCATGAAAATACCACAGAATAGCTTTACCCAGATGTCACACAGTGGATTCTTTTTTAACTTTGAATAATTTATTAGAATCATTCAAATTATAATACACATATTTATTTCTTGCAACAAATTTTGTAATCTTCTCTTTTCAGTAGTGTAATTTAGAACTTTTCTGATATCTTTTTAGCTTTTCCACGTTTCAAAGAAAATCCATTATAACTCAAAGAAATTAAAAAACATAATAGTGCATAATTGAAAATGGTCCAAAACGAATGGAAATTATTTTCTGATATTAATACAAATCACAAATCATGATTTTTCATGGTATTTTCATGGCTACGATGCAGTGAGAAATAATTGTAGCTATATCACAACATGTAATGTGCATGTTCCTAAAGGCCTATATTTGCTATTGCATTTAAGAAATAATGAGAATAAAATTATTTGTTATTTACATTTTTTTCACTTTTAATTGTTGCAAAGTCGTGAGTTTGACTCACCATCTAAATATTCAAACCGGCCAAACAAGACCAATTTGAAAATTGAGGACAAGCTGGTATCAGATATGTTTTGTATTGTTGTGTAGGGAAAAGATCCAACACGAGCCATCAAATGTAGAGAAAATGCTTTTGAAAAAGAAAAGAAAAGCGTGGATAAGTTAATGCATTTTTTCAAGTCTACGTGCTTGGAATGGCTATTTCTAGCTGTCAACACAAGTTAATACTTGGACGTCTTAAATCTGACTAGAACTGTGGTTTAGATTGTTTATAGCATCTACTGCCTGACAGTGGGGAGGTCTGATCACAATCTTAGTAGAAGGTCTGGACTGAATCGTATTCCAACTTAACCTCCACTACCCTCCATTTTAAATTGCTTTACTGTTCTCTGACTTTTCTAAGGAAAAACGGATGAAGAATATTCTTACACTAATCTTCTCTAGGTACCAAGGCCAAAAAAAAGAAGGTGTTTCAGGTTACATGGTCTGAAAATCTAGGGTAGGTAGGTCGGATTTTTTTTTTTTTTTTTAATTTCTTTTCCTTTAGCCTGAAAAGTACTCAGAAATGGACTCACGAACTTCGATGCCGACTCACCGACGACCGCCTCGACCCTTAAATGACCCCAAAATCACCAAAAGTATAACTATCTTTTCAAAATTGCATATAAATTCCTAGGGTCGGCCCTGTTTTGCTAGGTAGGGTCGGGTAACCTGAAACACACCTTTTTTTATTTTTGCCCAAGCCATCCTTTCAACCAGGAGGCCCAGAGCTTTTTCAAAATGGCTCTCTTTCTAAATTAAGTATATGAAATCAAATTTAGTATCAAAGTTGTCTCTCTATGTAATTTACTCATTATATACTGACATTGTGGTCCTTTTTATTTGGTATCACTATCACTCAATCCTTGTCTCTGCTATATTCAACAATTTATTATACGTATTATCTATTTATCAATTCAACTTATTCGTGGTTCAGCAGCATAATGTATATAGCCTTTTGAAATTATGTTTTCTGATTGAATATGCTGTAAAGTGGCCTACTATTAGGAACCCCCAACCCCCGTTGTATGCTATCAGTATTTTCTTAATATTTAAAATTGGCAGTTTCATCAGATAGCCTATTTTGATCGGATGGTCTTCCAATCTGAGCTCTCAGTTTCCATAGGAAACTTTGCAAATTACTTTCTGACCTTTGTTCTATTGCAATCCCAGGTTGTAAAATGATCTGAGCAATCTGGATTCAAATAACTACACCGAATGATTAGACTACTTCTTCTAACCTTACCTTAGGGTTACTTTTGGCAATATTTGAACAGTTCGAAAGGCAAAGGAAATCCATTGGCCATGTTTTGCAGGATGGGATTCAAATTTAATTTTCATTTGACATTCACCTTTGCAGGAGTTCATCTCAATATAAAAGTTTATCTCATCCAGCGGTTTAATCTTGAGAACGAGTTCATTGTCCAAATTTTTAGATGCCCCTGAGAAATCAATGATGATGTCCCAAGAGTACTGTAAATTCTCGGGTATACGCTCAACTCACGAATAAGCAGCCTCCAAATTTTTGCACACATCATATAACCTGCACTGGTGATCTGATCATGGCTACATTAATAAGTACAGTAGTATAGAAGCAAAAATTTATGTATCAGCCATATTCTGCCTCTGGGCCAATCTTATAAGCTGCACGGGTGATCTGACACCCATCCTAGCTGCGACTTCTATGCGAGAATTTATGGTAGTTTTCTTAAGAATGAAAAAAGTGATATCATACTGCTTTTCAGAAATGATACTGCTGAAAGAAATGTTCTGTAATGAATAAAACGCATTGAAAGCACATGTGTGGTCAGCATTGTTCTCATTTTAAAGCATTCAGTTACTGATCTGTTCAGATAACTGATCTCCATGGTCTTGCATGCTTTAATAATGAATAAAGGGAGTGACCAAACATGCTACCATGTCACTTGGAATGTGTCAAATAAAAATTTCAGAATAGTATAGACCAAGCTGACTGTGAGTTCATCTCTCCATTTAATACATTTCTTGCATTTTTTAATGAATATACAGGAGGAGACACAGATGAGTATTCCCCAACAACTGTTCTTCAAATTTATTGGGGGAAGCGCCGCTCTGATATTAACAGTAACCCGAGCTGGGTTCTGACATTAACAAATATACATGGACTGTCCCGTACCACTTTCATAAAATAGAAGCATCTTGCCCATTCATCATTAACTACTGCTTGGAGCAAATTAACAACCCACCTCTGCGGTACTTTTTATCATCTATCCAAAGCATTTCATATGTATATATGAAAATCACAAATACAACATGTCTCCCCATCGATAAAGTCATTCTAAAGATCTCTATACTACTTCAGAACAGGATTTAGACTCGTGCCTCTAGGGGTTATTGAGATATTATTATACAGATTTTGATACTGCATGGGGGGATTGCCAACACAATACACTGCCGCTCTAGCACTGGTAGTCCCACTAAAGTAGTGAAAAAAACCTCAAAAGAAGTCAATCCCAGACGCAAAAATAAATGCTTCAAAAGTAGAAGGGACTGTGTGAAAGCACTGGAATTGATCTCTAGCAAAGTGGAAAGACATTTATCCAGAGGACAGATTACAAAGTAGGAAGGTGGGAAGGGTATAAGGAATAGTAGTAAAGGGCAGTGAGACGGTGTGTTAGCTTTCACACTGTAACATTGCAATGCAGCTGTGAATCTGTCTATTCAAATTAATATCATTCATAGCTTATTGATTACAAGAGCACTGACTCAGATGTCTCGAGGAGAAAATGGTGATGACTCTTGAGTAATTACATCATTATTATGTGTTGTCCTAGAACTGGATATTGCCCTCTGTTGAGCACCACTCTTGACTGTGAACATTTCACACTGTCAATTTACAGTTAACACTTCATGGTGTACTTAATCATTTTAATGATAACATATTACATTAATGCATTATGCCCGATGTATCGTACATCATGATGAACCTATGGGTTGATGCACCTCCGAAGAGTCGGCTTGGTGAATTAATGCAGCCCTAGGGAGTTAGTCACTAAGACTGCATTTACAAATAACACGACGATAAAGGGGATAGTGCATGCAATACGATATGGCTCTTCAAGGATTAAATTGGAGGTGGAATATTTTTCTACCATGCATATGTCTTCCCTCTTCCGTTGTTATTACTTGTAAGAATGCCACTGAGGAACAAGTTAACCTAGCACAGATCTCTTGAGAGTAACACATAAATCAATTCTATCACTGCCAGCTCATTCAGTCAATTTGCCTTAAACCTTAGACAGTACCATGATGAGTATAGCAGAGGTCAGGTTATGCTTACAGCTTCTGAATGAGTGATGTTTACTTGAGATGATGGATACCTCTGTAGTACCACCATATCTATAATGGATCTTCCATAGCACTCAGTCAAAGCCCCATTTGAAACTTTGGGACATTGGGTTCACGATTTCGCTCTGTTCCATAGTAGCAAGCATGTTTCCAACATTAGATCCGATTTTCATTAGGTGGGCCTACGGATCCGGTCCATTATGGCCTACTCTTGAAAAGGTGCTTTTATAGGAAGCTAAATTGAGCCAGAATTGGATGGACTATTAAGTGGGTATGACAAAAGACCCACTTAAAGAGTTGTCTGTAGTATTTGAGTGTTTCGAATGATATTACCAGATGTTGATATTGATTATAATATTTATAGTTGTGTGACTTCTTTGGACAACTATACAATACATTGCACCATAAATTCTTAGAGCATTCTATGTCTGACGGTGGTGGAGCCTGTTTTCGTCTGGAAAAGAAGTAGGACAACTAGGATAAACTGAACCTCTATCCCCATCTACTCTAAAGCATCATTCTCCACTGTGATCTTTTATTACTAGTAGAAAGAAAACGAGTACAAAGACCAGGAAAATGATTATTCTAACTAAATCTCAATTTTCTTCAAGTCATAATTTTTTCACCTGGCCCAGAGCTTGTTCAGCATGGGCCTCACCCAAACAGGTATGAAAACGAAATGATTTCCCATCAGTTCCAGACTGCATGAACTTAAGGGCTTAGACTGATGGATAGGCAGTGAAGTTAGTGTTTCACCTTTCTTATAGCACTTGCAATTATGCTGGTGGAAACGTGCTATCCCCATGTTCTGATGCCAAGAGATGATGCAAACAACTATAGTCCAGATAGTGTTCAGAAAGCGGCCTTTCTCAGACACATAATATTTGTAGAAGTTGATAGTATTGTGTTCATGAATAATATTGTACAGTTGGACTGAAGATCTAGTCATACTTTCTGTTGACCTCCAAGAAACACTTGAAAATCCAGGAGTAAGGTTGACCATTTCAAAACTGACTGCAGTAGCCCATGCTAGGTGCTTACATCAACACTGATATAGACATGGACTAACCTGTGTCACTTTCACACGATAGAAGCATATTATTATTGCTCATGCATCTTTAGATACGGCTACACATTTACTAGGCTTGGTGTATGTATTTCCAAAGTAGAGTGAATCCCGTGTGTTGCGATAAACATTGTCATAGGCATGAGTAAATAACACTTTTCTGTAGATGATATTCAAGGATGGTACTTAGATCAGCCCGCAAGAGGATATAGAGATATTCTTATATAGATTTCAACATCACGTTGGGGGATTGCAAGCACAATACACCACTATCCGCGAGCTTTCGCAGAAGTTACAGTAAAGCCTTGAAACATGGTTGGAAAGGAAGATGTCGATGACAGACTCAATAGTAGATGGTCTAAAATGTGGAGGGAACTTTCTGAAAGGCGTGGGATCAATTATAAGCGATGGAGAAAGACTTGGGTCTCTGTGGTAGTTATTTCACCCAGACAAGGTGCAAAAACAGATGTATGGGGGGGGGGGTACAAAAGTGTGTGATCTTTAAGAAGGTTACTCTGCAATCGCTCTGTTCATCTCTTGCGAGGTCTGAGATAACGCTGAACAATGCATGGCTCGTTATCAATTACCTGACCATTATTATCAGATCTATTAGTTATTTAGAGGAATGAATGATGATGATGGAGGGGTAATTATTTCATTATCTAGAGTGTAGGTTCTATCGTGAGCTGAATGCCAATTATCAAATTGCTATTCCTGGTTCACACAGCCAAAAATAGTTATCTCATTTGTAGAAAATAAGATAAATTAACTCGCCTGGTTTTTCTTAAAAGAAGTCATCACTAGTCATTACTAGTTTTAAGAAAATGATTTTTCTTAAAACTAGTCATTTGTCCGCCAGGCGAGTTTGTTTATCTTAGTTTCTTAAAATGACATAATCATTTTTGGCTGGGTATCTTTTTTCCCCTGTATATATAAATCACATTGCCATGTCTGCATCCATGGTTTACTGTTTTTATATAAAGGTAGATGCAAATAATTATGTCTTCATTGATAACTATGCTCAAAGGTGTAAACCTTTCTCATTCATCTACAGTATTGTGTTATCACATTCTAAAGGGTTAACCCTCTAGTTACTGGTCGGTGAATGCATAGCTCCCTGTAAGTAACCTCATCCTTCACACAAGCACTGTGGTTTCCCTGTGGGTATCAATAGCCGAACCTTTTAGTTCTACTCAATTTCGCTCTGCTCAAAGTAAGGCCCTAACATTATTTATAATACCTAGCACTGAATGGAATTTATGGACAACGTATCCAATATCTCCACCACCAATACAGCTTTACTCCTTTTCCTCAGATATTTATCTAATTCCATGGTAGGGACAAGTAGGCAACCAGGTCTATCAGCCTTTACGATTTCTTGTATGCTGTGTATGGGTTTTATACTGAGAACTGCCCACTCCATTATCCTTAAATTCTCCAAGCTCTCATTCACGTAAAACATCTTATTTTATATGGGCAAATGCCCCATCATTCACCAAAAAAAAGACGTAGCATGATCTCGACATGGCCCAGTTGTGGGTCATGGCGGGGCATTGGTTCACTCTAGTAACTCCACCTGGTGTATATATCATAAACCACAACCCACATATTTACCTGTACACCCTCCTCAAAACCCCAACATTCCCTATACACCCCCAACCTCAACCCTCAGTCACCATCGACTACCCGGGTACACCACACCTCACCTCACCCTTCAATTTTACTTTGGTGCTGAGTACTTACTCTTCTTGTCACCCCTGGCAAAAAATATTACCTGCAGACCGAAGATATAAGTATACATTATATTTTAAACCTATAAACTTTTAATACAACCTGTATACCACGCAGGATTGACTTAGATTGCACGTAGACCCGGCACCAACATGCCGGCCGCCGTGGCAAGCAGCAAGGTCAGGAAGACAAAGAGGGTCGGCGCGGGCAACAAGCCACTCAGGCCTGACCCGTACGCCCTCAGGAAGAAAGTGTCACAGGTGACGATTAATATGGTTCCAGACGTACCTGCCCAGCCAAGAAGAAGGCGGCGTTGAAGGCCACGAAGAAGGCCACGAAGGTCCCGGCGGTCGAGGAGGCGGCCGGCCCCCTGGTCGACCTCACCGCCAACAAGACAGTTCACAACTCGTCGACACGGTCCAATACTTCAGTCAGAGTGGACGGACTGGAGAAGGAGATGAAGGACGTCAAGCAGGGCATCAAGGATATTGGTGAGAAACTCGAGTTCCTCGTAGACTCAGCAATGGTGGGCGGCAACGGCGACAGCCACAGCACACCGAGGAAGGAGGCGTCAGGCAGGCACGGCCGCTCCCAGGCGGGCGCCGGCCTCCCCTCGCGCCTCTTCCCGTCAACATCCACGCGGCTCAGCTCCTCCAGTGACAGCTCGGCCTCGTGGGAGACCACACTGGGCGACTCAACGCTTCACAACACGAGGCGTAACACAGTACAGGAGGGACACATTGAGCAACAGTTGAGGAAGGAGCGCTTTCAAGAGCAGCAATCGGATGGTAAGGCACTTTTTGTCAACAACATATTTACGCCAAAATTGATTGCGAAACCCTACATGTATGTTGAACGCAGCGGCTGCCTCACACTCAAACTGGACATACGCCCACAGCTCAAGGATATGGAGTACATCAATGCTCTGTCACGCCTGGTGCACCATCCCCCGGCATATGATCCTAAGAACAGGAAATATATCATGAACCACTTGGTTGAAGTTAGTGCAGACGCCATGGTCAGACCGTGGCCGGTAGTCAGGGCATGGTCACAGTTTGTCTTTGATGAGGTCGAGCGCCGCAATCTAAAGTGGCGTAACAAGCAGCAGATCCAGAACCACCGATTTATCTTTGCCATCAACGGCGGTAGGACAGCTGCTGTTGGTGGTAGTGGCTCCGCCCCCTCCCCCTCCTCACACTCCGGGCAGGTGTCCGGTGTGGGTATGGGCGAGCTGTGCGTGGAATTTAACTCCGCATCGGGCTGCAGACAGTCTACCCATCATGGATCAGTGTACCACTACTGCATGTACTGTCATGCTAGGGGGAAGTTGTGTACACACGACATATTAGCCTGCAACCGCAAGTTCACAGACAGCAACACAGGCGGGCAGCGGCGAGACCGCAACACGGGTGCAGCGGGCAGCAACAACAACAAGGCGCCAGCGTCCACCACCTCACAACATCACAGCCAGCCAAAAAATGGCAAGTAGGGCCCGCCAGCGGACTTCCCGCCATGGCAGGCCCGACACAGGAAGGTAAACTACCCTTAGTTTGTGATATTATCAACGATCCAGCAAATAGTCACTGTAAATACGATGTAAACATCAACACTGTCCAGGCCCACGCACCAAGCGATGGGCGCCGCCATCTTTGTTGTGACGTCACCGAAACCGGGGTGGGGAGTCCCCGCCTCAGCCTCACTCTGGACCGTGACGTCACTGATTCATGCGGGGCTTCCCCCGCTCCGCAACAAGTCGCTTACAATGACAACACCGAAGAACACATGGTACTCCACACAGCTAATGTCAATGTTTTTCCTGAATTTGCAGCCTTCCCACCGCCCGGGGAGGCCTCACGGTCATGCCCGCCCACAGATATCGCAGAAATGGTCCCGGGATGGCAGGTCAGCGGAGACAACCAGAACACACGCGTTGTTATGCCTCCTCCTTCCCCAATCGACCACACGGGCGATAATACAGGTATGGGCGCTAGCATTGACTTTGATGTTATTAGGAATATGTGCGAGAGCAATCACAGGGACGATAATGTTGACATTGACCCCCGGGCTTTCTGTGCATACAGGGCCGCCACGTGGCCGGACATCGACCCTGAATGTAACATTCCTGAAATCACTGAAATCTATACAGCTGTTAAGGCCACAGGTTTGCCCAATTTCATGTCAGCGCGCATTCCAATCACCACAAACCTTAGATTGGACGCCTGGCGGCGCAACCTTAGGCCATCCAAAGAGAATGAACAGCTACTCGATTTCCTCACATACGGTTTTCCTCTTGGCTATTTAGGCCCTGTTAGCCCCACACAAAATATAGACAACCATTCCAGCGCCACAGAATTTGCCACACATGTAGATGAGTGGGTCGCCAATGAAGTAGCACTAGGGGGACTTCAGGGCCCATTTGACAACCCCCCCTTTAAACAATGGTCTCATGTCTCACCTTTAATGACACGCCCCAAGCGTGAGGGGGAGTCACGGAGGATAATCACAGACATGAGCTACCCGCGCGACGCATCGGTCAACGCCTACATCCTTAAGAATACCGTAGCAGGTCAAGAGCGCACACACAGCCTACCTACGGTGGAGGCAGTAACTCAAGAGATAATCAGGGTGGGAAAGGGTGCAATGCTAAGCAGCATAGACATTAGTCGCGCATACAAGAACTTCCCGGCGGATGCCCTAGACTACCCATTACTGTGCCTAAAGTGGGGGGGGGCCTACTACTGTGACATCACCATGCCCTTTGGGTCTAGGGCCAGTGCATCTAGTATGCAACGCGTAGCAGACAGTATAGTGGTTATGTTGCGAGACAGGGGTATATTCGCAAAAATGTATCTTGATGACGTCATCATTGTCTCCGCAGGTCCAGTCGAGGCAGCCACACACTACCAGGCAGCCAAAGACTTGATCGCGGCCCTCGGTCTACCTGAGGCCGAGGAGAAGGCCCAGCCTCCGGCCCCGGCAGTCAGATGGCTAGGGGTCATCATCGACGCTCACAACATGTCGCTGTCGATTCCGTCAGACAAACTGGTCAGCGTCAAACAGAAACACACCGGGGCGCCACCTCCCGGCGGGCGCTGGAACTCCTAGGGCGCCGCTGGCGCCCCCCAGGAGCGCTGGAGGAACTATAGACAGCGAGTCGATGCCACGCCCCCTGCCCGGGGTTTATACGGGTATAGGTCTATACTGTGTATAAATGGTTAGGGGGGTGGAAATATATATTAAGTTATAATACATTAATATATATGAAAGGTCTGCACTCGGGCTAGACTTAATATAACATATTCAAGTTTCCATGGATACTACTAGGACCTTTATGAGGATATTAAGTTACCGGTAGTTGGCCTTTATTAATATAACGAATATGTCATTAATATAAGAGAAGACACGAGACATTGGTGTGGTGAAATATATAGTACCTAAAATATCAGCCAAAAACACACCCACCACACACAATGGAACATTAATCAGAGATTAAAGAAGAAAGATAAGTACAAGGGGCATGCTCCAGCACAGACAACTCAGTCTCAGTCTGGTGCAAATACCTCCGCACTGCAGATGAACGCCAGTTGCCTTTCCTCATGATAGACTGGACAGACATACCCAAATCCTGGAGGAGGGTTGTGCCCCCATGTCTGAGTGAATGCGTGGAAACCCTATGGGCTGGAAGACCTAGTGCAAAGGCAAAGCTCTTAATCAAAAATAAAATTCATCATAAGTGAGGGGAAAACACATGGCCCCAACCCGACGAGCTATTAGAGGGTCCCGGGGGGAGGAGCCCTCTAATAATTTAACAATAAGGTGCCGGATACACCAAGGGGAGCCAGGCATATCCTGAAGAAAAATTGAAAAATTGTCCCTCCCAAACTGATCAGTCTTACTGGTTATGATTTTAATACGGATATACCCTTCCATAAGAATTAAATGCGAGACGCCAATACTGTGAGGCGAAGCTGTCACGTGGCAGGCTCGGAGAAGGCATCTGAATCCAATCAGGGCTGCAACCCAGAATAAAACATCATTAATATTAGACATATCCAACAGGTAATAAATCCTGAGAAGGTCCTGTGGGGTAAAGGGATATCTCGTGATCCTCCTGGAAGGATCAAATTTGCGTTCGATACCATTAAGAGTCTGCTTCAGCAAAAAATTATCTGAATAATCAGCATATCCTAGCATTTTCTGTTGGTACCACAGGCCTGAAATATAATTGCGAATGGAAACAGGATTAAAATCCTCAGAATCCAGATAGGTAGCATAGAGACCAGCTTGACTGGCGGAACAAGGGAAGGCTTGCAAATGGAAAACTCTGCAGAACTTATTATACCTCTTAAGCTGAGCCAGCCTGGTAGCTTTGGTCGACCGTGCTATGCCCTTTTCCGCCAGGATCCACTGAGCCACTCTGAGGGCTTGAAGTCTCTCCACTGTAAAGAGAATCAGACATACCATAAGTAACAAGATTATCAGAACACCTTTTAACCACCCCCTTGTAAGGGAGCCTCGAGAGGTCATCGGCTAAGACATTATCCTTAGACTTTATATAGGTGGCATATAATTCGATATTAAATATAAAACATGTCCAGAATAATTCTCTGAGCCAATCCATACACAGCTTATTTTTACTCCTGCCAGAATTGATCATGGCCAGAACCTGCATGTTGTCGGTAACAATATTAATCTTCTTGTTTTTATAATTATGGCCCCAGCGTTTTAAACCAACCAAAACAGGCCAGAGTTCATACACATTAATATTACCCTTATGGACTCGAATACCGTCCATCTCTGGTGCTGGCTCCTCATGAAGCTTGCTAATGCCTTTGACTCTATACCCGTCCCAAAAGCCATAGAAAAAGTCGGCGCCCATCCACGCCCCAAACCCCCTCATAGAAGCGTCAGAGACCATAGGAAGATCAACCAACTCTTTCCTAATGAGGGTACGACAATTAAAAACTTCACAGAACTGCCTCCACCATAACAAATCATCCCTGGTACTCTGAGACAGAAAGATGGCCTTACCGGAATTAGCCCTAGCACAAAGGTCATAAAGTCTGCGGCTAAAGGTCCTGCCCCCCCTAACAATTTGAGAACAGAAAGACATTAGGCCCCCAATTTTTTGAAGACGTTTCTTATGTACATATCTTAGTGCTAAACACTCATCTAGAGCACAAGCTAATTTTGCTAACTTCTCCTTGGGGAGGGACAGTTCCATAGCCGCAGAGTCAATAGTGATACCCAGAAACACCGTCTGTCTACAGGGTGCAGTAACCTTGTTATATGAGACTCGAAAGCCTAAAAATTCCATAACTTCAATTAAAATGTCCCTCTGCCGCAAGCACTCGGCCTCTGACCTCGCCAATATAATGAAGTCATCTAAATAATTAATTATGATATCTACACCATAAGATTTAGCTACCTTGACAATAAAATTTGACAAGGAATTAAAAATATTGGGGGCACACCTTAGGCCGAAGCTGAGCCTGTTGTTAGTGTAATACTCTAACCCTTCCCCTAGATCCCAAGCGAAACCTTGAAACTCAGCGTGGGGAGCATACACCCCTACCGACCTATAGGCGGATTTCAAGTCGACTACTGCCATAAACATGCCTGGCTCTAATTGGTCCACCACTGTGTACACAGAGTTATATGAAAAAGGCTCGTAGGTGGTTAACATGAAGTTATTTATAGCCTTAGCATCAGGCATAGGGCAATCTGTTATAGGCCTTAATTTACCGTTAGACTTTTCCACCCCACCTAGAGCATGAACGCACCTGGGAGGGGTTAGAGACTTAGTTATGTAACCCTCAGCCAGCTCTTCTCTAACAATATCACACATTTCAGAGTAGTACTGAGGTTCCAGTATAGACTTATAATTGGAACAGCTATAACTAGTAGAACAACCCTCATCAACAATTTTGAACCCATTGCAAATGCCTTCCCAAATGAACTTAGATTCATTATTTCTACCGTAAAGGACATTACCCGCACCTGATATGAAAGGGGCGAACCTGCAGGGCTTCAATTGAGAAATTTCTTTGCCAATATAATGTGTACAAGCACAAGTACCACTAATACAGTCATCATATACAGAGATACTAGGGCAAAATTGATCACCATCAATGGTAAATAAAAGGAGCCTATCAGGTACACGCCCCCCTTCAGCCAGGACCGGCTCAGCGCTAGCTGGAGCCTGGGGCAAACCCCCAATTCCGGTATCATATGCTACTACCCGTGGGAGACTGGTGAGAGCAGGAACAAACGGGACAGCCTCGGGGTCCAAGTCATTTTTAACAGAACCACACGTGTGAGAAACTTCCTGAGTGCTAACAACCTCACACACAGTCTCCATTGGATTAGTATTACAGGTGTCATTAACTACCCCCCCCCCCCCCGGCTTTTACTTGGAATAAAAACCTCACAATTAGGGTTCAAAAAATGGGGGGACCTACCGGGGCCATACAAATCATGGGTATTAACCCTGCTGGGACAAACGTTGACACCACCCAGCCAGGGCCTACCCCTACTTCCCTACTTGTCTGATTTAGGGTTAGCGTTGCCACAAGCTGCTGAGCCATGGGATGGGCTGCGACAGAACATGCATACATGTTGATATTTGCAACCCTGGTTATCACACCCCTGGCCCTTATTATAAGCAAAACAGGGCCTTTTCTCGCCACTCTTGGACCCGGTAGGTTTCCCACTCTTGGAGCTCTTTGTGGAAATTACAGTAGAGTCAAAAGAAAAATACCTCAGGACGTCACTGTTTGAGACAATCCCAAAAGCCTCAGGGCCCTTATCGTCGGCCCTAGCCCTAACAGATTTGTCGTATGCGATAAGTGAGCTAACCCTGTATACCTTAGTGAGTGCTTTCTCACACAGCAACTCCATATGAGTTAACAAGCCATCAATAGGATCCCCCTGTTTAACTAGGATCAGCAGGGTACGTACATTAATCAGTAACAGAGCCTCGAGGGATTCAATCTTAAATTCCCTGTCTAGAAAATTCCTCTGATTAAAAGGAGAGAATGGCTTACTCGATCTAGACCTAGCAGTTGACCTCCTCCTCCTGGCGCCCTCGGGATGTGGGGAACTTGAGGGAGAACTTGAAGCGTACCTGGCGGCCCTCGGGGACGATTGGTGTCTCCTCCGGCTCTGGCGACTCTGACGATCATCTGACGACCCTGACGCCTCTGGCGAAGCTATCTTGTCTAGGGAGCCCTGCATCTGTTCCATCATGTTAGCCATCCTCGAGAATCCATCCTCGACCCTCGCCAGCCTGCCCTCGGTGTCTGCCATGGATGCCCTCGTTCTTTCAAATAGCTCTCGGGCTTCAGAAGTTGTTTCTTCACGCTCTGCCGGCCGGCAAGCCTTCTTGGGAGTCTTCTTCACACGCACCATATTGCTGTAAATCTTGTTGCGCCCTCGGGAATTAGTAGAAGCCCTCGGGAAAATTTTTTCAAAGGTACTGGAGGAGCGTAGTGTTTGGATCTTGCTGGCCGACTGACCCAGATTCAAACGGAGTGGCCTTATCTAGTACGCCCACAACAGATAGAATGTCGCTAAACGACGTCAATCCTGGTGACGTCACACCGGGAGATGACGTCACACCGGGGCGCCACCTCCCGGCGGGCGCTGGAACTCCTAGGGCGCCGCTGGCGCCCCCCCAGGAGCGCTGGAGGAACTATAGACAGCGAGTCGATGCCACGCCCCCTGCCCGGGGTTTATACGGGTATAGGTCTATACTGTGTATTATCACGTATAGCCTCTGAAATACTTCTCAGCACTGTATTGCTGCCAGTGTCTCGTTCATACCAGCACCCGAACGTTGTGCTGCGGAAAAACACGAATTAAAAAAGACTTTGAAACGTTATGATATGAGATATTCTAACTAACATCTAACTGTCACTATAATTCACCCTATTTACCGTTTTAGCTTTTTGTAATAATCGAAAGTAGAGTAGTGTAAAGTCCAGCCTAACTAAACCTTCATTTACTCTAAGCCACTTTTTTCACCTGCCCAGACTTAAGGCGGTAGTTAGGCATTGGCCTCGCCCAAACAGGTATGAAATTAAAATCGATTTTCCATCAGATGCTGGCTGAACATGAAGGGGCAGACTGATGGAAAGGCAGCTAGTTAGTGTAGTTGGTGTTTGATTTTTCTTATTGCTCTTGCAATTATGCTTGTGGAAGCGTCCTATTACCAGATTACCGAGGTCTATTCCCGGAGGATAAGCTTATATTCAGAAATGTTCTTTGAAAGATACTATGCGTATCATTCCTCAATGAAGTCCACATTGAATTAAAGCTTAAGATTCTGATTAAATTTGCTGTATCAGATTAGATTATTTTTGGATTTACAATGTAACTTGAGTGTTCCAAATATGATATTTACAAATTTATATGATTTATCACTATCACCGTAATTGAAGTAAATTCATTGTCTTTCAATTCTGCTTCACTGCACTCCGATTTCCAGAAACTTGAAAGATCAGAAGCAGAATGCTTACATCCTTCCTGGGCCAGGGGCTGGGCCAGACATCATGTACCGTCACATTTAAGTGCCCACTATTGAATAAGAGTCTGTCTTGTATAAGCGCCGGAGGTAGCGGAGTCAATGAATTCTTCGTAAGAGTAAAATAGGATCTGGAATAATCGCCTAATAAGTCTTGTATATAAGCACCAAGGCATATGGAGCTCCACATTGATAAGCACCGAGGTGTTTAATCATGCTCATGTGCTCAGTCATTAGAAACATCAACCAACAGGCACTTTAAGCCTTACCTGTCCCCATGAAAACTGGAGATGTCCTTACCACTTATATTGTTATTGGGACTTTCCACATTAATTATTCTGCATGTAGTATGATGTCTCATTCTATTGACAGCTTATTTTGTGAAGCCATTCTCTCGCGAACAAGAAGAGATATCAGTCTGCCGTAATTATTGTATTCTCTGTTATTGTAACCTGGTAACAGTAGTAATATTTTTGAAGCCTGGGTGTTGTTGTTATAGATTGTTCTTATCAACTGACTTTTTTTTAGTCCAAGTTAATATGAATATATCTTCCATTTTATACCATAGTAATTTGCATTATGAGTTACCCTTTACAGAAACCCCTTATGGATATTATACACACACACACACACACACACACACACACACATATATATATATATATATATATATATATATATATATATATATATATATATATATATATATATATATATATTATATGCCTTTTCCCGCCATACCTGTATATTATATTGCTCGTCATTAAACCTGCTGCTTAATTCTCTTAACTTTCCCTGTAGTAACTCTGTTCCTCCTGTTGCCTGCCCTTTATGAGGTATAGGTATGCCAGGGGCGGGCTGACCTCCTCCATGGTGGGACACAGAGATAAAAGAGACAGTTAATTCTGACCCAGTCGTGTGGAATAAATGAATTCCTCCTCCAGTATGTCGTTCGGTGGTGGGTACTTTGAGCCTGATATCCTCCAGGGTATGCTCGCTGATGGAAACTATTAGCTTAATTCCCATTATTATACAGTGCGGAAATCCCTCTCCCCTTATTTTTTTGAGACATCTAAGTTCTACCTTATTTTTTTATGTGTTAAAATCTAGGCTTGTCGCTGAAATGGTCCGACATTCTTCTGTGTCATAACCTCTTCAGCATACCCATTATGTCAATTATTAACCACAATCAATAATTAGTGTTGTTCCCTAGTTGATATCCGCACATCCTGTAGTGAGGGATGGCGACACCTTTCAAGGTCAACTTGCCCTCTGTACGCATACGGTCATCTTTATCCACGAATGGATAATGTACATTAGCTTATGCAGTTTGATTTGAGTCTAGACCAAACAAAATGTCCGGAGACTGAATCCTAAGCTAAAGATGTGAACCCTGTAGAGAGACCTTCTGGTCACTGGATCTCTTTGGTGCAAGGTAAGAATCCTTGATGGTTCCCCATGGTATCGAAAGTACCATGGTCAAAATGTCACCTTGGTAGCCTTGGTTACTGTTACATGTTGATGCCTTACTTGAAGGTCAAGACACCAAGGTCAAATAGACTTCAGCAAGGTCGGCAATTCCATCAGTAGGTCATGGTCATTTCTCAAGTGCACTTTGAACCTTCTTTCCTCTTTTTTGTGAAAATTGCTATCCGCGCTGTTCTATGCGCAAAATGGCAACTGCTTGCTTTATTACTTCCTAAATTACTACAACCAGCGATAGGGAGTTCACATATAATTTATCTTTATATCCTACCTTGTGTACCATACCAGTCCCCATTTTAGGACGGACTCACAATTGAAGTGAAAAAGCATATTGTAGTAAGCTCCATTGGCAAAGCACACATTTCATATGTTGGTCTCACTATGGTATGGTATGAACATCAGTCAGGTTTATAGGGTCATGCTGGGGGTGCGGATCTGAGGGGCTCAGGATGGCTCGTAAATGGTGGCCTAGAGGCAGTCCTATATTACCACCTCTGGCGGTGGTGTTGGTATCATGAGGGACAGGAACCCATACTACTCAGGGTTGTAGATTGGATTAACTCTTTATATAAAGGGGCACTGTTGTTATTATACTTTGTCCTTTTGTCCATCTGATTGACACATATCTGGTGAAATTTATGTCGAACCACGTACAGGTTTGGTATGAATCGGATGCGCCAATGTAGTAGGCAGAGAGTAACGCACGGGTACGCACCTACTTTGCAGCTAGTGCATTATGACGAGAAATGAACATGAAACCTAATGCACTATGCTGGCTAAGTATCATCTATGGATTAAAATCGTAGACATGTAGGAGCAAAGTCTTTCTAGTTAGATGGTCTGAAAATCCAGGCTTTAGGTAAGTGATGCCTGGGAATATTCTTGTAGATCCCCCTATCTACATACTACGACCCTCAAATCAATTACCCAAGATATGGCATTTCCTTAACAATTATTAGAAAGACAGATCATTATGGCCGTCAAGATAAACACCTACACCTTCTTTAAGTTGAAATGCAAATTGATTGGTTTAACCTCCTTGAGGAGTGGTCCTTATTGATCAACAAAGGGTTGTCGGCTGGTGCATTACCAGAGCCTCTCTTATTGAGATGCCCCCCCTTCCCCAGCCCCATTCGTACTGCAGTTAAATGTGCGTCGTATCAAGGGGAAGACACATTATATATATATATTAGGGAAACCCCATTCCGCCCAAGAGAGGTCCACACCTCGCGCTATAGAGGCATCCACCCCCCTCTCAAAGATGTAACGAAGAATGTCATTTTAATCAAAATGTGACATTCTTTGTAGGGGGGCACCGGGGATCGGTCAGGCTCCCAAGGAACCATCCGACTTCCTACCAGGTTGGGGAAATCCTACCTTTCACCCCATGCCAGGAGAAAAGCGAGTGAGGGGGTTTCTCCCCTTGGTTTTGGGTTGATATACATGTAACTTTAGGTTTAACCAGTAAATCTGATTTGCTAATACCTTACCATTATTTGCTGAAAAACATTTACCTACATACAAGTAGACAATTTAATTGGCTAGGTATATGTGAATGGGCTAGTATGAAAGTCTTGTATTTCTTGAGATATAATGATTTAAATGACAAAATACAGCCTAAATAAGGTACATTTAAATGTGGACTCCTACCCCCCTCCCCCCACCTCTCCCCAGCCCACCTGTATAAGATACTGCACTGGGAGAACTCCCCTTGGAGGTGCAGACCAGCGGCGGCCCTTATCTCTACCGGCGGCCCTTATCTCTACAGAGATAAGGGCAGGAGACCGACCTGAGGGCTGCACTAAGTAAGGGGAGATTTCCCCTTGCTGGAAGATTTCCCACTGTAGGCTAGTATACCTATAATGGAAAATATCCCGGATTGTCCAGGCCTGCCTACAACCCTTACAGCATAGACTTAGAAAGCATATGCAGGTATATGATAGAGTAGATCATCAGCTAAGTATTTGGCCTTTGCTAGGGAAATTTACTTAACTACAATGGATGATGAGGTAATAATAGTTGTCATGCACAGTGCCTCCCTCACCGGCAGATCTTTACCGCTACTCGTTCTGTGAATCCGAGTGGCTCTGAGTGGATTGGAACTGCTCAGCGGAGGCTTAAGGCTATGGCACTCAGGCACTAAGTCTGTGGGCTACATCACTATTCATTATGCCCCAACAGTAACAGTACCTGGCTACCTGTAGACCAAACCACCCTGAGCAGCTCCCCACAGAAAGGGTCTGCTCAGAGCAACTCTAACCCTTTACGAACGGCACGATGCCTCAATGGTTGTTCATTTGTCATCATGATGCACCAACCCAGGACGGTCGAGTAATACATCGACTGACCCACCGGGAGTATATCAACTCTGTAAAAACGCGCTGTTGCAAGAATACAGCCCTGGCGAGTTAAATCCATCCATCAAGACGACAAAAAAAGCATGATGCATTATAGCACTCCACTGCCCTCACAGTGATATAAGGTCAAGGCTAATGACGGCAAATAGCCCCACTTACCTTTTCGCTGAGCATGGGAGTAGGTGGATATGGCTGTTCTGGTGGGAGTGGGGGTGTAGACGTAGATCCAAGATGGGTGCTGTACCTGTGCGCACTGCAGTTGCTGGAGGGAGCAGGCACTGAAGGGAGCAGCTCAACCAATGAGCTACTCAATGTTGAGAACGGTTACACAAAAAACAATAGGAACAGTTTGAGCAGGAGAATATAACTAGCACTATCTAAAGTCCAGTCTGTATCTTTTTATAAACTCCACACATGCAGGCATCAGACTAACTGGATGGGTATATGAAGAAGACCAGCACCCGGAATCGCAGCCACTGCATGCACTGCGCAGTGCTCGATGTTGCCCTCAGGGGAATCCAAGTATTCCTAATGAGAATATTTTTGAGTAGTTGTAATGCCGAGTCTGTATGATGCGCACTATATAGTCTGTAGCTATAGCAGAGAGAGTAACAGGTGAAGGGAGTCACTCTCTCCTATTACCAGGTCAATGTACTACTCAATGCATTGGGTATCCCCACAGATGTCAGCAGCAGCTCTGGACAGAATATATAAGAGTAGTAATGTCCAGACTTTTCCCAACGTACTGAACCCCTCTAGGTAGACTGTCCACGTGAGTGTGCCACAGACAGGGGAAAATTGTCAGAGGAGCAGCTTTTTCCTAGGTCGCTGAGGTTGTTCAATGCATGGATCTTCTCCTGAATAGGACAACGTGGGTTGTAGGGAGGAAAGGGAATAGTAGAAAAGTACAAGTTTGGTTATAGGTAGATAATACACCCATCCAGGTGTTAGACAACCGCTGGTGATGGGAGCAGCTCTGATCTAGAAAGACCCCGATGAGTTGCTCAATGCATAGGACTGGCCATACCGGGAAGAGCAGCAGTCATAGCAGTAATCCTATATGCACTCATCCAAAGGAGGAACTTGTGATGCCCTTGTCCAAGCCTAATGTGTTTCTTAATGCATTGCACTGCTCCTGGAGCGATTAGTAGCAGCGTTATGCAGAGTAGGATGTCGTGCAGTGGTTAGCACACTTGTCTCTGGGGAACAAGAGCACAGGTTCGAATCCTTTGCTCCTAGTTAACATCTCCCTATGGGTAAATCCTCCACCCATCCATCCAGACCGCAGACTGTCCGCATGGGCTACTCGCGGGAGGAGGCAGGGACCCGGCTTGTGCTCCCGGCCTGGGCTGCTGGAGGAGTACTGGAGGATGGGGAGCAGGAGGAGGAGGGATGGAGAGGGGAGGAGGAGGGAGAGAGGAGGAAACTGCAGTGGAGGCTGCGGCTTCGGCGATGCTGCTGCCTTGGTGGCCGTGTCACCATGGAAACAAGAGACGTAAAACTCCACCACTGCCAGGTATCTCCTGCAGGCTTCTCCAGCAGGGGAGGACAGTGGATGTGAGACCCTGGAGGACGGGAGTCAGATTGTCACCAATGTGAAACACCTTAACAGTATGAGGATGACAAGCGTCCGTGCGCTGCGTATAGTGCAAGGGAGAGTGAGTGAGATGGAGAGCCAAGTTTAGATAATTATCTCCAAGCTTCAGCAGAGATAGACAGCATAGATAGACAGCAGACAGAGGAATACACAGTAAAAGGTAGTTTAGATTGTCATCAATAGTGGATACCTTTACAGTACAAAAACCTTTAATGTAGTGCCATGTGTATCATTATAGGCCTGGGAGGTGGGGTCAGTAAGCCATGGAGGCGGCAGTAATCCAGTACATACAGCCTTGCAGGTGCATCATTCACCCACCTGGAGCAGACTCCTTAAGTTGACTCATGCCTCCTCCGTTAACACCCTGGGTGACTGCCTGTGTCCTCCTGTGTGGCAATGACAAGGGCAGGAGCGATGACAGGCGAGAAGGTTAATCAATGTACTGCCATAGCCGCTATATAAATCACACTCACACCTTTTGTATATTAGAGTGGTGGCGGCGGACCGTGGAGTAGTAGTAGTTGTTGTTCTGGTGATCTGGTTAAGATGAAGCACCTGGAGGATGGTGTGGAGGATGTCTGTTGTCATATAAGTGCTCCTCCTGCTCCTCCTGCCGGCACACATCAGCACGTCACGGTGGTGTCTGCGTGTGGCGGCGACTGACTCAGCAGCGCCCGCTACATTCCTCCAGTACCTGCAGCAGCCAGCCGCCAACCTGGCTACTGCCACTCTCTGCCTGTCTGCCTCCTCCATGGTCTACACACGCCTTGTGCTGGGTGGTCCCTTGTATCTCTGCCCCAGACTAGCTGTTCACAGCGACCCAGTTGGGCACAAAATTCAGTTCAATGTTAAATCCACATCAAATCAACATTGAATTTATCAACAATGACAACCATCTATCAGCGTTGGTTCAATTTCCTCTGTCCACTGGGGGACATTTTGATCGGATTTATATTTGAATTGAACCATTCAAGTAATAAATTGATCCTGATCATAAGAAAGAGGATGGAAAGATATTGTTTTATTCTGTGACACTGGCAGTGTGTGAGATGTGTAGAAGTCAGTAAGAAAAGTAGTCCCTGACATTTAAGAGCAGCATAGGACTTTGATATGATTCTACACCTTCGTCGTGTTCCATGAATGCAGATAGTAACTCATCATGGCTGCAGTTATGCATCATGACAATAGATTGATACACACCTGCACACTGCAGGCATGATGCACCGCTAGAGCACCTGCGAGTTTCTCGACAGTAAAACATTAAACCTTGAAGTATAATGCTGGGAAGATTGGGGTAGGGGAGTATACCGGCGGTGAGGCCTCTGCATTGGGTGCCTCTCTGCCTCCTCCCTCTATGCAGTGCCCAGCCCCGTCTCACCCACCTGCCCGGCTCCTGCACTGCCTCCTGCCCCTCCTGGGCTTTAAGGTGGGATGCTACCATACTGCCTCACTGCCTGGAGTGCAGGTGTGGGAGGTCGGGGATGTGTGCCTTGTATTGTGATACGTTCAGTGAGATGTGATACATATATTTGATTCATGTCTGATATGTCTGATGTTCTCGTTATAGTTACGTGCAGGGGGAAGCATACTTCACTGGGGACATTACAAAAAAAAGTATCGTTACATGCCCCGGTGTTACCAACTCCTAACGGACAGGCATTTGTTGAATGATTGTCACGATTATCACAACTCTCTTTATTGGATTATCACTTAGGTCTATGAAGTGAATTTTAGAGGATTCACACTTGGGTGTAAAGAACATAGATATCCAACTGTAAAAAAATGTAAAATATAACACGTTTTTTTAGAAACACATGAAGTATTGTGTGGACATCATTAAACCAGTGTGATATTATCTCATTTGTTACACTCATATATACAACTTAACGACCAACCTCATTTTGTTATTTGAATATCCGTGTGTGCAACCAATCATGAAGAATGATTGTCATAGGCCACCTTTATGACTGTACCTAAACTAGACCAAATAAAAGTTCGAATATGTTCCAAAAATAGGCCTCTGTGTATCTGTGAGACAGGTAGGGTGTGTGTCATGAGCCTCTGTGTGTCTGTGAGACAGGTAGAGTGGTGTGTGTCATGAGCCTCTGTGTGTCTGTGAGACAGGTAGGGGTGTGTGTCATGAGCCTCTGTGTGTCTGTGAGACAGGTAGGGGTGTGTGTCATGAGCCTCTGTGTGTCTGTGAGACAGGTAGGGGTGTGTGCCATGAGCCTCTGTGTGTCTGTGAGACAGGTAGGGGTGTGTGCCATGAGCCTCTGTGTGTCTGTGAGACAGGTAGGGGTGTGTGCCATGAGCCTCTGTGTGTCTGTGAGACAGGTAGAGGGGTGTGTGTCATGAGCCTCTGTGTATCCATAAGACAGGTAGGGGTGTGTGTCATGAGCCTCTGTGTGTCTGTGAGACAGGTAGAGTGGTGTGTGTTATGAGCCTCTGTGTGTCTGTGAGACAGGTAGGGGTGTGTGACATAAGCCTCTGTGTGTCTACGAGACAAGTAGGGGTGTGTGTCATGAGCCTCTGTGTGTCTGTGAGACAGGTAGGGGTGTGTGTCATGAGCCTCTGTGTGTCTGTGAGACAGGTAGGGGTGTGTGTCATGAGCCTCTGTATATGTGACATGAGCCATGCACCTGACTCCAGTGGGTGTAGGATGCACCCTTTGTGGTTTAATATATTCAATTAATTCTTTCTTTTTAAAGAAGGGTCCATGAAATTGAGTAGCGAACTACACCGATTAATATCTTTTATGCTAGAAACCTTGGTCAGAACTGACCAACTTCCTTAGTCATTTTCCGGCTTCCAATACGACCAACCCAGGTCAGTCAGGTCAGTCAATACTGAACAACTCTAGTCACTCAATTCTAGGAATGATAGGTGTATCAAGGTTAGTCATTTTGACCAACCTAGTAGGTCAACATGACAAACCCACTTAATCAACATGACAAACCTAGTTAGCCATAATTATATTTTGTTTGAAAAAAATTACTGTTTACCCACACCCAACAGCCTCTTATATATAAAGCACATCAAATGTTTCAAATAACGTCTATAATGTACAACCCATGAGCGAAGTTGCAATGGGGTCTTTGTAGAAGTGGGGTTATATATATGCATATTTGACTTATCATAGAGCAAGCGTTGATATTCCTAGAACAGCTGTCATCCGTCAGAGGATCATCAATTTAAATGGTATATATCTGATAAATCTAATGGAATTTTGGATTGCAAAACATCAAAGTATAAACCAATTGAAAACTGTGATTATTTAAACGTGTATAGACCACTCTGAAGTGTACAACATCAACATTTATAGTATTTGTCTTTTTCGCTTGGCTGGGTCTAGTAGTGGTATTTTTTTTTAATGTAGCACATTGAATATTACATTTACCAAGAGTAGTTCTACTATCATATCTGCTTTAGCTTACATAACATGCTGCTTTGACGCATATTAATATTTATCCTTGTTGATTTTACATCACCTCCATAATTCCTTTTTCTATACCATAAAGATTATATTCATGGATGGAAAGCTGAGTGTACACATGGCAGACTTCAAGGAAACCAATGTCAAAATGACACCAATGTGCATAAATTCAATGTGGAGTGGCCAAGTTGGGGAAAGAAGTGGCTGACAGACTATTTGGGCCACCGATCCCACGAAACACTAGCTAACGGCTGCCGATCCCCTCAGTCAGACGTCCATTTTGGCGTTCCTCAGGGATCCACTTTAGGCCCCCTTTTGTTTATATTGTATGTGAATGACCTGCCTGACACTATTGTAAATTGTAAATATGCGATGTATGCAGATGATTTAGTATTGTACGCTTCCCATGAAGACCCTAATGCAGCAATGCGCCTCCTACAAGAGGACCTCGTCTCTGTCGGCAACTGGTGTCTAGCTAACTACATGAGGATTAATACAGCTAAGAGTATGGTTATGTATTTTGGCTCGCCATGCAAAATTGATCGGCTAGCCGATCCTGTATTGACTCTCTGCGGGCAGGTTCTACCTGTTTGCAAAACATACTCATACCTAGGCATAGAATTAGACAGTAAGCTAACCATAAAACCACACATCAATAAAGTAAAGAAAAGTTTCGGCAACAAAAACATTAAATTAACTAGGCTAAGAAAATGCATGTCACAAGAAGTCAGTCTCTCACTCTACAAAGTCATGATCTCCCCCTCTGTGGAGTATTGCTCTTTCTATTCAGGTAGTGCCCTGAAGACTGAACTGGACAAGCTCCAGTGCATGCAAAATCAGGCCCTCAGAACCTGCCTGCAGGCCAGAGTGAGGCAAATAAGTATTATTGCCCTGCATAAACAATGCGGGGTTGAAACATTGAATGTTAGACGTAAGAAGCAAATATTATGTATCATGTGGAAGAAATCCAAAAGAGGGGAAGCGCTGGCCCAGAGAAATGTTCGTACGATCGAGAGGAGACCTGAAGGTCAAATTTGCAAAACGCTGAGCAAAGTCTGCCTTTTATGAGCGTTCTCCCTATTATAGAGCGGTCACCTTATGGGATGAGTTTGAGTTTAGATTTTTATTGGCATTGATAATTCGTAGCTATACAGACGTTTTTCAATAAATGCCAAGATATTGATGTGATATTTCCACGTTGTTCATGAGATAGTGACATTTTAAATACATAGTCAGTTCATTTCAGGTAAAGATAATGATAAAGCAACTATCTGGGCCAAAGTCAAGTATTAGTCATTTAGACTTATAGTTTTGGCTATAGTTGTATACTGTTAATTATAATTATGACTAGTCGTTCCAGTGGTCTCAGATCCGCCGGGGTCAAGCTGTTGACAAAGATGTCTTTGGTGGCACTCTTCTGCTGGTGCGCAGTCAGTCTGTCCCAGAGTCTGGAGCCGCGGTATTCTGGACTGTTGATGTAGCAGGTCTTGATGGGTCGCCTTAGTTTGAACCTGGCCTTAATGTTTCCGCGAAGTAACCTTGTAGGCTGAAGCAGATTGTCTTTGACTTTCGCGCGCCGAAACATGAAGATCAGTATTTGTCTATTCCTCCTGACATGGAGTTTCTCCAAGGCAGCGTCATCATGTAGATCATCCACATTAGCCTCTCGTGCATCATGGATGTTATGACGATCCTCAGACAATCATTTTGTAAGACTTGTAGCTTCTTTACCGCCCATACCGGACCACTGTCTAGTAGTAGAGGGCAGTATTCCAGACAGGGCAGCACCATGGTTTTGTAGATCATCATGGTTGTTGCCTTGTTGGTCTCCTTCCTCGTATTCCATAGTTGAGTGAACTTCCCTCTTACTGTGCCTATTACCTTCTGTAAGTGTTGACAGAAGGACAGGTGACGGTCCACGACTACACCTAGGATAAATTGGACCACAACACCCAAAAGCTGCCAACATACAAGAAATTTAAAGGCGCCATAAGCAAGCTTAACCTTGACTAAGCCGCGTTCTCACACTGACCTATCATGCCTGCTCGCGTACACCTCTGACCCTGTCTAACTTTTATATTAACAGTGCAAAATGTTCTCGCTATATAAGAAACTGTTCACTGACTTGTAACTACATCCTAATTCAATTACCTCCTGTACTCATATAAGCATACTGCATCGCTTCCATCCTATTCCACACTAAGTGTAACTGCTGCCTCTAAGTATAAACTATTTCATTACTTAAATGCATATTGCCTAGGACTGTAATTCTACGCATATTAATGTTGACATACCTAATTGCATGCGCCTCCATCATATAACAAACCCACGCCAATAGTAACACACTTGAGCCAGGCCTGTAATCAGTGTGGTACGCGGAGGACCGTCCCGTAGGGACGATTGTGTGCCAATGAATTAATAATAATAATAACAACTGCATAGTGTATTATTAATGACCCTTGTCATCATGATGCATTGATTGACAGGTAATCCACAAGCACTTAATTCAAGCATGATATGGAACGATCCTCCTGGTTGAAACACTCCTGAGTGTTCGCCATGATGCATGTATACAGCCCTGTTGTGCTACTCGCCAGGGCTGCATTCATACAGCATGGCAACCATATGACATAACACAGTAACGCCCTATGCGGCCCTTACAGGGTTAAGCAGACCTATATTGGCGGTACAGTACTGTCCTGATGCGGCCTGACACTCTACATACAGGCGCCAACAGACAGTCCCCTAGAGGCGGCGTCACGCGGCGTCAGATGGCGTCAGACGGCGTCACTCTCTACGTCCACCTGACGGATGTGTCCTCCTGGTGCCCCGGGCCCATCAGGCGCCAACTCAGTAATGGCTGCCCCTGAGCTGCTCCGTCACCTCACCCCCCCCCCCCCCCCACCCCACTCCTCCAGCCCCCACCCCCCCCCCCATCTCCATCACCACGGTGAGCTGCTCCTAACCTAGCCCTTTAAGGACGAACACATTAATGCCTCAATACTTGTTAGAGCTGCAAAAGCGGCATCCTTAGTGTATCAAGATTGCCTTTCAGGAATGTATCACTGACCACAGAATGTCAGCATATTTTTGCAAGCATCCTCCTCTGTGGGGCTCGATTTAAAGTCAGCCTGTGGTAGGTCTATACTTTATAGTCTCATTTCATATAGCACACTAAAGGGCAACCCTGTATGATCAATCATTCACCAGGAATCAGGGTAATGGGTGCGCATGATTATATGGCATAACATGAAACCCACGCATCAGTCAAAGATAAAGGTCCCAACAAATGACTTTACAATATGCGTATATGTTCGACTTATTTATTGACATAAGTTTCACAATCAAGTTGGGCCTTTCAAAAGTTGTCAATCTGACTATATAATTGACAAACTGTTAACATCAGAATAAGGATAATTAAGAAACTACCCCTGCGTGATATGCAACAACATTGTTGATGACATCAAAATCAAGTTTCAGATAACTTCTTCACAGGCCTCTATTCAGCAAAAAACAGGACGGACATGGTGTTTAAGAAAGTCAGTAGACATAAAGGAATTAATGAAGCCAACAGATTCCTACATCCAGACTCAATTAGCTGCTTCAAAAAATATATATATATATATTTTCACAGTATGTTAATCAATCATATTAGATTACAATTAAGTCTGAAGTATCTAATATAATTATATGGCCCTTCACCTACATTAAAGGTGATAATTATTTTTCATATCCAGCTAAGATATTGTTCTTGTTTCAGAATGAAGTTATATAATTATAATACTAATCTGCCCACGTGTTGAGTCAATTAGTCATCTTGTATAAAATTGCATGTCAACATGTTTTTAAGTACCCTTGCACTGTACTCCTATCTAAGGTTTTAAAGCATAATTATTAATCAATGGTTGGACGCAGTTGACACATCAATGAAGTAGCGTTGGACCAACACAGGCACCTCGTTAATGAAAAGAAAGCTCTCTTTCTTTCAGAATTATGTCAGATCTTCTTTGGCTGGAGTCACTGATTCAAAATGGCAAGTAACTAACCCTCCCTCCTCTCACATCCCCAGAGCACTAGAGATTGACCTATAATGGAATTCCACCAGACGCGGATAAATACCATTTAGCTTCTCTGACCTTTGGTAAATGCAATCTATTGATTGTAGTCTGAACAACAGATTATTGGTATATGGATATGATTTCCTGTAGACAGTTATTCCGAGAAGAGTGTGGGCGCAGATAGTGGTTCACAATAGTATATCCAACTTCTTTAGTTCGTAACTAGTTGAGTAATACTGATAGATTAGTGGTGCAGGGTTATGTGGTCGAGTGCTCTGAAAATCCATAGGTTGAAAGGGTTAGTCAGTAGAGACTAACCTAGGTTGGTCATATGAGTGTTAGTCAAGATGGCAAAGTTATTTTCAAGAATGGCTGAGGGGTCAGTCAGTAGTGGCTAACCTAGGTTCATCATTGGTGTGTTGTATTTGCATACCACTAGTTGGTGCCACCTGTGATGACCACTCAGTGGCTCCCCCTGGAAATGAAAAGACTAAGGTGGGTTTGTCAGTAGTGACCAACCTGACAATAATAACTAATCTAGGTTGGTCGTATAGGGAGCCAAAAATGACTAGCTAGGTTAGGCACTAGTGACTGAGAGATTGGTCGTATAGGAAGCCTAGGAATATTAGTGTGTCAAAAGAACGATGAGAATAAGACTCACTGAGTGTAATTATTGTATCAATGTCAAATGGTCATTACATATCGGCGAGGTATGGGATAAAGCCATTGTACCACATATCCTGACCAACTGGTATTTGACAGACAGTGGTGGGCCGGTGTCCAGGTGGGCCAATATTGGACATAACCTGCGGCCATCTGAATAAAGAACCTGTAAATGCATTATTCAGTAAATGATTTACCTGGCATCCAGTAGTCCAGCGTTTTAAACCCCAAATGCTACCAGGGCACTGGTGTGGATTATAAAGAAATTCAGAGAAACCCAGAGGGCATATAACTATATGTGACAAGTCAGAAAAGTGCAGCATATCATTATGATATTTCATGTGATGGACCATCACTTTGAAACAACACTATAATTCAATTAAGTTATGATATCCCTAGGAGCGTTGATTTATAACCCACTCAGATAGGTAAACTATGTTTTTCAATTATGATGTCATCATTAAATGAATTATTCATGACTAGTAGGATAAACGCCCAATATATCAAACTTCAGGCACATAAAGTTTCAACCAAGCTGTTTTGGGAGAGGAATGGAAACCAAATTAATACTCATGAGTGATGAGTCTTATCATGGAGGAGTGGTCATTTTGTAACAAGGGGGGGTTGGTGGATTTTCGCGTGCAGAAGGGGTCGAAATCTATTTTTTTATTTTTGGTCCCCCCCCCTCAGGCAAGTTGAAGTTCAATTTTCTTTTTGGTCCCCCCCCCCCCCAAATCCACCGACCCCCACCCCTGTTGTTAAGAAATTACCACTCCCTTATGTAAATGAAATATAATATGGATGATGTGATCTGCAAAAATCAGTTCACAATATTAAAGGTTTAGAAAGGTCATTTCCTATGAAATGCAGGAGGAAGACATGAAGGCAGGTATAAGTAGGCAGAAGGGTAGGGATGCACGGACTCTTCGGGAAGGAAGGATATAAAAATAAGAAAATTTTGGGGGATAAACAAGAATTTATTCAATTTCAGTCAATCCTCTAGGCACATACCCATAAAATTATATATACATCTACCGTAGGCATATACCACAAAAATCTCTGTTGCCTACTCTCCCAGCACATCTCTGCACTATCTCTCTAGTCAGCTACATTTGTGTCTTCTCAGGAATAGCACTCCACCTGTGCTTGTAGCCCGGAAGTCGAGCCGCCATTGGCACGATGCGGACACTGCAGATACTACTGCTACTACTGCATATTGGCAGCAGAGGGGTGGGTTGCTGTGGAGGCGATTGCCAGTTTGGCATCAGGGGGTCCTAACGTAGTCTCCATAGAAACAGGTGACGCTGTGTAAGGACCAAGGCAGTTGTGCCAATTACCCAGAGTGCCCCATGAGTGGGGCGCCGGGCCTGTCGTCATGACTACAATGACCTTAATATCAAGGTGAGCTTGGGAGAAAACTGGGTCTTGGGGCGGGTGTAATTCGTGGGGAAAGGGGGGGGGGACCTGAGGTAGGTAAGCAGACGAGACAATAAGGTAGAAAGACAGGAAGGCAGGAAGACAGGAAGGCAGGAAGGCAGAAAGAGGGATAATCTGATGGAGGGAGTAGAAAAGCATATTGGATGTGAGACTGGGGGCAAAGCAGGGAGCCAGTTGGGTTTTCACAGGAAGACAGAAAGTCAGTAGTGCATACAGGATGGACGATAGGAATAATTATGAGAGAAGTAGATGGTGATAGAAAGCCCAACTGAGTAGGCTTGTAAATGTTAAGAAATTCCAGAAAAAACATTAAAGATATAAAGAACGAGTGGCTTAACCCCCCATCCGTTCTGTATACAGGGCTGGTGCCGTAGGGGTACCGAGATGTGGGTCTTTAAGAGCAGGGAGAGGAAGGACACAACAATTGTGACATGTATGCTGACATACTGCAGGAAAGGTGCATGGAGATAATGAGTCAGGTAAGTGGGTAGGAGTGTGTTGTCAATATGATATGGAGATTAGGGCTTCAGGTAGGGTAATAGAGGGTGACACTGGGCCTGAATGCTGTCATGAAAAATAGATGTACAGAGGAAGCACCCACGTTGTGGGAGGTGGTGTCAGCTGTTACAGCCTGGTGTAGTGCTAGTGCCGGTCGGAAGCTTGGAATGAGGATGTCAGGTGATGGTCCATGAGCATGTGTAAAATAAATTGTATCAAAACCAGTCAGATTGTCCATTTTCTTGGTTGGTAACAATAGGATATTTAACCAGCTGCTGAGTTAGCATACAGTATGTAAAAATTTGCACTGTGCCAGTATAATTATTTGCCAGATCGTACACATTACCGTAGTGGCCTATTTCAGCACAGATCCTAAAATAAGCAGTTATCCGAAAACCTCAAATAAGGTCCTGTAGTAGCACATGGTAGAGTCTTTGTGACTACCAGCATGTAGCATCAGGAGCCCATACTGCTTTTGGATGATACACAGAGCAGTGTATTAAGGAAGATCTTAAGCCTTTAAGGTTAATGAGATTTCGAATATGAGAGACTTTCTCATATAAAAGCATAGAAACTTAGGAGAAATCAACTGAATTCTAATCAAATAGAAGATGGAGGAAATCAGATACTTCCATTGTAGTTTCCTGATAGATGTCTATTCTGGCCTCAAACTGTAAACTGAGACAAAACAGAACTCGGTCGGTGTCATCTCACATGGCAAATATCTCACAAAAAGACAGTTCAGCTTCAAACCTTTTTCTCATTGAAGCACTGAAAACGATTTCATATGAACAGACGAATGTTGTGTATTCTTATTTTGAACCTCGAGAGTATAATGGGGAAATGGATCCCCAACACTTCTAAAGGTAGAAACATACTGGGAATATAGCTGAAACACAACTTTTATGTCAACACAGATCTGGTCTAGTTTTCTGTGTATTCAGTGTAGAAACGATCTTATTACTATATAAAGTAAGTACCAAGGATGTGTCTTCCAGGGTGGCTCACTGAAGTGTGCTGTGTGGCAGGATGGCTGCCAACATTGTGAGTTCTATACTTGTAACTTCCACCTGTCAACTTCTCCTCTCATCTGCTCAATCCCACTTGCTTCCGTGCACCCTTCAGTGGCTCCTTCACCCAACACGACATCACAGCTTGGCTCCCCATGGCCAATGCTCAATCCAAGGCCCAGATTGTGTCTGGGTAGTTCAATCTCAGTAGGGTAAGGGTAGAGCTCTCTTCTCACTGTGCCTAACCAGGAGGCAGATGTTCTGATTGAAATTCCTTTCGTGTGCCAAAGCTGTATTGATTTGCCCCTGTTAGAGGTATGTTCCCCTGTTGGATGTATCTGTTTGAATAGCGATAAGTATGCATCGGGATTTCTTACATGATTAACTTTCAAGGCACAAAATTCAGACATGCAGAGAGAGCAAAGTTTATGGAATGATTAACACAACCAGGTTTGGTAAAGCCATGGCTTACCATTATCCAGTGCCACAGGTTCTAGGATAAATAGAACAGTAAGATAATCATAAAGCAATATGCATCCCTACTCTCCTGTCTGTGGCGGTGTGAGTGGTCTGATCTGCTGCCACTAGATAATGGATTGCAATTCAATTTGTATGAGTGAGTGGATCCTCAGTATAGAGGGTTGTTTGAAGGGTGTGTAATGAGATTCAATATGGCTGGCGTGATCTGCAATACATGTTGCAACGATTCTCAAGTTCTACAAGTATTTTGGACATGTTTTCCCTCTCAACGGAGGAGGGAGACAGGTAGACAGGAAAAATCCATTCAGGTATAGGTCTACACTGAGGAGAAGGACAGACCACTATTAAGGTGAACGGGAGTAGAGAGGCAGAATTGCATGGAAAGAAAAGCTGGATATTCTTGCTGTCGATCCTTTGACGGACATTTAGGTGGTACTCTGGGAAAGACAACATTGGCGTGAATAAAGGCATGATTGAAGTTGTCTCTGATAAGTCACAAAACACATAATTGCTTGATGAACTACCCATGATATAAACGATTTAGTACTTTAGTGAGATTATTATAAGCAATTGCTAAGGTACCCTTCACAGTAAAGATGTAACTAACCAAATGGTCGATATTATTGTTACGCCATGATGTCGTCTGTGATGTTGCAATTCTTTTATATGCAATCATTATTTTCCAGTGGTTCTTCACAGGTCATTATACAAAAGAAAACTCATTAAAACGTTAAGAGCCATCAAAATAAACAAAACCTGTATATATATATAGTTGATATACATAGGCTTATAGGCTTATGCCACAACCATCACTCCAAGCACTCTCTAAATTATATACCTCTGGTCAGCGACATTGGCATTTTCCTGGAAATAGCATGCCCACCTGTACTTGCAAACCGGGATACGAGCCACCATTGCCATAGTGTGGACACCACAGACACTACTGCTATTACTGTATACATATTGGCAGGAGAGGGGGGTTTGCTATAGAGGGGACTGGCGGTTTGACATTAGGGAGTGTTCTCGCAGTCTCCATAGAAACAGGGGACACTGTGTAAGGACCAAGGCAGCTTCACAAATTGCCTAGAGTGGCCCACTCATGGGGTATCAGGATCTTTGTCATGCCAGCAATAACCTTAACGTCAAGGTGAGGCTATAGGAGAAAACTAGGCCGTGTGCTGGCGTAGGGGAATCATTGCAAAGCAAATCTCTAGGATGGAATCTCTAGGATAGAAGCTCTTTTTCAGATGGACCTATAATTTTGAGATATAGATTCAGATTTGACGTCAGGACAAAGTGCGAAAATGAAGGAGCTACAGTGTCTTTCCTTATCAGACCTAGGAATACCTGGTAGAACCTTACCGTGCTACCCCGCTCCATGCATAAACAATAGATAATTCCCATCTACTAAGGCAGTAAGGGTGGCATTAAAATTTACATGGCATCTCATCGTGAGATAGTTAAAGTGTCTAATGAAGTAAACCCCATGGGTGGGGGATATGGGACCTTCTGCTTCTCGTTATTAGTGGTGTATAATTGGTTTTACACTTGGGTACAATCACCAGACAGACAGCATCAGCCCACACAACATAGTGCTGAGAGACACTTTACATACCTGAAACACCAGAGACTAATACATGTATGGTACATTTCATCAGCTTGGGAGTATCTATAGTATTACACCTCTATTGGTCCCACCCAAGTGTAAAATAGTCAAACGTGAGAAAAGGTTCAATGTGAATATTATGATTTTAAAAAGAGATGCGATGACGGCTACAACTTACAACAGTTCAAATGAATTATGATTACTTGGAGATAAAGAGAAGAAGAAACCATATTAATATCCATAACCCCATAGTAGTGTTCTGATAAGAGTAGAATAAAGCCTGACAACTGATACAAAAATAAAGGCAGTGTAACAATAAGGCTATGGTTTCCAATAAGGAGAAGACAAATTCATTGAAAGTTTGCAGAGAAATATTTCTTTATTCACAATATGTCATCAACACAGTACTACCGATGTGGGTTACGCCCACGGTCATAATATATACGACTATATATGTTACTTCACACAGAAGGGTTAGACTTCTGGAGATTCCTGATTTACCATCTAAAGTCTTTTCATATAGATATAGTCTGGCTTTGAAATGACTAATAATGGATGTAGAATGAGTCCTTAATAGAGAGAAGCCAGAAGCTAGAATGTAGCATCCAGGGTGGCTCAGTGAAGTGTGCTGTCTGGGGTTGTGGGTTCTATGCTTGGAACATCCACCTGTCAACCTCTCCAATTGCCTGTCCAATCATAATGCCCATCTCCATGCACCCTTCTGTAGCTTCCTCATCGGACATTACACAGCACCTTGGCCCCGTGACTGCCTATTTGAGGCCGAAATTGTGTTGGGACGGGTTCTGGGTATTTTAATCTCTGTCAGATATTTTAGTGTAGTGTTCTCATCTGAATGTGTCCAACCAGGAGAAAATTGATAATGCTACAGACGTAACACCAGCCTGACCGATCTGCCTAATGCTTCCAAAAATCTTAACATGTATAATTATGTCAGGGCACGCTGGGATAAGTTATGCTATATCACCAGAAAAGATCAGTGGAGATTCAAAGGTGCTTAGATCATAATGGATTCGTTCACTTTTGACCATTCAATGATCGAGTCAAGGTTAAATGGACACCATCTATCAATGTCTTAGTGGGGAAGGTAAGCATTAAACCATTCTTAGCTACCGTATTCCAACTGGGATTATATTTGTAGCTATGAATATGAAGGCGTCATCTTTGTTTGCAAGGATCTCTATTGGGAACCAGCCCCATTACAATTTTGAGATCTGATGCACATCAGGAATTAGAATAGCTTGTGGGAGCCAGTAGAGAAAGAAACCAGCCCCAGGCTCCCCCTGGAGGAAACCATTCAAACCTACCTACTGTCTCCAGTGCTGATGTGTCACAAAGAGCCTGGGGAGATGCTGAGGGCTGATTGGCTGTTTATTTCTCACTGTACCTCGTGTATATCTTGTCATCACAATACAGATGGATAACCCGCAGTAGTTGAAGCACATACACTATATTGGTACGAATAAGCGCCATGGTATCCAATAAGCGCCAATCACAAACAAGGGCGGGGGGTATAGGCGTCTAGAAAAATATATAATGCACAGTACTACAGAGGTTTCAAATAAGTGCTGTTCTCATATTTAAGCGCTGTGGGTATAGTGGAAGTGAAATCAATAAACCCCGGCCGCTTGTACGAGCCAATAAATACGGTATAAATATTGTAAGCCTGAGATAGACCAAAATTTAATCAGCTGTATAATTTGCTCTTTATGCATTTCTGCACTCGCCCTGGAGTCCTAAATATTGTATTTTGGGAGATGGAACTCCTACTACTGTATACTATTTAACGGAAGAGGGAAGTTTGCATGGAGAGGATTGTTGATTTGGTTATAGGGGCTCCTAGTGAAGTTGCCATAGAAACAGGTGACACCATTTAAGGCTCACTTTCCATTGACCAATTTGAGGGGGCTATCCCTTCTACCATATGCAGCGATTGGCTTGCCGACGGTTGTATTGGTAAACCGACGGATATTATCCTCAAATCGGCCAATGGAAAATGGGCCTAAGGGTCAAGGGTCTTGCAACAATTACCTGGATTGCTCCACTCAAGAAGTGTTTGGGTCTTTGTCATGACAACGATGAACTTAATGTACTATTCAGGCGGGTAGGTAGGTGGGAAGGCACCTAAACTAATTGTGCGGACTACAACAACAATAACTAACAGGTGATATTTTGATACTGTTTTTAACATGGAGATCTGTGTGACCCCTGCTACCAGAACTTTGCCTTCTTTGATTTAAAAATAATTTAAAATGAGCTTCATGTTTCCAACAATATGTTATTTCCTAGCGAGCTCTATTGTTTTCAATAGAAAATATTAGTTTAGATCAATTTCATCTGAACTTTGTACATGCTTAGCCCTTGTGAGCAAACTGATATAAAAGCTCTCGCAGAGGTATGAGTTACCTTGATGATCCACATATAAACTGAAACATAGCTATACTAAAAAAAGTTTTAAAGGGGCAGTATCACCACCCACACTTAACCACACAGTAGACTAGAACAATACTGGAAATATATATGAATATGATAAGCTCTGTGATCATACCGATTTAGGTTAAAGTACGGTAAGGGCTCAAGTGGATCAAGTGGATCAAGTCACCCAATAAACAAAAAACGTTATGCAACATTGTATGACGTATATAACGTTTCTCTAAGGCTCCTTATTATGGCAAAACCTTATGTAACATTTAAAACGCTATTTTGATGTAAAATAACTGTTTTTTGTTAGCTGGGCAAGCATGTAGTCTCACATACAGGGACGACGTATGGAGACAGTGAGACATAGTGGGGTAGTGCGTTGTTAATGAGCTGTGAGGATTAGGGCTTCAGGTAGGGTAATAGAAGCTGACACGTGGTGTGAATGCCGGCATGAAATATAGATGTACAGACCGTGTGGGAGGAAGCACTAACCATATGGATGGTGGTATAGTGAGACCGATGGTGATAGCCCAGAGTTGTCTGCCCACTACCACACAGTTCTAGGACAAGTACCCCCTGGACATCTACCCCCTGCCATGTACTCCCTTGGACATCTACCCCCTAGGACATTTACCCCCTACCCAGTGGGCACAGAACATTGAATCAACATTGATAAATGGTTGTCAATGTTGATTCAACATTGATTCAATGTTGATTCAACATTGGACTGAGTTTTGTGCCCACTGGGTATCACTTTTACCCTTGGACTTTCACCCCCTAGGACGTCTACCCCCTAGGACATCCACCCTTTGGGACTTCTGCCCCTAGGACATCCACCCCTTTGGACATCTACCCTCTTGGATGTTTACCCTCTAGGACGTCTACCCCTGGAGAACACCCACCCTCTCAACATGCCCATAATATTATGGTTGAGTCACATCATGTAGAGGGGGTAGATGTCCCTAGGGGTAGAAGTTCTAGAGGGTAAAGATCCAAGGGAGTAGATGTCCAAGGGGGTGGCAGTCCTAGGGGGTAGAAGTCATAGGGAGTGAATTTCCCAGGGGGTGAATGTTCTAAGGGGGTAAAAGTCCGGTGGGTAGATGTCCAAAAGGGTAAAAGTCCTAGGGGGTACATGTCCAAGGGGGTACATGGCAGGGGGTACATGACAGGAGGTACATGGCAGGGGGTACATGACAGGAGGTACATGGCAGGGGGTACATGTTTTCTAGTCATTCCTTTCCACACCTAAGTCATCTTTTCATCTACGAATTGTGTCTCATTATGACTCTGCCACTAGTGAAGTATTGGGTAGGATATAGGACCATTCATTGAACATCTGACCACGACCATCTTAATCCTGCTTCTATATGTAGCACTCTATCAAACACATAATTATGAAGTTTGAACTTAATGGACCATGGAGAAAACGTCAGTAACGTACAAAATATGAATGAGAATGCAGATGTCAAACAGAATGTGTACACAAACCAGGTTCAATCCATAAGTCCTATTTATTGGTCAACAGAACTAGGAAGCTCAAAATGTGTGCCTTGTTATTAAGTAATGAAAATAATGTTGGCATGGCTAGGGTTGGCAAATAAGTCTGATAGATGACAGGTAAAAGTAGTTCTATATAACTTGGATACGGTTTGGGATTGCCTTCACTTGACTTATGAGATCGCCATTGACAGGAGTGGTAAGTGGCAAAGGATCTAACCAGATATTTGACCATCTTGGAGTTAATTAATGACAAGGTATGTGCCCATTACTTAATACATGAAGTCAGAAAAAAATCGTGTATTTCAGGCAACCTGTCCACAAATTCTAGGGCAGGTAGGTCCTATCTTCTTCTATTGTTTTGAATGACGAAATTACTAAGAATGAGTGGTAAATTGGCATTGTCTCGATTGTAACGAGAATAACTCACTTATTTCTCCAGTAAGGAGAAATATCACAAAAGTATGCTTTAGGCTAAATGATCCAAAGAATTAGGATGAGTAGGACGAAGTCGTTTGTTTAATGTACCAGCAATTGACTCGCGAGTCATCAGGATGACTCACTGATTTCTCCAGTAACTAAGAATATTGAGGCCACCGAAATCAATGGATGCTTGATCTTCCTGATAAAAAATTTGTAAAAATCTAGACAACTGTGAATTAAAAAAAAATTGGAAAGAAAAAAGCTAGGGTCGGCTTTTTTGGTATTTTGATTCAAGATATGATACTTAACGCAATGATATCACAGCTGTTTCAGAAAGCTGTTTCAGAAATTCTAAAGAATTGCAAATGGTTATAAATTCTGCTTAGAGAACTTCTTCTCGTCAGGTTTGCACTGTATGAAACTGATGTAATTGTGTGTTCTTTTTCTTTTAATTAGACCTTGTAACCTCGAGCATTATATCCATGCTACTTACTCACTGTATTGTTTTTAATTTCCCAAAATAATGGTGCGAGGAGACATCAATTAGACCTCCATCTTACTGAAAGGACTTAGATAACAAGTTCTTGTCCCTCGTGAAATATAAACACACATTTAGTATCATTTTCTTTGTCCCTGACCTTTCTTGTAGAAATGCAAACTCCCATAATCATGTTCAGTCTTTTCAGATCTATCAATATGGGATTGACAACTATCCAGTCAGGAAAGGAACCAGTGGACGTCTCTGCTGACCATACAGAAAGATCAGACATACCAGCCATTCTGCATGCCTTCTCCACTTCTGCCTCTATGCATGGCCTTAGTAAAATAACTGAAGTTCGGCATGTGCCACTCAAAATAATTTGGATTCTGGCCACTCTTATTTGTACCGGTTGGCTTATATTTCAGATTTATGGACAAATTCATCTATATAATAAGCATGATAAGAAAACTCTTCTTACTGTGAGATATGAAAATATCAACTTTCCAGATGTGACAATCTGCAATCACAGACACATTGATGTTGATATTCTTTACAGCCTCTTTTCACAATTCCATCTCAATCATAGCAAAATAACCGCTAGTGAACTGTTTGAAATGAAGAACCTTTCTAGAGCCAGGCCTTATTTGGAACTGAACTTCTTGAAATTTCAGAGTGACTATGTGAAAACTGTAGTTCACTACATGTTTTCCAGTAATTCTACTAGATCTAACTATACTAATATGTTCAACCAGGCATTTTCAAGAACAGTAGTCTGGTCAGTTCTGAACCTGACCTACAGTGGTGTGAACTCCTTAGCGGCACCGGTAGAAGAGCTAATACCTGTTTGTTATTGGGGAGACAAGGAATGCCCATCTGCGAACATAGAAATGGTAGACAGTTATTTCAGAAAATGTCTAACACTGCGACCACCAACAAAGAAAAAAATCAAAGAGGGTATTGAGAATGGACTGTCTGTGATATCGCTGGTTGGATCAGGTATGCTACCTTTGTCTGACATGATTAAGAAGGAATGGGTTCTCATCCCAGGCATGTCAGATTTTAGTCACCCCCTGGCTGGAGTGGAGGGCCTACGTGTGGTTGTCCACCAGCAGGGCACCCCTCCCCTACCCATGTCAGAGGGTATCACCATCCCGCCAGGCTACATGGGGTCTTTGGGTATCAAGGTTAAAATATACAAGAGGATGGGATCACCGTTTGGGGATTGTATTGAGTCTGACCCTTACGGCAGTGACCACACAAATACATACCGCCTGCCCGTGTGCCTACAGAGGTGCATCGAGAACCACACTATAGCAGAATGTGGCTGCAGCAGTTCTAAGGTACCTGTACACATAAAGTCGCAGACTAACTCCAGCTGTAATAACTTCCAACCTGTCCCTCCCAACTGTCAGGGTGACATTCCACCACCCTACTGCCTTGCACCATTTGAGACACTAAGTAAAAACATTGAATGTGCCAACAAGGTGAAGAATCAGATTACAGATGAGGATGATATCATGAAGTACTGTGGATGCTACCCGGCCTGCAGGGAGGATGCCTATAGCATAGGGTTCAGTCTGGGTGCTTGGCCGTCACTGATGGAGACTGACATCATCTGGAACACTGAACTAAACCCTAAGATACAGCACCTTATCTCCACCCTAAACTACTCTGACACCAAGAAGAAGCTGTTCACTGACCACTTCACCCAGTCTAACCGGTACAAGGCCATGCAGGACTTTGTGAAGCTGAACGTGTACCTGTCAGATGCTGCAGTACAGCACACCACAGAGCAGGAGGACTACCCACTTATCAGCCTGGTGGCAGATATAGGGGGCGCTATGGGGCTGTGGGTCGGCATGTCTATTCTCTGTTTGATGGAGTTCATCCAACTTCTGTTGGACATCTTGATTGCTATTTGTAACAGGAACCGGACGCGAGATAAGTAAGATACAATCGACAAAAAGCTATGGTCATTCGCCGACTGAAGCAAACCCTCTGTGGTATGTGACTCTCTGAGTTTTGACTGACCATGGGGAGATTGTGACACATCAAATCCACCTAACAAATACACAGCGCCCTGCCAAACCGTTGCCTCCAGCTTGCTGTCCTTTGGTCTACGCTCTCAGTGAAGCTAGATCCATTTGCACCTCTCTGGACCTTTGCTCCATCTTGAATTATCATTCTCTCGTACCCTGCTTCAGTCTGTTCCCCTAACTGTCTGATATGATCATCTTCCTCACAGTCATTTATATTGACATCTAATTGGAAGTTGCTGTGTTAGGCCCCAAACTATGTTGGCAGGTCCTGCCTACCCGGTTCTTCTGGCGTCCCTTGCGTTTAAAATTACAGAACAGAAATTGAGAACAGAAACATAGCTTCTGGTCATTCTGAGATAATTTGCCTGAATAATTTACATAAATAGGTCTTTCGATACGCTTTCTTGCTACTGGCTTTCCCAGCACAATGTCAAAGTAATCCTTCCTGGAGATGTTTCAACTGCTATGGTTAGGCACTAGGTGGCAGGACTGCCCCATTTCTATGATGGGAATTCTTACCAAATAAAGTAATGGTTATACAATGTTCTTTGGGAAACTGCGATGTTTGAAACGATATGTATATGTATGGAAAGACATGGTTGCATTAAAATCATGGAGCTGTCACTGGAAAAGGTTACAGAAGACAGTAGGAGGTACTGAAGACGAAAGTTAATATTATGTCACACATGTAACATTGCACTATAAATGTCAATATATTTACTATTTCTCTTCATAGTCTTAGTACTAGATATCTTGATAAACTGTTATACCCTTCAGGAGTATCATATGAAGGTGGAATATAATTGGTATTGCTCGTATTTTATTTTTCCCAGTCATGTATACATACATGTACTATCTAGTTAGTTTCATTTTGATATTCAAAGCGTCTAACTAAGTAGTGTACATGAATAAGCGTACATTTTTGGACAATTACTATTCACAATTTAATATTAAAGAAATACAAGTTGTAATGAGCAAACTGAATATGTTATGTTGTGGTATGCCTAATTAATGAGTGCGCGCTGCATCAAAACTTCTCCAATATTGAAAAACCAATTAGCATTTTGTGATTACATAATTATTATTTTATTTACCTAAGTTAAAAGTGTAGACATTCACTACTTCATTAAGATAAGGTATGTGGACAGTGTACTTTGAAAATCTTTCCAAATAATCTCCATATTTTAGGAGAATCAGTTTGACCAGAGATGACCCTCTAGGGTATATCTCTGTATCCATGTAAAGCCCCCCAAGAACCAAACATGTATTATCCAATGTGCATGGAGGAGATAAGAATGGTTCTAGAGGATAGAGATCTCTGTAGGTCCCTGGTACTATAACGTGTACTATAACGACTACATGTCTCTCAACTCTTTAGAAATGTTTTTTTTATCCATTCATTAACTATTCGCCTAATAAAATATGTATTGGCTGACCATGCCTACTTTACCCATTACGTCAATTTCACCGTGGTCACCTTTGCACTATATATATTATGTGTAACTGCCGGCAAAAGATACTACACATTAATCTAAGTATGCGTAGCACAGAAAAGTCACATTTAGCAGAGTTGATGGGATGATTATACTCACACTCTATTGCTATCTGTGCCGCCTTTTCTGTTATCTGTTATCAGCTGAGAGGCTATAGTTGAATACGTTGCAATGCAATCATGAGAACAGTTTCAAAATGGCATGAAATGTCCCACATCACACAAGTTATTGAAAATAGCTAATAGAAGATGATATCAAATTGCAATCACTGCTTGGGAGTTAAAGGAGGGCCCATCGACCTACTCCCATTACCCCAGAGTACTAAGTACTAAATTAACAATATTGAAGGTGACTTTCATCTATCAAAATCTTTATAAATGTTTGGGGATAATAATATTATGTTCATGCCTCCGATCTTTAATATTATAACCTCTTCATAATTACTATGTAAATGGAGAAAAGCTACTCTAAGAAGAATTTATACCATGTACGCTGAAACATAGCTATTATTTAGGTTGGTGTAGTGCGGCTTACAGATGAGTGTGGAATGAGTGGACCTGCTACAGGAATAAGACTGAATGTGGCAGGATGGCTGCCAACATTGTGGGTTCTATGCTTGTAACTTCCACCTGTCAAATTCTCCACTTGCCCATCCAATCCCACTCCCAATCTCCATGCACCCTTCAGTAGCTTCTTCATTGAAAACTACATTGCAGCTTGGCTCCCTAACAGCCTAGCTCTGGCCAGAACTGTGTCTTGGAAGAAGTCTAGGTAGTTTAATCTCAGAAGGGTATTTAAGCGTAGGGCTTTCTCCTCATTGTACCCAACGATGCGGGAGATGTGCCTGGTCGGGGGTATGATTAAAAGTCTGGTCCCCAGAGAGGCTTTCATTGATTTGCCACCTAGTGAAGGAGTTGGAAGTTACGAGGAATGCTGGTTTTAGTAGTATACACAGATGTGATGGGACATTGCATATATGTCGTGCTTGAAATGGGAGTCGATCTCCATGTAAATATTCTGGATTCTAGATCTTTTAATACACATTTGCAATTACGATAGATATACTGACCTATATCGTTGGATTAATTTAGTTAGACTAGACGAGATATCTGTTTAAGGCAGATATAGCTCTGAGTTCCTCTTAGACTAGTAGACAAAAACAGGTGGCGATCGATTGAACCCAAGACGTGCAAACTCGGCAGGGTTACGTCACCGACTCTGTGCTGCAAAGGAAAATCACCTGCTTTCAGCGAAAGTCCCCATTTTCGACCGCCGGTGCACCCAAAAAACAAAAACAGTATTACCACACACACACCCTGTTGATAAACATGAGCACTCCCTAAAAGGGTCAACCACATAATTATATGTGGTTAACACATACGGTCCTCGGTGTATGCCCTTCCTGTAGTAGTATTTATCCTGGATTGATCCTATGATCGTTCTGACCATAAAATATTGCAATTGACATAATAACATCACAGTGGATATTAATGAGTCATGTTAATTAATCATTGCTATTTGGATGGCAATCCTTAACTGTGTAAACATTCAGGTTATCATTCAGCATCTAGTTGGTGACCCTGCATGGGTTCCAGAAGCACATGACAACCATTGACTATCGTTGGCTTACCAGTGGTCCAATTCATTATAGAGGGATATCAGTACGCACAAAGATCAAAGGCCACACATTGTTGCACCAGATCCCACAGCTCTTCATCTCATGATACCGACTTTTTTCATGGACCTTCAATGATGCTACATCAAACCTAGCATGATAGCCCACTGCAGTGGTGAAATATACGGTAATACGCCTATACGTCTATGGATAAGTGTCCAAAACGTATTTATAAGAACGTTTAAAAATGTTAGGAAAGCGTGTTTTATTGTTAGCTGGGTCTGATATTTAAGATGAAGTTTATAAATCTCGGAACTCTGGTTGTTTAAAATATTATATATAATGGTAATACATGTAGTATAGGGAGGGCTAGGTATGAAAAAAGAACCGGGTGGTGGGAGCCGTATGCCACTCAGTGGACATGCAACCCCTGGTATTTCCCGACGTTATGTTTTTGATTATTATGCTACTTTGTGATGGATTATAATTATTATCTTTAATATGATATCTTTATCTTATGATATCCATATTCGTATAGTGATCTTGCTCCGGCCAAGCGTATTGATTTCATATTATGATGTTCCGAGAAAGAAATCAATCATCATATTATTCTATATATCATTATGTTCATCTCTGATGTCTTTATGGTCATAGGGTAGGCATATCACTAGATATTGTAGACTTTGTTTATGAAGCTAGGCGTCCACTGACCAATATCAATTATGTGTTTTGCTATAGAAAACAAGTTATGTTGTTTAACAAAATTTAATATTTCCGTTCCATCGGCCAGTGGACGACCGGCTTTAGATGTTCTCCTACATGTATATAGAAAATTATCATCGATGTATCTGATCCACACTAACAGTTTGTGTCTATGGTTATCTAGGAGCCTTTCCCCCAAGGTAGCCATGAACATATTTTGTGGGAGCGAGTCAATATGGTACCCAAGACAGTCTCCCACATCTGTAGGTAGCTTATAACTTTGGATTTTAGATTGTTCTTTTAAGTTCCAAAAAAGGTACTTCTCAGAAAATGACCCCCTCCTTGTATCGGCATCAATGCATGCATGATAGAGTGTGGGTTTGCGTACGAAAGCATGCAATGTGTTTGTTGATTCGACTATGCATTACCTAGCATCCATGTGATAACTATTGTATGCCTAATTAATTCTGAGAGAATGGGGTTGCATGACGTATGTTAACATTCGTGACAATGTGCCATTATACACATGCCACAAGCCTGAGTGGAAATTGTGGGAAAACTCCTCTCTCGTCATAGGTTGGGACCTCTCCGCCACCCTGATACTGATAAGCCTCTAACTATATACCCTGCCACTGTTGTCACTTCTACAGAAGGTCCATCCGAAGCGAAACGCAAGGTATGCCTATTTATCACTTAACATTGTATAGCTAAATTAGTATAAATGTCAGGCGCAGGATAGGAACCAGCTCAGTTCCGGAATTGCCCATGTACAATTCCGGAACTGCGCAGGGCAATTCCGGAATTGCTCCCTATTTACATTGGGCAGTTTCAGAATTCCTAACTATTCTACATATAAAATATTTAGATATATTTGTCAATGTTGTTTGAGTATGATGTCAATCCCCTTGGAGGTGTAATAACATTCAGTAGGAAGTCCCTATGCATCCCACACCTCACTGTAGGTGTTAATTAGGTGTTGCGGTAATGTCTCTGCTGTGATAAAACAATGGGAGTTCAGTTGCCTGTAACCCAACAAAGAGCTAACTCATACAGTAAAAATCCTTTGCAAATATATTTTTAATCCTACCTTACTGTTTATGTGGTACACTAACCTATTTTAAAAGAGTTTTATTGAGATGTAAAAGTTCCAATATTGCGCAAATTCCGATATTACGCGTAACATATATACCCCTGGCATGCAGGGCTATTTCAGTTCAGTTCCAAAACACAATAAACACCATCACAGAATTGAAGCACATAATGCTTTTGTAAAGATACCCTCGGGGTAATTATAGTGATTTCGTAACTTAATGTATACTTGATGGGCCCTAATGACGTGTAAAATATATTATTTACGGAAAATTTTCCAGAATTACATTTAACCAACCCTAACACATAGTTTTGTGGTCTCTTTTTTTCGAATTTCTTTAGCACTTTAAACTCTCATTCAGAGTTACATGTGTGTTTTTATATATCCTTGAGGTGGTGGCACTTTTGGCGAAAGAAGTACTTTCCCGGCTATTGCCCAAGGTTGATGAAAACAAAATACCCTTTATTGAGATTATTGTCATAAAAGGTACCACACTCTTAGAAGTGGCACGAAGAGTCTTTTGATAAAGCGCTGATTCCACCGCCGTCAAATGATGGATCCGTCACTTTTTTTGATGGATCCGTCACTCTTTTTGATGGATCCGTAGATGGAAGGTTCAGTGGAAGCGGATTTAGCTGTCAAAAGCGTTGATTCCACCACCGCTACGTGACGGATCCGCCAGCAATCTGTCCATCAACAGGTTGTGCAAATCAGTCAGAAAGTGACGGATCCGTTAAAAAGTGTGACGGATCATTCAAATTCACTTTCACTGATCAGTCCGTTGATGGATCCGTCAGCGGACGGATCAGTGGAAACCAGAATAAGGGAATCCGTCCATCAATGGCTTACAGATTTGGGCAAATATTGACGGATCCATCGATGGACGGGAATATTAATTCTTTTTTAAATATTTGACGGATGGATCCGTCCAATGACAAATTAGTGGAAGCCAAATCACCCATCATGAGGCCCCAAAAAGTGATCCACGGATCCGTAAACAGACGAATCCGTCAATGGACGGAACAGTGGAAGCAGCAACGGGAGAATCTGTCCGTCAAAGGGTGATGGATCTGTCACCATTTTGGCGGATCCATCAAGGGACGGGAATATCTAATTTTTTTCATATTCTCGTCACTTGACGGATCTGCCAAAATTCGGACGGATCCGTCACCTGTTGACAGACGGATTCCCATTTTCCTGCTTCCACTGATCCATCTGCTGACGGATCCGTCAACGGACGGATCAGTGGAAGTGAATTTGGTGCATCCGTCACACTTTTTTGCCCTTTTTGATGGATAAAATTAATCTGCTTCCACTTGTCCGTCCGTCGACAGATCCATAAAAAAAGTGGACGGATCCGTCACATAGCGGCAGTGGAATCAGCGCTTTATTTGTCACCATTAAGTTTTCATGATCAAGACTTGTGGAGTGAAAAGAAGAATATACAGTCATGAAGTAAAAAATAATGTGTAAATAATTCACTGATTGGCGACATTAGCACAAACATGAATGACTCTGACAGACGCATACAACTAGGCCTGTGTTGTCGGCCTAGTCGGCCTAGTCAACCAGATCGCTGCACTGTAAAACGACCCATCACTGCCATAGGTATACTGGGAGTCAAGATATATATATATATATATATATATATATATATATATATATATATATATATATATATATGTATATATATATGTACAAGACGGACATGTTATAAGGTCTCATGGGCTTCATCCTAATGGCACCCATCCCCCAAACATCGGCACGACAAAGATATTCATAGGGTATAGCAATAAGGCAGCTATTAAGTAATGCAGCTATGACAGTGATCTGATATCCGCCCACTTGGATTGGATAACCTATGTGGTGTGATAGGGATAAACCCACTGCCAGACGGAATCTCCCTTACATGTCACCACAAACAGCACCACTTCAATAAGTATCACTGTCAATGATCTCGGCATGATAATTGATGGATTGAATTCGGAGGACTGGAACTCGCTACCTCCGACATCCTAACCTCAGTCCTACTTGAACATTTGGTTGGCCTGGAACAAGATGCAAAATAAGAAGCAAAGGTGAGAGCGGCCAACAGTAAAGGCAAGATGCGTGAAACCTGGTGAAGCCTCACCTTTAACAGTCCGAATTCCAGACTTCACAGCTAACAAAAAACATACACGTTATTTTACGTCAAAATAACGATTTAAAACTTTATATAACGTTATGTCACAGTAAAACAAGGAGCCTTAGAGAAACGTTATATAATGATGTATAACGATTTTCATTTATTGGGTTAGCAACATGCCATTATTAACAATGTTCATTCAATTTCACTTAATTGACCTGAAAAGGCTATTATATAATGGTTAGATGATCGATCATGATGACTTGACGGCCGTGAAATATACGGCTGAGGGTTACTTCACAGGGGTGCGAAATACGGCGTTCTTTCGTTAAATCAATGGGGCTGCCGTATTCACCATGAAATATTGTATTGCCATTTATTGGATGATTTGTCATTAGTTCCTGAACAGGAATATGTGTGCAATAAACAGGCATGCATGCATAATTGTGCCCTGTCTATCGGAAACATGACCATCACTGCTAGGATTGGAACAGATCGATGGTTTTGAAATCCAAATTATTTCTAGGCAACTGATAAGCCCAACAGTTCAACGATGGTGAACAGTTTGTGATGAGGTGCTCAAGAGAATTATTAACCTACTGTAACATCTGACTGACCTGGAACAAGATGCAAGAGCAGAATTTGGCAGTGTGATCTACCCCGTAGCTATAAATCCATGTGTGCGCAGGTGGGACAAGAGGGGTCAGCCTGTGAACACCAAGCATACATATATATATATATATATATATTTAACCAATAATGTATGAATATCACCGAACGCGGGGTGTGTATACTTGAATAACGAACCGAGGTGCGTAGCACCGAGGTTTGTTATTCATGAATACACACCCCAAGTTCGGTGATATTCATATATTATTAGGTTTATTATACGATATTTCCATTCAAATGTCTTTTATTACCTTAAATTCGTCCTAATTTCGCCATTTTGAAGGATTATTGACTGAATATCACTCGTACAGCAGTAGCGCCATGTTGTTTTGAGCTCCCACCAACCCTGCTCGCTGATTGGTGGAGCGGGGTGACGTCATAGCCTCAATCTGAGGGAGCATTCATTATTTCAATTGAATCGAAGTACTTTCGCGCCTAAGCTATAAAGAGAAGCCAGCAAGACCAATTGGGTAACAGAAAAAGGAAATTTATTACAAAATGCATACTATACAATGCCAACAAGTATTATATTGAATAACAGTTATATATATATATTATTTGTATGCATTTGTTCCGGGGAATGCATATTACACATCATAATGATTCACTTATAATGGACGTTCACAGTACATTTAGAGAATGTCACATTGTTGAAAATGGGACATTCCTGGGCATTTTTCTCAACCGTAACTACTGTAGATACAGCAGTTTCTGTGTGAGAAATATTCCCACCAGCTAGAGTATTACTCAAGGATCGACGGACATTATCTGGAGTCTTTGAGTAGGACTCAATGCTCGCCTCTGATTTATGCCCTGTAACTGACTTGATGTCTCTTGAGGGTACCCCATTTTCACGTAGGGTTGTGACACACGTTGCTCGTACACAGTGATTGGTGTAAATTTTACTCAATTTAGCAATTTTTGAGATACTTGGCATGAACTTACCTATGGTATTTACCCCAACAACAGACCTAGTATACCATAGGGTGCTCATTTTCCATCCTTTAACCTTGGGCGACTGGAAAAATGCAGGGTTTGAAGGAGTCAGTTTGTTCAGATAGAGCTTCAGAGTAGCCAAAGGACAACGATCAGTGCCATTACCATACATTCTTTGCTTATGCTCATTGGAGTTTTGTGAGAGACCTTGATGATTCTTCTCCATAGGGTTAAATGCTAAAGTAGCATATTCCACCCCCTCACTGTCATTTCTGAAAACAAAGTCCTTCTGCTTCAACTCGTATAAGCCTTCGCGAGCACGGCGGCCAAAATGCAATGAAACCTCATAATACACTTTAAGTTGCAAGGATTTAGGGTTAGCATTAGACAAGGTGCCACTGCTGTACATCAATTCTTTATCTGCCTTAGTAATAGGCGTATAACTGGTAGACGTATCAAGCCCAGAAGCCTTATTTTGCTTTATATGCCCCTTTAACACATTGTTCGCCGAGGTAAAAGCAGGATCCACAATAATATTAAATGTCACATTGAAGGGAGGTTCAACAAGGTGTCTCTGAATGGCTGCCCGGATGCAAACAAGGGAACGTTTCTGGTATTCTTCACCCTCTTTGGTACGGACCTCTGCATAAAAGCGCTTGAGGAGTTGGCAGATCGCTTCTTTTCCATGTAGTTCGAAGTCCTGAGGCTCGTTCACTTCTAGTAGCCATTCTGGAAATAAAATTAAATATTAGGAACATATTTATATGTAAAAAAAATTAAATAAAACTATTTAATTAACACATAAATAACATACGACATAGCAGGTCAATCGTTCTTCCCATACTGTTACATTGACGCTACAAATGCAATTGAAATAATAACCGCTCCCTAGCGAAAAAATTGCATATTCATGTTCCCGCCCATGCTCGGTGGCGCGTCCCTGTACTATGTATAACAAAGTCACCGCGCTGTCAGAGTTGTTTACATTATGGAAATGAATGGATTTTGACATTAATAATTACCTTTAAAGATCTTGATACCCTAAGCAGTCTGCCTGTGTGTATTGGCCGCTTTGGCACCCATTTCCAGAGCTGTTACGTCTTCATGTTCGGCAATAGCAAATCGTTTCTTCGCCTTCGGCACCTTGGTAGGTTCTAACGCTATGGGAGGCTCGGCGAAATCTTCCCCCATGTCAAGGGAGCTGGGACGGACAGTTTTTCTCCCGTGCGCCACTATTTTCCCATCCGTCATCAACTGGATTATATATGAAAGCAATGGCTGCTCCTCTACACGAATAATAAACCCTAAGGTCCATTCATTCTCGTGAAGAACGTCAACATATTCGCCGATACGATGAGGAGCCATTTTGCAAGTGATGTGGAACTCTCTAGTGGAGGAGGGGGAAAAAAAATTCGTCACTTCCGGCATGCTCGGTTCGGATCGGGCTGAAATACACATTTTAAAATCTATATTTTCTATACAAAATGGCTAATAAAGGCCATATTTATTGCTGCCAACATGATCACGGGTATACTAACTACAATGTGTGTGTATTACAGCATTGGATTCTTCGTAGGAGCTACATAAAAAGACTGCATTGGATCTGCACCAACCACAGCGGTCAGTCAACTATTTACTACGATAGCATGTATGGCCAAAATGGCCATGGCCGTAGCGCGTCGGACTTCAAGTCTTGATGTACCGCGTTCGAGTCTCCATTGAATTAGGAATTTTATGGCAGACGAAATGACCATTCAGAATCGTTCTGATATTCAGAATATAAGAACGATTCTGAATTCCCCATTCAGAATCGTTCTGATATCCAGAATATCAGAACGATTTCACCCCCCCAAGGCTCCTGTATGCACCAATATCAGAACGCGAATATCACCTAAAATGGTCGGTGTGCGCCCATATCGTATAATAAATATATATATATATATATATATATATATATATATATATATATATATATGTATATATATATATGTATATATATATATATGGGTGGGGGTCCAGAAAATGTCCATTTCCAGTGAAAAACAATAATATTTCTGAATTGCCCAAATGTTGTTGCAGATTTGTCTATATATAAAGGAGGCAATGAACCATCACATTCCCAAATTTTGTGATACTAGGATTCTTACTTTTTTTTCTATGTAAGTTTGAAAAATACAATTACTAATGAAACAAAATTGTGTTACGTTCACCAGATATTATCATAAACATGAGAATAGTGAAAAAATATGATGACATATTTTAGTTATGAACTTGGTTCACTGAATTAGGGCAAAAATGTGTCATTTCCTACCATGTAACAGGGTGCTGTACACTTTTTCTCTATTTTTAATTCCCCATTGTGATAGTTTGATAGCTAGAGTCAATTGAGGGCCAGTTGGTTTCTGTCTAAATCGAACCTATAATCTTTTTAAATAGGGAAAAGTACTAACATGGAAGAGTATTATACTAGCTGTTAAACCCAGATGAAAGTATACAAAGTTCTCTAGCATATCTGAAAAGATATTTTGTATTTTCTGCCATTCTATTGTGTTTATTTTACTATTCAGAGGTGTTCAGTGGGATCTAGTGAACGTAACATAGCAGAAAAATAGAGGAATCATAATGAAATATTAGTCAATAATAGCATTGTTTTCAGTTGGTTGTGGTATAATACTATGCAAAAAAAGTCACAGCATGTCCCAGATATTTAATATAAGAAAAATAAGACAATTAGACCAAAATTCTGTTGTTTTCAATATATCTGGTGAACGTAACATCTAGTGAAAGTAATACAAAAAATTGAATAGTTTCTAGAATGAAATACGTTTATGATAAAATGATGGAAACAGGTCAGTGTCATTTGTAATGCTCAGATATACTTGGACAATTTGTGTTACGGCTATATGTGACCAGGCACGTGGAAGGGGGTACTCACGGGGGAATTGAGGATTAAAGTTTGTGTCATGATCTTTAAAATGAGATATCAGAAGGCAAGATACACCTAGTGGTTTTGTGGGAATTACATCTTGAACATACATTGTTACTCATAATTGAAAATGATAAATAAGCTCTAAATGCACTGTATCCAACAATAACCACTAAAAATGATGAAAATGTCAGATTTCCTAAAAAATATGCTAAATAAATGTGAATATCCAATGTAGATTTGGTTCTAGGAGGAATTTTCAAGATCTGCTTTCAGTTTTGAGTTACTGATGGAATTCCCTAGAGATTAGGACCAAAATGTTCCATTTCAAAACCATGGACTGGTTTCCATGGCAACCAGGAAGTGTGATATGTGCAAATTTCCCACAGAAAACGTTCCATTTACATTCCAAATATAGAATGTTAGCACTAAAGATGGAATAATTCTAAGAAGACTACTGTATTCTCCATAAAAAAGTACAATAAGGGATTTTTGGGCATATCTTTCACTATTTTGCCATTCTAATGCCCCCTGGTGGCCAAAACCAGAACTAAAAATCCCCCGCGAAGGTACCTTCTCACGTGTTGAGCCACATATTTTAATCATTTATGCATATTTCTGACTTTTTCATATATCTGGTGAACGTAACATTTCATAAAATAAAGGACATGTTGTTTTGATAGTTCTTGATATTACATAAATCATGCATTCATCCACATACATCCTTGCTGATAGGTTTGTCAAACAGACATACATGCGGCCTATCAAAAGAAATTAACAATAAAGGACATATTTTCGTGACAATTTACTGTCTCCGTGGAACCAAACATAATTCTAGTGAACGTAACATAATTCTAGTGAACGTAACATAATTCTAGTGAACGTAACATAATTCTAGTGAACGTAACATAAATTGATATCTTAATTTACAAAGACAAAGACATTGCACCGAGTTAGGATTCTTATTGTATATGGTGCATGTACTATGTAGGCACCACATGGATATTTCCCTTCCTCCCTAGAGGACATTTAGGCTGATATTATTTAAAATGTTTAAATAAATCTGGTGAACGTAACATCAATCTGGTGAACGTAACATCCAACGTGAAAACAATTGTTTTTGCTTGTTAAATGTAAAATAGAAAAAATCTATCGATATGGGAGTGTAGAGCTCACACACACGCTTATCCAATGCAGTTAATATGTAATTTTATGCAGGATTTGTATAATTAATTACCTTTTCAAGAAATTTGGCTTAAACAGGTCATTTTTAATTCCTTCTTTGGGCTCTAATTTCACCAAGAAAATGATCAATTGTCTTAATTTTTATCATTCTGCCCAAGAGTATAGGCGTCCGGGATATGCCTAATGGCACAAAACATCCATCTAGTGTAATATTTTTCAAAAAATTCAAGTGTTTAAAAAGATATATGAGATTATGAGAATAATTGCTATTTTAGTAATTTAAACAAATATCTAAAAAAAAAAAAAATTAAATTGAAATAAATGGTGTTATGAAGAAGTATCATTTGTATGCAACACATATGAAGCAAAAAGCGTAAATCTAATATCATTGGGAGAAAATTTCCGTTAAAATCAGATTTTTTCCAGGGGACATCGGTTTTTGGTCATTTTTTCCCTGAAAAGTAGCTAAAATCTGAAAAAATCATGAAATTATAATTAATATGCATATTTTTTTTATTAGTACTCATTGGGCTTTTTGCAATTATGTAGTCATCCCAATACATTCTCTTCATTTCAAATGATTATTTTTAAAGAATAACTCAATTTGTGAAATGGACATTTCCTGGACCCCCACCCATATATATATATATATATATATATATATATATATATATACATGGGCCTGAGAGATGGGATACACCCCACTACACGGACACAGACCATGATGTATATTGCTGTTAATGTAGGAGGAGGGATAAAAAAGAACATTACACACCTGCGTACAACCCTGGAGAGGTCACTATATCGTGCAAGCTCAGGTAAAAATCTCCTACTGAGCAGGTGAACCAGTGTGTACAGTATGTTGTCTTATTGCCTAAGTCTTTATCAGTTAAAGGTACTTAACACAATATAACTGATTGTAGATCGACCAACAATAATAATTATTGTTCTTAATGACTCTTAGTGATATTAGCCTGATGCTTGTGGAACACAAAGAAAAGAAAACAGGATTTATTTACCTTTTGGAGGGTATTCTAATTTGGGTGCAGTACATATAGCCTACATTCTTCCACAGAGAAAAAATGCCCAAACAATATCTCATTGACAATGCAGGCATACATTTATATGGTTAGAAACATGTTAAAAACAAGTGAATAGGGGGTCATGGGCAAAATGAAATTATCCTGAATTAAGCAAAATAATTTCTAATACAAACTGCATATTCACTGTATGAGTACAAACATACACCTAGTTTACACAACAAATTGACATATAATATTTTGTTTACAAAGTATGCAGACAGTAATGGAACAGAAAATGTGACGAGCAACAAAATAATTCATTCATGATGCTTTGCATTGTAGATTGCTCATGGAGTTACATTAGGCTGTGCCTCATGAGATCGGGCCATTGTTGCCATCTTTGACCGGGTGCAATCTTTGACCAGGTGCAATCTTTGACCCGGTGCCGTCCTTGACCGGGTATCAGAAATAGTGTAATTAAAAAATTCCGTGATATGTTAGGGGGCCAAAAGAGAAAATGGCGGTCCTTATAGTTATAATTGGCATAACGTGTGTCCGCCCTATATTTGCCTTTTCTTTGCTACCCGGTCAAAGATTGCACCCGGTCAAAGATTGCACCCGGTCAAAGATTGAACCCAGTCCATGTTCGTGAGACACAGCCTTAGGGGTTATTTGCTGATAACACACAAACACTGTTTACCGGAGTATCCAGTTATCTACCCATATCGACTCTTCAAGTATACTTTAAGTAACATCAACAAGGTCCAAACAACAAGATGATATATGATAATCATACACAGTGGTCAGGCCCAGATAGGTTACCTTCGATCTTATCAGTATCACACAGCTTTACACCAGACGGGTCTTTTAAGGTTAGGCAGTTCTCCAAAAGTAGTTTTTATGCATTTTAATGGCAATGTGTAGAAGAACTATCAAGTAGATTTTTTATATAATATTCATTATAATTTTCTTATTATTATCATTTCAGGATGAGGGCAGCATCAACTCGAGATGGGGCGTTTGCCTGGCTGCTGTGCACAATGTCTTTCCTGAATTATGTTATAGTGGGCGGCTTTGTCTTTGCCCCAGGGATGTTTTATCTCATGTTCAGGGAGAATATGAAGGCGACAAATAGCGAGATAGCCCTCATAACATCAATCAACATTGGTGTGATGCATACTATCAGTAAGTAGTAATTAAGCTATTCAAACATTCAAAATGTATGTGAAACAAATCCTCGAGCTAATGTATGTGATTTTACAGCTTTACATAAACTTGTCATTCAATATGTTAGAGTAATGGTTTATTAACTAGCTCGCTTTGGCACTTGGCTTAAATGCTTGAGTTCTTTCTTTATTAACTCTAGGCATTGGCTAAACCATTTTAGCTCTTACTTTTTTCCGGGGGTATCAACATAGTTGCCAAAATTAGATGAGAAATTGTCATCCTACATCAGTTTCCATTGAAACTACATAAATATATACACTCAGACTTATGTTGATGTTGTGCAGGTCCGTTTGTTGGGATACTATGTGAGTATTTTGGTAGTCGATGCGTTGGAGTAGCAGGTGCTGCTATATCAACAGTCGGACTGGCATGTAGTGCCTTCTCCACTCAGGTAGGTCAACTAGTGTAGTCGTTCTCTTGCTCCCAGATCCTTCTGTACAGGGCAATCCCTGTTCATATTCGCTGGTTGCAAGATGCCAGTATGGATTACCCAAACCCAGGGGTCATAGTGGTTGTTACCAGAGCCCAAGCTGGCACCACCTCGACCTCTGCTCCAGACCGTCATCCCTGGCTCCAACGCTTCTTGGTGAAAATAGTTCTGGTGCGCTGGGTGTTGCGATATTATAAATGCAGATGGATACCGCGGAAGGATCCCCGAATGTACAGGGGAGCTGGCGCGGTTATGGCCCCTCAGATACCGGTGATGTCCCTTGGACTCATCCTAGGAGGAGCTGGGGCCAGTTTGACTAGAACCTTTCTGTTCAGTGGGCTTTACGAACGAGAGTATTTTAGTCAAAACTGACTACTGTTGGGACCTAGTATTATTTACTGATTTTGAAAAACAATAATGTTATAATCATCATTGTATGTCATGAAAAATTGCACTGTGTGTAATGATCATAAGAAGTGGCGGAACTGAAACATGCCAGCTACAGTCAGCGTCTCAAACAAACGTACCCATATGCGCGCTACTGTAGAACTAAGTTTTTTCTCTTTAAGTCTCAAAGAGCCACTTTATTTATCACAACCATTATCCTCAATTTGCTTTCCAGAGCCTATGCAATGCTCTGCAGTCTCCCAACTCTAAGCCAATCGTAAAAATTAATTATAACACTCATTTCTTACAGATCTTTCATCTGTACATAACTTATGGTATCATCGCTGGAGTTGGGCAAGGATGTATTCTCATCATCAACATTACAGCTCTTGATCCTTATTTCTACAAATATAAGAGAACAGCATGCAGCATAGCCATGTCTGGATTTGGAGTCGGATCTTTTATTGTGCCATCGTTATTGACGGGATTGGAGCATGTGTATGGGTGGAGAGGTGCGATTCTTCTGGTTGCTGGAATAAATGCTCACATGATGGTCACTTGTTCACTGTTCAGACCATATGAAACTGGTCTAGAGCAAAAGAAAAGTCCCCAAGTTCAAGGCACTGTTATATTCAAGGATGAGAAGAAATTTCCTGAAAATGGAAGCCCAAAAGAACTTGCTGTGTTACATGCAGAGGGGAATATTAAACCTCCAAGAACCATCAAAAGCAAAGCTGTGGAAGTGTGCTCCATATTTAAAGTCATACCTTTTGTCTGCATGGGACTTTGTAATATGATTTCCGTCTTTTCGATATCGATGATTGTGACTCACTTTGGCAGCTACTTGCTAAAAGTGCAGTTCACCCATGAGGATGTCGTGAAGCTGTATATGACCTTTGGAGTTACACAGAGGAAAATATGAGAGTCAGCTGGACTCACATGCCATAGTCAGGCCCATGTCGCCAAAAGCACCCTCATGTGAGAGTCAAGCTGACTTTGACTGTAGAGAGAGTCCAGCACTGCCTGACCTTCATCACAACAAGAGTTCAGCACTGCCTGACCTTCATTACAACGAGAGTCAGGCAGTGCTGGACCCTTGTTTATGAAAGTTCAGCACTGCCTGACTTTCACACTAAGGGTAGTCTGGCAATGCTGGACTTTCCCTAGTGCGAGAGTACAGCGATGCCAGACTCTGGTTATCGAGACTCAAGCCAAGCTGGACTCACATACGGATGTGAGTCTAGCAATGCTGAACCTTTGCCTCAATGAAAGTCAGGCATAGCTCAACTCTTCTTTGTGCAGTAAGACTAGTTGCTTGTTTGCATGGGGGGATAATGTTTTAAAAGATTTATATGGCCTCCCTGACAATTATAAAGAAATCTCATACAAGATAATTTTGTTGTCCTGAACATACAAGGGTCTGCTATCACAGACCACAAGTCATTTAGAGGTCATCCCAGGATCTCAATGTATATACTTTCTAAATCCACAAGAATGGTGTCATATATCCTACCTTTAAGCTCAATACTGTATTGTGTCTCCACCTGGTTGCAAACAAACAAGGCTCAGGCTAACTGACCCTCATACCAGAGTCAGACATTGCCTGACTGTGGAAAGAAAGTCAGGCTGACTCTGGTATGAAGATTTGTCTTGCCTGACTGTCATTCAAGAATCAGGCTGACTCTCAAAAGGGAGTAACTTTATGGGACTATCAAAGGAGGCTCAGCCTGACTGTCGTTAATGGAGGTGAAAGTCCAGCAGACTTTCCTACCTGAGTCAGGCAGTGCTTGACCCTGGGGAGAGTCCAGCTGACGCTCACATTTTTCTCTGTGTAGCGCTACACTCGCACGGCCATTGGCAGGAATCATAGCAGAATTCACCCATGCCAACATGCCTATGTATATAATGATGACTGCTCTGCTGAATGGTAAGTTGCAAAAACAAGTCACAACCCTAGTAGTGTGGTTGATCCATTGATAAAAATGTATGATAATGCAGGTACCAAATTCTCTACTTTTTCTCAGACCACAAGTAGCATGGGCCTAGTTGAGTTCCTGCTGCTTCTGATTTTAAAGAACATACCCCTAACAAAACTAAAAACGAAGTGGCTACATACAGAAAAATGAAGATGTCAACTATGTCTCCCACATGGCTCTGCTAAAATAGAGAGTCAAACTGCAAATGACGCTTCCTATATCAAGGGTCAACTTGAGTTGTCACTGACAGTAACTTTAGAGTCAACTGAAGCTGACCCTCCATATATTATAAGCAGTGTCATTAGTGGTTTGACTCTCTATTTTACTAAAGTCACGTGGGAGTCACAGTTGACACCTTAACTTCTCTCTCCGAAATTAATGTTAAGAGGATGTCTGGGGCAGGAGAAATTGTAGCAAAAACCTCACGCTCTACACCTTTTTATGTTATGTTACAGGTTTCCTGACTTTTGTTGTCCCCTTTATGAAGGATCTCTGGATGTTCTATGTGCATGCCGTTCTATACCAGCTGTTGTTAGGTCCCTACCTTGGTCTGGGAGCGACTACAGTCATAGAACATGTGCCTAAATCTCAGGTGGCTACTGCATATGGTCTCTACGGCGTCTTCAGTATACCAGGATTTATACTAGGAGCTCCAACGGGAGGTAATGGTTTAATCATTTTAGGAATGCATACTCAATCTAGCGATGCTGCATGGTAATGATCTTATAGTTAAAATCTCACTGTATTAAGAAGTGATAGCTAGATAATTATGCTAACTATAATTATACACACATGGCTAAGGATATATGTAAATCATATTCACCCTAACAGAAATTATCTTTTGACATACAGCTTCTGTACACAGTCCCAAATACATGGTATTATTATCGAACGGTGTATTATCAGCAGTGGTGGCTGCAATTTAATCTCTTTTTGGTTGAACAGTGAACAGGTTGAATACAACTATTTTTTTCACCGCAGTATACTCTACCAAGCTTACAAACTGATGATAAACATATACCTTTCAGCTTGGATGTCTGATTACATGGGAGAGTATGTACACTGCTTCTATCTAGCTGGAGTTCTGAATATGCTGTCTGGGGCCCGATTCATAAGTTTCTACGATATAGAGGGCTATTTTACTGCTACGACCATTGCTAGTCGTCTAGGGGCCATTTTGTGTCAAACCTACGACAGCTGAATAATAGTTGTAAGGGTGGAGAAAAATAACCAGACTCACGACCAGCTTATCTCATTTGACTAGCTTATCTCATGAAAATTGTAGAATGCTGTCGTACAAAAAAAGGGGTGCATTTCAAAAGAAAATTGGAGCAAATTTCCCAATTGTCCTACTGCACAGAATACCTGTATATGGTGGTTGTAAGGGAGAAAATGCCCATTGCACAACAGATGGCTGAGACAGCCTCTGAAGTCATCTCAGCCATTAAAAAAATCTTTAATAATGGTGTATTTTGTACCAAACCAAGATGTAATTAATCATAATGATATATAGACTGCCCTGTAAGAATGAGTGCCTCATAAATTCACTATATCATATATTTTTTGAAAATCGTTATTTAACAATTTACCCCTAAATCGTAGTGGTGTTATATTCTAATGTCCTTCTACAATACAGTTATTTATTTTTAGATTACTTATTGTTACAACCACATTTTACTGGGTAGTGGTATGATTATGTAATGAACCTGAGTTCTAAGATTTCATTGTGAAATGATATCAAATTATTTGTACTACAGCCTTGGATGATGCCTTGACTACTACCTGAAAAAAGATACGATTTGCCCTGTTTTCCCTACAGACATGATTTTTTGTTGTCGTAGCCTTTCTGAGCTGTCGTACATTGTTATGAATCGAGCCCCAGGGCTGGTGATGGCACCTGCAGCGTATTATATCTATAAGGAAAAGAATAAACTGAGCTGTCTGATTCGTCAAAAATGATGGATATTGTGAATGAGTCCAATTTATTATAGTTACGTTGTAATGTGTGTGCAACTCGTGATATTCTTGTGTAGTGACCCATGATCCCTGCAATAAATGTTCAATACGGGAGCCTGAGTAAATATGGACAGCTATCCCAGGCAGTTACACTCGATATTTCAAATGTCAAATTTCCAGAACATTCCCATTATTTCTATGAGGGGAATTTAGGAAATACATCCCATTATAGACTGTATCATTCAAGGCATACGAGGTAACAGAGCGATTTGCGGTATATTTAATAAAAGGAGGTGTTTTTACAACTATATAGATCACTTAAGTTATGTATGAAATAACAAAGGTTCATTATTTCTATATCAATTCTCACCCCCCCCCCCCTCTCTCTCTCTCTGTCTCACGCACTCTCTCTCTCTCTCTGTCTGTCTCTCTCTGTCTCTCTCTTTCTTTCTTTCTTTCTTTCTCCCTCCCTCACTCTCTCTCTCCCTCTCTCTCTCTCTCTCTCTCTCTTTCTCTCCCTCTCCCCCCCCCTCTCTCCCCCCCTCTCTTTCTCTCTCTCTCTCCCTCTCCCTCTCCCTATCACTCAATCACTCTCGCTCTCTCCCGGTTAGTGTGTTACTCAGGTGGTGTGTCAGTCAGTGCAGACTTTATAGTGCAGAACATGTGTTCGGAGAGTGCACTAATTAACACTACACGCGTCGGTGCCTTCAATTAGTCAGCAGCTGGTCAGGGGGTAGTATCATCACTTATCTTGCTAAGTGCACTTAGGGTATTCGACTGAGATCCATGGCCGTAGAAAGGGATTGCGTCTGCAGGGCAACACATTTGGGCTATTTCAAATTTTCATCCAGAAATACTGGAACCGCCCTTATATATAATTCGCTACCCTTACCCATTACATTTTGCGTTGTAATCAAAATAATACGTTTGGGGGTGGGGCAATCGCATACTACGCCTACTAGTTTGGTACATTAGTTTCAACCCTACCCCCTCCCATGCATGTATGTCCTCAGTTTGAAGTCTTTGGTCTGCCAGTACAAGAATGGCACATAAATCATTAATTCTCTCAGAACTGCACTCTATGCCTTCCCACTAACGCATTCTATACCCCTATACCTCCTCCAGTGCGTAGGTCCTTTAACCCCACCTGTAAGAGCTGTTGCAGTATTAATGGCTAAGTCCCCACACCTGACCCCACAACTCAAACGTTCCTCCTGCACCTAACAGGAGGTGTACTCCTCCAGGTGGCCACACATTCCTGGGGGTTCCAAGAGGAGGCTCTGTCTGACTATGTCTATCTCACTTGAGGCCAGACGATTTGAAAGGTGCGTTTAATAATGCAGCATGGCCGATGAATCAGATTAAACTAGAGAGAGTTATGTGGAAAGCCATTTATTCCAAATGTATTTAATTAGAAAGCCTGGTAGAGTTGGGAAAGGAAAATCATTAGATATACACCCATGGATGCCCAGGCATGGCTTCAGCTCTTTACCCCACTGATAATGTTACAGGGGTTGGGTTTTGAAACAGTGCATGCCCTTCTCGCTGTGGAGCACCTGACATACTCGCGGGAGGTACACTCTTTGTCTACAATAAGCCATCCATTGAGCCCAGTTGGGAATTGAATAATTAGCGCTGCATGCGAGGTGAACGCCCTCCAACTAGACCACTGCTGCAGCAATATTCCCCCACCCACGTAGTCTGTTTTAACTTTATTATTATACATGTCTGTGAGGAGAAAGCTTTCACCTGTTCACGGGGGGGGGGGTATTGGTAGAAGCGGAGTGAAGTGAGGGACAGGTTGTTCCCCTCTCTGCACCTGCCAGTCATGACTGCGGCTGCAGTATCGGAGTTTAGCCTTGTTTAACCCTTTAAGGACGGCATGCCCTTTGTTGTCATGATGCTTGAATGCAGCCCTGGCGAGTAACTCACCAGTGCTGCATTCAAGCATCATGCCGGCTCTATGAGGTTGAGACACTCCTGATGGGTCGTCATGATATGGCACCGGCGAGTTACTCGCCAGAGCTGCAATGATGCATCATGACGACAAATGCCATCTTTTATCGACATGCGTCCTTAAAGGGTTAAGCACTGAGTCTTCTAATAAGCGCCGGTCTCGAAAGGGAGCTGGCCATAGAGTGGTATTATAAGTTCAGATAAGCGCAGGACTTTTAAAAGAGCACAAGGTGTGTGTGTGTGTGTGTGCTGGGGGGGGGGGGGGTCGGTTACAATTGTATCAAGACATTTACCTGAGTCAATGTGGTAGCTAATAGCTATTCTCGTAGTGCCAATGTAGAAGAAGGTAACAGAAAGGTCTAATTATATCTAAATAAATAAACAATTTCTTTTAAAGTAAGTAAGGACATAATTATATGATTATGTAGAGATTACGTATAACGCAAAAGATACGTACATCCCATAGTATTGTTACTTACAACTTGTGTGTAACATACAGGTATCCATCAAAAAAGAACTGCCGAGATACAGCACTATCTTCTAGCAGACCCCTCTGGTGCTGTTTAGTGGCATGGGTTCCTGCCTCACATCCCCCATGGGATGTCAGGTTATCTGGATGAGAGAGCAGAGCACTACAGGGCCTGGGGGCTGGAGACGGAGAGCAACAGACAGCTCGATATGTGGAGCTCTAAAGGGACACATTCTTATCCAGGCCCAGAGTGTTCTGAATAGGCTTTTGGGGACGTTCACAAATGACGTTACCGGCTAGGTTGAGGGCTAGGAAAGGTGACGTGGACCATACACTAATACGTCTCTTCAGGTACATCTGCATTACATAGTGACAGGGAGGTTGGTAGAAGCGTATTGATAAGGTCCCAAATATGGGTGGCGTCACCTTTTCTCCTTATATGTACGATCTAAATACCATCAAGCTAATTACTGCGATTTAATTATGTTCTGTGCAAATTTTGCATTTTGCATTAATCCGCTAAGGGCAGCATACGACTTTTGTACACTTTTACAGTTTTACACTTGCAGAGAAAAGAAACTCCCATAGCCTCCAGAATGACTGCCTCATGTGCTACATCGGTGTATCTTGACGACAAATGAACTTGATGCCTTGAACCACCATGCCATCGTATAACTATAAGGGTTAACTGTTGCAGGAATGACCGCTCTGGGGCAAGAAGGCTGTGTATCCCTGGGAGACAGACAGCTGCCCTGTCGGAGCCGAATGGCCATGCTCCTGGTGACTCAAGATATGTATCCTACGTAATGGAGTGTTAGTTCAGGAGGGGGGGGGGGGGTACATTGGGTAGATCGACCTAGTGTAAACCATGTACCCTGAGATGACCGCCTTAATCATTTAGTTATGCATACATGTATGGTAGTGTCTCTATGTGTCCTTTGCTGAAAAGAGTAACACATGAAGTATAATGTGATACATACAAAGGGTGCTTATCATGCATGAATTTCTATAACATCGGGGTGGATATCTCTGGGTACGTGGTTGACTCTAGGTCGATTTACCCTATATGGCAATATTTCATGTAGTGTGAATAGGGGTTGGTGTGTCGTACACTACTGCCCATCTGTGTGCACGAGTTGGGCATTACGTGACATCGATGGTCAAATTCTGGACAACCCCTCCCACAGATCCATCCCACTTTCTTATGCAAGTATTCCATATAGAAACACTACATACGGTATAGCACATCAACGTACTGAGCAATTGAGTGTGACACAAGTCCCAACGGACGTGAAACTGAAAATACTTATACAATATCGCTGTGTTTTATTAGCTTATTGCATAAGTATATATGGGGCATTTGCTAAGGTGGTAGTAATCAGCTTTTGCCTAGCTGAGATCCAGACTGCTAAGTTGGTAGCAGTCAGTGTTGATACATATTTCCTCGAGTTCTCTGGTAGTACAGACGACTGAAGGGTAGTTTATGGTGGTAACAGATAGCATACATTTGTTTCTGAAATCAAAATGAGAAATTGCCAGCTGCATCTATATGGAAATCTCCTAAAGAAACTAGATCTCCAAGATGTAGTACATATGATAAAACATGCCACTCAAGTACTTCTATAAAGATAACTTGGCAACGAAATGAGCAATAAAATATAGAGAGAGAATGATAAATCCAGTACCCCTATGCGAACGACAGCTATACCTCTCATCAGTGGGTATTAAATCCCCGTTAATGGTTGTTGATATATCTGATGAAACCAAGAAAAATAAAACATAATCCCAGGGGGAAAAACAGGACCCACCGCGCGCTGGTTTCTGTGAGAGATATCACAGGTTGGAAAAAGGTTAAGAAGAAAAATAGATATGACCAAATGAAAGCTGCAGAGGGGATGATAAATGTGAAGAGTTGCACCCCTGACCTGGCATTGGGAGGGAGTAAGGTAGTAGTCTATAGGCCGAGACAGTGAGACATGGGAGTCGGTTCTCAGGGATATTCAACAGTGTCCAAAGGATGGGCTAGAGAGAGACAGAGACAGACAGAGAAGAGAGACAGACAGAGAGACAGACAGAAAGCAGACCGGGCGGACGGAGAGAGAGAGAGAGAGAGAGAGAGAGAGGGGGGGGAGAGAGAGAGAGAGAGAGAGAGAGAGAGAGAGAGAGAGAGGGAGAGAGAGAGAGAGAGAGAGAGAGAGAGAGAGAGAGAGAGAGAGAGAGAGGGGTTAGACGTATGGAGAAAGAGAGAGAGAGAGAGAGAGAGAGAGAGAGAGAGAGAGAGAGAGAGAGAGAGAGAGAGAGAGGAGAAGGGAGCGGAGGAAGCAAGCAAGTGAGTTAGCGAGTGATTGATGGAGGGATGAAGAGAAGGTGAGACCGACCAATACGAGAATCATCAAGTCAGAAAGACAGGATACAAAAGAATAGTTGGTGGCGTAAGAAGAGGGATGGGATGAGGAAAGGTTCATAACCACATATCCCCGGGGGCAGCCACTCTCTCCCTGTGACCAATTTTACGAGACGCCCCCTGCCCCCTGGCGGCCATAAATCGACGTCCACACTAGCGGACATGCGCAGAACTATGTATCACCAGTCACGTGACTGCAGCGTCCCTCATCCACCAATCAACACTCAGTATTCACCGCCGGTTTCCCACACCTCCAACAGATGGCGCGGGCTGCGTCTGTGTCGTTATTGGGAGCGGTATGGGTGTCGTAAAGAATGCCAAATGTCGTAAACGCCATAGCGTCCTATTGGCGGACCATCAATAGGTCGGCAGTGCAGGGCCAGCCAAGCTAGCAGATGAGCAGGGGGCAAGTAGGGGGACTGGCTTCCAAGGGCGCACCATAGTGTCATAAATAAGTTAACAATCATGGGAATACTACCTTTTGTATCTATGTAGGCCTAACATTAAAATTGTGGTAAAGGGTGTCCCAGAGAGTAAAAAGACGCTTTCTGACGTTTTCAAACGTCATTTGATAGCTAGCGCTAGAATAGAATTACTAGCGCTAGAATACAAATAACTATTCAACGCTCAAATGAACGTTTTCTCTGACATTTTCAAACGTTTAGTATAAACGTTTTCCTGAGGCTTATTCGGACGTTTTTATGTTAATCTGAACGTTCTTTCTAGCATTTATTTATGGTCTGGGTTCATCACAATTTTAATGCCTTTAAATTAGTGCCAAGGCTTTATTCCTCACGAATCCTTGAAAACCATTATTATCATTAGCTAATCTATTAAATCAATTTATATTAAGAAATCATGAGCTACGCTACTCTGGATTGTTACGAAACAACATGATGATACAAGTCCAACTTTCAGTTATACAGGCACATGACGCCCTCCATAGGCTAGCTATGATAAAAACTCATGAAACCTAGCTGAGCAACTTGGCAGGACTACAGATGGGGGTAATTTTTATATTTTGTTAAGCATGCTCTAATTTTGAACTGTTAAATCAAATGTTAATTTTGAACGTTTGTTTCGATAGCCCTATCAATCTTGCCAAGAACTTTCAGTGTTATTCTAATTAGAGTAAGCCTGGTTGAGGTTAACCCTAATCTTAAGAACCAGTACTGGAATTACAATGATATTATGCACACGGATGCAATGAAGTCTTGGGCATGAGATGACCAGTTGCTGCCTGCTCTGATTAAAGCTTGACTGTCATCGTTGAAGTTAGGCCAAAAGCACTTTTGGATATAGTTCAGTTTTCATTCACAAGAGGGCTCTTAAAGATGGTATATCAGCTAATAGACTTCCCAAATATTTTCTTCAAAATGGATATAATATTAATGTCAAGGGTTTTGTTATTATTTTAGCTGATATGCAGTGCTCAATGTTAAATATATCTGTGTATAAAAGCATGATTTGAGATAGAAAATAATGTTGCTTATTCGCCTCACTGACTCAGTCACTCCCCCAGGTGAGTACAGGGGAAACTATAGCCTGGTAGAGAAAGCACTGAGCCATGCAGTACCACAACATAGCCAGTTTTAGTGTCGACCTACAGTAAAAGATATTGCACTGCATGTGCTCATCTCATAGACTAAGACACTGCCAATCATTTTAAAATTTAGGGAAGATGTATGGGATAGGATATACAATAGTAATATGATAAAACTAAAAAATCTCTAAATATTTAGCTGATACACCGTCTTTAAGGACTGGGGGCTCAGCTCTTACAGGCACAAGATAGGGTGAATATGTTGTAGCTGGACATTGCTCATGGTCCCTTGTCCAAACACTGGTGCCCTCTGGTGGAACTGTTATTTTAGTCCTTGTATGGAAAATGCTGAACTTATTCCCTGACAGCCCAGCTTTAAAGTATGCTGGTGTTAGGACTCAACCCGTACGCAGCATTCCCTGTCTCAGCACAGTACCGCCACCTGGTGTATTCACCAGAGACTACTTCTGCTATACCATCACAGTGGGGCCCCCTGGTGTCATAGTGAAGCATTTCAACTCAAGACCATCTATCTACTTCATTTCTCGATTTTCCCCCCGTTCTTCCCCATCTTCTGTCTCTTAACCTCTGTCTTCCTCGTCCTCCCTGTCTATGTCTCTCTGGCTCTGTTCCCCTCCCACCGCTTCTGCACTTCTCACTGATCTTCTCCGATTTGCATAGCGCAGTCACGTGTTTTGTTGAGTCTCAGAATCAACATAAATGCTATTGCCCTGATTAAGTAGCATTTTCGTTAAATTATTATAAATGAAACGCCTACTTCGTTGACAGCTTTACATCATGTAAACCACCTTAATTTACACAGATAGCTGTCACAATCGTAAACGTAAACACCACTGGTGTATGATGACTGCTGTGTATCATGCTTGCTCCGTTCATTTAAGGTAGCTGTCTAGGATGAAAAACGGACCCACTGCGCATCTCATTGCACATGACAGAGGGCAGGGCAGCATATGTTCCTTTAGCCGGATAACATGACGTGCATAGCCTTATGCACTTATACAGGCATTTCTCTATCAATACAGTAGGGGGCAGTAGTGGGCCAGTAAATCAATATGCACTCTCCCAGCATAGGGCTCTTTCACTAGAACACTTTAAGTATAGGCCTCATGGCAAAATGATGAAAAAAACTGAAATAATGCAGGGGACCCTATGTTGAAATAACTTTGATTAATTTGGAAATGATGGTATGGATGTTTTGTGGGAGTTTAAGCAGCATTCAAAAACTTTTACTACTATTCCTCATTGATTAAACCTATTTTCCCTCTTTGATCCTAGGGAAATACTTTTAATTTTCAAAATTCTATATTTAAAAAAGTAGCCTGGGACCACCCATATTTCTTTTTGCCATTGGGTTGAGAATTATGCAGAGAACCTGGATAAACGTTTTGGTGGAAATTCAAAAACTTTTGATCCATTCTAGACAGCCACCTTAATCGTGTCTAGATAAACAGATGTATAGGGGAGGGCGAGATGTGTCTTCACAAAATGGAGATTTTCAAATGTACTTATTTCAAATCTTATGATAGAAGCCTTGACCGTATTCCAGCAAATCATACTGAACTTTATCTGATAAGGGGGCATCCATAAATTACATACGCAGAATTTTGGCAGAAATTGACCTCCCCCCTCCTTCCTTGTTTCACCCTGTACGCATTGGGGCTACCCCCACCCCCATATGTACATACTGAAATCACTTGGACCCCCCCCCCCCTCCTTTCCTAACAAAAAAAGACGCACCTTTCAATCTATACCTACCAGATGAATCATTTATTTGCAATGAGGGGTCAACTTTTTGCCCCCCCCCCCAATAAAAAGAGGAAAATTGTAGAAATATGATGGGTATAGAGGTACGTTCCTCTGAATGTTTTGAGATTTTGGCTCGAGTTTAGGCCTAAAAAATGCTATTTATTCTAGTAAAATTGAACAAAAAGTACCCCTTTTGCGTACACAATGCATATGCCAAAATGGCTCCAGACCCCCCTCCCCCCTGTACAAAACTGTACGCATTTGGCCCGACCACCCCTCCCCAGCGTATGTAATTTATGGATGCCCCCTACGTAAAATGCTTTTGTCTTTACATGTTGAATGAGCTTTTGGAATAGTATTGTGCTTTATCAGCTATCCACGTTTAAAAAATGAGAGTCGGAACACAATGTTTAAGGTAATGATGAGTCAGTGGCGGATCCAGGAATTTTTTAAGGGGGGGGGCCAAGATCTAGGCAAGTGTGGTGAATGCTACAGACCACCGCAAGCGAAGTGCAGCGGCCAAACTAGGGGGTTTGGGGGCATGCCCCCCCCCCCCCCAAGAAAATTTGCAATTTCTTGCCTTGAAATGGTGCATTCTGGTGTATTTTGGCACATCATTTATCATGGCTGAGATTTGTATTTATTCTGTTTGATTGGGGCTGGAAAATTGTTTTCTTTGGAAAATTTTGAAGTCTAAACTTGAAATGGTGCAATCTGGTACATTTTGGCTCTTAACATATGACTCAGATCTGTATTATTCTCCATCATTGCAGCTGGGACATACTTTTTGGAGTGGAAAATTTTGAAAGGCTAGTTCTGAAAGTCTAAAATAGAAATGGTGAAATCTGGTGCATTTTGGCACATATATCATGGCTGAGAGATATGTATTTATCCTTTATCATTGTGGCTGGGACATTATTTTTAAACTGGAAGAGATTGGAAAATGTCGAAGTGGCAGGACTTGGTCACCAGGTTTTGGGTCAGAAAGGGCCAGGTTTAGGGCCAGATCCCAGGGTTAGGAAGGATTAGGTTTACAGCCCAGTTTGAGGGTTAGGAAGGGCCAGGTTAGGTGGTCAAAAGGGCCAGGCTCAGTGGTCAGAAATGGCCGAGCTCGGGCATCAGAAAGGATCAGGTTTGACGGTCAGAAAGGGCAAGGTTTAGGGCCTAATCCCAGGGCCTAGTCTCAGAAAGGGCCAGGTTTAGGGCCAGGAATCAGGGTAGAAAGGGCCAGGTTTGGACATCAGAATTGGCCAGGTTTAGGGCCAAGTTTGAAGGTCAGAAAGGGCCAGGCTAAGGGGTCAGAAAGGGCTAAAGCTTGGGCATCAGATAGGGGCCAATTTCAGGGATCAGAAGGCCGATATCTTGGCGTTAAAAAGGGTCATATTTGGCTTCCAGAAAGACCAGATTTCCCTTTCCTCCCTCTCTTTCTTCCTTCTCTCCCTTCTCCTCTTTTTCCCTTTTTATTTTTTTTATTTTTTTATTTCCCAAGGGGGGGGGGCCAGGGCCCGTGTGCCCCCCCCTAAATCCGCCTCATTGAGGCGCATAGATGGGTACCAGACAACATTTACAATGACGTACATGGCTAAATTAGACATTATCAAAAGAGAAACAATCCAGATAGAGACAATAATACATATGGCTTTTATACGATGGAGGTCTACGGCAAGGTCAAACAATTGTCCAAACAGACTAAATTATAATCTCATATCAAATAATGCGAGCTAAAACACACTAATGTTTTCACATATTCTGGAGTATAAGATGAATTCAAATAGGTTCCAATATGATTTATATACAGGCTGATAAATAGTCATATCCTTTTGTGTACAAGGAATCAATACGACAGTAACGGAAGCAAGTCGGGCTCAACACAGGAGTGCAGAGAGCCATCCATTCAGTATAATTATCAACAATTGGTAACAGCAAACTCACCCAATTAAATGGGCTGAAGCCAGCTATACTGTTATCAAAACTCAACACAGCATTATCTATCAGCCGTTCTCTACAACTGTAAACAGCAAAAATAAAAAAGTGAGAGAACCATTCAAATTAATATTCACACATATGTTTTTGAGAGCTGTACACCTAACATATGCAGTACCAATAAAAAATACCCAGAGATCAATGAGCTCGTCGTCAGGCATGTGTACAAAAATATATAACTTCGATACAGGGCCTACATTTCCCCTTCTTGCACCTATAATAATACTATGTGGAATGCGAACATACGTAATTGATTATATTCCCCTTCTTGGACCTTTAATAATGTTATGTAGAATGCGAACAAACTATATCGATATTAATTACCTTCAGAACCATTGTTGCATGGACCCCCACCTCTCTTTGTCTGATATCGTACACCAACACACAACACAGCGTACATGTACTCATGACCAACGGACGACCACTGTCAAATATAGAGGCAATATACTTATTTGTAAACAATTCGCAATATACTTATTTGAAAACAATTGACGTAAACAATTCGAAGCAGTGGATCTAAGTGCAAAGGGTTTTAGCTCAGAATCGGTGTAACACATTCCTAACGAGCTTACTCTAATTTCTGGAACAGCTACACTGCAAAAAAGGTGCTTAGGTTTTAAACATGTTTAGGTCTAAACATGTTTAAAGTCTAAACAATTTACTAGGTTTGTGTTTTTGACTCCTTCTGTTTAGGAATTAAACACTTTTATTCTAAACACCTAAACATTCATGTTCAATAAGTTTAGATGTTTAGTGTCTAAACAGTATGGAGAATTGGTGTTTACAATGTAAACATTTAGTGTTTAAATCATAGTATATTAAACACATACCAGATGGCAGCTCTGTGGCTGACTGTAGATTCTACAACCACAGCCAACATTATTGCTGTTCTAAAAGTGCTGAAGTCTGAGTAAATTAATTCAAATTTCATGGGATACAAAAGGATAATTATACACATTGTAAGATTCAAGGGTGGAATGCTACTCCACGATCATCACAATTCAATAAAGCTACATCTGCTACATAGACAACTCTTTTAAGAACTCTAAGAATGCATAAAGCATTATTTTCCCTCAAGGTCTGTTGTATTGATTCAAGGTTGTGTCTATGTTAAAGTAGAGACCTATGTGAAATACTGATGCATGTACATTGGCTCATCAGGGGGGAACTGCTAGAAGTCTCTTTGAGACACTCTATATATATGGAAATAATATAGATTAGGATTTTATTCAAATATCAGTATCTAAACAAAATAATAATCTACATGTATCTAGACACACCACTTTCACCCTTAGACACTTGACATATAAACACAATAATATGCTTAACTCTTGAATTCTAAACACTTCATTCTTCTAAACACATTGATTTAAACTGATAAATGTCTAAGCACAGAGCTAAACATATCATTAATCTAAACATGTCTAGGAACATTTTGTGTGGACAAATATGGGGCAGTATTGTGTTGAGGATTGTGTTTAGGATCTAAACACCTTTTTCGCAGTGTTGGAGACGATCAGACTAGTAATTAAACCAATATCAAAAGCCCCAGAAAATCTTCGCTCCATAATTCAAGATGGCATTATGAATGGACATTCTCTCCAGATAAGCTTCATTGTTCTTCATTTTTGCAAGTTTTTGTGGTATAAATGTCAGGCCAACATAAAAACAGCTACAATAGGAGATCTCATTTTATCTCACATTCTCTGCTGAATGACCCCGCCTTGTAACCGCGTTCTTTAGAAACCATAATGTAACACAAATGTTAATAGATCTATTGACATTTCTCATGTAACACAAAAACGTTCTACTAATGGAAACTCGATTAAGATAATCGAAGGATGAATGTAACTGTTTTATAATGAAAAATGCCAAATAAAGTTGAATTGTTACAAAAAGAAATTCTTATAAAAAGAGTTTCGTTAGGTGGGAACTGGAAGTAAAAGGAGACGTTTGATGAATTTTCACTTCGATATCCACTTTTTGTAAATAATTATTATTGTGAGAAGATCGATAAAGATCAAAATGTCGGTCAAGATGTCGGTCAAGATGTCGGTAAAGATGTCAACCTGGTGGCCAAGATGTCCACATGATGGCGACCAAGATTTTTGAGTTTATAAATGTATTTATTGCACAAAGTGATTTTCAAATACACTTACAATCAAAGGAGATGTCATATCTCAATGCTGGTCTATTATTATTTCTGTTGACATACCTGCAAACATATAGTATATAGTACAGTGTGTGTTTATAGAGAGGAGTAGATATAGTAATAACATATCGAACACATTCATTGTCGGTCGGTCTCCGTTCCGTGGGCCAGTCGACCCTTTTCTAGCTGCCGCTTGTTAAATTGCTTAACAAGGGTTAATTCAGCATTTTCCCTGAAGGCACCTATGGATTGCAATTTTCGACAAGAGGTATTTAAATGGTTCCAGAGCTCTATACCCCTGTACAGTGGGCTCTTCCTGAAACCAAACAGGTTCGACGTAGGGTATTTTAATAGACCTGTGTCGGTTGAGCGCATCACTCGCCCCCCCGGCACAGGCCCCTTAAACTCCAGTCCCAGGGCCACATTGTCATGGTTGTCATCGTGTAGATACTTGTGCAGCATTAACAGTAGCTGCAGGTCGTATCTCACTGACAGGTAGTTCAAGTTTGCTTCTCGATGTAGATCTACAACATGATGTCGCATACGGGCCTTTAGGCACAGACGAAGGCATTTGTTTTGGAGGAGTTGGAGACGATTATGGACATTGTCTGTTACTCCATTAAATAAATATCCGCAATAGTCCAATACGGGCAATATAGTCTGCTTGTAGACAAGGGTGGCAGTGCCGGTGGTCATTCTGTCCCTCATTTTACGTAACATGACGTTTCTGAGGTTACCATTTTTAACCTTTTTGCTAACTGAACTCTCCAGATTAAGGTTATTATCGAGAGTTATGCCCAGGTACTCGTACCGATCGCAAGTTTCTAGTATGTCTCGACCCATCCTTATATTCAGGATAAGTGGAACGTTCGGTTTATTATGCGTGAAAGCGATTACCTTTGTTTTTTTCAACATTAATACATAGGCCACTTCTGGTGAACCAGTTATAGACAATATTACAATCGGTTTGCAAAAGCGCACATGTTGCGTCTAGGTCATTTTCAGATGCATAAAATACAACGTCGTCCGCATACATAATCACACGACAATTTTTTATGTAATTTGGCAAGCTGTTGATGAAACAAATAAACAGGAGCGGCCCAAGTATAGATCCTTGGGGGACGCCATAGCTAATCTTAGAGGTTGTAGATAACTTATTATTACATAACACCCTTTGGGACCTGTTGGACAGATAAGCACATAACCAATCACAGTAAATACTCGGTAAATCAAGGTCCCTCATGCGGCTCAGCAGCTCTGCATGGTGGATGCAATCAAAAGCTTTCCGCACATCCAGGAAACACGCCAGCAGGGGGCGCCTCATGTCACGGGCCCTGTAGATGTCATTGACCAGTCTGAACACTGCATCATGGGTACCCCTGGATGTGCGGAAGCCATACTGACAACCAGACAACAAACCATTGTTTTCTAATCTACCATAAATCTCCTGGTAAACCACTCGTTCCATTACCTTACTGGGCATGGGGAGCAAGGATATGGGACGCCAGTTCCCAATGGACCGGAGATCGCCTGATTTTGGCAGAGGCACAACAGTGGCCGCGGCCCAAGAGACAGGAAATGATACTTTATGTAGACATGTATTTATGATTGCGGTTAATTGCGGAGCCAGGATTAAAAGGGCATCCTTCAATACGGTTGAGCTGATATTTTCAATCCCACTGGATTTGTGCACATCAATGGTTTTTAATATGTCTATCACAGTAGGGTAACTCACCCGAGTAGAGTCAGTTGGCGTATATGATTTGTTTACAGGATTACAGTCAGTATGAACAGTAGGTTTGTCACCAAGACTTGTGAATAACTTTTCACCAATGCCAGTAAAAAATTCATTTATGTAGTCTGGCACTTTATCACCCTTGATCTCCTCTCCCGTTTCATGATGATTCAGGATAATTTCAGGACGATCTTTTCCCGACCTACCTAATAGTTCATTAAGTTCACGCCAGAATTTGTACGGATTCGATTTATGCTCTTCTAACTTTTGTATGAAATAAGACTCTTCTGCATTCCGTGTTAGGGCATTTATATCCCTACGGGCTTGCTTGGCAAGTTCCAACAGATAGTCATTAGTTTTGCCGTCGACACAATATTCATGCATGTATTGGTTACGTTCGTAAATGACTTCGTAGATATGGCGAGACATCCAAGGCTTATTCATATCCTTGATTTCCATTTCGCGGACTGCACAGTGAATGTCTAGATATGATACAATGTGATGCAATAGTATATCCCATTTAGTGTCCACGTCATTGGTATTGTCAAACTCGGACCAGTTAATACATAACAAGTAATCTGCAAAATCATTATAGTTGTAGGCTCTATATGAGCGACCTACGATGGTTTTCCTAGTTATAACCTCGGGGGGCTTTTTTCTTACAATATATACAGGGAGGTGATCACTCACCAGTAGCGGCAGGGTGCCATGAAATTTCACAATATTACAATCAGTGCTGATTAAATCAATACAAGTACCACCCGGCTTGTTGGGATGCGGGCGGGTTATTTTGTCAGTTATAATGTCGTTGAGACCGAGGGTGTTCATGGCTTTTAGATAATATTTGGTTTTACTGTCGTCTGGACTTAGAAGGTCTACATTGATGTCACCCACCAACCATCTCTCCCTGCCCGCGAGACACTCAGATTGACAAATCCTTACTATTGTATCTATACAGTTGACATAACTCCCATTTGGGGGGCGGTATACATGTATAAACGAGGTAAGCCGGTGCTTTTCTTGTGTAAAATTAATAACCATGACCTCAACATCAGCGTTGGAGATCTGGAGAGTACTGTCTGGCGCACAATAAGGCGCCATTTTATCACACACATAAAACAATAGTCCGCCTCCAACTTTGTCCAAGACACGGTCATACCTGAAAAACTTATATCCAGGAACATGCAATTTGTGATTAGAGTAGCCTTCTAATAACCAACTTTCACTAACACATAATATATCAAACAGTCGTACAAGATCATAAAGTTCACCAAATTTCATGTGCAGGCTTCTAATATTGTAATGACCTATGCGTAGACCCCGGAGATTGGAAAAGGTTCCCAGGTCTGTGGTCATGTATGTTTTAGAGTTTGGGTTTTGAGCGCCTTGTAGGAAGGCGTTTTGACAAAGAGCGTCGATTTGTGCGAGTGGGGGTTCTGCGATTAAAGACGGTTCCATTTTCAGAGACGGTTGCTGCATTCCCACTAATATTACATGGAGATATACCAGGGTACTAAAGATACCGGTATCATAAAATACCGGTATCCGATTAATATTAGATATATAACTAACTAACTAAATAAATAAATACTAGGGTACTAGAACCGTATCGGTCCATTTTGTGCTAAGTAGGTGTCGGGGATGGGAGGGTGGGAAAAGATGGGGGGGGGGTGTGTATACAGGGGGTGGGTGGGGTGGTCTGAGAGTATAACATATTGATAAATAGAATTTGGGTATTGGGCATAAGACGGATACAGAGAGCATTCCGGTCAGCGTACCGGTATGCTAATGTTAATGGTAGTTACCGGTAAGTAGCCCAACATTTGGGACATTGTGGCACAAGAATAATTATAGTAATGATGATGATAACAGTCATAGTAAATTGCCAAAATACAGGTACTCAGCGGCACCACAACATAGACAGGATAGTATTTGGATAAATTGAGACAGCATCTCATTAGGTGCTGACGCAATGTTATGAGCAAATTACAGACTACAACGGTAATTATGTCAAGTTTGTGTAGAATGACTAACAGTTGTTTACACTATGTCAATCATCAATAAATGGCATTGTATATGTATATGTACATATGCACTCGATAATAGCGCTCACAGGTTCAAGAATAATAATAATAACAGCAATAAACCATCTCAGTGACCATAAAGATAGTAGTAATGATGACAATCATATCAAAATGAGTTGCGAAAGTACACTTACACAGCGGCACCACAACTTAGATAGGATAGTATTTGAATAATAAATATAATAATTTGAAGCAGCATCTCGTTAGGTGCTGACTTAATATTATAGGCAAAATCTAAACAAATTGCGGGCTACAACGGTAGTTGTGTTATTTTTGTGTAGAATGAATGACTAACAGGTGTTTACAATTATCAATAAGTAGCAGTGTACATGTACATTTTCACTCGCGTGGTGGATTTCAGGTCAGTACATTAGTACTGGTGATGTACCGAGGGATCCAGTTAATTACCATAGCCGGGATTAATTCTGTTAGATAAACTGGCAGGGTACCAGCCAGCTTTTTTAAGTTCGGCGGGATCTTAAGTGTTGCCTCTCCAGTGAGGGCGGTGGTACCGAGGTGTTGTAACTGGGCCTTGGTTGAGCGCTTGGGTGCGGGGCCACAAACCCGTATTCGATGGACAGCTTGTATCTTATGTCCATTAATAGTTGGCCCATGATGTTTTGCCCTTTAGCTGATAGGGCAGTATGCAGATCGGGATCGGTATAGGCAATACCGATTCCCCAGTAGTCTTGGCGACTCGCTTCTAGTAACGGGTGATTGGCTGTTTGGAATAGCATGAATCGTAGATCAGCATGTTGTACAAACTTGGCCACAGCGTACCGACGGATATGTGGGATGGCATGGTTGTACCAGTCGCTGCCGTTGGTGTCTACCTTCATGCCTCTTGATTTATTGATGGTTGCCCGGGGTTCGCGTTTTATGTCGCGCGCTGCTTGCTCGTCCTTCACATATACAGCTTTAGTGAACTGGTAGGCCTGTTCGACAGAGTCAAAGACTTGGGTTTCCCCAAATACCTCCACAGTGATTGGTGCATGGTAGAAATTACTGAGGAAAGCAGTTTCACCGCTGAAGGCGAGACCCAGGGGAACCATGCTGATTCTCACCTCCTGTTGTTTTAGGGTATTGACGAATGACGTGGGGGGGACAGCGTGGTTCTGTGGGTGTTTAGTTTTAGAACTAGAACTCCCTGCATTGTTGGTGGGCTGGTTTCCCGACTTGGGTGTGGAGCTGTCAATGGGTTTAGTGTTCAGATTGAGGGGCGATGTCACCACAATGATCGAGGGATCCGGCCGGGGTGCAGAGTTGGCTGACTGATTCCGGGCCTGATCTGCGGCAGGAGCTGCTCCTCGGGCTGCTGCTCATCGGCCTGGGTCGGCCGAGGGGATGGTGGGTGGCGGGCCCTGTACAGCCATGGAAGGATGGGCATTGGTGTACAGCGGCGGGGGGGGGGGGACACATGTGGGTCTACTACCATCGAGATCCATCCTGGGGCAGTTGGTGTCAGCCCAAGGTGTGGGCCAGTAGTGGGAGTTGCAGAGGCGGTTGATTTTACCCTTGTAGGGTCGGTGGTTTTCTTGCCGAAGAGAGATTGCGGCTTAGTAGCTTGGGCTGAGCTGAGGGCTTGCTGGTGTTGCCAACTGGGCAGCACGGGTGTATGATGACGGTGCATGCTAGGTTGGGATGGGTGCTGCATATTCTGGAGGTGCTGGGTGGTTGAGGGCGGGGCCTTCACATTGGTAGTGTTTGTTGGAGATGGCAAAGGTGCCGGTTTAGAGGCAGCATGCGATGGATAGGCCCGACGGGCCTGTTGTGGGTGGCTCAGGGTTGGGCCGTATTGCTGGATGCCATGGCACGGGGTGGCTTGTTGTTGGCCTGATGTCGGTGGGTTCGGGACTTGTTCAGCGCGCTGTGGGGCTGGAGGTCTGCGTGTAGGTCTGCGTGGAGGTGGGGCCACTACTCGGGTAGTGTCCAGGTTGGTTGGTTTAAACACAGACGGGATGTCCCTGACACCCTTCACAGTGGGGGGGTAGGTGCAGTCATTAATAGTTATCCCCTCATCACTCAAGGTTGCACCCACATCCCAGTCCCGGATGTGGTTGTAGATTGAGCGCATCAGGTACCTACATGCCCTTGTGTCTCTGTCCTCGTCTGGGTTGAGGTATACAGCATCTCCCAGCGATTGGATGTTGTGCCTGAGGTGCAAGGCCTCCTGCTGGAGGGCCTCCTCTTTGAAGGCGATTAAGATTGGGCGCACTGCTCTTCCTGGTCTGCCAATGCGTGTGATAAATGCCAGTTCTGACCTATCAGCCACTAGGCCTAGGGCATGCATTATCCTGTCAAACGAGGCAAAGATATCACTATCTTCACCCTCCGTGTCCAGGCCTACCACAACAACATTGTATGTGTGTTGTTTTTTGTTGCTGTTCTTGTTGTCGCGTGGTGCAGGTGGGCGGGTCATCACAGACGTGGGGGGCGTGGATGTAGGTGGAGCATTAAGCGCCCTGGCATAACCAGTGTGCACTGTACTCGTGGGGAGAACAACGGCGGTATTGTTGGTGGTTGTTGGTGGCGCTGTTGTTAATTTAATGTTGCTGCTGGATGCCGGGGTTACAGGTACAACATTAAGTTTGGGGGGGTGCGGGTGAGGCGCCACCTGTTGGCTAGTACCTTTAGTGGACTCTAGCTGGCGTAGATGGGCTTCAAACCGGGCTTCAAGTTGGTTGTGCCTCATGTCCATGTCCTGCCTGACATTGGCAATGTCGGCGGACAGCTCGGTTTTCACTGTTGCGATATTTGAGTTACAGGCAGATTTAAACTGTCTGATGTTGGTATTCATTTCGTTGGACTTGGTCTTCTGTGTTGTCTCACAGCAGGCTATGCGACTATTTAAAGCTCCTATGTCAAGGTGCAGAGCTTCGCGTATGCCATCCATTTTGGTATCAAAGTTCCTGGTAACTAGTTTCAGTTCACGGTCTAGGTCTGATTTTTCAGCCATATTGGCTTGGATGCTCGTCATCATATGCAGTAGCTGCACATTCAGGGGGATGTCACCTGTCAGATTCCCATTTGGACAGCCCCCTGCTGTAGTGTTGATGTGTGGGAGCGACTGAACAGCTGATCGCGGTGTGTGTGACCTAGTTGGCATCTGGCCAGAATCCATCTCCAGCCCAGGTCGCTGTGGCTGGTACGGTGGCAGGGCCTGGTGGTAGAGATCGGGCCCAGGTCGCTGCGGATTGTAGGAGTGTAGCGGCTGCTGGTGGAGATTGTGAGCGTGATCGTGACCATGGTTCATGGTGCGTGACCGCTGCATGTCGGCATTATCAAAATGGCCCAGATCGCTGTGCGGGCTATTGGGCGGGGTCTCTTGGACAGCGGTGAGTTGGTCACAATTAATTGATGCATTCAGGGTACCAATAAATTCGGCAATTGAGTTAGACAGACCTGTCGGCTGGGCATGGACGGTGGTGCCGTTGGATCTGGCGTTGGCCATTCCGCCTGTCGGTGGGTCCTGTGTCGTGTGCGGCTGTGACAGCTGGGGACCGGCATAGACAGCGGGTTGTTGGCGGGGCGGGCTCGGTGGTAGGTCCGCCGCGGTGGCCGAGGCGTAGTCCGTCTCGGAGGGGGCCGGGGGTGCTTGTTGGCGGAGCGTGCTCGGGGGCAGGCCCGCCCAGGGGGCCGCACAGCGGCCGGTCTCTGGCGGTGTCGGGGTGGGGTCCGCCATGGCGTCCCTGACGACGGCGCTGTCCGCTAGCAGGGAGAAGCGGTTTTTCTTGTTAACTGGGGATATCTCAGTCGGGCTGTAGTTTACCAACCTGGAGATCTTTCCTTCGATCGATCGCTGCCGTTTGGGGGTGCCGGAGGGGGCTGATGATGTAGCCTGCCCTGCGTGGTTGCTGGCATGCAGTAGGTCTAGTACCGACTTGCCGGGTGGCGGTGTCGCCATGTTGCCATGTTCCTGGCGCTTTGCCTTCCGTGGTTTTTTGGCCATCACAGGGCGACCACATGATGTCCACATGACGACCAGGATGTGTACATGGTGTCAAAAATGTCAGGGGGCCGAATGTCGGGGGGGGGGGGCAAATCCCGTGACTCCCGATCTCGTATCAAACATGTTTGATTTTTATTTGCCTGACCCCCCACTGTCCATATGCGGATTCAAGCACAAATAAACCCTACTTTTTACCTGATCAATCTGTAAACAGCCGGTAGTGGGGTCCAAACTTAAAACGTTATCCTTACACCGTATGAGCCCCCTTTGTCTGGCCTCGAATCAGAAATACAAAAATTAATGAGCAAACCATTACTTTAGAAAGAACTGAATAACATCTTCACGATTTTAGGAGACAGTCATGTATGCACACCATACTTTTTAAGAGCATTTGAAATAGCACAAGGGCAAGTTATGCCGTCTTTGCGATCACATTAAATGGTTACCAATAATTTAGTGTAGTTTTTCTATGATCACCCTTGACTGGTATAATTTTTGCTCAATTTCCCATAATGAGGGGATATTATTCTTGCTGCTTTTTCCCATAATTAGGGTACTAAATTCAGGACCATCTTCACACATGGCGACTAAAGAACTAAACGTGCCTAAGATAGGTTCAGTAGGGTAAACTATGGCCAGAATGGCACGATCTGATTCGGGGTATTGTCAATATGAAATGCTACACAACAACAGATCCCTCTCCTGCCGACACTCACCCATTACATCTCACATTGAGACTGTGGTCACAGCAACATTGGGAGTAATTTGTTCAAATTGCATTTAATGAGGACTAACCCGCCAAAATAACTTCATCCACAGACGCCCTCTACACCCAGTGTCCGGAACTTAACTAGTGACGTCACCAAGCAAAGTCACTCACCGCCATTGAACACACACAAGAGGTTTTAATTTCCCACCCACGCCTTAAAACTCAACTTGAGACTTATTTAATTTGGTTGTCAATGACACCTCTCCATCACATATTCATGTTTTTATTATAACTGACTTCTATACCACAGGATTGGACAGATACATATACTCATATAACCTGTTTAACATGTTTACCCCCATACCATGTATTACTTAACATGTACGTTTATTGAAAAACTTCACAGGATAAAGTTCCAAGTTATTGAACAAAGTGTTATTACTCATTAAGAACGCATGCAATGAAAACCTCAGGGTCGTGGTTAGTCAAGGTGACCACCTTAGGTCGTCACTGTGACTACTATTCAGACCAAACTGTCATAATGACTACCTTAAGTAGTCACATTAATTAGGTAGTCAGAATGACTTCCTTAAGCTTGTCGATTTAGGTATTGTCGATTTTGAAGACCTAAAGTCATCAGTATAATGACAACTCTCAAGTCCTAGGTTGTTCCAATGACTACCCAATGCTACCCAATACTATAGCACATTAAACATGCATGGCACAGAACTGCCACTCAGTGTTAATATCTGCATAACTTTTTCTATTCCAAGTCATTCTCACCCATTGGCAATTTATTTATAATAAGTAATACTTATTAGTTCAACCAAGAGTACACAAAATATGTGAAAGGGATGCCAGAGGTTAACTAATTAGAGACTATATTCATATACCACTCTCTAAAGCACCTGCTATTATTCAGTATGACAACTTAGGTCGGCATAATGACAAGGCTCCTGCAGTGTACTACGATGTGCAAAGGCAATATTCTCATTCTCCAAAGCAGAATTAAGTTTGAAAAAAAGAAAACTTTTGTAAAAGATAACACTATACGTAAAGCCTTTCAACAGGTGCCAAAGAAATTGCACCACCACCATACAAGAAAAACATTGGGAAGTTTACAGTTCCATACACGAATTGAAGAAATATACAGTATCAGGCAGTAAAGTAGGCATGATAGTAGTGTCCAAGCGACCAGGTGCATGTTTTATATTATCCTCAAGTGAACATCAATCTTTACACTGTAAAAACAATGTTTGGGATAGAAATGCGCATGTTTAGAGGCTAAACACTTTTCTAAACACTATTTAAACACTGTATCTAAACGCTATTTAAAAATCGACGGACACAGGGAAATTAGGGATAAAAATCGACCCACAAGAATTTTTCTATAAGTTCTTACATACCTAAAAATCGACACGGTGACACTGCCCATCGACACGGTGACACGGCCAATACTGTGGGAACCCATGTAGAGGCACAAGTATACATCAACACATCAGCCCAGTTGGACTAGAGGGGACAGGATCAGAATGCATGAGACAGGGGGAGGGGCCAACAACTGGTGCTCCTCCACAATCATGATTATTAATATTATGTATTGGTACTCATTATGCAATTTTCAAATGTGAATGGGATGGGCCCCTCATACTGAGAATGTCACCTTCTGCTTCTCTGGCTACTGCTTCTCTCTCTCTCTCTCTCTCTCTCTCTCTCTCTCTCTCTCTCTCTCTCTCTCTCTCTCTCTCTCTCTCTCTCTCTCTCTCTCTTTCTTTCCCTTTTCTTCTCTCTCTCTCTTCCTCTTTTTTTTTTTATCTTTTTTATCTTTTTTTTTTTTTTTTTGGGGGGGGGGAGGGGGCAAGGCCCGTCGCCCCCCCACTGGATCCGCCAATAGTTGATAGCTATTGTACCCCCCAGTAAATGTTTTGGACAGGTAGCAGTTGGATGGTTGACCTCTAATCAAATCGCAAGGAATACTACTACAAGGGTCCACTAACAGGTTTTCTCATAGGTTAGCATTGTCCCTGGGCAATCAGAATACTTCAAAAATATCTCATGAGATTGCTGCAGATTTACATTTGCAGAAGCCCCTCAACACCTTTTGACTCACAATACCACAAGAGGGTATTGGGCCGAGAAGATATTAGTATGGTCATAGAAAACGAATCAGTCAGTATGGAGATCTCATCATGGAAAGATTACACCCCTATTATATGGGATTTTTGGGCTAAATTCTTATGGGACTCAGTGCTATATACTCGATATAGGCAGTTATTCATATTAGCGTTCCCAACATTTCGGTAAGTTACTTCTCTATTGTAGAATTGTTGACATCAAATTTCAGAACAATCTAAGCACTACTATTTTCCATCTGTATGGCACCATGAGTGACCTCCATACGGAGGAAGACAACGTTTCCCAGTAATTGGAATGGTCTGCGTCGGTGTTTAGATGAATACGGTTTGAGTGGGCACTGCGGACTGTACACTCCATCCACCAGGGGGCACCACATGGTTTTAGGCGAAATGCTATCGGCAAGTGGACCCTCTTAGTACCAGGGGCGGCGGAAGGTGGATAAAGTTGGGGGGGGGCAGGTCCCAAAACCCCAATGGGTGTAGGATGGAGGGAGTCTTAAATAGGGGTATTGGGGCCCAGGCCCCTGCAAAATTTAGGAATTTTCCTTTAAATTTGGCGCATTCGGAGTGGTTTGAATGGTCTTTAGACATTTTTGAGAATTTGCAATTAAATTGATGTGTTCTGATGGAGTTTGAGTTTGTCATTTGAGAAAATTTTAGGAATTTTATTATGAGATTAGTGTTTTCTAGGGGTTTCTGAGTTTGTTTCCCAAAAAGTTGGGGTGGCCAAAACATACTTTGGCCCCCCCGTCTTTAAAGTTGGGGGGCCTCGGCCCCCTGGCCCCCCATGTTCCGCCGCCACTGCAGTACTCCTTGCTCTTTGCCTTTAGTGCAGGTAGGCCTACTACAATTTGAAGGATTGCAGACTCGACCTTTGTGCAATTCTATGGTCAATTAACTATTATATAGTCCGAAAAATGGGTAATGATCACCTCTATAACGTTTTAGAGCATGTTTATCAAGAAGTTTCATATTTGTAGGACGTCTAAATTACTAAACAAGGTTCTTGAGTCCTCCCCGTCAGCACGATAATGAATGATGTGACTGCTTAGATGAAAATAAAGGTTGAAAAGACCATGTGCACCAGACCTCTGCGCATTCCGTCGACTCCCTCCCCACTCCCCAGACTCTAAGTATACCTATTTTGTGAAGGCGGATAGAGGCGGATTCGTCTGTTTAAAAAGACAAAATCCTCATTAGTATTCACCAGCCTATCTATGACGTCACAGGGTGGAGAGAACCCACCTGACACTGCGCAGTATCCCAGTGTCCAACACGTACTATGGCGACCCCTATCAGACACCAATGTAACCTCTAGTAACCTTAGCGACTGTACCCTTCCACAACATGTGACCAAGGGCCTCAGCCAATCATAATCGTTGCTGATAACCACGTGACCCTAGTACAGTTACACCTGGTGGCAGAGCATTAAGTTGTCTGTGGTTGTGGTTGTTGGGAGGGGGAGCATAGGGGTGTGTGGGAGTTGCAGTTAAAGTATGTTTGGAACCTCATGGTAGTGGCTATTGATCAATGCATATAGGGCCTCTCTATTGGCAAGAAAGTCACAAAGTTGTGACTTTCTCCCACAAGAAAATAAGAGTTTTTGTGTATCAGAAATATAACATTATTTTGTCCAGATATGAGCATGCAGAAATGATTGATAGAAAATACTTTTAAAACAATCAACCTTCTAAGGAATACGTGCTGTAGTGGTCCAAACGAACAAATGATACACAAATTCTCCCTATAAAAGTGGTATTCTCTGTCCATCATAACCCAAAACAAAAAAAAACTCAGCGTAACTTATTTTATGGTAAAAGAAAAAGGAGCGCTGCTCTTCATTAAAAAAAAGTGGTATTCTCCGTTTATGAATTTCTTTATTCTCTATGACGTCACAACATAATTACTCAACCTATACTACATATATGGTTTAGGCCAACTGTGTTTTCTCTCAGCCAATGAACTTCTTTTATCCAAACCACTCCTGTCGTTGAAGTGTTGTAGCTATTTCTGACCTTCTGATGCTGCCTTTCTGTTCCATGTCCAAAATAACTGACTTCTGACGCTTATGATTTATAGATATATTCTTTCTTTTCAGTTGCAAGATGGCCTACGTGCAATCTACACTTATTAAAGAGATGCGGAACATGCATAATGAGTTACACACACACAAATTTGCAACACACTTGAGATCAGCACACTTCTGACAAAAGCATGTTTAAAAAACGAAAAACACCTCTCTTAAAGTGTAAAAAGTCACTCATATCAACGTATGTATACATGTGTATCTTGCCAGGAGAGGCTGGCTTTAGCTCACCAACCCTCCACCCCCCCCCCCCCCCCACTAAAAAAAGATTAAATAAAATAAATGAAATGAAATGAAAAATAACATAAGAAAAAAATAATATAAAACCACCCTCCCCATTCTCCACAACCTCTATTCCCTCCTTGCTCCCATTGGCCACTATAGATGGAACCAGAACAGACTCCTCCCTCCGCCCACCCTAACCAACCCCCTCCCCCTAACAAACCAACACCACAAGCCTGCCACTGACATGCCTAATATCGGACGTTGTGGGGGGTCCGGCCGGAATAGGTGTAGGGCGGAAGTCGAGTGGTTGGGTGGAATAAGTTTATCATGTGCAGGCCATGGGACCCGATCTAACGTGGGCAGGTAGGTTGGGCGGAAGTGGGGGAGGGGGCTAGTGCTTCTGACGGGTTGTGTGGGCCTTATATAAAGAATGGTAGGCAAGTGAGGAGCAGGCCTTTTCTTACGGAACCCCAGAAGGAACTCCTGAAGCCACAGACTACCACAGGAAAGTGAGTTCATCTTTCATTGAATTATTTGGTTAATTGATTAAGTAGTCTCGTATTATGTATGTTTTTTTATGGATTCGAGCTATCGTCTTCTTTTGGTTGCGCAATGTCCAATTTTCTTTAACATCGATCGTCATGAGTCCAGGATTATTGATGAATATTACTTGACCGTTTTATGCTTCACATGGTTTTGCTTTATGAAATAATGCATAGCATCTTTGTATTTCATTCAACTAATAAGAATGATCAAATTCCAAAGCCGCAAAATTCCCAGCAAGGCTTCAAAATGGTTTTTAAAGGTGGATGATAGGTCAATAGTAATCCGATTTACTGTATAACATTTTCAAACCATCCTTACATTATTAGAAAGCAAGAAGTGAGAAAGAGGAGAGGGTCTTGAGGTACATTTTAAAATAAGCATTTCTCTAAGACTTAAACATGAAAGCATTTATTTTGTGAATAATTTTAGTAATGGTCCCATCTTTTTTAAACTTTCCTAAAACATTTCTCATATATTTTCTGAATTAATAGTATCACTTTTAACATTATGGCCCCATGCCATTGGAAAGCTGATATTTGTGTTAGTCCTTTGAGGACTAGTGCATGGCACATTATTTTAAAGTGAAACAGAACTAAGAGGTGAATCCAAGAAGAATCTCGAAAAGAGGGGGGGGCTTAACTTTCCTTTTCTAAAGCTGGAAACTCAATTTCACATTTCACAGTTTCACTCTATCGGAGCAATTCTCTATGCGCACTGGAACAGTGCAGTAAATATTAGTGTAAACACACTGGTAATGGGCTGGAATAAATCATGTCCTAGACAGTTGCCTCATTGTACAGCTAACAGCCTTGTCATTGTCTTGAGCATTTATCAAAAGTTTTATCCGGAGGAAAGAATCGATATCTTTCAGAATGTGTTATGATATATTTCATTTACACAGATTAGAGGAAAGAGAAATGGCTTGCATAGCTTTTTGGGGACTTATTATTTTAGTTTATTTATACATTTTCGTTCATTCGTCCACACATTGACCGTTCATCAGTTGGTTCTGTGTCCAAGAAAAGGACTAACATGTAAAATTATGTTTCAAATTCTCCTTCTGATAATGTAAATCAAAATAATTAATACTATATGCTTTGAATTAACTCATACAATTATGAGCGTGAATTTTTATCTATCAGTTCTACGTTTAAAGATCTTCAAATAATGTTGAGTAGCATAACCGGATTTACTCATTAGTAATTATGCTGTTATCGTAATAATTGTGTCTTTTGTTATGTATTCCTCTTGTTTCATATGTTTTGGTGGTATTTTAAATGTATGTATTGTTCTATGAATCTGCCACATACTGCGAATGAGACTTATTAGGATATTTATGATAAACCATTGAGTAGAATTACCTTGCAGTCTACAGATCTATGTGGGATTATCGTTAACTTAATTGGATAGGGTCAGTTCTGGCAAGTTTATAAAATGATAACTATCATGGTGTCAAATGAAGGAAACACATGTTTTCTACTTGGCAGTAGCCATCAGAAATATAAGAATTGGGAATTAGAGAATGTAAAGATACCCTGCAAACAAGATCTCGGGCAGAACTCGTGTGGTACTTGAGTCACAACTCGGGATTCCTGCGAGAATTATGCACGTATCTAGCACGAGAATATGTGAACATCTTTTGACTGTGTCATATTCTGTGGAATTCCACGTCATTTATATCAAACAGAACTTGGGAATTGAATGTTCGTAACTGGGTAGAATCCAGGTAGGTCACAATGACACCAGAAAGGCACGAGATATTCCCAAGAATTGTGAACATGTCCTTATTACAATCAGAACTTGGGAATTGAATGTTCGCAACTGGGTAGAATCCAGGTAGGTCACAATGACACAAGAAATGCATGGGAATTGAACGTTCGCAACTGGGTAGCAACTGATAGGACTAGCATGGTATTTCACAGTGTTGATTTAACATATGTTAATAACCAAGGGCGGAAATGAGAGTTTGCGAAAAGTGATGGTCCTTTTGTAAACAATAGATAAAGTTGATGAATTAGCCAGCCATTCATGGAACAACTCAGCCAGGTTCATCAGAAGATTGTGTGTACTCATGGACAGCTTCCTACATGGATGCCTAAGGGATTTTCAAGATTGCCCAAAGCATGCACTGCAAGTACTGCTCTAGCCTACATGACACGGGATTGTACAGCATCAAAATGTAAAAGGGTGTTTCATATAAAACTTATGCAGAATTTTAGCAATATGGAGAGGGGAAGTTATAGCTTCTAAACAATGTTAATTACATAAACCATCAACTATGATAATATCATAGCAGCCTAAAGAGATCCATACAAATAGAGAACTGGTATAGTGGCTGCCTGGTTACACACCAACTACTGGCGTGCATGGCCTTGTATAGGTCTACTCAATTTGTGTCATTCTCTCACAGGTGCCCCATAAGCATTTCTATAATGGGCAGTTGCTTCCACAACCCTCCATGTTCTAATTAATTTTCCCACTTCCGCTCATGATTGGAGGATGATTAAATATGTTCTGGAAAGGTTTTAATGAGGTCAATCACATGGCACAATAAAATGCGGAATCTACACAATTTTATCCAAGTGCCTAGTAAAGCCTAATATATTCATGTCATATCAAGGGCAATAATATCTGACCTCATCAGGGGATTTTTAATTCAGGGTTTGGCCACCAGGCGAATCTGAATGGCAAAATAGTTTAATCACTTTGGTCTGAGTCTCTTCGGGATAACATCGAAACTGAAAACAGACCTAGAAGATTCCTCATAGTACCAAATCTACAGTTAAACGATACACCTACGCCACTAAATATTTATAATGTAGCATTCATAGTTTTCCATTTTCAGTGATAATGTAAAACCTCATGCTCCAGATATGATTCCCGCAAGACAACCAGTAATATTCTAGCTTATGATCCCTCAAATTAAAGATCTTGACTAAAACCTGGGTATTCTCTTACTGGACCTCCCCCTTGCCGAGACCAATGACTGACCTCGAATCAGACACTAACCTGGAATCAAACACTCACCTGAATATCTCCTGGAAGGCTCACGTGATACAGATGAAGTTGTAGTAGTGATGTTCAGTGTTTTTGTTTTACAAGAAAGGAAATCCGGTGAAAGAGACTCGGAGAAGTTCATTGCCACAACCCAGAAGAAAATATCTGATCTCTGTAAAGAGCAAAAGCAGTTTGAAGGTACATTTTGAAACCCCAATCTGCCTAGTACAATGTAGTATAGGTACTGGCACCACTCAGGTAGACCACTCAGGTGTGGCAGTCGACAGTTGGGTGCATATTGTTTCATAACAACTGCTTATGCATTTGATTTCTCATACCTCATAGATGGGCTTTCTGAACTACAAGTCTTTCATTACATATTCTCAATAATTATGAGTCATAATGAAATGCTTGTAGTAATGAAAGCCCCTATATGAGAGATCACATTGACAAATAGTTGTTATGAAACACCATGCACCCCACTGTTGAAAAAATGGACATAAAACTCTTTTCTTGAATAGAATCTCTCCTGCTTGTCCAATTGTAAGGAGCCTAGATGCAAAATGACCGCATGCCAATTTTACTTCAACACTCACACGGTTGACATAAAAGAACAATGAATTCCAGGAGGTGAAGACCCAACAAAAATGGGTCATGTGCCTGAGCACCTTCTGCGTGACAATCAAATTCAGAGTGTGAATGTATTTTAGAGGCGTAAGACCTTCTGTTCTTTAATTGCAGATGGGGGTGTATGAGGGGGATGACTCTAAGGTGTTTGTCATGTATTTAAGACTGCCCTGTTTTCTTTTTTTCGCCTGGCCTTTTGAGTTGGATCTGTCGGACCTCCACATGCTCTACCTGTTGCTGTAGGGGTAGCAAGATTTTGGCTTTTAACCCATTGAGGCCGGCCACATTTTTCTATTCTCGCCAGGCGGCTGGATTTTTTTCTTTTCTTTTTTCCCTGGGGCTGGGTGATTTCTAATTCCCGTAGAGTTAAGTCAATTATAATCGACATCCAGCCCCACATGGTGTAGTAAATACTGTAGTCGACATCCGGCCAGGGGTGGATGCAGTAAATAGTCGACATTCGCCCTCTATGGGTTAAAGGAGTTATCCGGCTCTGTCTTATAATGTGGTCCTTGCCTCAAATTTGTACCCATTAATTATGTCTCTGTCTGTCTCTGTCTCTGTCTCTGTCTCCCTCTGTCTCTGTCTCTGTCTGTCTGTCTTGTGCAGCATTGGGCATACCAGATCAACCTTATGAGCAGATGCAGTTGGCTTGGGTATGAATAAAGGACGGCGCAACCTCGCTCTAATTAATACTACTGGATAGTAGTACATTAAGAGTGGCCTCTGTCTATGTAAAATGACAACTAGCTCTGTCAGTACAGGGGGTACTAGAATTTGTGTCCAGAATATCTAATCGTAAGCAATGCATGATGCCTAAAGGCTCGATATTTATTTGTTAAGAGGCACCGAAGCAGTGCAGTGCATTAACCCTGTTGAATGTGGAATTTGTATAAATGTGAGACTCGCCAGCGAAAGGGCATACAGTAAGTCTAGTAAAGGTTTGCCAACCCCATGCTGGGTTTTTACATGTCAAGTTTATGATCAATTTTGTGTTTGTAAAATTGCTTTTGGTCGCGTCTCTATTTAAAAATCACATGATAGGAAAAGGAAAAACGATTTGTTGTTTGTAAATTTTGTTGTCTTTCTCAGCACATCACGTGCACATTATGGGCATGTACTGTATAGCCTCAATATTCTCAACCAACATCCCAGTAGGTATATTGCCTCCCTATAAATTGTTTGTAAAATAACAACCAAACCTCTATAAATGTTTGGCCAAGTGTTTTTAATTGCTGCTAGTTAATTCAAAACACATCACCAATCTGACCCCCTTTCTCTCTACCTTCAGAAGATGGACTCTCTGACCATCCTACGCATCACTTGTGTTTTCTGCGCATGCGCGTTGACGTTGGCGCCCCTGGCGGTGGCTGAAGACATGAACGGGCCCCCCGCCCGCCCGGAGGTGTTTAGGAATCCACAGGAGCTGAGGGACTATCTCAAAGCACTCAATGAATACTTCGCCATAGTGGGAAGGCCAAGGTAAGGACTATGGGACCATCGCGAAGCACTCGATACTAAACTTGCTATTTTGAGTATATGTTGCATTTATTGTCAATATGTGACAAAACGTGGGAAAACGTGACATTAGGGGAAAACACCTTTATTTAAGTTCATGTCTTCAGCTACAATTTGATACTTCAAGCATCAAAATATTTGAAATAGTTGCTGAGAAATGACATCTCAAACATGGGATGGTAGGGATATGTAGGAATTCAGAATAGACTGCAATGTGATTACATATCAATCTATTTTCAAATAATCCATATAAATCATAATTATTATAAATTAAACCAATAAATGCATATTATTGTACATAGATTTGGATCTGGTAGGAATATTGGCATTCTGTTTTTAGTTCTGAAATCCTCATGGATGGGGCAATTGGATAGGGATGATTTTTATTCCAAAAGAATGAATTGATGGTTGCCATGGCAACCAAATGTCAACAAATGGGCTAAAAAATGGCTAAAAACGTTCTTTTTACATTCCAAATAAGACCAATTTAGAATGAAAATAGAATTTTGATAATAGCTTCAAAAGATTCCTTGGGAAAAGTTAGTATTAGGTTATTTTCGCTTAAGTATTCACATTTTTAGCTATATCTCCTGAAATATCATGTTTAGAGCATTTATGGCTATTCCCCCTAATGTTACGATTTCCCAGGTTTCGTCACATATGTGATGTTCTTAAATACAGTATTTGTCAACTTGGTAAGTATAAACATGGTGGTTTAATTCCGCTCGGCGTCTTGGTATGAAGTGAAAACCATTATAAGGACATGAGACATAGTGGAACAGCCAAGGTAAATAAATCTGCAAGCTAAAGTGGCCGTGACGTTGGGTTTTAGTTTCTGTGCAAGCTGTGCCATAAGACATACTGCACTTGGCCTACAGTTGGGTGAAGTACGGTCCAAGGCACCGCAAATGCAGAAACCATTGCCCGGGTTGGCATTTTGAAAGGGTAAATTTTCAGTTCAGCTCTGTCTCTACTTCAGGATATTTAGATGGGAAATAGTTTAAAAAAAAAAAAACATTTTAAAAAAACGTTAATTCATTAACTAACTAGTTTTTCTCGATGGTCACGTAACCCTCGGGGCATGTAGTACGGTCTGTGCGGTATGAGCGAGGGTTACTTTAAGCTATCATCGGGAACAACTTTCTCTATGCATTTACATCGTTCCTGCCATAAAATAAGGGACTTTATACGTCACTCAGTAAGCGGTTGACCACCAACTGTGTAGCAATTGCTATCACTGATACATTATAACAACGACATTTTATGGGTTTTGAATATCTCTTCACTACAGGTCATACAAAAGAAGGGTCTATATCAATTAACAAGGCATGTTATATGGTATGTAACATATCTGAGAACTATAAAAACTGATAAATGAGGCATAGCTGTAACTATACTAATTAAGTACATGTACTAGTATAGCAAATCCCTCAATGTTTCATGTGTATTACTGTAGTCATGATGTACAAATGTATGCCTATACAGAATGTATATGTGACCAGACACATGGAAAGGGGTACTCAGGGGGGAATTGATGATTAAAGTTTATGTCATGATCTTTAAAATGAGATAACATAAGGTAAGATATTCCCAGTAGTTTTGTGGGAATCACATTTCGAACATGCAGTGTTTCTCATAACTGAAAATGATAAATAAGCTCTAAACACACTGTATCCCATAATAACCACTAAGAATGATGCAAACGTCAGATTTCCTAAAAAGTTACGCTAAATAAATGTGAATATCTAATGTAGATTTGGTTCTAGGAGGAATTTTCAAGATCCATTTTCAGTTTTGATAGTATATGCAGTTCTGGGGAGCAACTCATCACCACTGCGTTGGTGTGTCATGTTAGTCCTTCGGGAGCGTATCAATCTCATATGGTCTGCAAATGCATTAATGCAATACTGGCAAGTTGTTCACTGGTATCCAACAATGGGTATAACGTGTAATGCATTGAATCACCATGCTGCCCTTCAAGGGTTAATTCTGATAATTAAATGGTATGATAACCTACCAGACAGAAACATGGCAACATTAAAGAGGCATGTTCCAGGAGCACCTATAATCAGCGAATTAATTTAGATTAGCAATCAATACCACTCTGCTCCAGGACCCGTTCACTCTCAAAACACGCCTTGCTCTCATGTTGATGATATACCTTAGCCTTATGTAAGTGATGAGCCTTTGAACTCTGGTCTGATAATACCCTATGAGTCTTCTAACATAAGAGCTACCGTAAATCATTGTGTATACGCCTAACACGCATATATGATACCTTCATACAAGCCACAGCTTTTACGTCAGACTTGACGCTATCAACCTTATAACTAGAGTTTGAGTTTGCAATTATTTTTATTAGTGTAAATTCCATAACATATGTGTTACGTCTCTCATAGATAGCCAATATGATAACCATACATACATACGATATCAAATCAGAGTAGAATGAGATCAAATAAAGTGATGCTGTAACCAGTTTACACAAGTTAAGACATACACAGAAACATGAGTAAAAGAATTAGTCAATGTGTGAGGAGAGCTTGAAATATCGATATAGCTGTGTTACAACCCGTGTCAGCAACCAAGGTGATTTACTAGACACCAGTTCAGTATTCGTTTTGGTTTGCTTGGTACTCAGACTTGATCAGGAACATTCACACGGGTTTAGAAAGCTCAATCACATAATGTTGACATGTGTACCAGTATAGAAATAAGCTACAGAAATAAGACTTTTCCATCACAACACCAAGCCAAGAAAACTCGACGGTGGCGATATATAGTCAAGAGTCAGTTTTTCGGGTTGACTCAATACTGGAATTCATAAAAAGTCTTCAGTACATTCTTTGTACATGTAGCATGACTCGATCACTTACATAGAGAGTCACTTACTCAGAGCCCACAATTAATTTTACAAAGTAGTTATACAGTAGCAAGTTGCCATAATATCACTGATCAATCTGTCTGATAGTAAACTAGCTACTGCGAGATGAGGGCACATTCCTACTCATAATAGCTGGGGAAGGGAGGCATATGTTATGACATAAGTTAATGAAAATGTACCTCAAGGGATTTTACAGTCCCTATCTAAAGGTCTAGACCTATGCACCCCCCCCCATGGAGTAAGGCACACAGACTTGTCCCCACCACCTGTCCCCCACACAACAGTCTGCCCCACTCCACATGGCAACATGGTTAGGTAAAGGAGCAGTTTAATAAAACTTCCAGACCAGCTGAGCAGTTCCATTACTGCGCCCGCACACTGTGAGCTGCTCATGACGGCTACTGCAGCGCCCTCTGTAATAGGCATGACCTCACACAGCTCTTTGGACAAAGTCTGGGTGCTACTTTTTTTTTCCTGGAAACTAAGAGCTGTTATACAGAGGTTCTAGGAACCTTGTACCCTGGGTGTGGCCACAGAAGAACATTCGCTGAGATTGTTACAGATATATGTATGTGCAGTCATGGTAGCCAACACAATAAGCGATCTTGCAATAATATGTGGACAGTTGAGGGAAAAGGGCCCTCCAAAGGTTAAACTTAATTATAAAATTGAGGTCATCAGCATTCCAATGATATATTTCATTAGCAGGTAATACTTCTAGTTTTTGAGAACTGGCTCCTTGAATATGTGTGGGCACTGTCCAATCTCAAATGCCAATAAGCTCTATCTTACTTTGTTTTAGAGATATCTCTATCTAATTAGCATAATTATGAAAATTCCCAAATATCCAAACTTTTTCAAACATCTGGTCACAGCTTTTAATCTTAAAATGCGATTTACACTCCGTTTTCAGCATAGGAATCTTTATGAGGCCTGTAATCATTAATTTCTTGAAAAATTCAATTTAGAATGAAAATTATGTTTCCATGGCAACCAACAAGTGCAAAAACACCAATTTAGGCCCAAAAACGTTCTTTTTACATTCCAAATATGGAATGTTTTCATTAAAGTTGGAATTTTCTAAAGTGGCTTATTGTATTCTCCATCAAAAAGTGGTATAGAACAATTTTTATGATATTTTGAACATTGTTGGCTATATGGAGCCCCCTGGTGGCCAAAGTTGGTACTAAAAATCCCCCGCGGAGGTCCCTTTTCCCTTGTTGATCCACATATAAGGAAAATAGCTCGCTCTGGGGCTTGCAGCTTTGTGGGCTCTTGCAAAGAGCTGGAGACCGGAATATGATATATGTGACATAATATACTGGGAAAAGGGACCTTAGTGCACCCTGTACTAAGGGCCTTTTTCGCATATCCTGTCACATATTATGTTCATGCTATGCGATTTACATGCTTAAACACGAGTATAATGTGAAATTGATAAATATACTGAGCAACTCACCAAAAAATAAATGTAATACTTCTTCAACTGTGGGTATGCCATGACTTGCTCCTGCCATGTCAGTGGTTGTACAGCTGTTGTAGCGCTACCTATTGTCTGTAGCAGTATCTGTTGCTAGGCGACGAGTAGTCTTAGCTATTACGCCAGTAAAGTAGAACACTTTTGCTAGCCGGGAGGAGCAATAGCCCTGACCAGAGCTTGTGTTCAGCATTCTATTCATTGGTAATAAGTGCGTGCTGGGGATCAAAAGGAGACCGAGCAAACGCAGTGCCTTGTACTGAGTGCAGTTAGTAGGGTCAATAATTATAATGGTTTATTTTGATCCCCATATGGCCCCCCGGGAGCATGTAATTTTATGGTCAAGTTCACGGGGGGGATGTTTTCTAATGTATATATAAGTATTTCTTGTACACTTACTACTTACTACATCGCTTCAATTCACTTTTGCTTTTGTTTTTCCCTTATAGGTTTGGAAGAAGTGTTTCTAAGAGATCTACACTGGCCACACTTGTCAGACGTTTTGGAACCCCAACAATAGGCGGATATGACTTAGATGGTAGGTTGTGCACTTAATTACTGTTAGGATAAGACATAATCAAATAATATTATTAATTTTAGATAACCCAACCTCAGCATACTGTAACAACGTACAGGGCCTATTAACTAGAAATGGAAAACACTCCCTCCCATAATGTTAAAAAGATACTGCTCCCCATGACTCGAATTTTTGTAACCTGAAACACACCGTGTTAACACTTTAAATTCAAGACTAGCAAATTTGGCCTGTTCTCACCAGTACCGTGCACGGAGCTCAAAGCGGTTTATTTCAAAATTTTGGAGTAGCCCAATAATATGTTGTGATATATCTAGATGGGTTGATCTAGATGGTCTAGCCATTGGTGTGGCAAAAATCCTTGGGCTGGCCTTATTGTCGTGGGGCATTTATTCTATTATATTTTTGAATAATTAGTAAAATAGAGTAATAGTGAAAAAGAAACAATGTTTCATACCATGGGAGGAAATTGAACAAATACGCTATATTGCCTCTGCCTGTAATATGCTGTTATTTCCGTCAGGACCGACAATAAGTATTGTTGGCCTTTCCAGCCCACCCTTGACCATGCTATAACATGAAGGGTTTTAAATGCTTTTTAAGAGTTCGATGTTTAGAAGATTGTGCTCTGAGTTAGTTCATGAATCTACACCACATTAAATGGCTAGTTATTTTTGTCAGAATGTTACTTTCCTAATGGTTAGTTAGACCTCAAAGGGTAAAAAATATAGATACGTAGTCTGGGCTCAAATCAGGAGTAGATCAACAGGTTATTATGGAAAATTGCATGCATATCGTAATTTCCTATTAAGTGGACCCCGTACACAAAAAGTGACTTGTCTAGGGCAAAAAAATAAGAGCGCTGAGAGAATTGACATGGAACCCTGTAAAAAAATGACATCACGGAACAAAGCTTGATTAGTGTGCACACATTATTGGTGAGAATTGGCCTATTACTGCCAAGGTTTCAAGACCCTTGTACGTATGCTATACCTATATCATATCATTGTTCTTCACAGGCAATGGTGTGATCACGACCTCCGAGCTGGAGTACCTGTTGGGTTACTCTAAATGAGCAACACCCACCCCACCTGGTGAGAACCCGAGGAACCTTGTACAGAAACTAACCGTAGCGCCACCTTCCAGCGGTAATGTGAACCACCGAGAGGACGGAAGTGGGAGGAGTCAGAGCTGTCAATCAGGGAGGAGAGTGACGTCACAATAAATTCATAGAAAGTTTTGTGGGCATGCGCGTTGGGCCTTATGTGATAACTATTGGACTTATTTATTATATTGCAAATGATGACAGCCATTCCAAGTGTGTACTACCATTCTACTGCTTCATACGTGTGATGTTTCTCCAGAATTCTACAGCTACTGACTTGACTGTTGAATCTCATTGTGAGAATATAATAGTATCTTATATCTAATGTTTGAGAGGAGCCTTTGGACAATGTCTTCTTATATACATGGCCATAATTATATATTTTGTATAAAAATGAATAAATACATTGTTAAGGAATACGGCAGTTGTGTGTGTAATGATAAATGAAAGTAACTGCTGTTTGCGATTCCATTTTTTGAAATATAAAAGACATGTAAATGTGCACAGAAATGGAAATTAAGAGAGCGGAGGAGAAGAAACTGAACCTTCAATAGAGTATGGTATCATCATCGATCTACTTATTTGTAAATCATAAATACCACACACCATCGTGAAGGGAATATTCATTTAGAACCTGTGAGTGACGTATATTCATTCCTTGAACCAATGCACTGGTGGGTGAACTTGAGGCTTACTCACATCTACGGCATATATGACAAGTAATGTTCTCAGAAACAATATATATTGGTGTTCTTAATAAATCTGTGTACCTGAAGGTGAATATTATCTTACTGTGACAAAGGACGATTCTATTTTATATGTACTAATGACAATAGTACTTATGGTTAGTCAATAGGGCATGCTGTGGCACAGTCGTCCAACCAGAGGTCTGTTGGCCCCCACCCAGCGCTAACAAGAGCTCTGTGTCGAGGAGGGGCACTGGTCAGAGGTTTACTTTACACAGTGTCCTCTAAGGAAGAAGTAATTTATTACTATATAGTGCACCATGCACTGTACATAGTGAAACAAAAGAATACGTCCATTTAAACTGTTAACCAACAGTATTTTTTTCTACTGCCCATGTGCACTTATACCATTGTATATACTGTATAACTACAGTAGATTCTACTGCTCAGCTGCATTAAGGTGGGTCCATCCCTTGGTGTAAAAGTAGCTAGATTTTTTATCAGGGTTTTGCCATAAGACCATGATAGCATACACTTTCGAACAAATCTGAGAAAATATTCAAGTCAATGTTTCATATAATAGGAGTATATAGTTAGTGTTTTGCTGCATATGTACATAAAACATAGATGTACATAAAACAAATTTCTATATATAGCTCTCTCAGGATATAGGTGTTAATGTCCTTTCTCTGGAGAATCCCTTTTGAACATAATTATGGTCCCGGGCATATTTCTAAAGTTTTTGTCCATTGAAAAAAAAGTTAAAAGGAAAAAGAAATATACTAAGGGCTAGTTATGAATGACTTATGAATGAGAGCCACCACCACATACTCAATACGGTAGCACAGTGGCAGAATGCATGCCTTCATATCCAAAGGTTGATGTTTCTCGCCCAGGTCAGGCAACATCTTTATCCATTTTAGGATAATTTGATCAAACTTGTTCCAATATGAGACAAAGGTCCCCTGGTGGTCTATGCTCAAACTAGAGATGTATCTGCACAGAAAACTGCAGTAGACGAAAATGACATCAGATTGACCCACATAAACAGTGTAGGACTGAGTGGGTGATGTGCATGGTGTGCTCCACGATTACAAGCTACTTCCAGGGGATATTCATAATAGCTGCTCAGTGGCGGATCCAAGATTTTCCAGAGGGGGGGGGCAAACCTGGCCAACCATGGAGTGACAGTATGTTCCTGCACACAGCGCAAGTGAAGCGCAGCACAAGAAAATCACAGAAGCCATACTACCAGTGGGGGGGTTTGGGGGCATGCCCCCCCCCCCCAAGAAAATGCGGATGGTTTGTGTCTATATAGTATTGTCCCCTTCTCTCTTTTCTCCCCTCTTTTCTGCTCTCTTCCTCCCCTCTTTCTTTTTTTTTTTTTTTTTTTTTTTGGGGGAGGGGGGCAAGGCCCGTGGAACCACCTCCTGGATCCGCTAAGGGGCGACAGACTGTCTTATCTCTCCTTCCCAAGTCTTCCGCATAAAAAGAAATCAAATGCATGTAATCGCAAATGAAATCTAGCATACAGCAATGCCTTTGCATTACACTTTGTACTGGAACCGTAAGACTCTGATAAGCTGACTAAATTTTGGTGTTTGAGGCCTAGTTCGGCCTATATAGTTTTCTCATGTCACTTTTAGGTCGCTGGATTTTGTTAATCTGGATTAGTAAAATGAGGAAGGCAACACTCTTTTTTTGGTTAAACAGTCATATCTAACGCTGGATTAATGGCACAATCAAACATCAGAACATGTACAATATCAAAATCTGACCTATAGCAAATAATTATTTAGCCAACGGTGTCATTGCGATATTGGACAAACGACCCGTTTCTAAATGGAAGGCCAAAAACATTTTAAAACTAATAATAAAATCCAACATGCCAATGCCAGCTGACGTTCACCACCGCTGAATTGCTAGCGATGTTACATGTGACTGGTGGGGTAAAACGTGACTCATGTGATTTTTGATGTTTGGGATGCGATCCTGACCAAACGAAAAGAAAATTATATTAGCTCATTTTGATATCTGATTTTAAAGATCCTGACATTACTTGTAATTACTAATTTTCCCTCAGTAAGCCGATTTAGCCTGCCTGGTCATAATTAGAGCTACATGTAAAATGCACAAACACCGTTTACTAATTAAATAGTCGAAGGAGGGATCCAAGTGACCAAAGTAGTGAGCTAGAATAGTAATAATAACACACCCAAAGGTGGAATATTCATATGTGTTGCAGTGCCTCGATAAAATTAAATTAAAAACGCTTACAAAATGAATGTTGAGCAAGATTTGACAATAGTTAATTGCATGAATGATGATGATTATCTGAACATGAATTAGATTTTAAATTGCCAGTACGATCGTATTTTGTGTAATCACCGGAACAGCACCACTTAATTTGGGCTGAACTTTTGACCTGTGTCAATTAATGAACTGCGGGGTATAGTCGTGCACTGTCAACTTGATATTCCTATATAACATTGAAATATTATGTCATATATTTCATAACATCAACAATTTCATCTCTGAATCTCTAAGATTAGCATACAATAGAGGGTGTGGCATGCTGTCTAAAGTTTAGTGTGCCATCAACACTCTTCATAGCAGCGGCCAGTGAGTTTCCGACTAGCACTCTGCACAAAGGCTCAAATCATTGCTATGAGGTAGGCACTCTGAAATACAACAGGGCTGCACACTAATATCAGCTCTGCCTTTAGCAATCCGACTGCCCAGTGGGCACAAAAATCAGTTCAACATTGAATCAATGTTGAATCAACATTGAATCAACATTGACAACCAGTTATCAAAGTTGATTCAATGTTTTGTGCCCACTGGGTGAGATGACCCTCTAGAGTTTTCTGATTGTTCAGCCCCTGATAGGGCTATGATACTATGAAAAAGCATATTGGACAGTCCATGAGGAGTACTCATAGTGTGTATGTATTTAACATGGGTTAATAACCTTAGGGGAAAATAACAGTTTGCATAAAAATGATGATAATTTTCCTACCCAATAGATAATATTGATACATCCCATCCACAAAAACAATTCAGCCAGGTCCTAACATGCTATTTGTACCCATTGGCAGCCTCCTACATGGATTTGCAAGGGGTTTTCTAAATTGCCCATATCCATGCACTGCAAGAAGTGCTCTAACCTACATGATATGAGGTTGTACAGCATCGACATGTAAAGGGGGTGTTTCCTAAATTCAAATTAAATTATGTTAGAGCAATATTAAAAAGGGTATATTGTTGCTTTCAAACAATGTATTATACAAGCTATCATAATATGTAATAAATTGTAACATCCTAAAGAGATCTGTGTCAGAGATGCAAATGTCCAACACAGTGAGCTCTTAATGAAAGCAGAGTGCAGCAGTTACAGCATTCAATCATAGACCAGGACCAGATTTTATATACCTGAATTTACCTGTGGATTGCAGCTTGGGTGGGGGAGACACACAGGCATTGACATCGGAGTGAGAATAACTTACCCTATAGGAATCCTCAATAGGCGTTTTAGTAGGCAACACTCAAAGACGAAGTCTTAACCAGCATCAGCAACATGACTAAAGAGGCATTTGACACGTTTATTCTCTGTTTCAGAATGATTCAATCATCTGCTTCTGTGTTTCTCAATCTACTGACAATTGTCTGTGTTGTCAAGTATGAGAGCCTCCGTAATCCGGCGGGCGTGTTAGTAGCTGGCCTGGCCATAACTGACACCCTCCATAGTCTGGCTATCTACACTCTACCTGTGCGTACCCATGTCAGTAGTGTATGTACCATTAGCATGGCTGTGGAGGGCTTCTCCTTTGCTGCCCAAATTATGGTCTTTGTCCTGATTGCAATGGAGAGAAGGAACTCTCTTCTTGTTCAGTTGAGAGGCAGCACAAAATGGCAGGTGAGAAATATTTTCATCATAATTACAGTTTGGACTGCCATAGCAACTTCCTTCCTGGTATATAGTGTTTTGACGGAGATAGTTCCCATAGCTGATATCTGCAGACTAGCAAACAACTTACCCAAGTTATTTCCTTACGTTGTTACAGCCCATAACATGCTGTGTGCTTTTGCAATAGTCACATTATATGGCAGTGTTGCCAAAATTGTGTATTCAAGTAGTCGACGGGTTGCTTCAACTACTTCTCAAACAGGACGGCAGAGGCAACAACTACAAGCAGCCCTGCGCATCACTAAGATGATGGCACTTGTTTATGGTGTATTCAATGTGTGTTACATACCTATGGGCATTTCTGTCGCTACCATTACAGAATCTCCCCCATTGTGGCGCCATGTACTGCATCAACTTTTGATATGTTTGGGGGATGTGAACTTTTGGATAAACCCGGCAATCTATGCGTGGAGAAACAAAAAGTTCCGGTGGGCAATTAAGCAACTTTTTACTGGATGCTTGCGCCATTGCCCAGGGCATAATAACAGTACAGGACAAGTTGAGATAATCCCTCTGTTTAATATTCAGACAGTTTCTGCAACGATTGGAACCTCAATGCACAGAGTTAGAGATGTTGCTACAGAACCGTTACCCGCAACCCCATGCACCCTTGGACCAGGCTTGGGGATTGCTGTTGGGATATATGATCCATCAAATCATCAAACACATTCTGCGCTTACCACAGTGCAAATGTAGTAGTCGCGTAATCTCCACTGTAAAGAAATAGATGTATTTTTTATGGGTTTACCCTATAAACTTTACGGTGATAAGCTGTTATTCCAAATACAATGAAGCATATCAAAATATCAGCGATTTCATATTCAATAAATGGTATGTGCTTACCTAATTTGTGCATCACAGAAGGTAGAATATGTTCATGGGTAGTTGCTGTGACAGCAAGTCACTGAGTTGAGAAGGCTATATTCCTGACGGTGGAAAGGTGAGGGTGGGGGGCTTCTGCCCAACCCTGACTAGACCACCACATATACACTTTCCTATTACAGGGATAAGGAAAAACATGAGTGAATAAAAGCTGATGACGTTTCATCAAAAAAATAAAAAAAATAAAAAATAAGGAGACATATCAAAGGAGAGGGACGTTGTACATTGCCTAATTTATGGTTAGTTAGATAGTCCTGAGTATATTGTTTTATGCAGAGACCTGTGCGAGTTTTGTGTTTACCTTAGTATGAAACGGAGATGATTATTGCGTATGTCACTTTGCATATCAAGTAACGATAAACCACCAACCAGTCAGTACATCGCTACACGTGTAACTCTTCGAAGCAGATGTTGGCAAATTAAATCAACATTTGACAACCTCCTTAAAGCCCCAGCTCCCCTATAAATAGCGCTGAGTACCTGTCCCGACTGCGCCCTGACTGTCGGTGGAGGGGTACCGAGAACTGCGGGTTTAAGTAGCAGGAGTAATGACCACTGAGTTTGCACCCACTTTGTAAATCGTGATACTGTCAATATATGAACATGACTGTTGTATACCTCACTGAGTCCACTGTGTAAACCTCATTAAACAAATAAATCATAATATTTTGTTCGCCTTGGTGTTTACAGAACTGCCCACATGAAGTAGTTTAAGAAGTATGATCAGATTCTGGACATCTAATTCAGCTTAGCTATTAAAGAAATACCTTGGATAAAAATATATAAATTAGTCTTAAGTTTAGGTATTTCAAATACCTCCTGAATAAAGTATGAGGTGTTAAGACTGGCTAGTGACTGATTTTAACTTCAGATGGAGGCACTGTTACTACCTGCAGGTTCTACTGCTGTCCTACTACAGGGGCGTTTCGAGATGTGGTGATGTGTATTCAATGGTTGTATCTTTTCTCACATCTTTACAATTGATATCAGCCAAAGTGCCTGTATGGTTCCCTATGATCGTTAGATCTATTTATTGGCTATCGTTTGAGTAATGACCTATGTTGATATTGCTTGAAATGTACCCTAGGACTTATCAAAATAGTACATAGTGTTTCTATATTGAAACTGATACATTCGGACTGCAGGGATTTTATGAACATTAGTTAACACAGGGTGCTTATGATGTAAACAACTTCACATATATAGAAGACTCAGGACCTGCCTTAACCGAGTGTTATATTTAAATGCAAATAAAGCTTTATAAACCACATCATACTGCCTGTCTTATTGATGGAATCATTTGAGAACCGGGAACTATACTCATATAAAGCAACTGCTTGTGAGACTACACTGAAACAGGTTCAGTGACGGTTCCCTGGGATATTGACTGGTATAACTACAGTATCATAACCATGCAACAGCTATTATGAATAATGAATGACTATTTTGAGGAGTAAGGTACTTCGAATTCATTACATATTCTATGACTAGATGGGACGTCATGCTCATAGTAAATAATGAAAATTCGAGCGTAAGGAAAATGAGTGTTTCAGGTTCAGGTTGGGGAGAACAGGAAGGAATAATTCTTCATGAATGTAGTTAAATAGTGAGGACATATTGCTCAAAAAACGTAAGCTACACTTTTTTTTTTTTCCATTTTGGTCATTTACATTGACAGCCTATGCATATATCTCAGCTATATCCAACATAAGCTAGGTATTCTGAAACAGAAACTCTGCATATGGAAAAAACAAGCTGTTCCAGAATAAAGATTTCCAAGCTACCCCTCCCCCCTCCCCCAAATAAAAACAACATTCCATCCAGTGTAGACCATAAACTGTTTTGCAATTATCAAAAGGGTTTTAAGGGCTCACTTGAAACGCAACTACTTTTGGGAAAGGCTTGACTAGATGATTGATGTATCATACGAGCCCCCATGAACAACGATGTGATATACACTTGAGCAGTGGCAAAGAGGCATGATCTGATCTACATCTATCAGCATGGTTGGTTTTATAATTTCCGTCTTCCTATTCATATCAACCTTTGAGGTAGGTCTTAATACAATATCATTTTGTAAACATAATTAGGGGGAATTTATCATTGTAACTAACTATGAATATCATAGTATGATATCCTTTGCCCAGGAATGAAGAGTCATGTGGCATGGCACTGTGCCTTTCTATGTAAATAGATGCGGTAACATGTTGTGGCTATATCACAATTTACCCAGTTATAAGTGTGTTCTTAATAACCTCAATCCCTTTTTGAGCTGTGTTAATCTTCATGTGGATAAAATTGGGTTGTTTTATTGTGGCATCATACTAGTATATAATTACATTGTGTTGTTAAATGCGTAGAACAGATAGCCTCAACAATAGTATGTTTCAATTCTTCCCTCCCAAAACTTACGTTGGGCATTTTTCTAAGTTTTCGGGATAAATTGAAACATACCATTGTGGTACATGTATCGCTTATTAGTGCATTTACTTTGCCCCATTCAATAAAGAAAAAAGGTGACCCATCACCCACAAGGTGTCCAGGTCTTATCCTATAAGTCTTACTTACACTACAGATAGGACACTGCTTGACATGTGGAGATACAGGTGGAGAACCATGTTCCCATGATGGTAACTGCACAGAGGTAAACGGGATTTACAAATGCATATGTCCTTCATTCTGGGCTGGACCTAGATGCATAACAGGTATGGATCAACTGCACTAAAAAGGATATAATTAGATGATAATTAACATAATGTTTTCTGTTTTCTGATATGCAGATCATTCAATTATAATGCGATAACTGGTTTGAAATTGGAACAGTAGAGCCCTGAGCAATAGAGCCATTAGATTAGGCATAGACCAATTAGTGAACTCAAGGCCTATTGATCAAAATTACAAAATAAAATTACAAACGCAAACTATTTATCGAACCCAAAATACATATATTTTGCCCTAGCAGAGCTTCAATAACTATAATTATAATCTTCCTTGCTTATTCTATACAACAATATTTCTTGATGCGCTGCCTGTATTTCAGTGAAGTCAACTGAGATAGTAAGTAGTTGGCACACAGACATGATGTCAGGCTACTTTGATGCTATGAATGATGCCCCGTATGATACCTGTGTATATGTGGACACCCCCACCGATGCAGCCCGAGTCTCCCCAATGCTTCTGCTTAAGACCCTGTTCCCGATACACAAATGGTATTCGGTATATGTTGCGGGTAACCCAGCCCTCATGGATGAGCCTGGCAGTGTGGCGGTATTTGTGTTTACTGGACCTGAGGCAGGCACACCTCCTATGTCACTTGGCAACGCATGCCAATTCATCAGAAGGGTCACACCAGGGATTCATGTAAGGTTCCAGTACCGTTGTAACTGTTCTTCGGGCAGTCAGTGCCTGATCATGATCAGGGTAATGGCGAGAGGTGAAAGTAGTGTTACCAGGAGGATCTGTGCCATAGAGTACTTGTGATTGTACAGGAAACACAATGTCATTAACTGAATATCAAGTTTAACCAATTTGTTAGCTTTACAGTGCATTGTTTGTGATTCTCTAATACTGGACCATCCCTATGACTGTACTTAGGTTGCTTAATCATTGTGTGAACTGGATATTGAATATTGTTAGATGAAATTGAAAAATTATTTGGAAATTGGATCGATCACACAAAGCAGTTGTCATCTAGTGGTAGGTGTATTTATTCAAAGAACATAGGAAGGAAATCTGTAAATAATAGAAGTGATGTCAGATTTATTGAATTTCAGTAGGATTTTTCATTTCATTTCATTTGTCTTTCTCAGGATAAAATGTTTGAAGACCACATCCGGAGGTTTTGAATAATTTGAGAAAACAAGAATATACCACTGCAAACATAATGTTTTAAATAATCCTTTGACAGGCAATGCATTAATATGTGTATACAGTGGTATTTCTAGCAAAAGTTGTGAATCTCTCCAAATAGTGAATTGGTCAATGTGTGCTTTCCTCACTATTCACAAGGGGGCAGTCCTGTGCATGGTCATCTGTGAGGCCGTTGCTAAGGAAGGAAGTGCATGTGTGAGGTGTGTGTGTATACGGGGAGGGGGGGTAAGCATACTGTAGGTCCTGTAGGTACTAACAAACGCAATGCCCTGTGCTGGGTGCAGTCTGTAGGGTCGGTTCAGGTAAAACTAGCCAGTGCATGGGGATCAGTCAATGCTATTATAATATTATGGGTGATTGGTGCGTTTTGAGGGTCCATCAAAACAAACTCACAATCCTGCCTGGGTGAAATAGTACTCACATTCCTTAGCAATTTTGGCATAAGATATATAAATATTTTTTCTTATGCTAGAACAACTGTATAAGAACTGTCCAACACCACATCTACAACTGACAGTCATGGACACTATCTATTTAAAGGAACCTTGTGCGTTGTACACTACTGTGTTATATAAATAGACATAACTAAACTGGAAGAATGATACTATTGTGATGTTCACCTTTGGATTAACCAAGCCTTTTATAAGTTTACACCAGGTCTTATTCTTCCTTGTTATATGGTAGGGTAGGAGGGTATAATAAAAGGTACAGGTTTACACCTAGAATTCCACATTCTGTCCTAATCTGCCATAGTTAGAAGTGATCCCCACTAGCTGGTTTTACCTGGACTGACCCTACTTACTTCACCCAGCACAGGGCACTGCGTTTGTTTGATCCCCAACCAGCCATAAATAGCACAACTGGACAACTCTATTCTATTATTAGGTGCAAATTAGAAATCAAATCTCCCATGCAGTGCGCCGTTCTTACCACTGCAGAGGTTGGCTGGGGGGGGGGGGCACTCTGTCATATTTGGTTGCCATGTGTGAACATGATCCCAAGGGAAGGGATCCATTCTGGGGCCATTTATCGGCAAGGGCTCATGAGGAATTTCCTGGCTAGTTTGTTGAGCTACCTCGTGTATCAAGAGTACCAAATTTGAGGTGAATTTTGTACATAAATGCAATGACTGTAGGACATATTGAGAGTGCCCCCCCATTGGGTTGGTTGTCACCCAATGTGATGTCACATTGGGTATTCAGAACTATAGTTCATGTGGTTCTCACTGGGGACAGCACAATCACTGATATTTTGTGCATGAGAGTCACTGATGGTGGTCCCTACTTAACCAGATAATAAACTAATGAATATACCCCCCAGGAGTTGATTTTTACTTGACACAACCAGTAAATATACCAAGGTACCCATTTATAATAGCGAAATAACCGTTTAAAAACCTCCGGATGTGGTCTTCAATGATGCAAATCGAAAACAACAAAAGGACTCCCAATCGTATCCTATGAACTAAGGTTCTCGGAAGCGTATGAGCATAACTCCTTGTACACTGGCTATATTAATGCAACAATATACTATGATGGACATACTACAGGATTAAAGTTAATCGATCACAACATTCATTTTTTTGTTGATACGGTATTGTCGATTTCTTCAATCAACAGGGCTCATTGTCAACCCATACTAATAAAGGAACCATATATATACACAATAACGTGTCAGTCCTATGTATCTAATTCAAGCATGTAACTACCCATGTTTGCCAATTTTGAGAGAAAATGCAGTTTAAAATGTGTTACAGTTAGCCATTTTATTAAGTTTCCACTCAACCCGATGAAAAAATATTTACCCAATTTTGTTCCACTTTATTCTTGGAGGGATGTGTACATGTATGCCTTTGATTATTGAAAGACCAACATTCATCAGAAGGAACCATAAAACCGACATGTTAATATAACACCTAATGAAGGCCTATACGGCCGAAACGTCGTGAAGGTTACTGTAAATAAAATCTCACTTCTGTTCATTCTAAAAAACTTTTGTTTGTTGCTGGTTGTGTTTATTTGATCTGAAATATAATATGTTAAAATAATGTTACGCAGAAACAACTACCAGACTACGAACCATACACACAGTACCAATAATAGAGAATATTCCACTGTCATATATTGAGAGATCTAATAGCATACGAACCAACTGCATAGTGACTATGATTATTTTATTTCTGTATGAATGTAAAGACAAAACGGGTGTAAACCTGCATGGGTCTCCTGTTGGAGGCTCTGTCGCCATCTCTCCCAATTATGCAATAGAGCACAACTCGACTAGAACACCTGCCTTCATCACAGTGAAATATAAAGCCGACATTTTATTTGATGTTACTATTTCGGGTAAGATGTGTCCTATAGGGTGATCAGCAGCTTCAGAGTATTATTATGTATATGCGACCCGTCCTCAGAAAACCAGCATTCGGGGGGGGGGGGATTTTTAGTTCTAGGTTTGGCCACTAGTGGTCATCAGAATGGCAACATAGGGAAAAACATTTTCTATGGGAAAGTGCATATGTCCCACTTTCTGGTTGCCATGGAGACCATTCCATTGTCCTATATAGAACATTTTGGTCCACATCTCTTGGACATAACATCAGTTACTCAAAACCGAAAACAGACCTTGAAAATCCCTCCCAGAAGAAAATCTACTTACAAGAAATCCCACTTTGCCAGGTTATTTTTGATAAATCAGATTTTTCAATCTATTTTGATATTTATTATGGGATATAGTGCACTGGGCTTATTTATCATTTTCAGTCATACATAACCACTCTTGTTTGAGATATGATTCCCGCAAGATTACCAGTAGTATCTTAACATATGATATCTCATTTTGAAGATCTTGACACAAACTTTAATTATGAATTCCCCCCGAGATATCCCTTTTCACTGGCCTGGTCACATATTGGTTTGATGTGCACAGCAAATCTAAATATTCCGGCCCTTAGTCTGTAGTTGCTATCCCAGGTTGGTCATAGGGACATTGGTCAGGCATGATTAAGTACTATTCAAGAATGACTGCGGCAAAACAACATACTGATTAATGCCTTACTCAAAAGGCCTAAAATGAAAAGACTAAGGTTAGTTGGTCAGTACTGACCAACCTGGCAATATTAACTAACCTAGCTTGGTCATCTCTAGAGAGCGAAAAGATGACTAACTTGCTTAGGCACTACAGTCACTGAGAGAATGGTCGCATAGGAAGACAAAGAATATCAGTGTCGGAGCATAGCATAGTGTCACAGTCATATCCCAGGTGGCAGCACAACTGCAGACAATGCTATGGTGTGGAGAAAGCTAGATTATAGCTGGGACTCCACTACCCGATTTTCGGATCGGAGCCATTCTCAAAATATCTGATACAAACAAAATTAATCTATGTCTATTGTATAAAATAACGTGTTTTTGGTTCCTTTTATACTGTAGGCCTACATCTACAGTATAACTCACTGTGCAGCTACACTAACTTCTGACAGTGTATAAATAAGTCACTAGACACTCCTCCCAGTGGGCACAAAATTCAGTTCAACGTAGAATCAACGTTGAATTAACATTGAAACAACATCATCAACCATTTGTCAATATTGATTCAATGTTCTGTGCCCACTGGGCTCTCGTGCCTACATACACGATGCAACAAAACTCCTCATATTTATATCCTAAACCCCAACCTTGGTTCAACCCTGATTGTCCATCAAGTGGCGAGGTCGACAATTATTCCAACATTTATCCAAGTCCTTTACGCCTCATATATAGTGCCTCAATGCAGTTATAATCCTGTCGGGATGAATGCAGCCTTGGCGAGTTACTGCTCAGTGCTGCATCAATGCATCACTCTGACCTTTCGTTGTTGATACACTCCTGCATGATGCACCAATTTGCCGCTGAATAACGCAGGCATCCTTTGACATTGTATTAAAGTGGCATTCTCATCGAGCGTTTCCCACTCACAATTCTAGTACTGTTCTAGTCTAGATCTGCTATGTGGTGAGTGCTAGTGGAGAGAATGTCCCTTTAAATTAAAGGCTCTATTCTTATATCATGCCGACATTTTCAAATGATAGGCATGATGCACAAATGAATGCCTGGATGCTATTGGCGAGGATGTTGCCTCTTAAGGTTTAAACCATGCATCATGACTTTGGGCTACTTCAGCAGTGTCTTTGGTATCGTGCCATAAAAAAACAAAGACCGCTCGTGAATCTCCGCAGTCCACAGACTCAACCACCCGAAGTCGTGAGACTCTGTCTGATCGCCTTCGGTGTAGAAAAGCTCACGAATCTCATCCAAATGCACTGGAGAAAGATACCCCTAGAGGCCCTTGTTTTTTTCACAAAGCTTAGAGTCAATTCAATGTCATCAGCCCCACCACCATTATCACGTACATAGTGGTAATATATGAGACACGAATGTAGTTTTAAAGCCAACACGGCCGAAGGCTGACCATGCAGTAATGGCCACCGTCCACTGGTGAACTGGTGGCCCATACATTTCCTATAACTTCGTAGTAGCTAAACCACTGCCAGACCCCTTCTGATCACGAGTCGGCAGACAAGTGTGCTCAGCCGTGACTGTCGCATTATCCTCAGTAAAGCAGTCTGGAGTGGTTTAACTAATGGCTCTAGACACCTAAATTCGATATGGCGACATGGGCATTTCTTAAAATCGACATGCGACATGAAGCCTAGTGACATGCGACATGAGGCTTAGTGACAGGGGACATGGACATTTCTTAAATTGACATAGGACATGAGCATTTTAAGCGACATAGACATGCGACATGGTCATTTCTTAAATCCGACATGTGACATGGGGACCCCCCCATCAAGGGCCCCTAACTAAATTATGCCTCACCACTCTGTCACCAGCGTTGATTGCTTTGTACGTAAAATTCAGAGAGGCCGTTTCCTTTGTCTTTCCACCCAGGTGTGGTATAAGCCCGATTAGAGCCCAGTGGACGGTGGCCATTATACGATTTGAGCCGGTCTGGCACTCTTTGCTTCAAGCCTAACATAAACGATCAGGGGGTTCGTCAGCTAGTGGGGCATCCACTATACCCCTACCTTGGTGGTGCCTGGTTGTGGTTGTGGTGGCTACCTGTGCATTACTCAGTTCACGCTGGGAGTTTACTAAGGCAGGAGGAGGAGGACACAGACACCACAGTGACACCTGGTGGTGTAACCAACACACAAACACACACACACACACACACACACACACAGGGTGCGGGGCAACTAATAGTGCCCTGTAAATACAGGCCATACCTGTGGGTATATAATAGCGCGGCCTAGAGCCGGATCCAGGATCCCACGGAGCTATATATTTGTACACAACTATTCAAAGGTGAGTTCGCGTGAATGCTTCTTGAGATGACTGTGTACTATTAGTAAAGAGTTAAACTCTTTAAAGGCAGCGCAGCAATGCAGTGCATGATGCCCCTCTGTTGTGTATGATGCATTTGGGGTTGATACACTCCAAAAAGCGAGGCATGATGCGCCAACTCAACTTCAGCTATAGCAACTAGCCAGCGTCAGCCAGCGTTACATTGGTACATTATGATGCCGAATAAACAAGAAGCATTGGGCATCTTTTACCATAACCTCTAAAAGTGCAGTTTACCACAAAAGTGATGTTTATAACATCCATGATTAGAGTAAGTTGGTAATCTATAATGTGCGTTTGAGGGGGCTGATGATGATGATCAGTCTCATCCATACATCCTGACTTACTATGGTATAATTATAGTGTTTGTGCATCGACAGTCCATAAATTTAGTAGTTTAACATATCGCTTGGTAAACCCCTGTCCAGGTGTATCATAGTGTTGGTAACAAGTTATGGGTAGTTTGTAACGTTGTATACGATCACCAACTTATTGTTGTAATAAACGTTAATGCATGCAGCGATACCTCCACTAAAGATTGATTTTGCATAGTAAGCAGTTCGGATATCTCTAGCAAATTGGTGCACCCCCGAGCCCATACTCCAAAGGGTATCTAAAGATCTTAACAAGATCATGTCTCGAGCTTTTAACAGTTATAGCTCAAGCAGGGTGCTTTTGGTGCCATACCCAATTTAGAATATAGATTGGTCCTTTAACCTTACCACTTAGCCCTACATTTCCACACCACCAGGCACATGGCTTATAAGAACCAACCACTTATGGGATTTAATCCAACTCTGAGCATTACGCCCTTAAGGTATTTACTCAATTATTTTTCTTTTAATGTGGTCTCTCGCTTGTGAACGGTCGGGGCAAAGGGGATTTTGTGTGAAAGGACGAGGGCAGATCGGTTTATATCAAGGTAAATGGGGTCGTAGGTAAGGTCAAGGACTAGTACAGAATTATCAAGTTGCCTATACCCTAAGATATCAAGTCTCAATCACTCGTCCACATACCAAACATAGCATGTATACATCATAATACGTTCATGTTATCATGTAATAATCCAGAGAGGTTTACTACCGCCCTGTACGATCACCCACTATCTCTATTACATCAATAATGATAGGAATCATAGTAGGTGACAATACTAGTACTACTGGTATCTTTACACCCCTGGAATTAACTTCAGAGGAGGGTGAGGGTATCAATAGAGATGTTGGGCTAGGATGATCTAATATGAATCTCTCCAACAGCTGAGAGATGGGGTCTAACCCGTGTGTACCATTCTATACCTAGATGTACACACCCTTATGGTGTTCAGTTTGAACAGCAGGTGGTGTCAGGTGTATGGACACGACCACGTGTTGAATCAGCCGTAGAACCACGCATGATATTACATATACAATATACAGACCCCTACACCACTATGCAAGTGTACACTACATACACGCAGAATGCCAATTAGGATGCTCTATTTGGGATCATGTCACGTCGTGTGTCCTCACAACAGGATAGAAGCCAAACAAGAGACATGCAGTCATGGTTGAGTGAATTTGAGTTAGATGTTAGGGGAATTTTGATATCAAACTTAGTTAATGACAGGGGTATTACTTGGTTTTATTCTTATTTTTTCGTTCCTTCTTATTTCTTTGCTGCTTCTTCTTTCTTTATTTTTTTCTTTCGTCATATTCACAGATAAAAGAAACAGCGTTAAAAGGGGGTCCAGGTTTCCTCCAGAATGATTCCCCTCTTTAGGGGAGCCCAGGTCCTTATGTGACTCCCTTAGGTGAGTCAGGGAACTATGTGACTCATTCAATTGACTCCCCTAGATCACCCAGGGAGTCACCTAGACTCCTCTATGCAGCCAGGGCTCTCCTAGAGAGGGGAGCCATTCAGGAGGCAACCTGGACTCCCTTTACACGCTGTTTCTTTTCTCTCTCTTCCCTTCTCCATCCCTCCCCCTGTTGGTAAGAAATGAGCACTCCCTAAGCCTGCTGCACATACATGTATAGACCCATCATAAGAGACTAGTCTTACTATAAGTGGCACATACATTACGCATGCACGTCTTGTTTAGCAGCAGCTTTTTCTTGTATCTCCCCTCTAGGCATTAGTCCCCTAGGTAGGTTGTCCGTCAGGAACGTGCCACCTGCTAATGTAAAGCACCTCCGGCAGTTTACTTTTATCTTGGATATGTATCCTTTCTTTTCCCCTCCCTCGTGCCGCTTTGGGGCCATGTTGACACTGAGTCATGACCTGATTACTAATCAGGGACACCACTTTCTGTAATTCTCTCTTTGGTGCTGTAGGCTGGTTGATGCTAGGCAACTATGAAAAAGTGTAAGGAACAGCTGAAAGTCGATGATATTGCGTACAAATAATTGTGATTCTTGCTTCATCATTTTGCACACAATATCTATCTGTAGGCCTGTATCTACCTATCGTTGTCTCTTATGATCGCATATTATAGTTAGCATACTCAATTTTCTGTTTACTTCTCTGTCTACCTATATGAGTCAGAAATTCGAAAAATGTACCAATCTGGGGCCTTAAGGATTTAAAAAAAAAATTCCAACAAATTCATGTTACATTAAAACAAGTTTATTAAATTGGAAGACTAGTATCTTGGGTCCTTGAAACCACTTGAGGGAATCCTTAACTCCCAGGATGTCAGTTTTTATCACCCTGCGAACAAAACCTAGAGTAAAAGTGGCGGAGGTTACGACTAAAATGTATGTAAGTTCATAGAGTGTCAAGAAAATGCCCCAGTAGCTTCTAATTACATGAGCAAGCAGCCATGATATGTATGATCAAGAATATCAAGTTTGAACATTATCGGCCAAAAACTTTGGATTTCGTGGGCTGTCAAACTTTGCGGAACCCTTGAATAATTCTAAATTTTCACCCTGCATCACCAACTTTACTCTAGTTTGCTCAAAAGTGTCCTAATTAGCAGGCAGAGAGAGTTGGTGAGCATATATGCTCACCAACTCTCTCTGCCTCTCTGTCCCTCTCACCGTCTTTCTGTCTCACTCTTTCTGTCTCACTCTTTATGTCCAGGAGACAAACCCATCCACACACCATGTGAGATAGCAGAACTGAATATTTGACCTACTCTCAAACATCTTAATTCTGATTTAGAATTAAGCCTGGCATGTATAAAAAGGTACTTTCTGTGGGTCCCAGAACATTGGACCTTTACACCAGCTTAGGTGATGACCCTATTTATTTTCAATATCCTTCTCAGGGATGCTTTTTTTTCACGATACCTTTAGAGTTTTGTCCAGATCCGTACCTCTATACAATAATAATAGAGTAGGGATCTAGAGGTTTACCGACGTCCTCTTTAAGAAGATAATGGCGGACATACCTCTACCAAGTGTCTATGTTATAATCCTGACTGTTGCATCTCTACAGCTAAAGCTGTAAACATCCCTGTTATTGAGAGCAGCCACTCAGAGGGGATAACCCATGCAGGACCACACGGATCATCCTTTCTGCATGGCTGCCAACAGGTATGGGTATATTCTACCCGGATTCACATGAGTGTCTGCTCTGATTCCCTCCAATAGTCTGGCAGGAGTCAAAGTCTGGCACACAAAGGCAAAGTTCTACAAGGGGCGATTACCTCAGTTTATCGCCTGGGTCTAGATATATAGCAGTCTATCGTGTGGGTCGCCCTTTATACATTGTTCTAGGGCCTATAGGCTGTATGGGCTGAGTTTGAAATGTTGCATTTGACACAATAGGTCACATTTCTTTATTCACATACTTCGTGCCTGTATTCTACAAATTATAATGATGTTCTCATTTTGAATTATTCTGTTCCTATCTTTTTCTCCTCATTCTCTTCCCCAATTAAGGGTATCCTTTACAATTGCTTGGCCGTTATTGTTGTCATTAGTTAGTTAATGTTTGTGTTATGAGTGTTAACATCGATATCATTGTTTAAACTCGTGTTATGCATGCAGTTCTCTCTTCACTTTCCTCTGTTATGCCTCAATCATATAGGAGTGTGCATCAGGGAGTGTGGCATTCATTCATAGCTAAGCCCATACCCACATAAAACGTCAGTGATGCCTCATCATGTAACCTTGTGGAGTAGTGTCCTGTGGTGCATCACCCCAGTGCTATGTGAATGTAGCAGGTAGATCCGGCCTATGGACGAGCCTGTGGGGAGTTTGAGGTTTACCTGTAGCATCTCCAACTTTGCCGGGGTGGGAGTTGGATGCTCCAAATACCATACACTGAACAATATGAAATTTAGCAAAATAGCATCAGTTTATATCACTCAGGCCAAGCTCCTATGGAACATTGTTCTAATGAAATAAAACTGTGCCTGTTCATTAAGCCCATATATTATCCCTAACCTTCATTTAGTTGGGTTTGGTTTCCTATGAGCTGATGAGTAGAGAAGTCCGGGTTACTTTCTAGGTTATTGTAAGCATTATAGCAATACAGCAATAACTGGATACAATGTAAGGTGATTTCCACAGACCTCCAATGACTTCGTATTATGATATTCAACAGCTAACAGATTTGCTCTAAATATAACTGATGTGAAAGAGGGATATTTGCTACACTATTATAGGTGAACCTGTGTCCTGGATTGTGGATATATGCCCTATAAAGCAGCTATCAAGTTCTGACACATAGATTGGAGGTATGCTTCTGTGTCTTGATGGGGGGGGGGGGTGATACCAAAACTCGTGCAGGTATTTCTACCCCAACACCCTCAGAAAAGTGAGAGTCATTGTCGCTAAAACTACCCTCACCTGAGAGTCAGGCAGTGTCTGACCCTCAGGTGAGGGTAGTTTTAGCGACAATGACTCTCACTTTTCTGTGTGTGAAGGCTTGTTGAGTGATGACCCATGAGGTAGACATGGAGAGAGGGCATGGGGGGGGGGGTTACAGCAATAGTTATGTAGGGATGAGACAAGGTGGGATACCAAGTACACTCAGGGGGGTGTATGTACACATTGTGGAGGGGCTGTCTGCTGGTCGCTCATGTTATACAGGTAAATGTAAGAGAAGTGACAGAGGTGTGAAGGTATGGTATTATTATTTGTGTAAGGGTATCTATGGAACAAGTAACAGAAGAGGGGTATTGTCTATTTATATACGTCTGTAAACCGTATAGGCTCTTGTATGGAGGTGGTGAGAATGTCCGGGTGGGAGATGAGTGATGAGAGAGATAATAATTATCATGTGGAAATAAACTGACTATTATAGCATTACATGTACTATATAGAAACCACCAAATAGCCCGTTCAAAAGCACATGCGCTTATGAATGGGTAAGATGTGCAGTGACATAGATACAATGTTGGATTCGATGGGTATCTTCATGACTAATATGTATACCGTCAGTACAGCCGCAGTTGGTATATTTTGTATTTGATGTAATATCAAAATATGAACCCATTTTAGAGTGTTAAACCCCTATTTGAGTATTGAGACTCGAACCCATGCATTTACACAAATGTGATATAATATAAAACAAGGTATCATGTTTAGGGCTTATGATGACCACCTATTTCTACAGAGCGCTATGAGACATCTTAACATTAATATGCTGGTCTTAAATGCGCACAGCTTGGTAGCCCAACACCACTAGTTAGTTGGCGTGTAGGCATGGCAGGTATATGCTCAGCCCTTTATACACGGTGGCCGGCGCCGTGACTGGCCCAGGGTTTGAGTAAAGTCAATGCTTTTAAGAGAGCAGCGCATTAGAGTTCAGAATTATGTAACTAGGACATCCATAGTGACTCACACCATGATAGGCAAAAGGGAAGTCTCCTCCTGTAAGGATGTTTAACACCTGACCTGACTGAGACTCTCACGGCTGGCTTATAAATAGTAGCACTCAAATACAGGTATCAATGGGACTATGGGCATAAATCGGCCATTCCCACAGGTATGGGTAGGGTTATTTATTGCCATACTTGGGGTAGTGGATCATGATAAAAAGTCCACGGTATGTTAGCAACTTATCATCATATTCTACACCACATGACTAGGCCAGAGTCAATGGGTATATTGTTCCTTTTGTTAAGAGGAATGCAATGCATCATACACGCGTGGTGTTTCAATATTGTAATAGGTTAGGGATGTTAAAAAGAAGATACGCTCATTAAATCCCTTCCTCCATTTATAAATAAATGATCGGCCCCAATAATGGTGTCCTTTCAAGAATAAGCCCCACGGACAGCCTGAACCAAGGGTAGCCCCCAGCGGAGGGTGGCTGATTCCAGGTTTGACATTTATTCTTCACTCACAAAGGTTATAGTCACCACTGAGGGGCCATAACCCCACAGGGGGCCTGTGAAGGGGTGTACAACCACTATCTGTGCCATAACCGCTCCACTATCTGTGTCATAACCGCTATCTGTGTCAATAACATATAGAGGTTGACCATCCAACCACTATCTGTGTCAAAAAAACACTAACTGTAGTAACCGTCCAACCACTATCTGTAGTAATGACCGATATCTGTGTCAACTTCTTCTACACTGTGTTTCATGGTCTATAGGCACCTCCAACCTCTATCTGTGTCAATAGATGCTATCTGTGTCATGTGAGCAATTTCTATCAAAGACTCATACCAAGCATGAACACACCAATTACCATGTGGGACACGAGGGGGGGTCATTGTTTAACGGGGGGGGGGGAGGGGGGAACAAATTCGGACCCTTGAGTGGATCACTATTGGGGTGTGTGAGGCCAGACAATTTTGCCATGCCCACACAAAAATTCAAAGACCCCCCTAATTTAATATGAGTATTGAGAAACACGATCATAAAAGATATATGGAGGTACGAAATCTTTTCCAGCAAATGGAATGTGGTTTCATCTGTGGTTAAGTATACAGGTTTTGAGTCAGCTATATGGGCTGTACACTCCGTCCACCAGGGGGTGCCTCAAGATTTTGGGGAACATGAAATCGGTCAGTGGACCCTCTTAGTGTTCTTTGCTCTTTGATAATATTATGATCCTATTGCTGAAAATATTATAGGCTCCAGAAATTGTATGCCTCTGACCCCTGTGGATTGACAGAAGCAGCTCTCTTTGTGGGTGAGAGTGGGGTGAAATTAGTTGGCGAGATTTCCAGGGGGATTTCTGACCTTTTCTCCATTGCCTGGCTCCCCAAAGTATGGTTGATACAGATAGTGGTATTATTACATATAGCGGTTGGTAGAGCAACCGTTATCTGTGTCAAGGTTAAAAAAAGGTTGGCCACTATACCCTGTCCTAGCCTGATGTCCTGCCCCACAATTGATCTACACCTGTGCCCTGAGAATATTTGGACCTTAACTAACCTGTCCTGTATTTCCTGGCTATCCTACCCTACCCAATAGTAAGCTTAAGGTTGATACAGATAGCAGTGTTACTACAGATAGTGGTTGGTAGAATAACCGCTATCTGTGTCAAGGCTATATAATGTTTGGAAAGTTCGTAATTTTTCTCTTCAAATTGAATATTTTGGGGAAAGTTGTCTTTGTGATCCCCCCCATGTACAACTGCTAAGTGTATCAACCCTGCTAACTGTAGAAACTACACTTAGCATTTGGCCATCCAACTGCTAAGTGTATAAAAAAAACTGCTAAGTGTATCAAGTTTTATTGATACAGTTAAGGACATTGATACACTTAGCAGTTGGTAAAAATGTATGGTAGCCATCTCAGTCCAGCACAAAGGCTCTCAAAATAGTGCTTCCATGGCCTGTGGTGTGGGGCTCTACACTAGGGAGTTGGTGGTTTGACAGGATATCATAATAACAGCAGGAACTAACTTGGATAGATGGTTGACACAACTGGGCCTGAGGACTGATAAGTGGAAAGGATGTGTGAGGGTAGACATAGGGAGCCCCACTCACCTTAGAAGCTAAACATCAAAACAGCAACCCCTGGCCGAACATCGCCTGTCCCAAGTCACATTGATGCGAGACTGGTTTAGAATTTTGGCAAAAATGCAGTACTAGATCAACACATAGGTTTCACAGTTCACCATTGAGAATCAAACAAAAAACCAACCATGCATATTATTTTATGAGTTTATGACTTTGTCTTTGGATTTTGTAGAAGGTACAACTTTTACGCTAAAAATGGATTTTATAACCCACAAAATTGCAATTTTGACCCAATAAATTAATTCCATGGCCCAAGAAACATATTTCTGGCATATTACACTATATTCTTATTATGATACATACAGCATTTATTGATACAGATAGCAGTTGGATGTCCCAATAACAGACATCCTTGGAAATTGATACACTTAGCAGTCTTTTGATACAGTTAGCAGTTGGATGGTTGACTGCTAAGTATAGTTACTACAGTTAGCAGGATTGATACACTTAGCAGTTGTACACCCCACCTCGCAAATTTGGCCATTTACATAGAAATTTGTCTTTTTTAAGATTTTACATTTTAGTGGCTGCACAGCAGCCATTTTCTGGAAATTTTCAGAGAAATTGATTTTTTTTTGTGATTATTTCCCCTTCTCTCGCCAATTTGGCCATTTTTTAGAAGGTATTATCTTTTTCAAGATTTGGAAGTTTTTCTATGGTACTAAATTGGCCATTTTTACAAAAAATTGATGTTTTCATAACTTTTTAAAACTTTTTCTCCAATAATTGGTCACTTTTAGGGAAATTTACTTTTTCTCATTTTCTCACAAATTTGGCCATCTTTAAGAAAGTTAACTTTTTTGAAGATTTTTTTTTTCATTTTTCAAGCTTTTTTAGATCTGGCCCTCATCGGCTTCTGTCCCAAACTCCCTACAGGTGTTACACATCCACAAACCCAATGTGTTACAAATACACTACCAAACCATTTTTGACACACTTAGTGTAAGGAGAAATACCAGATATGCTTGACACAGATAACACCTTGTTGATACACTTAATTTGACACATAAAATAGCGTTTTTTTGACACAGATAGCGGTTGGATGGTCGACCTCTATATGTTATTGACACATATAGCGGTTATGACACAGATAGTGGTTGTACAGGGGGCTAGAAGCACTCTCGGCAATAATAGACGTGTTATAGAAAAGAGTATGGTTCACACAAGGTATCTCTAAATATATCCCATCTAAGGGCGATTATAAAGCATTAAATTCATCTTCCTGTGTGGAGTTCATCTTAGGTGTGTATTTTCATGATTTTTCCACATCGTAGGGACAGTTAAAATGAGAAATAAGGACAAGAACCGAGAGACGGGTGTGTGTGCAGAGGGGGGAGGGGGTCTTGTGAGGAGGGGTACAAAGAGCAGGATAAGAGAGCAATGGAGAGGGGAAAAATGGGGTATGAAAAGATGAATTAATCGAAAAGAATATACACGGTGCAGGGAAACGGGTAGGGAAGGAAGATAGGAGGAAGGGAGACAGGAAGCAAGCGAGCACAATAGAAAAAGTTAGGATGGGGTAGGGAGGTAGGAAAGACAGCCCAGAATTATCCAGAAATAAAATATCTATGACGGAGACATAGTCTAACACTACAAAGTATGACTTTTCAGGGAGAATATATATTATGTTGTTGGCATATAATATTGATGACGAGTGCACTGAAAAATTTGTAAATTTACATTCGTGACGTTTTTTTCACGAGGATATTTTTTTCACGAGTTTGCCAGTTGTTTTGAATGACCTTCCAAATCCATATAATACCAAACCACACAAAAAAGCGGAGATACTTAACTTTCTTCTACACAGAGATAAGAACATTGAATATATGCATTAAGATGTGTGGGAAACATACATCACGTGGGGATACATCGTGAGTTCAAATATAATAAAGATTATTTACACTTCCTAGAATGAATCACTCTTCATTCTCAAGTCTATCGTCATTTTTATTTTTCACTCAATCACCAGTGATAACAATGTATGATATACATATTATGACTCGGCCTTCTAAGCTTGAATCGTATTTATGATTCTCAAGAGAACTTTACAAATAGATTCAAATCAATTAATGTGATATAATAATTATGACGCCCCGATTTTATTTATGAAATGAATAAACCATAATCATCAGTGATCAAAATCCATAACAGGTCCTATACATGAAAGCTTAACATAAATGTAAATTTACCCTCGGAACCAATGAGGCACGTGAAATCTCTGTCATATTGACTATAACATTATAATTATTTTAACATGCTGAAAGGCATTATGGCGTATCGACATTTCTATTTGGAGACACTGAATTCATTGATCGTGTCGCGGTGCTCTGATATCAAATATCCAGGATTTCTCCCTGTCACTGAAGATAGGCAATGGGAGCAATGAATTAGTAATATTATACATTGTATATGATATATGATATGAAACAAAGAGCCAGGAATTTTAGTCTATTATGTATAGGAGAAGGAGGTGAAAAAAAACTATCGAGCAGAAATAACATGACACACCCATTTATCATAGCATGCTAACATAACATGACTGTCACATTGTCTTAAAAGCCCAGTACCTGAGTACTAATGATTTAGTAGTTGATAACTAGATAGGCCCCAATGTCTACTCTACAGAATAACATATACCTAACAAAACTATCTTGTTAACATTTCAAGTAAAGCATGATTCAATCGTCGTTATGATGCACCGTGATGTTGTAATGCTGAGTTGGTGCATTATGCTACCCTACCATTCGGGAGTGTATACCTCAAAGTGTGTTCATGATGCAACAATGCAGAAGTGGTGAGTTACTTTCCAGCACTGCATAAATTGGGAAAATATACAAACATTTTTGATATACAAATGTAAATCCAAAACACAGCTTCCCTTACATTACCAGCAGCCCTTACAATTGGAACTCCTCTACACCTGGCTATACAGATAGGACAGGTGTTTAGCTGGTCTGGGGTGTGCTGAGGGTGGGCTAGGGCGGTTAGACACCTCTTTACATGTACATAGTGTAATATCGCGTGCGGTTTTGTCATTCACAGTTTCCCTTTAATCACCTTAGACTCGGTCATGGTGCTCCCATCCACCACCCACACATGGAGGCTCCTGGGGCGTGATTCTAACGGCCATTATAGTCTATATCTAACGGGTTTACATTGGACTGAAAATGGCATTTATATGGACGTGTGTTAAAGCTACTATATCATCTAATTTTAGGTGCTTTTCCAATTTAAGGTTTCTTAAATGATCCATATAATTGCATGCAGGTATAGAAAGTTGGAAGGCTCTCATTCATCATTTAACATGATAAAACTACAATATATTGTCACATATGAATAACTGTCGGCTCGCAGAAATCAAGACTTGTTAGGGGTGCATCATAACACCATTGGATATAGCCTGAAATCACAACACAACAACCTGTAGACAACCACTATATTCAATCTATTCCTACCTGCAAAGCACATAGAGGAGAACATTGACATCATAAAGAATGATGCCAAACACAAGGAAAATGGTTAATAAAAGCTACTGCGATGTTATTTCATAACTTAATTTTGAGATGTTTATTAACCTGATATTGTTTAAACCCTCACCTCCTGTAAAGAGTGCCGGTCCTCCCCCCACTCCAACTGTTACCGGGCGTATAGCAAATATTTGATCATGAACAGAATTATAGCTAAGCTAATAAGCATCCATTTTATCCTCTATAGGAAGAGTAGACTGCACAGATGTATGAAAAGTGCAATTCTAATTTTTTTCAAATTCACACTATTTCGACGTTTCCACTAACAAAGGTACATGTGTAGCGACTACATGTATACACTTAGATAATTATGTTGACTTTAACCTAAAAGGGCATTCTCACCACTCGCACCTAACCACATAGTAGACTAGAGCCGTACTAGAATTGTGAGTGCGATATGCTTGGTGATTATGCCACTTTAATTCCAACTCAATACCTATCATACACAATCTCTGTATGGAGAATATGCCATTTGCTATTTTTATACCGCCTGTATGTACAATATATTATGTGTGAAATATCAAATAGGATGGCCATTAAATGGCACTGAAGAAACGAGTGATGATTTAGGAATGTTTGAAGGACCGTTTAATTGATTTAATCGTGGGAAAGTTGGAAGGGAGTTAATGGGATGGTTTATCCCATAGAGGTAGCAGGCAGAATGGTACTAACCAATTACCTGTTAAGTGCCATAATGTGCAGTGTATACACTAATCTCTTCCCTTTCATGTCGTGTACATACCACAATGCTTCATGTAATTGCTGGTATAATCACTTTATTTTATTACCAACGTGACAATAATAGTCACAATAATAGTTTACCTCTAGCCATGCAGGAAGTCATGTTATGGTTATTGTATTTAACTCTTATAAAACTCTTTAATTTTAATTAAGGACATCACGATGCCTCAATGAACCTTACCCATTGTTGACATGATGCATGAGTGCAGCTACTCAGAGTAACTTGTTGATACCTTCCCGACGGGTTGGCATGATGCATTAAGGCAATGCAATAGGGTTCTTGCTGGGTCTGCATCCGTGCATCATGGCGATCAGTGAATACACAGCTTTAAGTGAGGGGTGATTATTTAACAACAGTGGGAGGAGTTAGTGGAGACCCCTTTTTGCGGGGGTAGACTGTCTTCTTTATCCCCCTGCGCCTGAGGGTTGAAAATCATTTGCGCGCGATGAAGTCTTCAGCTTTTTGCTCACCTGCTGACTCAAGGAAAAAAGGCTGGAAGCTGTATAGATCTACTAAACGGCCTGCATCGGTCTCCACAGGGGAGCTCTTTATGGTGATCCAGAACATGAGTTGTAGCTTTAAACATTGGGAATTATCTCAGTCCCTAGGGGCAAAGAGGGTATGGTATGCCGTCTAGGGGTAAAGTAATCTGTAGGTAGACGATTTACAGTTTGGTGCTCATACTACTATTGATACGCCGTGTGGTTTCCAATGCTAGGAGTATCGAGAGGCAGAGAAGAAATACTTTACATAAGCGAGCTGGTAGCGGAATTAGTAGGGAGAAGTACTGGTGTAATTCAATATTTGCCATAGCAGTTATTGTTCATAACAATGTCATGTAGAGGCAACAGTTTGTAGTAGACAACCTCCAAGATCATTACAAGAGAGTTTAAGTATGACACCTTAATCTGATTTCATTAATTAAGCCATCTTGTCCTTTCGTCATCACGATCCCCAAATGCATCACCCGGGGGGGTGTTACAGAAAATTAAACAATGTAAGTTTAACAACGTAAGTAGGGTGTTACAGAAACTTCCTTTTCCCAAATAGGTGTTACAGAAAAAATTCACACTGTTGACTTTACGTTAATTAACGTAAATTTTCATGTAAAAATCGGCACCACCTCCATACATGGTGCTAATATTTAGCCCAAATAGCGTAAATTTAAGAACATTAACGTAAATTTGAAGACATTACCGTAAATTTTTAATATATGTTAGTATTGAGGTTATTAAATGACGTTAAGCATTAACGTAAATTCGCTATATTTACGCTCTTTTCTTACATTGTTTTCTGTAACAGCCCCCAGCAAGTAACTGGCCGTCACTGCTTGATAGTCATGAGTATATCAACCCTGTAGATTTGCTATTATTGCAGCACTGGTGTGTTACTCACTGATGTTATATTAAAAACTACGCCTACAAAATTGCAGAGCTCTGTGGCCCTATGAAAGCAACGTAAAACAAATAAGTGTGTTTTTTTCATTCCGGGGGTGAACCTGGACAAGTAACAGATCTGTTTTACTTTTGGCCTGATGTCAATTATAGTTAGTTCACACGACATGTGGGTGTAATTCTGGTCTAGGCATATTATGGGTGAGGTATATTTAGAAACTGTGAACTCGGAAAACAATGATAGCAATTCACGGTTCATGTCACGACACCTTGAAGCTATGTAAAACACTTATACAAGCATGGCCGAAACAACCAGAATGAAGGTAGGACGACATGCAATAAAAAAGGCCACCCTCAAAACTTCCAGTCATGTTTGCTCCGATAGGCCCAAAAACGTTGATGTATGTATGTCAATTTGGACCGGCAAATTCAGAAACTACATGATCCATTTGCTTTCTGGTATTCCATACAGAAAGCCAAACATTAATGCTATAAGGCGGCACCCCCTCTAGCAGGAGAGTGCAGCATTGCCTGACTCTATAGTCAAAAGGGGTCATGCAGCTGTTTTTTTTCTTGTTAACTTTGAAAAAGATTAATTGGATATTATTACCTCACAGTTTCCATCAATGCAATGTCAACCCCTGTACAATAGTGCTATTGATCGGTGTATTTAGGGACTCTTTAGTAGAGGCTGGCAATCAGAACTGTCGATGACAATAGGAAATCTGTTGGCTGTATCGATTTGGATATCTATTGATGTTTGCAGGGAGACTAAAAACATGTTGAGTGTTACCCTGTTTGTCATTTTAACTCATGATGTATAGATTCTAACCTCCCATAGAAATTACAAAATACCCTTTCCTACATTGCAAGTCGAGTTGTGTTGTAACCCTGGCTCGCATAGCTTTAATACGTAATATCCCATTGTCGGCATGATTCATAATTGCAGCGACGATCAGTTAAATTTCACCTGTGGTTAGCACAATGGGAGGAGGACTGTAGATAACAAATAGACGAGCCCATGTCCCTGTGGGCTAATTACATTTTGTCAAACGCTCTTTGTATGAAATTAAATTGATATTTTACCAAACAAGTATATTATGATATAGAATTAAAGTCAAAAAGGTAGATGACCGTTTTAAATTTAAGCAGGTAACTTCTCCCCTTTGCCCATTATGACGTTCAGTTGACATTCTGATACAAATGTATAAGAACGCCGTATTTTGAATGAGGCACCGGCGAGTTATTCCCTGTAGCTGTTATGCATGCATCAACTCGACAAAGGGATATAGTCCATTAACGCTCTATGGTGTACTTAGAGGGTTATGGTTATAATTATCTGGGCGTGGCACGAGGCGGTATGATGAAACATGTTATTTTAGGTAGGTATATATGCAATATGATACCAATATGCATCACGCCCAGCTCAGCATCAATTAACTTTGACTGCATGACTGCTAAATATTCCTGTATATCATGTTATTTCCTGCAAAGAAAAGTTGCACATAATCATGGTTAACCCTCAATGGGGCATCAGTATGCTGACATGCACTGTGTTATTCTGTCGATACTGTGCATGGAAACACCACCATGCATGTCTGACACACTACACTGTTAGAAGTAACTGTAGCTGCACAGCGAGTTACACTCTAGAACTATACAGTATAAAAGGAGGTATTTTGGGTTTCAAAACCAAAAATACTTCCTTTTACACTGTAGTTCTACAGTATAACTCGCTGTGCAGCTACAGTTATTTCTGACAGTGTAATATGATTAAGGTGGATATAGGTAGGGTTCACCAATGCAGTGCTGGCGAGTTAATCGACAGTGCTGCATTAGTGCATCGTCCCAATAAATGAATACCTGTATGTACACATGTATCACTCACATTCAAAATATATAATGTGTCTGATGTAGGACCCATGCATTTCTGTAACACATGTAATACATTATAATGATTCATATGCTACTGACATCTCTATATATAGTTAGCTTAGTGGATTTTCACAGTGTCGTCGTCCAAGTACTAAAAATGGGATTTCGATCAGTACCCCAGGATCGAACAATGTTCCGCTCTTAAAGTGGAATGGTCATGATAGCAGCTGTTAAAGGTAATGTTATAGCCCCAATAATTTTATATCGGTTTTACTTTCATTGATTCTAAGAACTTCCCATCCATTCAGATGATACCGAATCTTCCATCTTTGGGTTTCAATTCATGCACAACTCCTTGCACTCTTCGATGTAGGTGGTATATTAGTATGATTCATTCATGAATCTACAGGTAAGGAATTAAGAACATTTAAAAAAAACTAGATCTACATTATGTATCTAGTCTGAGAGGGAGGCATTCTGTTGCCGCTTCTATTGGCAGAATGGAAGAGAAACACAGACAGGGAATAAGCACAGAATAGCAGAAACGTTTTCTTACCTTGTCCAAAGTTGATTTGTTTCTAAGAGTTTGCAGCCCCCCCCCCCCCCCCACACACACACATGTTCACTGTCAGCAGCAGTTAGTCAAAGCTGACTGCATACACATGTTAAGTTATGATACCTGTAGGCATACACCCCCCCCCCCCCCCACAGTACACACCCATACACGCACACTACTCACCTCTCATACCGAAACTCCACTTGGGGTCTCGAGGGTACATCACTGGGACTGCTGAATCTGGAATATTGTACTACCAAGTACAACAGCAACAAAAACATCCTTCTATGGCGACATTGTATGCTGTTCTCAAAGGAACAGACCGTATATTCATCTTATAAATTGTTAGATATTATATGTGGTCATGATTATAATCAGACTAGTGGAGTATGGACTTTAGTAACCACCACACAGACGTTAGTCTTCTGTCTGGGGTTCTCCGCTGGTTGATAGCCACAGTAGACCCACTTGGGGTGAGTGCTCAGTAGGGGTATACCCTGGAGTAGCTACCCTCACAGCTGTTTTAGGTTAGAGGTGGGAGGATCCAGACGTCTCAGGTTCTCCTGTGTGTGTAGGGGAACTTAACCCTGCCCACGTGCCGCTTACCTGACCACCCCCCCTCCACCTGCCACACACACACACACACACACACACACACACACACACACACACACACACACACACACACACACACCTCCCCACCGCTGTCCCATCCTTACCTACCTAACCTTCTCTCTCATCCTACCTGAACCAAGGGAGTGGTCATTTTATACAAACAGGGGCAATCTTATAGCAATTTTTTCCGCCCTACCTCCACCAATGGATCCAAATTGTTCACGGCTGACCCCTTTGAGCTATAGTAACACGCGGAATTCTTCGCTAAAAATGGTTGCTATTTTCTTTAGTTCCACCTCCTCAAAATTGTCCGAATCGTTTGGTCCCCTCCCAAAATCCTAAACCTCTCCTGTTGTTAACAAATGACCACTCTCTAAACACTGCATAGCTACTCAGCAGAGCTGCAACCGTACATTGTGATGACAAAATGGCATAGGGCATTAACGGCATTGACTCCCTCGAATCAGACAATGCCTAAATGGCAGCGTTATGCAGTATTAATAGAGATCGCCTCGCCAACAGGTGAGAGAGCCGCTATAGCCAGACGCACTCACCCACCCACTCACCTCCCCACTCACCCACTCACCCACTCAGCAGCCAGTACTAACCCACACACACACACACTAACTAACTCACCCACTCTCACACATGACTGCTCCCCACCACCACCACCACATGCAGCCTCAGTCACATGTTCTCCCCTTGTTACTGTTGCAGAGACTGCCTGCTGGAGAGGAGGGTGCAGGAGAGGCTGACGTCCACTCGTCACAGCCCTGGAGGAAGTTCACCTTAATCAGCTCACCTGGACCCCACACCCTGGAGGAAGTTTACCGGGAGTCTAGACTCATGACCAGTGCATGAGATATTAAGGCAGTAAAAGCAGTGTCCTCTCTGGAGTTTAATGAATGAGGCAACGTACTTTGGAGTACTTATACGAACTGTTGATTTCTGTCATTTGTCATTCCCAGTTAACTGAAGCTGACACCTCCATAAGGCACCCTGGAGGATATTGAAGGATTAATATCACATATACTACGTTTTGGATTACCTGTTAGCGTGGCCCTCTCTACCATATACAGGATATGTGTGTTTTAACGTGGGCTACCTATAGACCAGCCTGAGCTGTGGTTTAAGTTACATTCAGCAGCATTGAGTCACTATTCCTCGGATTACGTGCACGGCTGAAGCAGCTGACATTTATGTATTATTCATAGAACTAAATGCTTCACAGCAGATATAGGTTATTTGCTTAACCTGGATAGATCTTATTTTTATTTGAGAAATAAATATCAACATTATTTACCAGTCTGTGAGTAGTATTATCATCAAGTAATACCTGGAATAACTTGAGGCTAGAGGCAGGCAGGTAGATTATACTCATGACCAGGTAGCACTTACGGATAGAGAGTAGATCTACTATACTCTATTTAACCTAGCCATCTGCAAATAATATATTCTATTCCAGTCAAATTATCAAAGATATCAGCAATAAGAGAGGTGAGGCGGACAGGTAGACTACCTCCATGGCCAGGTAGCACAGCTCCACACTACACCAGGTATCCTCCAGTAGCCAGCATGGCTCACAGACCCGCCCCATGGAGGCTGGTAGCTGCCTGCTCTCTCCTACTCCTGCTGCTGATCTGTGCACCGACCATAGCCCAGCTTCAGCAGGAGAATGCTACCAATGCTAACCCTGCTGCTAGTACTACTGGGGCAGTGCCCCCGATGGAGACTTCTACCGGGGGTGTAATAAAAGCTACAGGGCCAACTATTGCTGGTAATGTTGATGTTGATACCACCACAGCGGCTGGTCCGCCAGGTGGTGTGGGAAGGAATAATACTTCCAATTCAAATATTTCAAATGTAGATACAACTTCAAGTTCTAGTTCAACACCTTTGACTACAACTGCCACCCCACCCACTACACCACCCCCTGCCCCCACCACCACCTCACCTCCTCCCACCACCTCCTCCGCCACCTCACCCCCTGAGGCCATCCCAGATGGGGGGCCCACGACAGCTGCACCCACTGATAGAGCCTCCCCCTCCCCTTCCCCCACAGCGGCCCAGGTAGATGGCAATCTGGCTACTACTGCTACCTCTGTGAGTTCCAACAATGGTTCTGTGACCACTCCCATTGCTCCAACTACTGCAGCAACCCAGGCCGCTGCTACCATGGCAACCGATGACGCTACCACTGTGGCCATAGAGCCAGACACTGCTACACCTGCCCCGAGTGGTGACGTAACGTCAAAAGTCATGACAACTGATGACGTAACAACTAAGGGATTATTACCAATAACAACAGGTAAAGAGGAGGAGACTACACTGGATACGGTTACTACTGTGGATGTTACTACGTCAGTGGCGTCACAGGAGGGGTCTCCGTCATCAAGTACGTCAGCTCCGGTGATGACGTCACAAAGGACGTTGGAGACCTCCGTGACGAATGTGACGTCAATTCCAACTCAGCAAGCTAATGCAACAGGTAGGTCTAATACATGTAGTATGATATACATGTTTACACTTTTTTAATATTAAATCTATCATGATACAAAAAAAGATAATTTACTTTCGTTGGGTTTCTACGATGAGATCCTTCACTTCAACATTAGGAATAAAGAATAGATTTAACAAAACATACATTATGTATGGTTTAATCATCATAATTTGACTTTAACGGGAATATGATGCTCCTCTGCCAAATGTTACGGTAAATTAAACCACTGCATAATTCTGAGCGAGAGTGCTCGTACTAATTAGGTGACCCCATAATGAATAGTCATCACTTTAATCAGAGCCAAAAGAACTAGGCCTCGGGACCACAGGTACAAATGTTAATGTCAGTACGTATATCAGTTGCGGTTTTCTATGGAGGTGTCCCCCAGTATTGGGCAAAATACCCGAGGTACAGGAGCCCCTTTTCCAGGGCCCGAAGACCTTTTATGACAAGATGATGCCTCGATATTCTTAGCCGTTCATTTGTGGTCGTGATCATGCCAACACTTTGGGAGTGTATCAACTCTCATCGGCATGATGCATGGATTCAGTGCTGGCGGTAACTCACCATTGATGTGGGCACACATCCGTACATGTATCATGCTGACAAAAGGACATAGTGCACTAAATCGTCATGCCGTCTCTAATGCTTAAATTGCATGGTGATATAACAGGCTCCAGAAGAAAGCACACTATAAATAGTTAGTGTAAGTACACAGTAGAATCTACTGTAGATCTTCCACAGTAAAATCTACTGTAGAATAGATTTACAGTAGAATCTACTGTAGATTTACAGTAGATTTTACTGTTTACCTACAATATATTGTACACTTACAGTAGAATTTACCGTACACCTACAAAAATGGCAACCAACTTTTTACAGTCTAGGGTCCAGTTTGAGTATACCAACGGTACAGCCGTTTTACACGGAGAATATCATCATACCAGAGAAGGTGGGAGAGCTGCAGTTGGATAACTGGACCACAGGGGGCTCTCTGCTGCAGTCAATTGGCATATCCAATAAAGGTTGGGTGTTCCACGCAGATTCAACAGCTGGCGAATAGACATAATAGCCGCCAAACATTACGGCGTTATGCTTATTATACAAGTTATGTAAATCTCTCCCCAGCTGTTCCGTGTAACAAACCTTTTGCTCCCCCGTCTTGCACAATATTCGTTAATTGATAGGTGACATTTTAGGCAACATGGCTTCATGTTATATTACCATCATGATGTTCCAATGCAGTAAGTCGCTATTACAGTCTTATTTTGGTAGCTAAGGCCAAAAAAAGGGTGTGTTTCAGGTTATCCTACCTACCCTACCTAGATTTTCAGACTATGTAACCTGTAACACACCTCTTTTTTTTGGCCTAAGTATTTCGCATTGCTTACCCACCTGTCAGTGCTGCATTTATGCCGACAAAAGTGTTCACAGCAAAAAGAAATTTCACATTTCAAGAAATAAGATAAATTAACTCGCCTTAGTTTTAAGAAAATAATTTTTTCTTAAAATTAGTCATTTGTCCGCCTGGAGAGTTTATTTATCCTAGTTTCTTGAAATAAGAAAATTATTTTTGGCTGTGTTAACATGCTACATCAACCTTTACCATACAATTCCACATGTCCTATGATCATGGGCCTGACGGCACCTATAACCCTTCACAGTTCAAAGGCCACATCTGTGGGGCGTGGTCTACACTATAGTTAATGTACAGGGTGAGTGGATGGTCAGTTGTACGGCGGTACAGGGTGGGACTGACCGCTACAGGCTGGTAGTAGTTCTGACAAAGGGGCCTACAAAGCAGGTGACGAGGTGAAATATGGTGGTCCATCCTTCAGTTCACGGACTGGACTAGACTGCTGGGCTGTGGGGCCGTAATATCCCATTTCAAACTAGTCATGGGGATAATTATTCTGCCACCGGTAACTATATCCTCATCTGCTAGTTAGAGTAATCCTATGACCTTTGATTTTTAAATTATATAATATCATATTCATATATGATAAATATGACATGTGTCTACGTCAGACAGGGGACGACTATAGGACATTTCAAGGATGGGACGAGCAGTTTTCGCCAAAACGTGCGTAACAGTGGCAATGTCTGGCTAAAATATGCAGAAAATGAAACCATAAAAATCAGTCTCTAATCTATTATTTTAGGTTGTGAGCTGTGCATATCTGCAATTATCAAGCAATAACCTGATATGTTTTATATCTAATTACAACAGTCAGGGCTAGCGCTTACGAAAAGGAAACTAATATAATATTATTATACCCAAACATCACTACCAGGTAGTTAACGTTCACACCTGATTTGTGAAGACCACAAATATTTCAGTAACACCCAAGGGCTACCATCAGGACCCTTTTTCATGTGCTATATGACTATGAACAGCCCCTGACCAGTTGGCGTGTAATAAGGTAGACCAAGGTGTGAAATAAGCTGCTGCTGTATCAGGTACACAGTCCCTCCTCTACTCTCTGTCTCACTGACTATAATTAGGATGTAAGGCCAAGCAGGATGAAGGCTATCAGGAGATAGTCAGTTAAACTAGTCAAGTAGATCAAACTATCTATAGTTTGACTCCCTCCCACCTTCTATATACATGTGTTTTACCTAAGCTGGACACAATCTCTTCTCAACATACTTTGTTCTATACGATACACATCGAATATGCAGTTTATGGGCCAGGTTCCTGAACTATACAGGTATATAGATGGCTCAAACCTCTGACCTATGTTGTTTTGGCTATTTCTGGCCCTTTTCAGGCTTATATCCCTACAGAATAACCAGTTTTGCACCAATTTTTTCAAAAACTTGGTATATGTGGGAAAACATCCTAACAAGTCGGGAATTTTTCATTTTTTGTGTATACGCCCAATATTTTCAGTTTTTGGGCCATCCAAAGTCCCCAAAAACCCTAAAAACATCAAAAACCCTTAAAATGACATGTTTTACATGTCTCCCATGTCTACTGAGACAGTAACAGCCTATCCCAAATATCATTTTCTATTAGGCCTATGGTATAGTCAATTAATTCATGAGGATTTCACTAGATATGTACCGTATTTTTTTCTCCACAGTCATGTAAGTGTGTTTTGTCAGCAAAATGATCAAAAGTCTTTTCAGGTTGACAACTCTACATAGTAAATTAAGAAGATCCACACAGTATCCATTGTATCCCAGATTGTGAGATAACTCTTGTGTCTTCTGCTGGAAAAAGGAAATTTTGAGAAAAATCCAATAATCTTGCCTCCAGGAGCATATGTCTATTGGGATACATATTTTCCATCACGGAGTCACCCGGAATATTCGTCACGGAGTCACCAGTCACCCTGATGAAAATTTAAACCTTCATAGAACTATTAATCCCCAATATATTTAAGTTATCTCTGGTTTTCCTGTGTCCTATCCACTCCCTCTAATGTTCTAATATAGAAATCCACCATTTTTATGCTCATTTATACAAGAAATCATTTCCGTCATGGAGTCACCTGGGTGACTCCGTGACGTAAAATAGATTAATAGGGGTACTTTAGGCCTATACTGTGCAAATTAGGTCTAACCATATATCATAATGCTTCATTTTTCTTAAAGTACACATGATCAGGACATTGTAGAGTGATTTTAACCAATAATGGGACCATTTTGAGGACACTGGGTTAAAGTTGAGAGTATGTAGTTGAAATTTTCATATTTCTGATAAATGTTCAAAATTCATCGGGCTGTATCTCAAAAACCATTACTCAGAGGATATCCATTCTTGGTATGCCTCAAGATATATGTTGTCCCAGCTTGAAAACAAAATTATTAGTTGCTGTGATGTATTTAAAACATAATGTGCATAATCATGGATTTTTCGTCACGGAGTCACCTGAAAAATGGACAATAAACTTCATGAGGCGATAAAATCGGAACCGCTAGGGTTAGAAATGTATCAAAAAGTGTTCCAAGGAGCCAAAATATATACCTTTCAATATACTAAACTTGTTTAAACATAATAAGAACTTTCTGATTTGTCCTTCCTCTATCCTAAAACAACATAAGTCAGGAGTTTGAGCCAGTCTATACATTTGACTTGGCTAATTATAAAATCTACTCGTGTGTCTGCTCCTTTCTCGGGAAAACTTGAATACCAGCCGAGAGCAGCACGCAGTCTATCTATCATCATCTCATTACCTACTGTTTCATCATAATATGTGTGTACCTGTGTGTGTCACTGATAATCTGATTTCAATCAAAAATGTTCAATGAAAATTAGTACAAGCTGATGTCATTATCATTGGTGCCATATATATACTACTTTTTTGCATTTCTAATTAACAAATGTATACCACGTCTCGAATGTGTTATTTGTTAATAAACGAGAGTTGCGAGCTCTCATTGAAACGAAAAGAGAGGAAACAGCGTCAAAAGGGACTCCTAATTGCCTCCAGAATGATTTCCTGTTAAGGGGAGTCCAGGTGGCCTAAGGGAGTCTAGGTGACTCTCTGGCTGACCTAAGGGAGAAACCTGGGTGGGTCATATGACCCGGAGAGCTATATGGCTCCGGTGTGAGGCCCCTATCTCACAAACGGCCCCTATCTCACAAACTAATCCATTTTGTTAGATAGGGACCACATCAGGCCCCTATCTAGTAAAAAGCCCCTATCTTACAAAACCATTTAACAGATAGGGCCTACGTCAGGCCCCTAAGTGGCAAATACTTTTTTTAAGTCCATAAATCGCAAATTCTTTGTCATTTGACCAACAGCCGTTATCAAAGTAAGAATTAGCATTTGTATTAAGGGAAATTGTAGCTAATTTGCCAGGATAATCAACTAATTAGGTCATCCATCCTTCATTGCAAATCAAGGATTTTCTTGCCTTTAAAATGCAACACATAATTATGTGACCCCGTTGATAATTAAAGGATTGAGTAAGTAGGTCATCAATCAATAATTAGGTCACTGGTAGCTAATTAGGGCTTTATAGACCTTCCAAATCTGTTTCATAGTGAATTGACCATGCTGGTGATAATTTAATTAGGTAATTAGATCATCAAGCAATAATTAGGTCAGTCATACCTTATTGCCAATCAAGGTTTTTCTGGCCTGCACAACGTGTCTCATGAGAATGTAACCGTGGTGATAATCAATAGATTAAGCAATCCTGTCATCACTTAATAATTAGGTCACTGATCCTTTCTTGCCAATCAAGGTTTTCCTGACCTTTCAAATGTGTCTCAGCATCAATCTCATCATATTACTTACTGGTTCAACAACCCTTTATTGGCCTACTCTAAGTTTGATGTCAACAAATATTTTACTGATCTACTGAAGAAAAACTGATTATGGGGGCTTACTGTATTCTAGTTCACATATATGATGTTACTTTGATCTTGATATAGTGCTAGGCTATCATTTGTAAGATAGGGGTTTTGTGAGATAGGGACCTTTTGTGACATAGGGGCCTGGCCTGGCCCTATCTTACAAAGTGCCCCTATCTTACAAATCTATGCAAGATAGGGGCTATTTGAGAATGGCCCCTATCCGACAAAAATTTGTGAAATAGGGGCCCTTTGCAAGATAGGGACTTCAGGTGGTTCCTAAGTTACAAACGGCCCCTATCTCACAAAACTTTGTGAGATAGGGGCCGTTTGTGAGATAGGGGCCTCACATCCCCCAGGTGACTCCCTTTTGACGCTGTTTCTTTTCTCTGTGCCGGTCCTTCTAAATTCCTACTTCATCCTAGAAATTCCTTCCTAAAATGACAGATTTTCTTATGCCCTTCTCGACATTGGGCTACAGCTTCTAAATGATATGCCCTTGATTATGGACGTTAAAATGAATGTTAACTAGTCATGTGTATAAAGCATGGTAGAATATATATGTTATGTTATAAAACCGCCTGTACACACCCTCATCGCATGAACTATATACACAAAGAAATGAACAAAGCTTTTATATAATCCCGCATATGCAGTATGGAATACAGACCATCTGATGGTGCCTAGTCATACCTGCGAGTGGTATGTGGGCTATATTTCTCATAAAGACCCCCACCTGTTCATTTAGGAGTTCTCATAGAGGAAATGCCAATGTGAGATATTAAACAGTGGGTATACATGATTTACAGGCAGGTGGAACCACTGTAGAAACCTAGATATCAATCTGGGTTGCGGGTGTTATAGTTTACATGATGGGTTGATCTGCATCCTGTAGGCACAAAGGTCATACTGAAAGGTCTCTGGGTCCTACTTGAAGGTCATGGTGAAAGGTACAGTTATAAACTAATGCTTGCCTCCCGCCCCCGTCCCCCGCCGTTCCTCTGTGCCCCACGGCCCGAACAGAAATAACCACACAAGTGAGTCAGGTTAACAGATCAAACCCATCAAAATTAAAGTTATTTATACCAAAGAGATATGCATTTATGGTTATTCTCTATGTATGCATAGAGTCTAGAGTTGGTACAAGGTATAACCTGAAGGTCGGGCATGTAGGCTATGCATGTCTTCTGAACCACACCTGTCTTCAGCCTTGACAGAGCAGGTAGACTCTAACAATAGATAGAGTGGTTTACTTCTGTTATCCATTTATGGACATATCATCTCAAGGCTCATGTTGTCCCTCATGTTCATATTGTCGTCATAATGCACCAATGTCATGATCGTGGGTTACTCTGGAGGGCTGGCATTAAACATGGATGTAGTCCTGGCGAGTAACTCGCCAACGTTGCTTCCAAGCACGCATCAAGGCAACAAACGAACACAGTGAATTAAAGTGCTATGCTGGCATTAGAGGGTTGATATGGAGTGGTATGTTCATACCTGTATGTGGAAAGAGAGAGGATAAGGATAAGAGAGAGAAAGAGACCTAGGAGGTATTAAGGATGTGGAGATTAATAATCGAGTCATGACTTTGCCTCAAAATGACGCAGAAGTAATGACAAAAGACAAAAGAGTCAAGAAAATGAACTCTGACGTGTCCACCGTTAATTAATTAGCAGGACTCACGCTTCTATCAGACAACATGCACACATACTAAAGTCTTCAGCGTAGATACAACGAAAAGTAAACTGGGAGGATAATTATGACCAGTTTATATAGTGAGGGTTTGTCCTGGTCAAAAGCATATATATATGCACAGACCGGTCGTTCTGCATGACCTGACCCAGTCGTTCCGCCTGACCTGCTTAGGGGTGGACATCACCTGGTAGATTTACATACAGCTCCGTCACAAAGGGGGTAATAATCAATACATGTAATAGGTTACAGTTGACCCTTACACCTCCCACAATGGCCACATGTCTGGCCTTTGGGCTGACAATCTGACCAGAAAGATGGCCATCTCTTATACTATTGATATTGCTAGGGAATTGTTTAGCTGCTAAAGAGGGTTTAAAGACAAATACGATTTTACAGATCATTATTAAACAGTGGGTCTTCTGTATATCATATATAGTAGGGGCAATATGAAGCATTCAATGGTCAGCTACTCTAGTTACAAAAACTGATGTACTATCGAATCCCCAGTATCATTGATAGCTTTATATCTTCCCATGAGCTGTTTCATTAGAATTGCAATTTGGATTCCTAGTAACAATGGTACATTGTACTTGTAAACAATGACTGATATTATTTCAGGCATTTTGGGTCCTGATCCTTGACCCAAATGCTAAAGTGTACTTAATATGTTTCTAGCTGTAAATGAAATTAAGGTTGGGAATTGATTAGGGATATATACATTATATATATATATATATATATATATATATATATATATATATATATATATATATATATATATATATATATATAGGCCGCATAAATATAGATTTGTATCACCGTGGATGGATCTCATTTTCGCAGAGGAACAGTACGCACACCTGTTGACATAGATATACCAAAGGTTGGAGCAAAACGTTATAAATATCCCAGGAAATGCTGCTCATTGTCCAGTGGAGTAGCTATGGCAACAGCATTCATTGCCATTTAACGAGAATGTTGTGTTTCCCTTATTCCTAAGGCCAAGAAGAGTGGATTGTGTGGCTCAAAGTTAGATACATGGTAAGGTACACATAGAGGAAAAAAATGAGTTCAGCATGACTCCCTTTTCTAAATCTTTAAGATGGGAGTCAGAACCTGACTCCCTTGAAAAAGGGAGGTATTGTTAAAAAGGGAGTAGCATGCTCATATTCTCAGAAGATGACTGTATATAGCACCATGTATTGCACCATAGATATATGGCTCCATCTGTAGTAATATAACGATGATGATGGACTAAGCAGTTTGTATAATGTGAACCAGACAGCACTACTGTCTATGTCCAAATACAGGTTACAATAGGGCCATCTAGGGTTGAAAGGTGATGGGCCTCTAGCTCTGTCATACCTTGTGCTATATGTACAGTCATCTACTCCTAGCATAAGCACCCCACTCAGTTTAAGCCTGAGGCTATTTGATAGCCTGGCCTTCCTTGGTATGTTAGCCAGTTTGATAACCCACCTTATCCAAATATAATATTTAGATATATATTTGAATTCGATAAACTAGTATGACGATTTGTTTAAACAATATTTAAGAAAAGTTCCAGAGTTCTGCCTACTGTGGCTGGGTGATCTGAAACACACCGCTAGAACGCACCACATTTTGGGGACAGCTATAGCTACCGGTCACTATGTTCACTTTCTAAGCGAAGTGGCAACGGTTTAGGGCAGTCATTCAAGGGAGTTATTTATGGCAGTTAAACTGGTAATCTGTCTTTCTGTTACAAATGTACTCCTAAAGTATGTACCCATGACCCGACATTTAGTGGGTTGCTATAAAAGCCCTTCAAGGGTCTATACCTATACCTTAACCCACTTATCAAGTAGGCTTGATCCTCAAGGTGTCCATTTGCTGTCATGATTCACAAATGCAGCGCTGTAAACTAGCTTCACAGCGCCAGTTGGTGCATCATGCCAACTCATCGGGAGTGTATCAATCTCATGAAGACTACATGATGCCTGACCGCTGCACTGGTGAGTTCTACCCGCCGATATTGCAAGCGTGAAATATGACGACAAAGGGGAAGAGTGAATGAAACTTTCATTGAAAGCACTCTCCTTAGAGGGATATGTTTCAAATGTCAAGGATTTCAGTCTATAGTGCAGGTATTTTGTGTTTTCCATCAGAGCAGAATTCGGATTTACCATTTAACGTCCCCATGTATATGTATAACCTCGCGATGCCTCACGGCTCCATAATGTACTAGCTATCATGATGCACTATAGCATGTGGCAGTAATGCCAACAGAATAATGCAATAACGCACTAGGGGGGTCGATTTTTATTAGATATACAGTAAAGAAACACCCGACTGTGAAAGATGTTCACCTCATACAGAGGGGCACATGACTGTATGGGGAAACAAATAACGAAATATCAAATACAGTCATAAATTGATCTCTCTACTTCAATAATAGTGAGTGAAACTAGGACTCCAGGGAAGGTACTGATATGAAGCCTTATAAGGACCGCATTGCAAAAAGATATCTTGATTTCTAAAAAGCGAACCTTGCACACACTTACACGCGACCGCTCCATACAAAGACTCAAAAGCAAGCACTCAAACAATAATAAACATAAATCACTACAACAAGTCACTTTCAACTCAAAGAAGAAAATGCAAATTGCTTTTTGTATCTGCGCCATAGATCTCCTTCTAATTCACGCCACTGCATTCCTTTTGGCTGATTCAGAGGTTCTATGGTGGACAAAGAGGAGCTGAGGTTAAAGCCTTTTAGATTGTGTACTTGAACTCTTAAACCAATTACGTCAAGTACAGATGGAGGATTAATAACAAAGGAAATGTGACGTTGTGGATGGTATATCTCTGTAGTACATATAATGGAGGAGTCATTTAATGAGGGACTCGCATGCAGGATTACTGATGTTCTATTGACTTTTGCATATAACTCAGGATTATGTTAGTTTGATTTATAATCTAATAGAAAATCAAAAGAAATTGCCATGTCACGGTATTAACTTTCATGATACTGCCATTTGAGCAAAGGAGTACCTTAACTATAAAAATGAATAGGAAAACAGCATTTTCACATTATCTGTCATGGATAATCCCCTTCTTCTATTGATATTACAACCAAACCTTGGGAATGTATAATGGACATCTATACAAACATTTTAGGACCAATAAAACAGGGGGTCACGGATAGAATGAGAAAGGTATGAATTTTGGAAAAATATTTCTTTTGCCTTAATTATAGGATCCTATGGGTGACCTAGCAGTGAATATATGTGAACAATGGAGGTGTACTGTCAAAGTAGCAAATAAAATAAGTTGATTTAGGGAAAGTGGTCTATGTAGGAATATGAATACAGTTTAAAGAATACTTTTCATGAGCTTCGATTTTTGCCGCCAGGTGGCTTCTGTGTAGGAACCAGCGATTCCCTTTGAGCGAAAAAGCCTCAGTGTTAATTACTATATATCATATAGGCCTAAAGATGAACCCGGTATGTCGGGGGGAGTGGGGGACAAGAAACATTTAGATCCCTCTTGCAAGGAGGTGCGTGTGCTAAAATTATCTTAGGCGTGCTGTGGCCATTGCTACCCCTGGGTTTACCTTCACACAGATTGACATGCTAACTGAACGTTAGAACAATGGGGTTCTATCATGAGGTAGGAAGGAGGAGGGAAGGGGGGAAAGCATTTTAGTTTGCACGAGATGTGATTATATCCTAACTAGATCTAATGGTTAACGACCGAGACTTCGTTTTCATGCTGAGTAAGTGCTACTAGTCGATTCTCATTTCGAATGCATTTTACGAGTTTTACGTAATAAGGAATGTCTGAAGTTAACCAGTGCAGTCCGGTGATTTTCATTTTCTTTCCATCCCTTCTCTCTCTATGGCTATCCATAGTGTCTTTCGGTCTGTCTGTCGTGCTGTCGGTCTGTCTTACCCTTGCCTGTCTCTATCTAGCTCCGGGAAGCCTTCGCTGTTTCTCGTGCTGTCTCTGTCTCTCCCTCAGTCTGCCTGTTTGTCTGTCTGTCACTCGCCCCCCCCCCCCTCCCCCTCTCTCGATCTCCCTCTCTACCGTTCCCTATCAGACAAAGAAATAACGTTATTTGTATTGGGTTATAAGCACCAACAGAGCTCGGGCTGCCAGGTATTAATCTCATGTCAGCTCCTTCCACCCTGGAGGAGCCAGGTGTAATAGCAACCCCTTACCCCGTGACCGCAGCTCCAGGTGGTGTCTGGTCCTGGGAGTACTCTGCTCTCAGGTCCCCCCCCCCACCCCCGCCGGTGCCCCTCTTTTTTACTCTTCTCTCACTCTATATCTCTCCTTGCCCGCCCCTCTGTCCGACTGATTGTCTAGTCCCCTCCCCAACCTCCCTTCCTCTGTCCCTCAGCCTTCTCTCCTCATTTTTGCCTTCCTCTAATTGCCCTGCCTTTCCAATCTGACTCCCTCCTTCCCTGCCTCCATACGTCTTTGCCCTGTATGCCCCTCACTCTCCATCACAATTTCTCGTCTTCTTTCCTTCATTCCTCTATTATATGCACCGTTCTGCGTGTCGGGCTCCCTTTCCTGGCCCCTTCCCGTACCCGATTCCTCTCCTTCCCCTTAAAGGGGCGTGGTAAGCAGTTTCAAAGTAAGGGGGACTGAGGGGTATTTTGACCCTTTTTGACTCCCTTTTACCTGACCTTTTTGGTTTGACCTTTTAGGGGTTTAGTCAAAAGTGGGGGGACCGGTTGCCACGCCCCTGCAGCCTTTCTGCTGCATGTCTGCCTCCATCATTCTCTTCCTCCTGCACTGACTCACTACTTTCATTACTGCCTCCCTCCATCCATGCCTCTCTCCTCATCCCCTTCCCTTCCCCTCCTGCCTGCTTGGCTGTATCCCTCCCCCACTCATTCACCATCCCTTGCACTCTCTATGTGTGTCTCTCTCTTGCCTCGTAAGGTCACCACATCCGGTTGGCATTTTATGGAGTCATGTGACTGAGTTGAGGTGTGTGTGGCAGGTATTAATGCCGACTCCGTCTCCTCCAGGGGGCAGATGGTGTCTGGGGGTGAGCTTATACTTTAACCCTTTAAAGGCAGCATACTGTATTATTACTTGTGCCGCCATAATGCATGAATGCAGCTCTAACGAGTAACTCACCAGGGCTGCGTGAACACTGCATGCTCTACACTCCCAGGCGGTCGGCATGGTGGTTGAATGCAGTCCTGGCGTTACTCGCTAGGGCTGAATCCATGCATTATATCAAAATACTATGCGGCCCTGTTAAAGGGTTAATTGTGCTCAGGTGGGGCTGGTATTTATACACCTGCTGCTGAGGTGAGTGAGCAGCTCGGACCTGCTCCCACATCCGCCTTGCAATGGGTGCAGACTCACAGACTGGATGTTAGTCATTAACCCTGTAAGGGCAGCAAGACAAAGATTTGATTCCCTTTTGCCGCCATGATGAATAAATGCAGTCCTGTCAAGTGATTCGTAAGCATAGCCTTCCTGCACCATGATGACCCTTTTATATTTGATAGACTCTGAATGGATCGGCATGATGCATTGATGTGGTGCCGGTGAGTAATTCACTGTAATGTGGTGCCGGTGAGTAACTCACTATCCTGGACCTTGAGTGAATGCCCCGAGAAGGTCGATCCTCCAGTTTGGTTAGCTGCTTTGCGGTTATGATTACCGAGCTGGCGTTAAACTCTTAAAACTCACTGTATTGCATTTGTAAATGCATCGTGGACACACAATGACATGATGCCCTTATATGGGTAAAGATCACTTATACGAGACCTTCAATTAGTGCATCAATATTCATGTCAATACAACTGTACCCCTTGCGAGTGTTGGAGACCTTCAATTCGTCTAATCTAAGAGCCAGCACTCAAACATGCCCTTTCGGTGTGTGCTTATACATAGACATAATTATGTCTCGACGAACATAATTATATTCAACATGGATAATGATAGCTGCATGACACACATACAATTATGAAAAGTAATGTTTGGCACAGTAACCTATGATTAGAAAAGTAATCTATTGAGGGCAGCAGAGTGATTCAATGTCCTTTGCACTTTTATCGGCATGATGCGTGGATGCATGGTGTGTGAGTGCCACACCAGTGCTGCGTTCATGGTGCACCATGGCAAAATAATGAAGCATTGAAGGCATCATGCCATCCCTAAAAGTCCATCATGTATGGGAATCGGACGATACAACAGCACAAACATAACTGTATGTAAACATATGGCACAGACATGGCACCGACCGTGGATAATTGATTTAAATACATTATGTTAAAAAAAAAAATATATATATATCTTATCGACTAAAATGATCATTCCGCTAGAGTTATTAACATTCATTGGCAGTGCAACACATCGTGCAGTGAATATAGGGGCTTGCTGGCACCCACCCAACTAAATAATAAATCAAACCAGAATGTTAGCCGCCATATGTCTATCGAAAAGATAATGTTCTGCAGACCGGTGTCCCTCAATACATAGTATTTATTTTAAATAGTGTTTAACTTTATTTTTCTCTTTTTTATCATCATAAACTATACATATTATTTTATACGTGGCACATTATGAGTGAATTCTCTGGCAATGAACGTGTTAGGTTCTGGGTGAAAAGTGGAATGGGCGGGGTTGAGCAAAAGGTAATTTAGTGGCAGGGGGTAGAGTGGTGAGGGAGGCATGCCAGGAAGGGTGTGTGTAGGGGGGGTTGGGGTTGCGGGCGCCCCGACATTTCCAACACTCAGCTACCTTTCACATGGTCCATTGACATACTTGTAGGTTGGCAGCGGACTGCAGTACCTCACGGGGAGGCTAGAAAAAGTCACACAACAGCTGTTTTTCAGTCCTCACCCACATGTGTGGGTTTGACCCTCTCGGGGTAATTGCACTAAAACATTCTCAACTGTTGTGATTGTTTTCTAAACTGAGATGTATATTTGACAGATTTGACATTCTCCAGGGATAGGCCTATTTCACCTACTATTTGTATCGACAGGTGAACTATGTTCAAAGTGTCCCTGTTTGTTCTCTCACCCCCCCCCCCTCCCAAATGCCCTGCCACAATACTCAGTTACCATACCTTCCTAGTGCCCCCTACACTCTTCCCTCCGTCGCCACCCTGCCTCGATCCCTTCTAGTTTTATGCTCCCTCTCACCCCCTGTCTGAATTAGGATATCGTGTGTAACTCTCGTTTCCAAATCCTTCCAAATAAATGCCAAATGACCTCGAACTTTTGCCCGATTTGGGCAATCTTTGCTGGTAGCTTGGAACCAGTGAACAGAAACCAGAAATGGAACCAAAAAGTATGATGGTAAAACTACCTACCATCACACATTCTGGTTCCTATACACTGGTTCCAAGCTACCAGCAGGGATTGCCCAAACCCAGCAAAATCCCAAGTTCAACCTCATTTGGCAGTTACCAGAGCCTTTCTTCGGGAGGATTTGGGAACGGGGGTAATCGTGTGTAACTGTAAGCTCACTCTACCCAGCGGGCACAAAATCCAGTTCAACGTTGAATGAATGTTGAATCAACATTGACTCAATGTTGAAAACCATTTATCAATGTTGAATCAATGTTGTGTGCTCACTGGGTACATCCTGGCCTATTTGTAAAGTACTTAACATGGAGGGATGCAGGAGTAGGAGGAGGGGCCTCACTGTGTGACTCACCTTGTCTCTGACATAAGGACAGGAGAAAGTATACCCTTGTCTGCCAGATAATGACATAGGGGATGAGATCATGGATCCCATCCAATGATGTCCCAAGGATATATCACCTTGTTGATCTATATAGTGTCATGCTAAATGTAATATGCATGCTATCTACCAGTCTACTATTGTATGTATGTATGTATGTATGTATGTATGTATGTATATATGTATAATATTATGTGCCTCCCACTAAATAAACTCCAGGTAAGGAGGTAGTATAATCTCTCATCTGAAGAGAAAAATGTCCCTTTAGATGTGTGTAAAGTGTTGAATGGCAGGTGCCGTAAGGGTGGGTCAGGACGTCCTTAATCCCCGTGACTCATGCTAGCACAACACTTCGGTATAATCAGATATTTGTATGTCCTCCCCCGCCTTTCTGTAAGTAGAATGATTTCTTTGAATCGTGTTTTGCAAGGTGATTACTTCCTTAGCCCTTTACGTACGCTGACTGGTGAATCTTTTACTCTGCAGTAAAATGGTGGGAGCAGGTGTGATAAGCTGACTTACTAGGGACGGACCCAGGAATTTGAAAGTACGGAAAAACGTCGCATCGCGAGTCATACATGGCAGATTAATTAAAATCTAATTTTTTTTTTCAAAATGGGGGTTTGGACCCCAGGACCGCCCTCCCCCACCTGGATCCACCCCTGCTGACCCTGCATAGATGCATCCTAGACTCTCCCTCTTACCTGTCTTCCCCAGGGGGGGGGGGAATGCACTCTGTAGGTAAAGCCTCGCTCGTGTGTAGACAGAGTCAGGCAATAGAGGCCTGTCTTCAAAGGGAGTCATACTAGTTGCATGCATGACTCTGACCAGTAAGTCACTGTAGCGTCCTTTATTCTTATCTCTCTTGTCCTTTCCCTAGACATCCACACTCACCCTGCTCTCCAAACATAATTACACGTATGTCTATCTAACCACCTCATGTACCTATTCTTATGTTCTGCATTACTGTCCCCTCCAGACCCTTTTCTCCCAGATGACATGGCACACAGTGTACACGCCCCAACAGCTACCCTCACATAGTCGGTTCCTCACATAAACCAAAATATGAGCACAAAGACATCACTATAGTATTTCTAAATACAGATATAAAACGTTATCAAACAGTTTGCTCTTTATTTGGGCATATGGAGTGTTTTCTAGGAACTCCCATGGATGTCAATACCATGACCACAATGTTGGGATGCTTAACATAATGCAGGTGTTCTACTTATAGGCAAATTCATACAGAGTGTTTTATATCTGAAGACTTGATAATATTGTCCTAACCGAAAGCTTTGTTTCGAGGCATTTGATTATTTGGAGTTATTTGGTATTACTCAGAAATAAAGAACGAATGGAAATAAAGATAATATACATGCTGGACCGTACAAGAAACATACCGTCCTCTATAGTTGGTTTGTTTGGTAAATCATAAGAAGTCAGTTGGTATTTTCCACATCTGTGTTTACAATAAAACTTCACCTGAACATTCTTTTTCGTCGCTCGCATATCTGATATCCCTCTGGTTTATTGAACCTGTTCGACCCCCCCCCCCACCCTCCCACACCCGACTCTGTAAAAAAGTAATAAAAAATTGTTCCACGTAACCCGATCCCTCCTCGTAAAGCAGGTGCGACCTTATATCACTGTAAATACTAAGTAGCTGATTGCCTTTTTGTACAGAGAAAAGAACCAGGGTCCAAATGGAGTCCAGCTTGCCTCCAGAATGACTCGCCTTTCTAGGGAGCCCAGGTCCTCAGGCCCTTAGGTGAGTCAGCGAGATAGTGACTCCCCCAGGTGATGCCATATGTCAACCAGGGAGTTACCTAGGCTCCCTTATGCAGCCTGGGATCCCCTTGATGAGGGGTGTCATTCTGAAGGAAATCTGGACTCCGTTTTGACCCTGTTTCATTTTTCTGTGTAGGTGTACAGCCTACTGCACCTAAATATATAGCACAATATAATTGTAAAGCTACAGTAGATGTTGTAAAATTGCAGTAGATTATACTGCGTACCGATACTGACCATTTACGGGGTAGCAATTTCAAATGTTTGGCAGTTGTCAGGGATTTCATCTTAAGTTTGCCATAATGTCGCCTTAGGATCAGTATTCTTTTTATTAGTTTCAACACCACTGTTTATACTCCAGCACTTATACGATTACTGCGCTCATTCAAGACCAGACGTAGGCCTAAGGCTTCATATTCATTTCCATTCCAATGGACCCATTAGCACTCGTTGCCATTGCAGTTGAACAAGCCCATAGGATATACGTCTGAAATTTTGGAAACGTGTTACCTGAGACATCATATAAGCGAAACCTCAATAACAATATATGAGCAAGTGGTTACCATCCTCTCTCTCTTTCTCCCCATTCACTGGAGGACATTGCCGGATGGAAGTGGTGTATGACGTTATGAATTCAGGCCAATGTGGCTGCCCTTTAACACCAATTAGGTCTGATGCCGAAAGCATCCTGTACAATCACATTCAAGCTCTCCAAGAGGTCATGGACAAGATACAGGGGTCATGTGTAGTTGTTACTATGGCGCCTTTTTTTTTCTTTTACCCAAAATATGCAGAAGTAATTTGCCCCAATAGCAGTAGTTAATGAAACTATGTTGGCAAGGAATATGTTCATGTTCATGATAATTATTATAATGATATCTTGTCACACGATGTTTTCTTTAAGCTATTGGTGAGGCTGGCAAATGTTGACTATAGTGGGTGTGTGAACTGTGGTCTATGTCACTGACTGGACCCGGACACAATCAGTGGGACCTGCCTAATCATCAAATACGATGCTTACTTCACTAATTAGAGACACAATGTGCAGGGGACAATTTCTTTCCCCTTTCCTGCCCATTTTAGCCAGCAGTGTGCAGTTATGGGTGAGCCGAATCTCCATAGCTGCATTCATGAATTAAGAGCATCGTGCCGACACTAAAGGGTTAACTTTGAAAATACAATTCATCCCCTACATTGTTAGAACATTGAGGCACGGTTGCAGAGATAAACATCGAAGTAGTGTTGATACAATGTTCCTGTGCACCCTCAGAAAGGTGTTCAAGCTCTCCAAGAGGTCCCTGCTAAAACTACCCTCACCTGAGAGTCAGGCAGTGCCTGACCCTCAGGTGAGGGTAGTTTTAGCGACAATGACTCTCACTTTTCTGTGTGTGTGCCCACTAGTCTGAGACAAGGACAGGGTGAATAATAATGATAGGAAATAGTTATAAGCAGAACGTGCTCCAATATGTAAAACAAGTTGTGTTAACCAAATGAGGGATTTCCGCTCCCTCCCCTCTGCACAATCGTGGGTCGTGATCCGTGAAAGTGAAATTTACCTAGGGCGTTCTGAACTTAAAAAGAACAGATCTATGAAAGAGGCATTGCCAAAAACAGACAACATAATGTTAGGTCGACCGAGAGGAAAAACAGTTGGCTATATGTGAGATGGGTGTGTGTGGGTGGGTCACATCTGTGATCTAAATACGGTACAATGATGTGTTAACTAGTAGGCCTATCTATAATAGCTGAAATTACTTTACATTATGCATCATTCTCCCTAAAAGACGGTAGCAAATGAAAAAAATGAAAAAAGAGGACGTTGGTTATAATTATACCATGCGGCTATAGATATACTCTATTATAAATATAGGTTGCATCACAATGATTTTTAATGGAAGAATAAACTGAAATGGAAGGGGGCAAAACATTATTAAATAATTTTGGTTGACCACGATTGTGTATTGTACAGATTGTATTGCGTTCCTTCCATAAAAGTGTGTATAGGTATCGACTTTGTGTGGCTCACACATTTTATGACTGTTTGATCATTCCCAGATCAATCATTTTGAAATAAAACCGAATGCCTTACCCTGTTAGGTCCTGCTCACGATATGGCTATGCCTTTATCCCCCCACCCCGAACTCACTCACTCACCACCACACTAACTAGACGGCCCAGGGGCTGGATAATCTGGCATGGCAGGCTCTATCCTGGCAGCAACTGGATGGTTTGAGAATGTTTATATTTTTTATGGTTTTTAAATTGAAAGGCCTTGTACTAACCATGTTTACTTAACGGTGAGGTGTGTTAACAACACGGATTCGGGGTTGTCCACATAATTATATAGACACATGTATACTGTAGAATAGTGAGTTGTGTATTTGGCCTTCCGCCATATCTTACCAACATATTACAGAAAAATAGGTACATTTTTTATATCGTCGTAAATCGTAGGGCATATATTTCCTCATACTTGTGTCGAAATAGAGCGAGAAATGTATTTTCATTTTTGTGTGGTTTTTTTCTGCCTTTTCCGAGTCGTGTTTATTGTGTGTGCTTCATTCCTCTACTTTACACGGATCACTTCCTCGCTCAAGTTTGCAGCTATTTATAAGTGTATTCGGTGTATCAATTTCCTTGTATTTACCTAAATTTCTATATTGACCCTTTAATGGATGACATAATCTTCTAATGCACCACATTACGCACTTTAGAAAAATGCTAACACACGCCGCTCTCTCAGCCATTGGAAAACCATATTTTGTCACATATTAATCATGAATATCGCCAACGATTACCTAAACTAAATGGGTATTCACCTTTTTATTCAAATACCGATAAGATCGCCCCCATTCATAAAATACGTTCCTTTGTGTTTTTATGATATGATTTACAGGATTGAGAAGTAACATTTCCCTGTTTGGGTTTTTACCTTGTATGCCAAGTTCTAGGGCTAGGAGCGGTCAGCATACCATGTTGTGGGGGAGTTCAGGGGTTCCTCTGGTGCAATCTCAGCCACGTCTCTCAGCGGGCAGGCCTGGTGCCAACTCAGAGCTACTCATGACACACAGGGAGGGGGTCTGGAGCTGCTCAACATTATACGGCTGTAGTACCCAGTTCTAGCATGTTCTTGTTTATATTATTAAAAACATGTCGATCACTGGCTTGTGTATAGTGTTAGCAAATGATATTTTAAACAATTGAGTTTATGTAACACAATGGACAAGTAATACCACACAGGTAAGGCTAACTGTTCATTCCCGATGCGGAGGGGTTGGGCCGTGGGATCACTGCCCGAACCCAACTGAGGGGGTGATCAGGGTTCTACGTACCAAAGCAGTTTTATAATAATTTCTACCATAATAATTTGAAAATAACTTTATATTGACACAAAGTCCTGTCCCACTCAAATACGGTTCTTTGGTTAGAAATATCTGATTCTAGAAACGGGTAGTCACCAGAAGAGGCAGATGAGTATCTGAGGTATAAGCATCATTTTAAATCTACATTAGGCTATGATATTAACGGGATGGTGCGTGTGCAGGGGGGGGGGGCTTTCAATGTCTTTAGTTGAAGGGCACAATCCCCAATATGAGTATTCATTGTAGATCATGAATGAGAAGGGGTAGGTTCTGCCAATCAGCTCAGGGAATGCCTCATGCAATGGTCCTAATGATACCTAATTACCTGAAATTCAATGACAATCAATGATTGTGAGAGCACCCCAGGTGCAGTGCTGATAAGCTGATGAGCAGCTCACTGTGAGGGGACACCCAGGTACTAAGATGTAACAGAGTAGGGAGCAGCTCACTGATCAGCTGGGCAGGCGTGGTACCCACGACATGATGTGGTCGATCACTGCACCAATCGATGCTGATTCACCACATGCATGTTGTTGGTGCCAATCTACCAACAGGATACACCTGCCAATTGGTGGGGCGGCTACCTTGTAATCTTCACTCTTCTGTGGAACGGTCTCTTTACCTCCCACCCCCTGTTGCCTCTCTTTGTGGTCAATCTGGGTCAAATACAGCCCATGAGAAAGGTAAATATTTATTTACATATGTCATTTAGATTTTTTCCCATAAAGATGCACCCTCTCACCAAAGAGGTGACTTTATTTAAATAAAGTCAACATATATATGGTATATGATTATACAAGGGCGTATGATGATAGTCTGTGTTCTGGTCAAATCTCAAAGAACTTTACTAATGCGTAATAATATTACGACTATTGTGTAAGCTGCCCATATATTATATTAGTGTTCCATAGTAAGGCTAGATTATACGAGGTTTCATGATCAATGCTACAAATCAATGCCGTCTACTTGGTGGTCGGCACATGACACCTGGTACATGGATATTGATGTTTATCTTTTCACATTGAAACACACATGGATGCTTATCCATAATGTAGAGTATCACAGTTATAAAGGTACAACAGCATGCCATGCAGTGACTTCACTGATTGAGTGAGCGCATTGTGGACATGACAGGTGACTTCTGAACTGATGATGATATAATCCCACCCAACCGTAGCACGGAGGACATATGTATGTATACAGTTGCAGATATCATGTGCTGTCTAGGAAACAGTGCAGGTAGTGGCGTAATTCATCACTTTTTTGCACAATTTGAATTGCTACATGTGGTGTCCTTGCTTAGTATTCAATACAATAATATATCAGAATATGATTTTAATTTGTTCAACAAGGGGAATAATATAAGATGGCTAGGGCTGGTCAATGATTTACTTGCACACTTTTTGGGAAGTGGGTGGGGGTAGGAGGAAATCTTGGAAAATTGAATGATAATTTAGAACAGATACACATTGGAGGTGAGGGTCGGGTAAAGGGATTGATGTGAATAGTTTGGAGGAGACTTAATTACACCGAGATTGTGGGAGGGGGGGGGGGCACGGAGACAGAATGCCAGACAGACAAACATGGAGAGAGACAGAGAGGCAGAGACAGAGAAGGACGGATATAGGCACATACAGATACAGCACGAGAGAGGGATAGACAGAGAAATAGATTCAGAGAAATAAAGGGAGCAGCCGCGACATTATAGACAGAGAGAAAGAGACTAAACATAGGCTAAAAAGAAGAAGACACAGAAAGAGACAGACAGATAGATACACACGTACAGTCTATTATATGCCCTCAATCTGCCCTCCTGTGACCAAAAACCGATCGAGTGGTGATGAAGCAGCTGGTGAACCAGCCTTGGCTCAGAGAACAGGTGCAGTGGGTCGATTATCACGTGGATTGTCATACATGTATGTTTATATTGCACTATGTAGATACCGCTTTACTTATCCTACATGCTAGATTCATGCCCGTAGCAGTAGTCAAATAGAGCTGGATAGATGTGTAGATAGTTATACAGGCTTCCTCTGATAGCCAGTTTTTTTGGACTTCCTTTGGTTTGAGCCTTAATCACTGTTAATGCCTCGAATAAAATTTACCCATGCTTATTGTGCTGTGTAAATATTGAATAATGTTGAGGATTCGAACTAGACATTCTGTATTTTTGAAAGTTGGAAGGTGAGGGTAGGCAGTACTGTGATAATGCAGGTACCATAGGGGTCGGACCCGGTAGTGCTCCAAAGACAAGGCACAAAATATTCTGTTTAGCTATGATATAACAATGGCCCAACAATGGCAACGCTGGATATCCAGGATTAAGCCTGCACAGAAATAAATGGCAATGGTATTTATATTTATTTAGATCTCTCTTCTAGACACATGGGCCCTTGAGAATAATGTTCGAAATCCCACCTGTCCTATATATATACGAGTAAGTAAGTATACCCGTATACAAACAACCAGACTCTTGCTCTAAGGGCACAACATTTGCACCATGGTCGTTGAGGATGTGTCTTTATTGCTGGATTGGGTATCTTTATAGGGGTCGGTGGATTTTCTCATGGGAGCTAGCCTTTGTTTAACCCCTCCCCTTGCCGTAGGCTTAGCTACTCTATGCTGGAGAGGAAAGGAATACTGATTAGTAGTAGAATTCTGAGTTTTTGAATATTTGACCTGGCCAATCAAACATTGCTGTACATTATAAGCCTTTTATTAAAGCCATGGCAAACAGAGAAAAGTAGAGTCGAAATACACGTATGTGTGGAGACAATAGCCCACTCATGAAGATGATTACATGACATTGTCTGGGCCCTCATAATATGCCCAGAGCTAGGCTACTAAATCCCTCTGCTAGCAATGACTCGCCCTTGCTGATCAGAAATACCTGATCAATGGTTTGGGAAATAGTCCCAAAGAGCCCATAAATAGCCTATTCAGACAGTCCCGTTGGAATACATAATAGCCTTGAGTTATTAGACAGGTTCCAGGTCAGGACCTTACCTGCCGAATATAGCCTCACAACATTGTGTCATGAATAACATGAATATACCTGGCCATGTAGATCCCTCTAGAGTCAGTGTAGCAGCACCTGCTGTGTGGGATAGGTCCTTTTCTTAGCATTAGAAAGCTGTAAGCAATGATTTCTTTTGTGACCAATACTCTGAATATATATTCAATAATGACTATCTATTGGAATAATTATCATAGTATTAGTTACTCACTAGGGCTAATCATGATGACTGCATCATGACGACCAAAGGACAACATTTCTGAACGCGCTGTCACCCTTAAAGGATTTATATGCATGTGCGTCCGTGTGAATCTAAGTTATTAGCTCATTTATAGGAGATACTAACCATGCTTTAGATTTGTCTTTTCCTTTCTGTTTCTTTTCATTTACTACAAACTGAGGAAAATAACCAGACAGAATATTCAACTATAATAATCATTCCAACAGAGCAGATTATTGGGTGTATATCTAGAGTATTGTTTATTCAGAGAAAGACAGCATTATTTTAGAATACAAACCAGTCAACAGCACTATTATCTTTAGCCATGTGCCATTATGTTATTACCTCACTAATTAAAGTGATGATAATGCAAAATTAGCATGATATATGAGGACCCGCATGGGCTTGTTCCCAACTGCAGATCCCACCAAACTGCAGATCCCACCAGCAAATAGTGATCCCATGCAGGTGTTATGCAGGGAGATGGGGCGCGTTGATATAGGCTATAACAAATGATTATATTTGTGACGACCAAATTCCCCAACTCTGTTATAGCTATTGGGGGGGGGGGGGCGAAAGGAATTTCGACCCTTTCCATGAGGGTGCAAAAATTCATACCACCCCTGAACACTCCCTTAAATCCACCATTGAAAGCAGGAACTGTTGACACCAGTTGAGCATCGCCTGTGTTAATGTATCACCACCAGACTGCATGACCGGCACTCAATTGTCATTGATGGTTAACATTCACTCCCTCTTCTCTTATGTAAAACATTTCCATGCCACACTTTCTGACCCTGTCCATCCATTGCATGATGTACAATAGAGCCATGGATGTACCACATATTGTAAAGGATGGATAACGCAAACTGCACGAAGTACTTATTCCATTATTGGTGCTATTAAACATGCAGTGTTCATCATGGTTGACATTTAGACCTGAACGGCCAGTATGACAGTGGGTCCCATGGGTTTTTCAATATATTGTATAGAAGGATGATTGGTGGCTTAACCAGTGAATAGGATGACTCAAATTCACATTTACATACATGTAATAATGATAAGTCCCCAACTGCCCGCCTCATCAATCTTATATCACTTAGACAAGATAGACTGTTATGGCCAGCTGTACATTGCTGTATTGTACTAGCGCTTGCTATAATGCACGACAGTATCCATGGGCAGTAACTCGCCGTTCTGCAATCACGCATCATGCCCATCCTACGGGATAAGATCGGGCATTAAAGCAATCCCGTTATCAGGTTATGCACATGCACCAAATAAATGCGGCGAGTTACTCGCCTATGCTGCATTAGTGTTAACTCTGACGACGGGATCATTATTTGATATAACAAAGCTTTTGTCATGTCATTATGTAGAACCACTACTGGTTTAAGATAATTTCCTAGCGTCTACAAGGTCGTAGATATCAGTATCTCAGGCTGATATTGGGCAGGTATTTCATTTCATATTGAGAGACACGAACACTATAGTATATGCTTTTCAATGGGGAAGGCCATTCCCCAGGCACCCGTAAATAAACTAGTAGCCGTTCTTGACTCGTGGGATAAACCGTGGAAAAACGGGAGTTTTGACAGATTATCATGGACCTTTGCATATTATAAAATATGGCGTGATGGGCAATATATAGGCAGGGCTCAATGACACCAGGTTCTACCTTGTCTGGTGGTGGTGCCCCTGTTGAATGAATTTGGAAATAAACCGTTTAAAGATGGATTATACCAAGATTCTGGCTTTTCCCGTGCCTGGAGTGAATATTTGCCATGCGGATATTTAACCAATATTGAATGGCTAACGCCCTCACAAGGGGTTGTATGGCTCAATATCGGCACGAGTGCGTAGCACGAGTGACGATATTGAGCCATACAACCCCGAGTGAGGGTGTTAGCCATTCAATATTAGGTTTATTATACGATTTATTGATTCAAATGTCCTTATTTACCTTTAAAAGAACCTAATTTCTCCATTTTGAATGATATCCAAGTCGTCTTGTACAGAGGGTGCAGTCGCCATGTTGTGGAACTCTTCAGTAGGGGAGGTGAGGAAGAACGAGCTAGGCGCGGGGACCGGTCATTATTTTGTTACGCTGCTTTCGCCAGCCTAAAGAATACGACTGTACTCCCGCGTCGGCACCTGCCGTTTTGGCTACTAACCGCTCCCCTCTATACTTCAATATAGGCAGCGTTTCCCCAGCCCTGTACCATATCTGCTGTGGCCGAGCAGTTAGCGTGTATGGCTCACACGCAAGGGATCCCCGGTTCGATCCTGAGGGTGGACGAGTGGAAACGTAGCAATTTTAAAGGGCCTATATGTATGTGAAAAACCCCCCCTAAAATTATTTTGACGACTAGGTAAATAAAGTCCAACTACTACCTTTATAGTAAAAAAAGAATTATAAAAAAATTTTGATTTTAGGAGAAATTACATCAAAAAGAGTGTTTTCTTCCATAACTCGCTAAATAATGCCCCTACAGGGCTGAAACTCCGTCTGTAGGGTCCTTGTTTTGAACCCTACTGTACCCAGCGCCCCGACGGCGTAGCACGTAGAGCATCCGACTTCAACTCTTGGGGTCCAAAGTTCAAATCACCATGAATCCTCGGATTTTATGGGTGAATAAACTTCGGAATTGCTCAGGACCACCGGAAATGGCATGATATCCACTGGAAGGGTGCCGATATCACTAGATATCAGCACGGGGATATCCCCTAAAGAGCACGATGAGTCGTCCGATCGTATAATAACTCAGGCTAATGCACGCTCAGAATTTCTTTTCTAGTCCAAGATGTTCTTACATATATTAAAACAAGGCTTTGAAAGATATCCACAGCCATCTTGGCTACAAAATTCGTCCGGGATTCGAACCCCGGCCCCCCGCGAGGAAAGCGAGCATGCTACCATTACACCAGGGCGGGCTGGCTTGATTCAGTTATCTCGGCAGGGCTGGTACCTCGGCAGGGCGTCCTACATTCATTTCTCCGCGTCACCATACTGTAAACGTAGATATTAGGGACCTTTAGCAAACCCGACACAGCTCATTAAACTTTCAAAGTCTGCGAATTTAAATCCCAGCGAAATTGTACTTTTGTGCCAGCAAAAATATCTCTAGTGATAACGCGCGTGCCTTCAATGCGGTCGGTCCGGGTTCGTATACCGGAAGGGGAAGCACGTTTTACAGCGAAAACAAACAGAACGCCCTGTTCACATATTTGAAGAAATGGTGGTATAAACGCATTAAAGGCTTGTTGGGAAAGCATTCGTTCGCTATATCGCTTTAATAATGCACTCGCCTTCGGCTTGTGCATTGTTTGGTGATATACCTCACTCATGCTTTCCAAACAAGCCGTTAGTGCATCATTACAAGTTACGTACAGCTTATATTGTCTTATCACTTCGAGGACTACACATCCTCTACACATCCACAAACGAATTGCGGTCACTACAGATATGGTCAAATGGTAAATGATTCAAAACACTGTATTGCTGTACAATCACGCTATGCTCATACTAGTCATTGCATATTATTTGGTATCTTAAAATTTATAACGATTGAAGGACATAATGCTGAAGTATTTCTGTGTTCATTTTTATTTAGTTGTCTAATATATACCGTATCTCCCATCTTTAAGAAGGACATGCGTGGGAGTGGGACATGTTAGAGAGGAGATGGACGAGGAGGGCAGGGACAAATAACCATATCTAGTTACTTTGAGAGGGTCGATAGGGGCATATGGCATAATTTATCTGGAGGGCTACTAATTCAAGGACGCTGTCACGAATCCAGATCCGTGCAGGTTTGGAATGGATGCGAGGGAGTGGCATTGCAGAAATTGTGTTGGAAACTTTCTTGAAAGAGAGAGTGGAGCCGGACCCAATTGGTATGCAGCAAGGATGTCCCTATCACAGTGTATCAATCAATTTTAAGGGGGAAAATTTATTACAAGAAGTGTACAAAGAATTGTGGATTCACAGATATGAGGCCAAATGTAGGGTCCGACCTAGCCTACAGTATAATGCTACATGCATCCTGCTTGTACACGGGGGTTTCCCAATCGTGCTTGAAATAATCATAAGGAAAAGCACCCCGTGGGTTGGGTGTTCATCACTGTCACTCAAATGCCACAATAGTGCAATTTATCGCATCTATTGGTGAATAGAATAAATTGAAAGAACTTTTTATGAGAGGGCATGGGGTGCATCGGGGTTGTTGTTGTTGAATTTTATTGTGGCAAAATAATCTTAGTACATGCGAAGTTTTTCATTATAATGCCAAGGAATGCCTGAAAGACAGGATTCGATAGAGTATTAGAGCTCTATTAGAGCCAAGAATTAGATATTTAAATATAGTACCAGAGCATTAGTCACTATTCATGAACGTGTACTTTAGTATTTACATAGGTTATGCTGCTCCGTCGTTAGTGTCTAGACATGTCATTGATATTTCAAGTCTCAAGTCTGCCCCGTACCACCATCACGGGGGGGATATAATCTCTCATATGATATTTCTAGCTGATAGTCACCGTGTATTAAACTATGACGTAATCAAACTCATGAATTTTTCTCTGTCTTTGGTGTGCTGGGTATCTGAGTCCAGTGTATTCCAAACGGCCAAGCCTCTGTGATACGGTCCTTTCTCATAGATGTCCTTTGTGTTCCTTGGGGTTTTCAGCTGCTTCTTCACGCCCCCTCTCAGTGCTCTGGCTGGCACCACAACATTGTTGTCGTCCAGAGACTCGCGATGCAGGTGGGACAGTAGTTGGTGGCGCCGGGTAACTTCCAGTTTGGTAGTGTTGTTTCTTGTGTGTAATGCGTCAATGTCCACACCTCTAGGGTCGCGTATGCCTTCGCACACCCTCAGGGCATTGTTCTGTAGTGTTTGTAATTTCCTGATGGCCCATACCGGGCCACCACCATGTAGGAAGCAGCAGTAATCAAGAATTGACCTAATCATGTGACTGTACACTTGTACCGCTGTGGTCTGGTTGGAGCGCTTCCTGATAACACGGAGTTGGGTGATTCTGACCTGCACCAGGTTGATTTCGGAGGTTCGGGGTCATCGACATGTGGGTGTCTAGTACAGCACCCAGGTAGTTGAAACTTCCAACAACTTCCAAGTCCACCCCGTTTAGTCGGAGCACAGTGTTCGTCATATCTGGGGCCATTCTAGATGAGTAAGACCACATCACCTGTGTCTTTTGCGAGTTGCGGGGTGTATCTCGTTACAAGGTACATAAGTTCACGTCACCGTACAACAAAGTGGAGATCGAGTTAGCACGCAGATAAATACTGTTTCTGGTGAAAGCTTACAAATGAGGCAATACAAAAATCCACAACCATCGTAGGGGATCTGAAAGCTTTTCTTAAAGGTTCATTTTACCTCATGCATTTAGCATAGAGCGAGTCGAGTTTTCGTGCTATATCTCAATACTATGCGGATAAATAAACGTTTTGGCCAAGGTGTAGAGATGAAACTGTGTAAACACTCGAGGAAAAAGGTCGTCCCTGAATCAATCACACGAGACGCTCACCCTCACTGAATAGAAGTGGTCTATAAAAAGTTATCGTGTCAAACAGTTTTCGTGTGCAAATGTATATGTCCATTGCATTCGCTATGCCTGTTACTTTTAGTCACGATTGAAGGCCATCAATCTTTGATGCGCTAAGGATCGTGGGAACCTCATAGGCATCCTGTTTCTTTTGTCATTTTGGTGCACCATGTTATCCGCCAGCACTGCATCGGTGCATCATATTGACCTGTCCGTAGTGTATAGCCTGGTATAGGCTCACCACATTGCTGACATACAGTGCTGGGGAATTACTTGCCAGGGTTGTATAGCCATGCATCATGCACCATGCTACATTAAGCACCACCGTACCCTTAGAGGGTTAATAAGTGTATATCATTGTCAATGTATTAAATACTATAATTATTTTACTTTCCAGTTAACACAATGTCACCACCCACTCTGCCACCATCGCCTGCTACGCCCTTGGGTACGTACCTCTTACTGTAATGCATCACAGCCAAAAATAATGATCTCATTTTTAAGAAAATAATATTATTAAACTCGACTGGCGGACAAATCACTTATTTCAAGAAAACGTGTTTTTATTTCAAGTGGTTTGTCCACCAGAAGAGTGCAATAATCTTATTTTCTGGAAATGAGATAATTACTTTTGGCTGTGATCGATTTGATACAAATACATGTACTATTACAAAAAGCATTCTAAACACTAATACCATCTATCTCCTTCAAACAGTTATATCAAAAAAGGAACTAATTGATTAAACAAGTAAACTTTACCTACCATAACAATAGCTAGTCAAGTGTTCTCCCCTTTCAGTATTAGCAGTTCAATATGAGATTTATTCTCATTTCTTATTCAATGCACTAATAAAATTTATGTTTTCATTGAATACAGATGATGTACAAACTACTGTAGAGATCCTGGATTTAACCACAGAATCTCCTCAAACTACTACAACTACAAGTAAGTGGAATTCATTTCGCACAATACATGTAATCAATATAGCTGTACAACTTAGTCTTACATTTATCAAGGGCCATTGAATCTAAAATAGCATTTGTCGCATGCTTTATATTTATAATTCAAAGTGAAATCGCCCTTTCCCACGAAGCTGATTATTTCTACAAAATGTTTGAGAGGAAATTCTTTTTATTTTGTGTTTGTGAATTTCTCTGTGTCTGCATCTGGGCCGAGCTGTGCTTCGTCCCTGAGGCTAGGTTCATGGGGTTACATGTACCTACTTTTGACCAGCCTGGTCAACCCTGACCTATAGTGGTTTACTTTGCCACCAATACGACTCAAATGGATATCTATAATGGGATTTTAACTCATGAACGATTACTGGACTGTTCATCCGGACGGATCATGTATTGAAGCCCCACATGCCATCGCATTATGAATCTATGAACACTTACTGGAGTTATCTAGGAATGACACACAACAACCCTCCTGGAGGAGATACTAAAAGGGGATTTAAGCACACATGACTTTATGTGCCTGATCATCTCAAACATCCCCTGAAAACATTGCCGTAAAATGGATATATTATAATCCACTGAGAGACCATTAGAAAAAGGCAGTGAAGGGGTGGAGTGCTTATCTATCTAAATACCATGATTATCTAATAAACACTGGATTGTACACTTTCATCTTACGGACATTGTATCGTACTCGACACACATATTGGGATATGGCACCCCCAAACAGAGAATACCAATAGCAGTACCAGTGTGTCATGGACGGGACGCCCCCTGTCTCCAGTACAATAAACTACAGTGGATCCCAGGAGGTGAGTTATATTCACGTTGTAATTATCATTGATTTCACTATATTTCATTCCGCTTTAAATTAACAATGTTTATTTCATCTGCATTAACAATAACAGATGAAAATAGTTTATTTCGGGGAAATCATTTCTCTCTATATTTTGTATAGCATTGGAACCGGTACACAGGGAATTTGTCTTAGGGGACATTTATACATTGTGTTAAACTTTACAATCTGAAAGGCATCAAACTACAGTTTCATTGCCTTTACATAATGATATGGGTGGTTTCGGTGGTGCAAAAAGATCTACGCCTCAAGATGGGCGCCCCGCTATAATAGCTATTTTTAGCTTTAGCCAATTACTTGCTCATTGTGCGATGAGAGCCCCTTGACCTCTTGGCACCGGCTAACTACAATATAACGGAGGTAGCACCACCTGTCGACTTCATCATGCTGATTCACACCTGCCGTTATGTGGTATATAGTGTCAACTAGTTAGGACCTCCTGAGTAGGGTCTTTAACCATTTGAGTACAGCAATGGGGGGGGGGGGAGTTCACGTCATTGGTGTAGTATGTGGACCGTTTAGGAGAGGACAAACTCCATGGGGTTGTAAGTACATGTAGCTAGTTTAAAATCGCCAGTGCTGCATTCATCATGACGACAAAAGACAAAGTGCATCAAAGCACTATGCTACCCGAAATGGGTTATATTTGGTTCCATGATAAATTTACTGAACCTGAACAATCAAGGTTACATGGAGAAAATTCCAGGTGGTGGTGGCAGGGGCTGATGATAACTAAATGAATGAGATGATGCCAATTTGTAAGTCCTAAACCTACACTTTGACTTTACCTGCATGTTTGAATTGTAACTAATAAAGGGACAGCGTGACACAGTACTATAAAGTACGTAGCTTGCACACAACCTAAAACCGAAACCTAAAGCCCAAACCCCTGTGAAGCTTGAGAAAAAAAACACACACAAAAAGAAACACGAGAGCTATTTCTGGATCTATTTCTACACGGCCGCCCCTACCCCCAGACCATGGCTCCATCTCCATACTGCCGACTCTGTGAGGCACCACTCCATCATTACGACCCTCAGTGTTATCCTGTGTGTAGCTTCTTATGACGAGCAGATTGCTAATCTGCCTCATCCGTCTACACCTTTAGAACGTGAGACCACCCATCCTCCGGTATCCCCCACCCATGCCTCATCCCAGCTCTCTCTCCAGTAGCGTAGCCCTGCACCTTCGTACCCTAGTACACCTGAGTTTTTTCACCACATCGGTACCCTATACCTCATGCTTCCTGGACCTTCTGTATTATATGGTCTCCAGCAATACTCGAAAGATGGCCTAAATACTTGGGCTCATATACCTGTTCGATAAAGTAAAAAAAAAAGACACAAAAAAAAAGCAATCCGAACATAACACATGGAAATGTCCATGTTCATATGCCACAATGATGCACCAACACAGGGCTTGCGAGTCCATCGGCACATTATGCCAACAGCTAGAAAGTGCATCAACCCTTCGACATAATGGATGAATGTGACACTGGCGAGTTATTGCAAATGCAGTGTTTATTAGAATAATTAGAATGCTATCTCTCACTATGCTAGCCTACAGAAGTCCCTCCACTGCCTCCCCTCCCTCCACCCACCGCTGTTCCTATCCCTTCACTTCATCACCAGCCAACCCCCACCTTAGATGATCCTAATCTGACATTAAAGACGCACTGCCTTCCCTTTTAATCCTGTATGGGATTAGAACTGGCTTATCTGCCTGTGGTGGGAGGCTTTGTGGCTAGTTCTCCGAACCGCCACTAGGCGCTGCGTGCTTCTGGAGATAACCACCAGGTGGCCATACTGAGCCTGGGCTGGGGAGTGGGTTCCACACTCTAATGGAGACATGTGTTCGGTGTTGGTCTCTGGTGGTTCCAAGCCTCCAAGCCAGCTGCCTCCAGTATTGGGACAACGACTCTGCTATAGCTGGTAGTTTCAATCCTAAAGATAAAATGTAAAGGCGACTGACTATTTACACTGCAAAGGGTGTCATATGATTATGAGCATGTATCCGAGTAAATCCAGCATTGTAGTGTTCTGGCTCAGTCTGGATCTATTTCTACACTACCATTTGACTACGATTGGCATCAAGTTTACTATGCCTGTTTGAATATGATTCGTCTTTTTGGCAGAAAAAGCATGGCAACTTGCAGCGATATATCACAGGCACATGTCAGTATCATAAAGTGGTTTATCATCCCTAACCCTAAGATGAGCTGAGCTATACCTCTTACCAGTAAGAATGCAGCTGACTCAAGAGTGCGTCATGCTCATTTGTCGTCATGCGCCAATGCATCCTGCCGTAGGGTCGGCATGATGCATGAATGCAGCATTGGAAATGCTCACCATAATTATATATCGACATATTCATGTATAATGACGACCGGCCGGACAGCTATATCAAAGGGCATGGTACATTAAATCGTGTAGGAACTACACTCAAAAAATAAACTTGTCTCCAGACTCTTCAAAGTGACGGTCATAAAATAAACGAGTCAAAAACTTGTCTAAGTGACAAGGAAGCGGGTCTTCTAGCTGGAGATAGAAGACCCACTTTGCATGTGCCAGCCCAAAACCCGACATTTGCCAGCTCCAGGTTCTATTTGTGGGATGGTAACCTGATATATTAGACAACTTTTGACTCGTTTATCTTATGACAGTCACTTAGACGAGTCTGGGGACGAATTAATTTTTTCAGTGTAGCATACACGTGAACATTTACATCTAAAGTGCACGCCTAGCTTTTGAGGTGCATGACGGATTTCAAGTAACATTTTTGACACATGGGGCTGCATATGGTGACATCTAACATGTAGGGTCATCAGCATACACTGTGCAGGACACACGGTGTCCTGTCAGGGCAGGTAGACAGGTCACTCCCCTGGTGACAGATGTATGAACCAACACCCTGACATGTGACAAGAGCTGGACATCAGCCAATGTGTCTCACGGGTAGTTATTCATTTTAAAATATGTGTAAACATGTCTATGTCACATAACAGCACAGTGTATACTTATGAGTGTAGACAACCGATGTTAAGGTAATGATTATATTCAACTGCAGGGGATTTGGTCGAAATCCGTCTAAAGTTTCCTATAGATAAGCGATGGAGGAAAGAGCCGACCGGTCCCAATAAACTTTAGAATATTGCCTTAACATGATTGTGTTCTCTCCATTTCCCTCTGGTTGATTATATTTAGACCGACCCTTCTTTCCTTTGATGTGCACTGACTTCATGCATAATATTATCTGCTGTATCCTCACTTCCCAAAAGCGCAAAATACAAATTCCCTGCAGGCTTAGTAACATATACATGCCTGTCAACTACATCAGTTACCATGGTAATAAACGATAGCAGGGAACGTTAGACGAAGTTTAAAACGTGCAGAGAATCTGTGTAATTTACAACGATGCACCTATAAAGATCTACCACTCCTTGGGCAAAGCTTTGCTTCATTTTGAGACTTGAATGAGGAGCTATGAGGATTAAAAATGTGTTGATACAAGCGTATTTTCACGATATTATTAATGAATGTTCTTTTACCGATGTGAGTAAACCTTATATCCTGCATATCACAAAGGCATTGCTTTTATCCTGTTGTAACTGCAACAGTTAAGTATAAGAAAGCATAATTCGAGAATAGGATGTGGTACTCCTGCACGTCAACCTTGCGCCACAAGAGATTCATTTTTACTCATGACACAGTCATTCGAGTTTCCAAATTAGATATCATTTACACAATTACAAACCAATATTGATGATTATACTATCATATACTATTCATTGCTTCATGAGTAATATCAATATTTATAAAGATAATGAGCTCAGGGGCAATGGCATGGGCCAGTTATTTATTACACACACAGGTACGGGTGAACAGACATTGCTTCTATTACTAAATTACTGCATATAGATAGGACCCATCGGTGGGAGGCATTTGCACATATGAAGTACAAATCACAGACGCCATTGGCATCCTATGCATATGGCATTCTGCTGGACAAATAGCACATCCTGATGTCCACCTCAGCAGTGCTCACATGGAAACGTGTACAGTTAGAAACAGGCTTAACCCTTTAAGGTAAGCATATTGCTTCAATGCATTATAATAAGGTTCTTTTCTTGTCATGATGTACATTACTTTTTTAGTAACATGCCGGGGCCTACATGAATGCACCATGCTGGTCCTATAATATTAACACATTTCAGAAGGGTATGCCTGATGCACAAATGCAAGGCCGCTGCATTGTTGCATCATGGCAGCACATAAAAATGAACCTGAATATAAGGGATCATGCCGTCCTTAAAGGGTTACATATTCCTGAGCACAAAAATAAGGAGGATCACCGTATGCTCCTCACACTGAAAACATGGCATCCCCGAATGTATGTCTAACTTACCTACCTTTCCAGGTATATGTATTATTACTCTTGCCAACTTCGCCCTGATAGACCACGCGAAGTGAATTACCAAAGCTAATTAGCCTGCGTGACCCCCGATAATCAAAGTCTCCAATAGCCTGTGGTGCTCCATAGTAATAAAGTATTATCATGCCAATGAGTATGTTCAGTATCGGGCAGTGCCTGAGTTAGTTGATAGGTCTCTCCCTCTTGCTCTCCCTCTTGCTCTCTCTAGGTGCCCTCCCTCTCTGCCTCCATGTCTCTTTGTTTCTCTAGAGTAAAGTACCCCTATTCCGGACAGTTAGTGATTATCTTCAGATTTCTTCCCAATGGATCAACTGTTTACTCCCAAACCTTGACATAATGAAGACATGTATGTTTTATTACATGTGTCAAATGGGCTTTCCCACAGATCCATTATTTCTAGGAAATATTCGAACCTCTAAAAATGTCATAAAGGCACCTAATTCCGGACACAGGGTCCTGATTCCGGACAGTCAAATGGTTCATGATATATCATGCAAAAGTATGCAATTTTAATTATTTCTATTTGTTATTTGATATTTGTCAACACAAACCCCCTCAAGTCTTATAAACAAATAGTGGTATCACCGCACATATCTAGGCAGGGAGCCTCAATACTGCCACTTATGCTTTTTCATGAAAGGTACAGCCTCCCCATGCAGTCGTCCTCATTCCTGCAGTATTGTAATCTGATATTGATGCATAAATGTATGGATATACTGGGTAGACATGATATGGATATATTCTAAATTGTACAACATAATTAGGACAGGCATTATTCAATAACCAGCAGGTGTCCGGAATTAGGCACCCCTCAGAGAAATATTGCCTTAACTATATACATTGATATATATCAATGTATATGCTATATATTTATCAAATAACTTAGACATTCAAGTAATCAATTGTCAATATAAAGATATGGTTTACAGTTTAGCATGCAAATATTGATTTAAAGTGCTGCTATTAGCATTTCAGAAATGGTATAGAGCTTAACCAGTGCACTAGTCCTTAACACTTCCACCAGCCTTCCATCACCTACGATATTGCAAATGCATTTATATTTGGATTTCCTCCTTACAAAATGCTTTAAATGTATTGATTATGGACGGAAACGTGTATGTCTTTCATTTTATGCTATCATAAGAATTCTTTGTCACGAAAAAGAAACCCTTATTCAACCTTTATCAGCAGAGTGTCCGGAATTGGGTGCTGTCCGGAATAGGGGTACTTTACTCTACCTCCCGTTCTCCTTTCCTGCCTCCCTTCCATCCTCATTCTCTACCTCTCCCCCTCTCTCCTCTATTGCCCTCCCTCGGTACATTATCAGCTGCTCTGTATGCCATCCACCTGAGGAGAACTCCTGAATTTAATCAGTCCATTTGTTCCATGCAGACCCCGTCCCCCAGACAGTCTAAATCAAGCATTTTGTGCACCAGACGGAAAACCAAACTCATGAATAAAGTCTCCATTAGTCTGAGGTAACTAAATGCTGTGCTCCATACTAATACGCACATAAATGTTGATGACACATCTAGATATGATGCGGCGCCTGTGTGATGTTTTAAACATGAAGTCTGCGGTGTGGAATTTTGTGAGGCTGGTAGGGCTATTGGGTGGAGGGAGAAGGTGCGGTGCTCTTTGGTAAATGTCCAACCTGCTAGGTAGCATCACTACCTGAATTAGGATATTTACACACCACCATGGTATACTCCTCTGAAAATGTAATTCAGTAATGAAACTTTAATTATTTGTAAGCAATTTTCCTACTGGCGAGATTTTGCCAAGGTATTCGAGAGTTTATTATCATGAGATTTGTAGAACAAGGCTGAGGAATGGGCCAGACACGGTCGGTGGCCAACTTGGTAAACTGACGCCCTGCTCATTCTCCTCATCCCTGACCCTCAAGAAACCCTTCAAGGACAGAATGATGGCTCAAGGCTTCATCTGTCGTCATAATAAACAAATACCAATGCCTTGTGCTGAGAGAAAGGTCAGAGTCACTGTCGCCGAAAGCACTCTCACCTGAATTTCAGGTGAGAGTGCTTTTGGCGACAGTGACGCTCACTTTTCCGAGTGTATGTCCATTAAAGCTGCTGGATTGAGGATACGATATAGATTTCCTGAAACTACAAAGTTCAAGTCTCTAATCATATACTTGACCAAGTGACTTCAGTTGTTTTGTGTGAATAATGCTATATATTTCACACACAGGTGTACCATCGAGCTGCTATGTGGTAGAGTGTGTATCTATGGTAGCCCTGCCTGTATAATATAATGCCGTGTGTACTAGCCCACCCCTTAGTATGGGGAGTGAGCAGCTCTGGCGGCTGGGCTGATGAGCAGGTCAGCAGAGTGAAAGGGGCGCTAAAGAGACCCTCCTGACCTACAATTAAAACACACATTTATCTGTGGACATTAATCAGCGCAGTAAAAGGGGAGGCTATATAGAGATTAGGCTAGAATTAATATCAACACATACCTGTCTATACCGGCACATATTATAGCAGTACATTTTTGATACATGGCGACTTTTATATTCATAGTATCCTAGTCCAGGAAATTAAAAACTTTTTCAGGTTTTTGTGGCTTATCGTCTTTCGCATGCCAATGTACTTCTACTATAACAAAATATATTTGAAACACTTTGTCAACATTTAATAGCAAATTGTGTTTAATTGCTCTTGTTGTCACTGTCTGGGACGAGTCTAATTCGTGTAATCAAATTACATTCGTGTGAGGCATAGGCCTGCTTATCATGCACTTTCTGTGTAACTTAAATAACCTTTGTAAAATAATGAGCACTAATATATTGATGAATCACAATTCTCATAGCTAAACTAAATGTCATACACAATGATGTAATATTAATTTGTAAATATCAGACAGGTTTATGCGTTGTGCTGTAACTCAAACAATACTGATATAAATGACTTTATAGTTGAGATTGGTCATGATACAATGTTGATTAATAGCCCAGGTATAATGAAACATAATCAGCACTGGAATGCCATTTCAATCTGCTGATTTTAACTAAATGTTTAATAAACATGTCCTAAGGTGCCATGTCCTTGATAATTGTCGCCATACATGTATGATTGCAACCCTGGTGAGATGACTCGAAAGGCTGTATACAAGCATTATGTCGACAGAGGACATACTGAAGTAAACGATATGCCATCCTGAAACAGGTGGTAAAGGGTTATTTAAAGGTTTAACCAATCAGTGGGTGTTTCAGATCGCACCTGTTGGTACACCCAGTCACTGGATGAGTCACTCTGAGCAGATCGATGCGTCCCAATGGTCCTCTGTCATACTGGGTGAGCAAGTGATGGACCCCGAGTCATGGTGTGTGGGTGAGAGCTGGGACAGGGGTACTGGGGTGTGAGTGGGTGGTGTGAGGGTGGGGCAGGGGAATTCAATAAATCAGATATCGTGACTTGTGAGTGTGATTGTCAAATGGTCTAGCAGACATCAAGTTATAGAATAGGTGAGAAAGGGTCATTGACGAGTAGATTATGTTTTCAGGAGTATTGGAACCACTGTGCTATTTCATATATAGGCTATTCTGTAGTAGTTGACAAGTGGGGATATGGTTTTCCCCAGAAATGCCCCGCCAGGTACCCCAGTCAATGGAAAGGTAAATAACGGTTGGGTGTGTGGTGGGCATTATGACACCAGTCTGAACGGATCAAATACATGTACACTCAAATTATGTGGCTTGTGAATACGATAAGAAGGATAAACTTCCATTTTGAAAACACATGCATGAATACACGCTGGGCATATCAATACATAGATAGACAAAAGCCAATGACAACGGATACCCATTTGGATCGTTCTCCATGAGTTGAGCCTAGGATGCATGTATCACATGAGGCCTTAGGCCGAGTGTGTTGCGGCCCATGCTCTTGAGATGAGGGTGGTATCTGAGAGGACTCTAATTGATACTGCTACAGGTCATACAACGCCGATGCAAGTTCTGAGTTTTTTTTTAATCCGAGCGGGTCATTGCAATTATGTGTCTATGCCTACAAAAAGGCTATTGACCTCCTGGAATTGTCCCCCATGCCGATAGAGAACACCTCCTTTTGGAAAGACTAGGAAATGTTTTGTGTTTTAGGCTTAGGCATATACCATTTGTGTCTCACCGATCATGGTGATTGCATCAATTGGATGAATTGAATTCAGACACTATGCAATACATAGACTCTATATAACCATAAACCATATCCATATAACATTCTACTGGAACTGCATAAATAATTGCATTCGATTTAATCTAATCAGCACCATTGAGAACTCGTCCTTGGCAACTATTTATGACCTTTGGGCGTCGCCAGATCATAAGCTGAAAAGGGAGAGCTCAGGTATTGTTAGGAACTGACGAATCCCAGGTTCATAATCTATTTATAATAATACTCACCACGCCCAAGTCTCAGAATGTTGAAACTTGTATCAAGTTGCATACAGTTGTCTCTCCTTACATAACTTTATGAATACAATCACTAATTGAGCAAAATGAGACCACCTGGTGCCATCTGAGATGGAACAACACCCTCCATTCAATACAGTATTTTGTACTTCACATCTCAGGGTGTGTGAGTATGCTGGTTTTATACATCATGCAGAAAGCATAATGCCTTATCAATAATTTGCCCATTTGTAGACATGGTGCATAAATGCATCCCTGGCAAGTCTTCATCATGATGACCCTACAGGTTGATAGACACCCAGAGGGTCAGTATGATTCATGAATGCAGCATTCAATCATCATGAAAATAAATTATATGACTGCTGCTGTGTATTCGGTCCTTAAAGGCTAAAGTTATGAAAGGACATAACCTCACAATAAAATAACACATTTATCAACACTTCATCCTGGTAAGTGCTGCATTTTTCTGATTCCCTTTCCCCTCTACGATATCAGTTATATTGTGATGATTAAGGTAACCACAAATATTGCACAATAAAAAGTAATTTTCAATTAACCAAAGACAAAGTGCATGAAAAAACATCGCCAACAGTTGTGGATGGATCCCTTTATCCTTTGTGGACTTTCTAGAGGCTTAAGGGTCATTAATCATTTAGACACTAGACACCTAATCTATAGGAACAGCATGACTAGCAGCCATCCAGACAACAGGAGATTAATGGCCTCCTCACAGCCTCAGTAGTAACTGAAGAATTGCTTCTCACACTTTTTGTCAAGCTGAAATCTGTGTGGGCGTAAATTATTACAAACAATAGCCTACCCAAATCAATTGGAAAAGTGATTACTATTTTTCAAGATACTAAGAATTATATTAACATCCATTGACATAATATGACCGTCGGATATTGACAGTGTGTCACACAGTAATAAGGTATTATGATATGCTGTACAACACATTGATATGGGTCATGTAGGTGCCATTAGGTGATATTCTGTGAGATGACAAGAACCTGCTTTATCGAATTCAAGTTTATTACCCTATCCCAAAACCATTCTTGATTTGTTTGTAGGCCTACATGGCTAATGCAAGATGATGACGGCATGGTAATCATATACCTGCATTCATGCTGCTCCTAAAGGGTTGGTGGAATAACTACTTTAGAGATGAGCAGCTCCTATGCTGAGCAGGGATGGCATTTGTGTGGGTGGGAGCTCATTGTATATCCCACGTTCGGGCTGTAAAGGAAGCATACAGCTTTAACCCTTTATAGAGGAATGTAGCTAAAAGATGACATTTATCGTCATGATGTACCAATGCAGCCCCAGCGAGTAACTCGCCGATACTATATTGGTGCATCATGCCGACCCTCCGGGAGTGTCTCAGCACCTAAGGGTTGACATGAGGCACCAATATAGCGAGTTACTCGCCAGGGCTACGGTCATACATCATGACAACCAAGGACATGATGCATTAAGGCATCACACCGTCCTTAAAGGGTTAAATGGACTCTGTCCTTTTGTCGCCATACTGCATTCGTGCAGCTCTGGTTTGTAAGTTGCCAGTGCCGCATCACAGCCTTCATAATGAAGGATTGGCATGACGCACCAATGCAGTGCCGACGAGTTACTTGCCAGTACTCCGTTGTTGCATCTTGATTACAAATAAAACTGAACCCTTATGTTATTGTGCTGCTCATCCCTTTCGGCCTACCACCAGGGCATGTTAACATCAGTTAAAAGAGGCATGACACTATTTTCGTGCTAATTCCTATAGAGGCCAAGTCACGGCTCGTCACTAAACGCAAAGACCCTCTCACATCAGGTGAACGTTCCCTACTATTTGAGTTTCCAGGATTTGAGAATATTTATTAATTTACATAACTTTAAATTAATTCATGAATGTGGATGGGGGAGTAGAGGATGGCATATGGAGATGAAAATAGATATCATTCTGGATAATCTCCTCTCTACTGTTAGTAAGTGAGTGTCAGCGCTTTTCTCCGCTGATTCTGTTCTTGTTTCATTCTCACAAGATCATCTTCTTTAGCATAAAAAGACCACTGGCACTATCTTGCGATATCTGAACTACTCCCGCGAGCCTGTCTGTAGTTGAGCCCGTTCTGTCTCATACTGGGACATCTGACTGCAAGACCGATGATAGCCTTTTACACCCTTGACAAGGGGCCCAGGCAGAACGTCTCTCCACCAGGAGGAACCGGAAACTGGCATTGGTCAGTCCGGAAGTAGGGGTATTCATGGGAAATCTGCAGTGGGATACAGACGTCAGTTGGTATGATGGATTATGGTTAATCTCAGAGCTCTGTGTCGTCTATGGAGGGCAGGAAGCAATGGTTGAAAGGTACTGTTGGACTAATGGTAGGGGATTATTGTGAAAGGTACTACTGGACGGGTAGGGTTTTTTGCTGCAGATCCTTCTCGATATCCCTTTCTCTGTCTCTCTGTCTATGTCTCTCTGTCTATGTCTCTCTCTCACACAGTTCTAACTTCCACTCATTTCCCCACTTCCTCTCGTTCTCTTCCTTTATCTTCTTTCTGTCTCTGCAAATCATCTAACCACAATCAGAGCCATCTTCCAAACACACCTGCAATTTTTTTTCACTGCAACTCACCTAACTGGGCTCTCTGGCGAATTGGAGATCAAAAGCCTCCTAATTGTTCAATTCAGTATCTCCATCTCTATTGCCATGACGACCTATGTAGATACATGTGGACATGGATGCTGATGCGTCCAACACAAGTCCTCCTACACCATGTACACTGTAGGCTACAGCGTAACACAGGTAGCTACATGGATGGCGGCACAGGAGCCAGTGTCAGGTCACACCTGTTCCACTCACCTGCCCTCTCCCCCCCCCCCCACCTCCACTGGTACCCGTAATAACAACGTCACACAGACCGTAACGCCGCACTACACAATGCACTATATGCCACACACTAGCAGCGGCATGGACTATATTTGGGTTCCTAACAAGTGTTGTCATTTTGTTCATATCATTTCAGCGATAGTTTGTTTCCTTATGAAGAATATAATGCTAGAGCTATCAGAAACAGAGGATTCTATATTCATGACTGTGCATAGGGACATCTTTCTTGGGCTTAAGTCAATCGATATTCAGACTTTCCTACCCCCTCCTTCTAGTCCTTGTCATTATAGCCGAAATGTAGGCAGACAGTTAGCAGGTGGGAAGTACTTAGTATGATCTATTGCTGGTTGAATTACAACCAAGAATATTAAGGCATTTTACACATTAAACAACTCACTGTATAATTGCAAAGATTTGCTCCTCGAGCAATTCTAATTATATCTGTCCAATGATTAACAGCGGTTAAGCAAAATCACTGATGGTATAGCTGTCCATGCTTTATAGCTGGAGCTGGTGTATCCTGGTATTATGTTGCTTGTTGTGGCTGTTCATCCAGGCAGCCCATGTCAGGCATCATGTATGCCAACAGCCCAAGAATCCAATATAGCAGGGGTGTGTACTGACGCTCCACCTGGTGTGAGTCAGTGTCAACACAGGCTCTGCTGCACAGGTCTATCTGCCCGAGCCTCCTCCTCCTGTTGTTGTCCCTGCTCCAGTACCTAACACACAGCTACCACTGGTGGTATAACAGGACTCACTACACAGCCAGCATGGGTAGGGGTCCCTCCGGTACCACCCAGGTAACATAGGAGGAGTAAGGCTGCTGCTGCTGCTGCTCTTATGGATTATACTGATTATGATACCAATGTTCTGGGAGTAATCAATGCAGTGCAGTATTATACTGGGAGGATCAGTATGCATGGCCTGGAGGACTGTATTTCCAGCGGAGTTTAAACACTGTTTTTTGAACTGAAAAAACATGCTCCCAGAGGATATTTGGAACCCTCTGTCATAAAGAGCATTTTCTTTTAAAGAGGACATGCAGAGTGGACTAATGACCTATGTGCTGCCTGAAATGTAGGCACCTACAGCAAAAGTATTTGTTTTGATTGAATTTGAAACGTTGGGAAACTTAATTTTGGATATCTCATCCTAATCACCATAACATACTGTGTGTGGCCACTGGGCTTTATTTTCATAGCTGCATATCTTAATGATCCAAACTGGCTGGATCCCTATACTGTCATAGGAATACAACATCCTAGCATCCATAGAGCCCTGTAGCGCTGCTAGCGCCCCTGGAGGGGTATCGATTTGTATATAAACAGGCCGTGTGTATACTCATTCTGTATAGGGTGATGTGACTGGAACACCTGTTCACAAATCTCCTGATCATCACCACACCTGGCCTGGGCACAGTAGATGCAGTAGGTGCCTGCACCCCAGAATTGGCCTCCAGTTGCCTCCAATAGGCAACCACTCTACCACCGCCTCCCTGTGTTAAAGACCACATTTAGCCGCAGGAAAGTGGACTGTAATTATAGGTGTGTGAACCCCTGAGTTTGTCTATACAGTTGTCTCAGGTGTGTCGACTCCAGGTGGGATCCTGGAGGACTCTGTGTTCAACATCACTAGCACCACCTGGCCTGCTACTGGGTGTCCCGACCTAACGTCATGTGTCTGTGATGAAGGTGGTGTATCAGTGACTTCAGGGCTGGTTTAACATTGCCTTGTGCAGGTGTAACTACTTTCCTGGTACCTTACCATCGAGCTCCAGTGTCCAACACATAGGGCAAGTATAACATGTGCTACTACATTGCCATCGGGCCACAAGTACCAAGAGGCACGCTACCAGGTGTTACAAACTATAGTAACTTGTGAAAGTGAGCTGTAGGATATACCATACTGGACAGGTGGTCTTAGACTGCTGACAGGTGACTGGGCAGAGATTGTACCACCAGACACCTGCTGCCGTTGGATCACCTTGGATCCTCACAGGTAAGCTTGCAATAAGTAAATCATGGGTACCTGAGTCACTGGGATATGGGAGCTCAGGGTGGGCCATGCATGCATATATATGAGGTGATGAACTAGGACTAAGTAGCACTTGGAGGTTTTGAGGATGGGTGTGGCAAATGCTGCTGGAGGATATGGTAAATACATTGTTCTGAAAATATACAGTATGTGTATCATGTACCTGATGTACCAATGATAGAGAGATAAAGAGAGAGAGAGATAGAGAGAGAGAGAGAGAGAGAGAGAGAGAGAGAGAGAGAGAGAGAGAGAGAGAGAGAGAGAGAGAGAGAGAGAATGAAAGACACAGTGATAAAAGAGGGAGTGGTGAAGACATGTAGAGAGGGAGGAGAGTGAGTTGGAGAGAAAGACAGGGACAGAGCGACAGAGAAGGGAGTGGAGAGTAAAGGTTTTCCCTAGTGTTTTTAATATGGCCTAGGCTTTTGGATAGGAACATGATCAGCTGTGGCATTGGTTGTGGCAGCTGGCGGATTGCAATTGCAATGATACTAGATAACCATAATAAGTACGAATATTTTTGCACTTTTCATTTGTATCAAGGCAAAAGATACGGATTAATATCACAAAATGGTACGAAAACATATCCTCATATCAAAACGAAAGCACTATTTCAAAGCTGAATAAAAAAGGAGATTCTGTCGGGAAATACTAGCTTTACATTATCTCTTCACATATACCATTTCAAGAGTCTGTAGTAAGACACTCTGCGTATTGATGTGCAATAAGTCTTATACTGCTTATATCAGGAGCAGGAGGACATAGTTATATATAGCTGGCTGTTATAAACTGCTCAGTATAAATCCAGTCCCTATGAATACTCATTAAAATCGACAAAATATACCCAACCCAAATGACGCTTTGGTGAAAGTGTAGGAACACTGTCGTAGTTATGCAGGATTCATTGCGAGAAGCTAAACCATAGTAAGGTTATAAAACAGTGAACACAAGGAAGTAGCAACAGTGCATAAGATGTATATTCTCCCCATGTGTAATTGTACACGCCTTGTCTACTTGTCCCCCGCACACCTTCTGGCCCATCCCATTCTGTAACACTAACAGAGAGAGTGATTCAAAAGGCCTCTCTGTGCAGCAAAAATCACTCATAGAGTCACTCTTTTTAAAAGATGCCTGATTTAGACCGAAATAAACATGCAAAACCTGCTGCACTGTAAAAAGTTGGTTGCCAATTTGGTAGGTGTAGAGTGGACTCTAGGTGTACAGCTTCTTGTAAGTAAACAGCAGAATCCACTGTAAACCTACAGTAGATTCTACTGTAAATCCATTCTAGAGTAGATTCTATTGTAGATCTTCAGTAGATTCTACTGTGTACCTACACTAACTATTTACAGTGTGGTAGATGGTCGTAAGGATGATTGAGCTTGACTGTTGGCACCCTCATGCACTCGATTGGAGAATAGGCCCACCCAGGATTCATGATCTCACGTTGGGTCGAGGGGGAAGGAATGGGGAGGGGGGGCGGGGCTGCAGACAGTAGTAGCAAGTCATGTTCGCAGGTTGGGAAGGGATGCAGGGGTATTGCATGGCCAGAACTGCCCCCTGTGTCCTGTGTATGTTGGGGGTAGGGTGAAAGAGGAATCATGTCTGAGTCGTGTACTGTCGACGTGACGTCACTGACGTCACATTGACCCGGTCCATACCCCAGCGCCACCTCTCGGCAGATGTCCACAATACCAGGCAGGGTGCCAGTTCTCACGACCAGGGGTCACATAACCATGTCATGGCTGTTAAATGCAACTTCATGACAAAAACAAAATATGTGAGAGTTTAGGGATATTTTACAGCAAATGTCCAAGCGATTGTCACGACTTATATTATAAAGTGAGCTGTGGATCAGTCACCAGTCTATGCTATCTGGTAAGTTAATTTCTATCATCATCTGCTTTAAATTAAATCAGACCTAACCTAAGCCAGACTTCTTTTTACCATGTAACATTAAATAGTATTTTCATCAGTGCATGTGATATGCTCCACGAGCTAGGTACTTTCCTTAAATGGAATTGAGCAGAGAAAAAAACATGGCAGTCATTTGATAAGGTACCGTTGTTTCCATGAGAGGAACTGTAGGTTCATGTGCCAGTTTAGACTGCCAATGATTTCGCTCTTTAGCGGTCATAGGGGATAATATAATTATATAGATATGGCATATGAATACCAGCCCTGCATTTTCTGTGTTATATCACCCTCTGCCATTCCCTTCCCTGATCCCTTCCTTCATGATCCAGCCCTGCTATTTACCTTAGAGGTTAGGTCCCTCACTGGCTACCACCATACGCGTGATTTGTTAACCTATGTACTATAGGAGTATCAGCCTCACAGATGAATCAGATGTTGTAGATAAACCATCTGCCTGTTAAAGATGAGGCTTAGATAGGACTCACCTGCTGTACCCTATACCCTTACTGCAGGTTATTGTAGCAGAACGGGCCCGGTGTCCCCATCAGGACATGGGCTGACACAGTTTTAGAGCACCCTATCGTCTATTAGAGCCCTGTTATGCCCTTATCCTACAAAATTGCCCTTATCCTACAAAACCTATATCAGGTAGTTTTTGTAATATAAGGACCATCACTCAAGCCCTTATCCTACTAGATTTCCTTGTGAATTATATAAGAATAAGATTTTTCTTATCTTATATACCCTCCCTTATATAGATTTTGTAGGATAAGGGCAATTTTGTAGGATAAGGGCTCGACTGATTGCCCTTATCCTACAAAACTATATATTTTTGTAGGATAAGGACAATTTTGTAGGATAAGGGCATAACGGGTGTTTTGTAGGATAAGGGCAAATTTGTATGATAAGGGCATGACTGATAGCCCGTATACTACAAACCTATATGATCTTGTAGGATAAGGGCAATTTTGTAGGATAAGGGATTAACACGCCCTCCCCATAATACACACCTATCCACATGCACTCAGAGTTATCTGACCAATACACTCCATGATATACCCATGGTAAAGGAATAACACTAATGTATCAACTCCCCTGGTGGTCAACATGATGCATCACCGGCAAGTAAATCACTGCATGTATGCATCATGATGGCAAACAGTACCTGAACAGTATAGGACTATATTCTGATCTTAAAGACCCCTACCTTAACTACCGACACTGATGCAAATTGTCATTTATTTGATTAATATACAAATAACAACACCTCCTTCCTCACTGGGATTTCCTCCAACAGGTGATATTCAATTTACTTCAATTTGATTCAATTTAATTCAAAACCTATTTATTTCAATTACAACGGTTGGGAAGTCTGTTGTCCGAGGTATCCAGTAGTTACAATACATCTTATTTATCCTTATATGTTTAGTTTCCGACCTTGAATGATATTACCGGTACCTCGTGTAGAAGCAGCAGTTAAAGCTGCAGTCCCACCACTCGCGCGGCTACCACATAGTAGACTAGAACAGTACTAGAATTGTGAGGGGATACGCTCGGTGATTATGCCGCTTTAAATGGTTGAATATGACATTATATAAATCATCATAGGTGCACATATATAGTCTACACCCCCTATCCCTCCACACTGTGGGTTGTTACCTGTGGAAGTATACATAAGGCAGGTGTCATAAGTACACGCTCAATATAGTATTATACTGTGTATGATACTCTGCTCAGGCATAAAACACAGCATCAGCCATTACCATTTTAGATGTAGGAAGTGTATACATGCACGTATGGTATGGTCATATCAGGAAATGCGTCCAAGAGCAGATATTTTTGTGCACCAGTAGAACATGCCAAACCACACTCTTGTATATGTAGCTACCGCCCTCTACTTGATCAAAGACCTACAAGATACTTCGTATATTATATCATAATTATTGTCGGGTATTTCCATGAAAGGGCAGCAATAAATACCATGCAAAAGAAGAAAATATAAGTACATAGCAGATATAAGGTTTCTCTAATGGTGAAAAGGCCAGCTAAAGGTCATGGGCGGATATCAGGAAGGGGTGGATGGGACATGGTGTAGGGTGTCTTATTGGCTGTACAGTAACAGTATACACATGTATGGTAACAACCGGTGGGACTGATGTATACTTGACAGTCATGGATGTGATAGCCGATACCACCAACAGGTGCAGCATCCATGACCTGACAAGGTCCTCACCATACGAGAGCTGCCTCAGGCGCAACAATGTACAGTAGAGACAGTGGTGCCCAGGCTTGACATAGCAACAGTTATACTTTTTTTTAGAACAACTTTAGCTTTTATTGCCGAACAAGTTTCGTAGTTGGTGAGTACAATGTATGACATACATGTGGGTCAAAATCCAGCGTCGAAAATAAATATGTAGTTTTAAGGAAGGATTAAAGGTGTACACAATTAATATACTACAATTAAGTTATTGGTTTAGACTACACACTTTGAGTTTTTATACTGTCTAGATTTTATCATCAAGTAGTTAAGTAGTACCGGTACGTCAAAAAGTAGAAAACGCATTATGATGACAAATGAACACCTATTATGTTGGGTGGGGACATATGGGTCGGCCCGTCGCATTCTCACCTCTCCACACGAATAAAACCATTTATATCCATCTGCGAACAATGTTAATGCATGCAGTTGGGTTTGAGTCTGGACTCTGCTGGTAGCATAGCAGCACCTCTGCTCCATATAGAATCGAACCACACAGAGAGTCCTATCACTCCCCATATGTCACAGAATGCATGACATGCCGTCAAGGGCTAACTACCCAGCCACACTTAGAGCTACGATATCGAGACTGTAGTGACAGTAATGCTATACACAGGTGTACTGTAGCAGCTGCTGGGGACAGCTATGTAATAAATAGACTATGGTTTTGAGAGGCTAACTCAAAATAGCCACAGTATACTAGCTGGCACCCTTATCAAGTAGTTATGTTTTGGGTTAACCTCACTTAAACCACAGCAGAGGGCTAAGACAAAGGAGTTCACACCTTGGTTATTTCTGTGTAGACTCACATAACCTCACAGCTGTGGTTTAAAACAGATAGACAATGGTTATGTAATAGATAGACTATGGTTATGTGAGGCTAACTCAAAATATGACTACTGTAGACTGGCAGGCACCCTATAAGCACAGCTATACAGCTGTAAAGTTATGTGAGTCTAAGTAGAAATAACCAATTCCTTTGTCTTAGCCCTCCACTATGCTTTAACAAAGACATAGGGAGGTGATGCAACATTCTGCACAAGAGGAGTGACCAGACGGCCTCTCTGCAGGGTTCAATTCTGCAGCAGAGGTGTCACTCTCCCAACACAGTGTTGCTGTAGACTCAACACCAACTGCATGCATTATATTGCATTATTCTTCTGTGGATAAAGATGGCCGTATCTGCACAGAGAGGTAATTGACAGTGAGGGGTGGCACCATATCTCTTCTCGCAACAGAACAGCAGATAATTATGTGCCGACTGCAGGATATATCATCTGCAAATAGCCATGCAAAGATGCACCGACAATCTTGTAACACTAGTAGTGTGGGGTCTTTGGATGCATTGGTGCCCTTTAAGTCATCAATAGGGGCTTCAATAAATGCTGGTGCTGTATAGTAATAATATTACGGAAGATTACTATACTATTAGTAATAGTAATCTTCCGACACAAAATGATATTTCACTCCAAACTAGTTGATGCCAATGAATGTCAAAGACATTGTGTAGCCACATGCAAATTTAGATGAAATATCTAGTTTCCGCAATTGCAGTGTGTGAGCTTTGCGTTTCTAGCAATTTGTGCCTGGGCAATAGACGCTTTGAATTAGCTGTGTTCTTGTAAATAATCAAACAGGACCACCAATGCGTGTTCCTCTTGAGACGATAATTATTATCTGTAGATGTCACTTCGTTAGGAGCCAGGGTAGTTTTCAATAAGAGGAAACAAATATCTTAGAAATGAAAGACACCATATTGAATTGTGCTACCAATCATGGAAAGTGATGTCCTTGCATATCCTGTAGGGTATAGGTTTGAAAAAAGTGTTTCAGGGAAGAAGGGCTGTTGCCACCTAAACTGAGGAAAATACAAGCCATGTCAAATGAAAACCTAACAGCGGTTAAAAGGAACTCTCTGTGTCGGACCGAAATAGCCAATATGTTACTGAGATATCATGTATAGCTACCGTCAGCTACTCAGCGCTACTCTTGCCAGCTCAGCTATTACATCATAGGACACACCCACGCCGGCCACCTGTGCCCAGTGCCAGGTATTACCACAGGGAGAGGACAAGCGGCCTGATGATGCCCCACCTGACCAAGTGAGTCTGGCATCGACCACAACAGCAAGGTAAATACTTCAGAGGATTGATTTCCCCTAGTGTACAGCCAGACGGCCACGTGGGATGGCCCTGAGACCCCTAATCAGCTCAAGGCAGCCGGGTACTGAGGCTTTGAAATCTTCTCATCCCAATGTTCCTTCTTCTCAGGCACTATATCTTGTCTCTCCTAATGTCTCTGACCGTATCATCTTTGTTTACCTATTGCCTGCCTCTGCCTGTCTCAGTCACTATCTCTGTCTGTCATTGTCTATCAGATGCTCTCTCTCTCTCTCTCTCTCTCTCTCTCTCTCTCTCTCTCTCTCTCTCTCTCTCTCTTTCTCTCTCTCTCCCTCTCTCTTTCTCTCCCTCTCTCTCTCCGTCTCTGTCTCTCTCTCCCCCCCCTCACACACACACAAACTGATGGGTGCATTGCTTGACCACTTTCCCAAACTGATCTCTGCAGACACCGCTCTTCCTACCCTTCAGCCATCTCTCCCTCCCTCCTCCCCCATTTCCCTTTATAAAGGTCCCTTTCTGACTAGACCACTTCACCCCTGACCCCTCGATATATCTCCATCCTAGAGCCACGTTCTCCTCCCTGCCATTTGACTTCACCCGTCCCCCTAGTGAATGCACACACCTGGGTCGGTCCTTTACAATTCTAACCTTATCCTCAGAAATCTCCTCAAGGAATTTACAGTTCATCTCATGTACAAATTTTTCACCAGTTATGGAATCATAATTCCTACACTCATAAGTACAGTCAGTGCCATGATCGACAATTCTCACCCCTCGGTATGCCCCCGTCAACACGAATAAATCGTCAAGTGTAATATCATTGCCAAAGCCCAACACGGCGGCACCAAATCTACATGGTTTCAGTTGACACTCCGCACCGCCTAATCTATACGTGCACGCACAGACTCCCTCCACACAACATTGCAAAATAGGAACCACACAACCCGGTCCAACCTCAACAAGGGCTACCGGTCGCTCAATCTCATAGACACACAAATATTCATCAATAGTATCAATATTACAATCAATACTCACAAACTCATCGAGATTCTCCCAATAATCCGAGTCCCCAATGTGTACGTCGACCCGCAGGCCGCCATCGTGGATCACGGTGGCGCGCGCGATCATGGAATCTTTTCCAGCCAGGTTTATTTTATTAAATAAAATATCGTTCACATTGGAACCTGAGTCGACCATATATTCATTACTTTTTATGAACATTTCATCGCTGCCCACCAGACCAATCAAATCTACATTACTAGATATTTCGCAAGGGTCGACAAAAATCCCCGCAAATGAGTCAACATTTTCACAGTCGCGCACAACCGCCTCAGCCTCGGGCGACGCCTCCTCAACTATGCAGTCAACAACAAGGTCGTTACCACTATTTACCAAGCTATTGGTGTCCTCGAGTACCATCGATACATTAGTAGACAATCTGTCGTTGTTTGTTACGCCTTGATTTACATAACTCGGAGTGGGAGCGACCTGGTCACCGGCCTTACCTAGTCAACCCCTATTATCGCCCGCCTGACGTTGGCAGTCTAACATGTTATGAGTGGTGCTATCACAGTTGACACACTGATGTTTGAACTGACAATTATCACAGTGGATACCCTGACTATACTTGAAGCAAATACCCTTGTCGGCTGCCACTTTCCTCCACCCTGTGAGTGCGCGGGGCCCCTGGTCCCAACCACCACCACTGGTACGGCCCTGATTTTGACCCCGGTAACTATTCCCCCTGGAATTGCCTCTACCCCTACCGGACTGATATCTACCCCGATAATTATCCCTGGCTGCCATAGCCTGCTTAGTGCCTGATGCCCCCAACCTAGTGTTGGTGAATTTTGTATCAGCCCCATGAAATACACTGGGTCCCCAACTACGGGCCAATTCCAGGAATTCCTCGTCATATGCTACTAGGGCCCGTATATCATAGATATTTGTGCGGGCCATTTCTGACACGTAATTCATATGATCTATAAATCCTGACACGTCTTCACCCACATACATAAGATCTCTCAACAAGCTATTATGAAAGTTCCATAGTTCCTCGGTACTGTTAATAATGAGCTGTTTCTTCCTCTCACTTACAGGGAGGTAACGTCTATAGTCAAACTTACTGAGCTCTATCTCCGACGATGTTGATCTGCAGCAGTTTTGACAATCCCCCTGCTGGTCACCCTGGCGCACTGGGTAACGTTGTGGATGCTGAGCTGTTGGATTCTCCCTCTGTTGTTGGTGGTGCTGCTGATATTGGTACTGCTGAAAAGGACCCATCGGGCCCGGGCCCTGGTTGGACCCACCTCTGGTTAATCCTGGCCCCCGCCACTGGCCTCTTCCCCGGTTGACGGAGCCATCTCCAACATACAACCAGCCATTGACCGGCCGATCAACGTTGCCTTGTCCGTCGTCCTCCACACCCGGGGGTAGATCCTCATGAAAAGCACCGGCACCTGCGCCATCTTGTTTTTTAGACGCACAGGTGACAAACTTATCCAATTTGTCGATGGTTACCTCCAGTTTGTCCATAAGCCTTGTCAAATCGGGCTTAGGCTCCTTGACGTCTGCTGGCTTCTTCGGCTTAGGTGCTGCAGCTTCCTCTAACTTTTTTGCCTCTGCAACCGCTGCCTCGGCAACCTGCTGTGCCTTCCTGGCCTCCGCCATGGCCGTGGCAGCCATAGCTCGAGCTGAGTCGAGGCGCGCCGCCGCGACTTTGGCCGCCTCCTTCTTCTCTTTCTTAATCCTGTCGGCCTCCTCCTTCTTCAGACGTTCAGACTCCACTAAAGCCTGTTTCTCCTGTTGGCTGGTCTCAGCCTCCATGGCCGCCTTTTCCTCGGCTGCCTTGTCCGCCATGTCGCCCTCCTGCAGATCGGCAAGACTCTTATTTATATCAAATAATACCTCGTCAAGCTCATCCTCTGCCTCCGCTTCCTCAAGCTCCTTAGCACGTATGCAATCTGGACAAGTTTTCCTCCTGCCCGTATATTCCACTCCACACTGGACACAGATCCTAGTCATATCTCACTCTGAGATTTTTTGGAGTAGTTTACATGTCCGCGGACCAACACACAATGAGATCATACACAGCATACAGGTGTGGTGGGTACGCACCCCCACCTGGTGAGTAACCTGGGAACTAACAGTCACCGTGAATATACACCAGTAGTCCACTATGACCGACTACTGGTCTCATATCTCCATCCTAGAGCCACGTTCTCCTCCCTGTCACTCATGTACCTACACCTTACCCAACTATCACTGTCTGCCTGCCTACTTGCCCCTCCCTCCTTCCAACTCTTCTGTCCTCCACCCCACCTCCCCTCTATACTCTATATCTCCTATATCTGCTATACCTTCCTGCTTTCCTCCCCATTCCCTGTCCTCTTCCTCGATATGTTCGATCAACATCCAAAAGCTCTCTACCCCACCCCACCTGCTTCCTACCCCTGCCAATCCATCCCTTGACCTCCCGATTCATCTTCATGATTTGGCACTTACATCCACGCTTTGAACAGATAATTCTATAAAGGACCCATCGAACCACTGGACCTTTGCCTGCGGTTATTTTTAGTGCTCGTCTAGACCAATCCCTGGGTTTAGTCTAGGTAGGCTCCCCATTCATAACCGTCATCCTCATAAGCCGTATTGGTAGCACCGGGCACGGTGTCCCTCCTCTAGGGGTTTAGCGATGCCCAAAGACCCTGATATAGCATGATTTACTTCTATTACATTGCTATGTTATAACACTGCCCAGAGAAATAAATAGCATCATATATGTCACTTGAATGATGGCAACCCCACACTTAAAAGGGATTTCTTGGGGAGCTTCCCACTGTGTATCACCGCATGACTGTTTAGATTTAAGTAAATAAGATGCTATGCGTAAAGGAACACTCTAAGCTTGTCCAGTTTGAGTAAATGCCACTAAAGGCAACTTGAATACCATTATAACCTTTCTGAGACATTTCCATCATTGGCTGTACTGAGCTGAAGGTGTTCCCTTTTAAGGCACTTTAAATTCACGTAAATGCAAACATGCATGCGGTACATGTATTTAATCCCCATACCAGCTATATCTTACCGAGGATATAAAGGGTTAAAGTCTGAATGAAAGATATACTCCATTGGGCACAGACCACTTAATAGACCCGACTACGCCCTGTACTTGATATATAGGATTTAATTAATGTATATCGAGTGCTGCTTTTATTATAACGAGAAGGGAAGAAGAGTCTGAGGCGGGCATGTTGCCAAAATCAGTCTCTTATTTATCTGACTCACTTTGAAAGGGGCCAAGACAATGTTGGGCTTACTCTGTCGTCCAATCCTGCCTGAATCACCTTTGATGAGGGTCAGCCAAGGCGGGTAGTAATGTGTCGACAGTATGAGTCTTCCCTTTCCCGAGCCCTTTTCGAAAGTTCTGACTCCCTTTATTGCCTCTGCGTTGGCCACTGCTAACCATGCAAAACAAGCCAATGCTAACTTAGGTGATGAATATGATACGGCGGGTAATTGACTTTTGGACACCATCGATTAATACCTCTCACCCCTCCTTTCTTCCACCCCCAACCTGTCAGGGGGGGGGGGGAGGGATGAGCTGTATTGGTTACCTAAGGACATACCCTTGTCGGGCCAGAGTCAGGTACCCATAGGTTGGGTTACCCACTTATGGTCGACCTGCTTCTTCGCATCATCCTTCACTTACTGCCCAACTGAGTCACAACACCTATATTAGGCACCCAAGGAGTTGGCCTTATCTCTCACTGTTACCAACGTATCCTATTTATTGGTGAACAACCTGTTTGTCCATACAGATACAGATGAGCCTATCCATATACAGTTAAATCTCGTTAAAACGAGGATTGATATACGCTGCACTGATATAAAGATAGAAGGGGCAACTTTGTCTGGTCTCAACGAGACTTTACTGAACAAGCCTGAGTTACACGACTATAAAAGCAGCCGTTCTTGTTACTCTATGAATAATTAGCCTGCCCTATAGCTCAGAGCGATCTGGTACATGTATACTACCATGCTTCCCACAATCACTCCTTAGCCTGACCAGTTTCCCTATTCTGGCTCAGTACTTTCCTTAACACATTAGCACAGCTAGCACCCCTCCCCTCTCACTATATGAAGATTAACACCGACCTCCCACAGAGCGATGACATATCAGCAGGTAGCTGAAGGGTAATGAGCTAGGTGTATGTCCCATGTCTGATTAGCCTGTCACTGTGTGCGGCTAGGGAGGCTGCTGATATGACTAAGGGGGGATTAATTGGCACAATATACAGCCCTTATTTGACATAAAGGGAAATAGAGACTGATCATAGAAATGCAAGATGAAGTTCCATGAAAAAGCCACTGCATGAATATTTGCATTAAAATTAGAAAATTAAATATGCTTAAAGGAACAGTTAAGAATATTCAATTTGAGTATATGCCACTGAAAGCCACTTACATGCCGTTAAGACCTTTTGCTAGGACAGTTACATAGCATTACTGACATTAAAGCTGCTTAAAGTGTTCCTTTAAAGCATCTCAATTTTGCTTTAATGCAAACATTCATGCAGTGAATATTCCTGGATGGGTAGGAGGGCATTAATTGGTACATTCCTTGCTCCTATCCCACAACGACGAGGGTCATTTGAGAGGTGGAATTCAGGTGCTATGTCAGACTTGAATCCAACTCATTAGTATGTACACTTTCATTCCATATGTAGTCTGCCTTATTATATTACCAGTCCCTAACAAGATTTGACTGCTATCCGGCGAACGTATTTATCCTAATAACTTTGTATCAGCTATCATCAGCACCAGTATCACTCATAAAGCCTCGCCACATGGCTCTTAGATCAAGGTTGAATTACTGTGTGAAGATTAGCACTATTTCTAATTAGGCCCAACATCTCCACAGATCTGTGACATATCAGTGGGTAGCTGTGGGATAATAATCTGAATGAAAGTCATATCTGACTATTACCAGGTAGCCTGACACTATGTGAAGCTGTAGATAAGCTGTGTAGCTGATATGATGGAGTGGGATAAACCTTCATCCAGAGTAGTTTGAAATTGAGAGGTGTGGAGATATAGGAATATAGACATAATTTGACTATGCGAACCACGGGTGGGAAATGTGTTTGCGAAGGTGCAGGCAGTACTAAAGAATAATATTTCAGTGGAGTCTGATGATAAAGATGCAGTGAGAGTGGATGAGGATATATGGCCATTGATAAGGTGTAGAAATCATCACGTAGAAATATAGATGACATATGTGGACAGTTGAGGGAAAAGGGTCCTCCAAGGTAAAAATTTAATAATAAAATTAATGTCATCACCTTTCCAGTGATATCTTTTATAAGCAGGTGCCACTTCTAGTTTTTGAGTACTGGCTCTCTGAATATGTGTGGTCACTGTCCAATCTTAAATGCCAATAAGCTCTATCTTCCTTTGTTTTAGAGATATTCCTATCTAATTAGCATAATTATGCTAATTCCCAAATATCCAAACTTTTTCAAACAATTGGCCACAACTTTTGATCTAAAAATGGTATTTACATTCTGTTTTGAGCATAGAAATCGTTTTGGGGCCTTCTCTCATTCAATTCATAAAAAACTTCGATTTAGAATGAAAATCATGTTTCCATGGCAACCAACATGTGCAAAAACACCAATTTAGGCCCAAAAACGTTCTTTTTCATTCCAAATATGGAATGTTTTCACCAAAAATGGAATCTTCTAATGTGGCCTATCATATTCTACATAAAAAAGTAGTATAGATAAGTTTTTGCTATATCTTGGTCCTTTTTGGCTATATTGAGCCCCCTGGTGGCCAAAGTTGGTACTGAAAATCCCCCGCGGAGGTCCCTTTTCCCTTGTTGATCCACATATGTTAAGTGAGCAGGAATGGGTAATATGAAGAATGTGCCTTTCCAAAGAGATGTAGACTATAAAATATAATGTAGAATAGTCTGTTTATATATGTTGGGTAGTAGGCAGGTAATAGAAAGTAATAGAATTAATTTACCTCATATTGTAGATGTACTTGATATGTGGACCCTATGTATACTAGGTTGATAAAGTCCCAACAGGTCGTCATGATGTTCATCTGTACCAAAACAGAGCCAGCGAGTTACTCGCAGGTGCTGCCTTGGTACATCATGGTGACATCACTATGAGACAATGAGGCATCATACCGTCCCTAAGATTTCAGGAGATGTGTTATTATTGTCCTTGAAACTTAAGGCGGTGGGATTTCTCAGCCTAGGGCCTGAATTGTAATTCCAGGGAATCGTGTTAATAACACAAGACATCGATTCAGTTGTCAGAAGATGACAACATCATACTAAAACAAGACATGTAACTGTCATGTTCATGCCATCAATATGTATTGCAGTTTTCTGCACATTGGTAAGTCATACATTTGATAATTTCTTTGTGCTCACGAATAGATAATCTACCAATATAATTACAAATGCTTCAAATCCATCCCTTCATGAAGTGTTGCGAAATAGCTTGATCTATAGGATCCTTATTAATCTGAGGGGATAGGACATCGCTATATAGGTCATACCCCCTTAAAGAAGCTGCGTGGCTTCATTTTCATTAGTTGCTATATTCCACCAATGCAGCACCGTAATCATTTGGAGGTGCTGCATTTATGCAGCATGTCGACCCTGTGAGACTGTCCCCATAGGGTCGGCATGCTTTATGCATAAACACATCTTCATGTGCATCTTGACGACAAATGACCTTGACGTTTCCAGGTTTTTTTAAAGTTTATATTGTGAATACCCTTGGGACATTTTGAGGACGACTCTGAAGTGTTTGCTTGAATTGGGTATGACCCAAAATGTTCATATTGAAACATTTTGTAAAAGCGTTCGGGTAGGACTGTTTTCCTAATTAAGATTGCCTAAGCTGGAACTCCTCTTTTGAAAAGGTTTCTTCATTCATCCTGTCAATGTCAACATCTTTCACATGGCCAGTCATAAGTTCATTATATGCGTTTATCAGAAAGCAACGGTGTGAATATTAATTATGATCATCCTTGTGACAAATACTGTCTTTGATGTTACATAAAGAAGGGAAGAAATTATTCATAATGCTTCATGGATACATCAGGGGATACCTGACAGTGTAGCCATTCCTTTCACTAAATGTCCAGAACTGTCCTTCTTTGCCGGGCGGAGTTGGCTAACCTGAAATAACCTTTCCTTATCACTTGAAGTTCTTTAACGTCAGCAGGCATGCACTCATAATAGGGCTTGATTAGGAAGTAATTATGTGATATCAAGCACAATCTAATACTACCTAGATTCCAGAATAGCCGAAGGGGCCTAAAGGCCTGCCTCATACACCAGCGAACAACATGGCACTGCTACATGCTAGTCCTTATTATGCTAGCAGCAGTAATCAGGTTGGCATAAATTGACTTCTAGTCTAACGCCATCCTGTTTACTGACAATCTCTGAATGTTATTGTGCGGGAACTAATTAATTTCCACACACCTGATAAAATTATCAGTTCCCCTTCTGATGCGGCTTACCGTACTGACAGTCAACCGGTATTGCCTGGTTGGATGAGTATAGTAAAGGCGGACTTTGCTCACACCTGACACTTTCACACAAGTTTCACACAACACCCATGCATTCGACAGACACTTTGCAGTTGGAATTGCACAGCACCTGAATAGAATGTGCCGCATGTATGAAAGCTACTGAGGTGAGTTTATGGCCGACTGTGGGGCGATGTTCCCAATTGCCCCCTGCCAGACGTTGACATAACACTGCCTCAGTCTCTGAGGGGGTCTCATGCTGTACTCAACTATGGCTTTGGCATGAAAAATGGCTTCCACTGATGTGCATAAATCTACAATCTGGAATGAATACGAAGTGTTTTCCACAAGAATGGCTACTACTGCAATATAGCTATAGCCTAGGCCATCCATGCATTGGGGTTCATTGCTCGATGTCAATTGTGTCCTGTGCACTGTTAGCACTGCAAAAAGCTAAATCATACAGAAGTCTGATTCCCAGCCAATGCAATAACTACTCGAGTAAACAATTTCATATCAGCTTGTATGTAGAGCTATCTGAGAAAGGTCCTGTTCTATATTAAAATACGGTTGGTGAAACATGAGCTATTTTTGATGTTTTCATCTGAGGATGCTTTCAGTATAAAGGGTCCAATTGCAATGCAAAGCTTTCTCTACTCTACTAGTTTTACACTATTGTATCGGCGGTGTATTTCAATCACTTGAAGAAATAGCCAGAGTCTTAATCCCGTATCTTTGATACATTGGCCTCATAATGTAGTGTATATAATCTTATAATAATAATGATACATGTAATGTCAGTGTGATCTATCATACCTAGCTTGTATAGCCTTTAGTGACAGTATAGGCTTTACCTATATTGGGTGTCCTTGGTGTCGTATACATGATAACTCTGGGCAGGCCCAATCAAGTATGATAGTCATGTTCCTATCAGTTAGCCACACGTTTGGTTTACGTATATCTATGTACAGTCACCTAATCCCTTTCATACCCTTATTTCACCACAACAAAGTTGATCCTCTCTGAAAGCTCAGATCGAAGTATACTCGTTAGCCTGATCAGTTTCTCCATTTTCGCTCAGACACATAACCCTAGCTTGGTACCCCTCAGCTCTCCCTTTGTGTCAATATAACACCAACGGCTGCATCACCCCACCCTTTCAGAGAGCTGTGACATATCAGATGGTAGCTGACGGGTAATGAGCTGCATGTATGTCCTGTTTCGATTACTCTGTTACTGTGTGCTGTTCGCGGTGTGATATGATATGATGTAGTGGGCTTGGCTAGCCTCATATCTGACATAACGTGGAATGGAGGATATTTATAGAACCTCGATAAAGATGTCCAAGAGCAAATCGTCACCTCAGTTGAGAAAGGTCGTAACTTAAAATATTTCAAACTCAGTGAAGAAAGGTCGTAACTGCTTTTTCTTGATCATGTAACCATGGATACCATTTATTATGTTTATTGTGATATGACAATCAGCTAAATATGATCTGGGGTATGAAACCACATTGTACATAAAGACAAAATTCCACCCCTTTGGTGTTTCATGTATGACAGCATCCAATATAGTATTATTGCATCGGTAGGGGAGAGTTTTTAGGCAAATACAAGCTACCGTGCATAGGGCCACTTCAGAGTAGAAGGTTACTGAAATTGCCCAAGAATATTAGAATGACCTTAAATTGTTTGTCATTGCCCAAAACACAGCGTTTACTTATACTGCAGATTACCACTCGTATGCTGGTATGGTATGATCAAAACTGCATCATCTGAAGAGATGGTTGACAATTATCCAAAAGAGGTTGTGGGCTGACAAGTTTGCAGCTGATAAGCCTGTCGCGGGGTGCAGCTGTGGGTGGTTGCTGATATGATGATGTGGGATGAATTTGTCTCGTCCAGAGGAGTCTGGTGCTATGAGAGCAGAGTAAGGATATTGGAATATAGATGGTAATACATGTAATGTGTAAGGTAATAGGTTATTTGATTACAATTACTCGTTTGAAATTATGGAGGGCGCGGGTTAGAAATCTCAAGAACCAGCATTTTTAAAACTGGAACTAATACTGTGCGTGCGTAATTATACAACATGTGGCCTGTGGGCTTCAATACTTTATGGGACTGTCTTGACAATGAAAAGGGGACCTTTAATCAAGAAAATGTGATGCTATTAATGTCTAATCCAGCTGTTCCGGTGAGATTTGTAAGACTGGGGCCTGCATTGTTATACAATAGAATTATGCTAATAAGACGAAATATGGATGGACTTCACAAGAAACGACAAAATTGATTGCCAGGATAACATGCGTTGACGGAGGGAAGCATATAGATGTATAACCCATAGGTTTGGCTGTGTATATTGAAGGTGCATGGTTCGCTTTAGGATCCAAAAATATGTGGTTCAAGTAACATCAATACTAAAATTATTTACACTAGCTAGGGTGAATACTCATTTTAATTTTGCAGATGAGATGTAGTTCTTGACATTTACTTTTGACTTTTCCAATTACTTTTTCATTGCAGTGGAAAGTTGTATATTTATTGGTCAGTTACGATAGTAACTGACCTCTATGCATACCCTAAGGAAAATCCAGATGCGCGGCCTTGCGTGACGAGTCCATGCACACATGCACCACTCTCCCATAGAGAACCCCTTGACCAGAACCCATGGAGCACCACTGGCACCACCACCCTGGGCACTTTCTAGTACATTCATGTTCTGAAAATGTGATGTTGGGCACCACTAAGGACGCACACATGGCACCACTACCCACCGGGCACCACTGCCTGCACCACCCCGGGCACTTTCCAGTACATTCTAGTTCTGAAAATGTGATGTTCCAGCAACACACACATGCCACCCAAGCCACCACCTCCACCACCCACGCCACCACCTCCACAAACACGCATACGTATGTGGCATTTGGAAAATCACTGGAGCCCGCCTAAGTTATCACACCTCCCATAGGAGGCCCCTGGCACCACCGCGGTGGCCTAATCCCCACATTGCGGCCCTTAAAGGGAAGTGGGATCGTGTTTGTTAATGGTCTTGGGACCATTAGATTCCCAATGACCATGTACCTAATTTTAGTACAATGCGTTATTTTTCATTTCTGACAGCAGATTCGTAATCGCCAGAAAAAGCTACCCCAAATTCATATATTAAAAGTCACATATAATCGAATTCCAAGTGGTGGCTGTTGGTGAGCAGGTGGCTGTGAGAAAGCAGGTGGCTAGGGGCGAGCAGGTGGCTGTGGGCGTCAGCGCCAGGCAGCACGTAACCGCTGTTTTACGTCTCGGCGGAAAAAGCGAGTCGATCGGAGCGTCAGTAGCGACACCATCTTCGTTGCAGCTTCGTTTCTGGTTCGACGTGTCGGGTTGGCCGGGGGGCGGCGATTTTCGTTTTGTCGGATTATATTGGTACCTATGTGTTCTCCGTTTCTCCCTTTCTCCGTTTCTCCCTTTATCCCGTTCTCCCTTTATCCCGTTTTCCATTTATCCCGTTCTCCCTTTATCCCGTCGATCGATCGAGCGAGTCGATCGGAGCGTCAGTAGCGACACCATCTTCGTTGCAGCTTCGTTTCTGGTTCGACGTGTCGGGTTGGCCGGGGGGCGGCGATTTTCGTTTTGTCGGATTATATTGGTACCTATGTGTTCTCCGTTTTTCCCTTTCTCCGTTTCTCCCTTTATCCCGTTCTCCCTTTATCCCGTTTTCCATTTATCCCGTTCTCCCTTTATCCCGTTCTCCCTTTATCCCGTTCTCCCTTTATCCTGTTCTCCCTTTATTACGTTCTCCCTTTATTATGTTCTCCGTTCATCCCTTTCTCCATTTATCCCTTTCTCCATTTATCCCGTTCTCCCGTTCGCCATTTATCCCGTTCTCCCGTTCGCCGTTTATCCCGTTCTCCCGTTCGCCGTTTATCCCGTTCTCCGTTTATCCCCGTTCTCCATTTATCCTCGTTCTCCGTTTATCCCGTTCTCCCTTTATCCCGCTCTCCCTTTATCCCGTTCTCCCTTTCTTCCATTCTCCCGTTCTCCATTTATCCCATCGGAGCGTCAGTAGCGACACCATCTTCGTTGCAGCTTCGTTTCTGGTTCGACGTGTCGGGTTGGCCGGGGGGCGGCGATTTTCGTTTTGTCGGATTATATTGGTACCTATGTGTTCTCCGTTTCTCCCTTTCTCCGTTTCTCCCTTTATCCCGTTCTCCCCTTATCCCGTTTTCCATTTATCCCGTTCTCCCTTTATCCCGTTCTCCCTTTATCCCGTTCTCCCTTTATCCTGTTCTCCCTTTATTACGTTCTCCCTTTATTACGTTCTCCGTTCATCCCGTTCTCCATTTATCCCTTTCTCCGTTTATCCCGTTTTCCCGTTCGCCGTTTATCCCGTTTGCCGTTTCTCCCCGTTCTCCATTTATCCTCGTTCTCCGTTTATCCGGTTGGCGGGGGGGCGGCGATTTTCGTTTTGTCGGATTATATTGGTACCTATGTGTTCTCCGTTTCTCCCTTTGTCCGTTTCTCCCTTTATCCCGTTCTCCCCTTATCCCGTTTTCCATTTATCCCGTTCTCCCTTTATCCCGTTCTCCCTTTATCCCGTTCTCCCTTTCTTCCTTTCTCCCGTTCTCCATTTATCCCGTTCTCCCTTTATCCCGTTCTCCCTTTATCCCGTTCTCCCTTTATCCCGTTCTCCCTTTATCCCGTTCTCCCTTTATCCCGTTCTCCCTTTCTTCCTTTCTCCCGTTCTCCATTTATCCCGTTTTCCGTTTATCCCGTTCTCCGTTTATCTCGTTCTCCCTTTATCCCGTTTCTCCCGTTCTCCATTTCTCCCGTTCTCCGTTTCTTCCCGTTCCCCGTTTATCCCGTTCTCCCTTTATCCCGTTCTCCCTTTATCCCGTTCTCCCTTTATCCTGTTCTCCCTTCATTCCGTTCTCCCTTTATTCCGTTCTCCATTCATCCCTTTCTCCATTTATTCCTTTCTCTGTTTATCCCGTTCTCCCGTTCGCCGTTTATCCCGTTCTTCCGTTTGCCGTTTATCCCGTTCTTCCGTTCGCCGTTTATCCCGTTCTCCGTTTATCCCCGTTCTCCGTTTATCCCCGTTCTCCGTTTATCCCCGTTCTCCGTTTATCCCCGTTCTCCGTTTATCCCGTTCTCCGTTTATCCCCGTTCTCCATTTCTCCCATTCTCCCGTTCTCCCTTTATCCCCGTCCGTTTATCCCGTTCTCCCTTTATCCCATTCTCCCTTTATCCCATTCTCCCTTTATCCCATTCTCCCTCTATCCTGTTTTCCCTCTATCCCGTTCTCCCTTTATCCCATTCTCTGTTTATCCCGTTCTCCGTTTATCCTGTTCTCCGCTTATCCCGTTCTCTGTTTATCCCGTTCTCCCTTTCTCCCCTTATCCCGTTCTTCCTTTCTCCCGTTCTCCTCTTATCCCGTTCTTCCTTTCTCCCGTTCTCCCCTTATCCCGTTCTTTCGTTCTCCCCTTATCCCGTTCTCTATTTATCCCGTTCTCCCGTTCTCCCCTTATCCCGTTCTTCCTTTCTCCTGTTCTCCCCTTATCCCGTTCTTCCTTTCTCCCGTTCTCCCGTTCTCTCTTTCTCCCGCTCTCCGTTTATTCCGTTCTCCCTTAATCCGGTTCTCCCTTTATCCGGTTCTCCATTTATCCGGTTCTCCCTTTATCCCATTCTCCGTTTATCCCGTTATCTGTTTATCTCCGTTCTCAGTTTATCCCGTTCTCCGTTTATCCCGTTCTCCCTTTATCCCGTTCTCCCTTTATCCCACCTAAAACCATTAAATATCATTAAAGATTAACTAAGTGTCTGTAACTGACCATGCAGCTTTGCTGCAGACCATGAAGGAACCTTTGACACTCACCCCCGAAATCTATGCCCCCTCGTTGATTATTTGGAAAAGCTTCTGGGGAAGTCTACTTTAAACTAGTTTAGAGTTTAGTAACCTGAAACGCTGCCCTTTCGCATATTATGAGCCATGTGATAATTAAGCCGTTACACATTGTGCAGGGTAACCTGAAGCAATCAGTTTTGCCTCATGAATTGTACAAAGCTGCTTTTACTCACTGTACACCCTAATTAGAAATAAATGTGTGAGAATTGAACATAGTGTAGTCCGACTCCAGAACAATGCAGCTGTTCTGGTAAAATTAGATTATCTCTCCGAAACCACACATACCAAGTATTTGACCTTACTTGGTATAATTGTAGTGTGGTCCTGTAGGAAATAGCGGGAGAATATTGGGAGAATGACCCCTATAATATATGATCCAAAATCAAATAGTGCTAAGAAGACAATAACCTTAGACCCCATATCTCAACTCAATAGCTATGAATCATAATCTCTATGAATATATAAAGCATCTGCACTGCATTCAGTGTATAATATAACAAGATGGTGCTGGAAAATTCTAGCCTTTACTTGGCTGCAGTGGTGGCCCAGTAGATGAATGGTGGCTCCTTCCCAGTGGGCACTAAACATTGAATCAACATTGATTGATGGTTGTCAATGTTGATCCAATGTTGATTCAACACTGATTCAACATTGAACTGAATGTTGTGCCCACTGGGTTAGACTTAAAATGATCCTCATTACTCCCAGTGTATGAAGTCTAATGTGCAGTAACTAATTAACTTGCCCACACCTAATTAAATTATCAGTTCCCATGGGACACCCTACCTATGTTGATAACCAGCCGCTGTGGTGTGGTAGGGTAGCAGTAGGTAAGGGGGACTGTTTGTTACCACATCACTCTCCTAGCGGATGCTGGCTTCTCACACCACTCACGCCCTGCCACTTTGTAAGGAGAACAGTGTAGCCCCCAGTATCCCACAGAAATAAGAACGTTGGCACTTTGACAGCTCATGATGCTAAATATACAAGTTCTAGAAACATTACTATTCCCCCATGCAGGCATTATGGAATACATGTATTTAATGTCAGTCTATGTTCAGTTACATTGCATACACATCCATGGTAAATTATGGTTACTTTCCAGGTTTAAATCCAGCACCTGGTGGATACATTTGTGTTGTCATAAAGGCATCATTATTTGGGATATAATTAACCAAATATCGAGTTGCAGTAAAAGACCTCTCTGATTCACCTTTGTGTCCACTTTCTAAAGCCTTCCCTACTCCCTTCCAGACCTTTAGTTCACTGCATTAAGGCCCTTCCGATAGTGTCATTTGGCTTGCTTGTGTGTCCCAACAACCTTTCTCCCCCAGCCCCTGGTTTGTTCTATTATTTATTGGAGCTCATTCCTCTGGCTGAGAATGGTTCCATTACCTGCAGGATATTAGGAGTTGTTATTTCATTTAATTTTCAAGGTTGAAATTCATCTCTTGATGGGAAACCCAGTGTTTCTTGTGTGTGCATTTTATGAACTGGGGATTGTTTTGACATAGTATCAGGTAGCCCTCCTCCCAAAGCCCCCTCTAGCCGACCATTTTGAGAACTTACAATACCTTTCTCTGAGCTCTTTAGTTCACCACATCAGAGCTCTCCAACATTGTCATTTGTCTTCTATTGGCCTTATTCCCAACTTAATCCCCCCCTGGTTTGTTTGATAATTTATAGGCGCTCAATGCCCTGCCTGAAAATGGCCCATTAACTACAGGGCTTTTAGTCGGTTTTTCACGGTTAGTTATTTGTCAATGTGGAGGAATCAATAGGCTTTACAACAGCCCATTTCATCCAAGATGAGGTAAGGGGCGATGTTTCTTTTCAAAAAGCACGGGTTGGGATAGAATAGATAGAATAGCATATGGGGTGGTGGGGGGTAGTACCAAAGAAACAGATAATAGGTTGATGATTCGATGCAGACAAGGTGGGGGATTACAATGTGTTATATAGGATCTGAATCCTGTTTAACTATACACAGAGAGAAGTAGTAGGATCACTGTAACTCTTAAATGGGAGTCCAGCCCCGATCACTGAGGTAACTCTCCCCACAACTCTAATGTGACTCCCAATCATTAGGGAGTCTTAGAACAGAGTCATTATAGAGTCATTATAGAGTTATTTTAGAGTCCTGCTAATGTTTAGGAGTCACGTTAGAGTCCTGGGGAGAGTTACCTTAATGATCACGTCGGGAGTTACAGTGATTCTACTTCTTTTCTGTGTGTAAGATAACTGATAGTGTATATCAGATTCAGAGGTCTGCTCAATGCTAAAATGATCATAGGCTAATAATTGCAGCCTTAACTGGCTGTGAGAAGTGTTAATTATACGAAATATCGACAGATATGGGTTCTCAACTGCGATTTTTTTTATATAATCATACACATGCATTCCTCATAGATCTGTACAATCCGGGTGATTTACTTTAATCTCTGATGTTTAGTAAGGTACACTCTGCCTGGATCACTAGCCGATTATAGCAAAGGAAAGCAGGTAAACAGCTTTCTTTAGATCCACCATTGTATGTATAGATTTCCCATTGCCTTCTGTAATCCCTCTAAGACCTTTAGTTCACTGCATTATGCCCTTCAGAGAGTGTCATTTGGCAGTACGTGTGTGTCCCACCCAACAACGCTCCTCCCGCCAGCACCTGGTTTGTTGCCTTATTTACATCTGCACACTCTCCTGACTGAAAATGGTTCCATTACCTCCAGGGTTCCGGAAGTTATTTTATTTTTCAAGTTGAAATTTATCTGTTGATGGGTACCTTAGGGTTTCTTGCATGTGAAATATGATGAACCGCAGATTGTTTTAACTAAGCACCAGGTGGGCCTTCCCTCTTTCAAACCTTTCTACCATTCTGACATTCCGAGTTCTTTAGTTGACCACTTCAGTGCCCTCCAAAAGTGGCATTTGTCTCCTCTTAGCCTTATCCTGGTGTCCAACTCAACCCGGTTGGTTATAAATTATCGAGGAGAACACTTCCCAGCCTGCAAATGGCCCATGATTAGATTTTAGTTAAGTTTCGGGGTCAGTTATTTTCCAATGTGGAGGAATCCATAACACTTAACAGAAGGCCATTTCATCCAGGAAAATATTGGTCCTCCTTTTTGAAAGACAGTGGTTGGAGGTGGAATAGGTTGGGCGGTGGGATAAGAGAAAGAAATAGATTAATTGTTTCATGGACAACAAGCTATTCTCATGTCATACCTCATACACTTCATGTGGGGGATTTATACTTTGGAAATATTTTTCTGATGAGGGGCACACTGGATTTTCTGGGCAGTGCAGTCTATCATAGCACTATGCATATAATCATGAGATCCTAAATACAATACTGTTTTCTTTGCATGAGGAGCTAGTGTGATGCAGAGGTCTGTCTGATTAATGTGAACATAACCATATTGCTTGAGAAAGGCGCCTAAACCGTGAAAAGTGTATACTTTGGGTGTTTTATTGAAGCAACAACAAAATAATCCCACAGCTCCCATATTCCTGCTGAATTTATCTAACCTTAGATTGTTAGTTAGGTAGAATCTTTAGCGCTAGCCAATGATAGTAATGAGCAGTAGGTAAACCAATGGAGGCCATCTGCAAGGTGGTGTGTATAAGTGTATATGTATATAATCATATGACCACATATGTAAATAACAGAGATTTCTTAGTTAACACCATAATGGACGTGTGCTACCCTTTAGCTATTGAAACCCCTCCCACCATCCTGGACAGAGACATTCATTTGGTGCTGCTTTGAGCTGCTCAGACATCTTTGGTTAAATATCAGGAGTATTTTGTGGTTTTCTAAATATTTTTCGCACTAACATGATATCTGGTTGGATCATTGAAAGTTGGGAATCCTCCAGACATCTATTGCGATAAGAATTCCAATTGCACATCACACATGGCTCACACCGTTGATATAGTTACCTTTTCTTCTCAGTTCGCACCTTCGATGCCTCAGATATGGAGCACTGCAGAGAGTACAGGATAACTTTAGAGGATAAGGCATAATGAGAGTGCAAAGAGATGAACTACCAGTATGCACATTGATACAGGACAAAGCATGATAAGTCAACTCAATTTTAAGTGCAATAAAGTCGAGACTCTTAATTTAAGACAGTACCTATTTCCCGACGAAGGTTTTGGGTGACTATTAAAGGTCCGACTAATGAAGATTTACTCTAGTAGAACACGTGTCCTCTCTTCTTACAACCGTGCAGGAATATTAGGCTTTGTATTTAGATCATATAGATGACATTGGGTTGGCTGGCTACAGTAAAGATGCAGAAAGGAATAGGAAAACTCAATTTACTGCTTGCAATGGCTTTAACTGATGTACTGTGCATGCCCGTTGCTAAGGAAATATTACTCAGAAAGATTTGCTGTCAATTTCTTTCTTCCTAAACTTCCCTGTGTTGTATGAATAAAGAACATCACACTGTTTTGGCCATGGTTAACCTGATACGCTTTCAATTTAATCTAAGATCCCAGGTTGAAATGTGTTCTTTTAACACAGAGTTCCATTCGCAATTGTGTAATAACAGGCATGTGAAGCACACAACGTGACTGATCTCGGCATGAAAAGATAAACTCCCATCCTTGCACCTTACGACTGGGAAATGTGTTTCCTGGCGTTTTAATCAATATATTGGATGTCATGGCTACATCCGAGCATGGATCAGAAAACATTGTATGGGGTATTCATTTCGAAATGAAAGTGTCAACCTTTTTAAAGCCTCTCAAAGGGGGTGACATAACATCAGCAACGCTGAAGTCATCTCCTAACTTGTTTGGCACAGTATTTCTTATCCATATAAAACCCAGTTCATACCAAAAATATACAAGTCGGAGTGATGGAAAAGTATGCAAGAATATTGTTTATATACCTAGATACCCGACGAAAACATAAGTCGAAGGAATCAACCTTTCAACCTAATCCCTGTACGAAGTAAGTAAGACCTATTATCTGTTTTCGTCTTAGAACCTTTCAGCTGTAGACAAAACTATGAAGATGTGTGCTTTCGTCTGGCTCCTCAGGGAGAAGGTCTATATTCTAAGGACTTGTATTTGAGAATTCCAGAAACTTGGCAACAAACATGTACAGTCAACTCCCTCAAATGCGGCCACCCTTGGGAATATCCAAAACTGGCCGTATTAGCGAGGTGGCTGCACTGGAGGGAGTCAGTGCTAAGCCTACATGAGTACATGGAATGCAAGCTTGCATCTATATTAGTTGATTATATCTGCTTTCCATATAGTATGTAGACTAAAAGTGTGTAAACAAATTACATACGCCAGTTATAAATTATAACAGGAATTTTGGCACTAGCAAACATTTCATTGAGATAACATTTTAGCATGTTTGACAATTAACATGCGGTAGCTACAGGACAGGATAATCCTCTACCACCCTCCTTGCTCTACCCCCGCCACCGCCTAGTCAGCCAAGCAGAACCTGAGCGGAATTTGTCCGTAGCAAATTCAGGTAGCATGCCCATTGTTTTATTCGAATGTGTGAAGGGTCCGGGGAGTGTGAGTGGGGGGGGGGGGGGGGTGCCCGGATGCAGCCAGGTGTTAAAGCTAAACCCCCAGCCCCACACCTCCTCTGGTGCTTGCTTCTGACACCTTCTCCTCAAAAACTACAAAATTGTCATTGTTGTATCATTCATGCATCATGTCGACCCTTCAGGAATGTATCAACCCTTTAGGATTGGGATGATGCTTGAATGCATACCTGGTAAGTCACTCGCCAGGGTGGCACTCATCATTATGATGACAAAATGTGGGTATGGCATTAATGCAATACGGGTGCATTAAAGGGCTAACTGCACATCTAACGGCTTATACCCAATGCACTTGAGAATTAAAAGGCTATTTATTGATAGAACTGGCCGCATTAGAGGGAGAAAACTACCGTTTTGGGCTCTCAAAACAGTGGCCGTAGGGCGAGGTGGCCGCATTAGAGGGGTGGCCGCATTAGAGGGAGTATTTTACATTAAAATAAAGGGGAAAACGGTTGGTACTTCCCAAAAATGGCCTTAATGACGGGGTGGCCGCACTGGAGGGGTGGCCGTAAGGAGGGAGTTGACTGTATACTGCCTTCAGGCTATGCAAAGCGAACACAGACTTCCCAAAAGCTAGAGAGTGGTTTCTAGAGTAAAGCTGACCATCTAACAAAGAGCTCTTCCTGCATTATATATGAGTAAGGCGGGTATAGAGGGGTATAATATTCCTAGAACATAGAAGCTAATCATTTAGAGCTAATGCTCTGTGTGCTTTTGTTGTATGAGCTGATGTGCGGTGTACTATTATTCTATAGTTCACTGTGGACTGTTATAGGTTATAGGTTATATATGCCTACAGCCACCATAGTCAAAATAACAGTCTTTCTATTCAATAAACCAATCCTTCCCCCGCCTCCCCAGTACTTGTTGATACCAACTCAAGATCCACATTTTTTTTTCTTTCTCATTTATGCATATGCATACATACTTGCAGTCTTCGCTAAAACTTTTTCAACCCACAGGACATTTGGTCCTGCAAATTTTCAATGTTGAAGGACCGGCTACATTTTGGGAGGACCGGATAGCCACATATCTGATGTTTTCTGCATTTTAAGTATAAAATAGTTTTGTCCATTAAAATATGATTAATCTATAATCATTTATGGCCAAATCAGGATAGATATATAGTCTTATAAAGTATATTGACATACATATTTCAGTTTTAGAAGCCCAACTGAATTCTTCTAGTTCAGAAAGCCCAATATGCAATGGGACATTTGGTCCTGCTACACTAATCTTGTAAATCTGCTGGACCGGTGGCATTTTAGAAGGACATTGCTACTGTCCTGCATGTTTTCGCAAAGACTGTACTTGTATGTAAGTGAGTCGTTCCAGGTCACATTTATCCCCTGTGGGACACTGTTTGTGAAGGACATCCACACACTACACTGTTAGAAGTAAGTAGTGTTCCTGTACAGCAACTATTGGGGGCAACTTTGGTTCCAGTAAATTCTGCTGTAGACCTACAGTAGAATCTACTGTAGACGCAGACCTGAGTTCTAAAAAGGCTCACATATTCAACATCTTGGAGATTTGAACCCCCAAGTTCCAATCCATAGTCCTGAACCATGACCACTACGCCAGTGAATCCTGCATGTCAGGTGCATTGAAACACCTCCTACTTATGTGTGAATGGTAATGAGGTCAACACAGGATCCCTGGGGACAATTTTAGAACTAGACTGTTCATGTCTTAAGGGATAATATGAAAATTACCCTATTGCAGTAATGTACTAATAAGGACTGAACTACCATTAGTTGAAGTGTAATCTTGATGGCCTATAGATGTTTTTCAAAGTAAATTTTACTATCTTTCATGCAGATTGTTGAGATACATTGGTCTTATCCTCTGCATATTTTCAATAGTAACATTTCAGTGTACCAAAATATATTATACTTTAGAATTGCATCAGGAGAAATGTAGTTTGTGTGAGAGTTTCCTGCCGGGACTGGAACTGCTGACCCTCAGACTACATCTCCCACGGCTCTACCGACTGAGCTAGAGGGGCAGTAAGTAGGGGTTTCATATGCGTACAACACGAACACAGGTTCCAAATTCGGTTTGAATGCAACAGGTCTTTATTCGATCACAGCCTCAAAAGTACACGAAGGTTTCTCACTCGGTTCACTTGGTCTTTCAACCATTCGAAGACACACAGGATTCTATCGATAGTTCGAAGCATTAGCGATACCGGACAGTTAAGCTCTGTGCCAGCATGGCTGGTGCAGAGTCCATAACGTGGGAGGGGTGTAGGTGCCCCTGTCAAAGCGAAGGTACGAAAGGTGCGGGTCAGAGCTCGTCCTAGGACTAACTGGTGAGGTAGCCAACCTCGGCCTCTTATATACCCTGAGCGCGGACCAAGCAGTGTCGACGTGGCACTCCTCCGTAGCGCCGTCTGGAGTGCCCTGCCTGGCTCCGCTACCGGATAACCGAAAGGACATGGCTCAGGTGTTGCCACCTAGTGTCCGTTGGAGGCACTTACCGCTCTGACTCCACGGACCTTATATGTACACGTATTATTCGTGCCCCTACATCACCCCCACCAGATTATAACTAGGGTCGAAATACATCTGATATAATATAATATACTCGAATATGGGAGAATAATATCAGTGTACATGATGACAATACCGGGGTGCATTTGAAGGTACGATATACGTTTTTACACTTACATGTAGAAAGTACAAATATAGATTTTAGATTTTACCTGTTACACAAACAACACTTACATCTCTATGTACAAAACAGGGATCTTATAGATCCAACACTATAACGACAGGATAGATACGTGAGTATCCATCTTTAATAAAGATATGAATATATACGAATATATGTTCTATACTACTTCTAACTATAGTGATCACAGTTTTGTATGGTTTTCGTTGAGATATAATAATGGTTACTACATTAATCATTTTAAGGTAAGTTGAGATTGCACAATATGTGACTTTTTTAGGACGGAATGACACAGAAGTAATGGCTCGAAAATATTTAAATGGGCGAACCGTCCCTGGAGAGGTAATTACGTGAACTATTGGAATTATGTAAAAGTACTTGGAACCAACATAGTTGTGACATTAACTCTTATAACCAAGGAATGTAGTAATATTAGCCTCCATGTGAGGCAACCGATATATACCTTTATATCTTTAACAATAGATATACTTTCGAAATCCGAATACCAGTTGTTATGTCCAAAAAGAAAATTTTTGGAGATAAAGGTAGGTATCGAACATTATGTACAGTTTTGGTTCGAATCATAGTATGTAGTATCAGTTATACTACCTAAAGTATGAACACCCTTTGTTTTTTTTTTTTTTTTTTTGTTTTTTTTTAGACAACGAAGACATTTCTTGACAATTATGCATTTTCCACCCGGCTTATGTTTACCTTCGAATCATGACCTTAATCATGGATGTTTTATAATAACAACACAATTATTACAATATCATCGAAGCATCATATGCACAAGTCATCAATCACACAATCGAACAGCCGAACACCCAAGTTAGCTTATAAGTCCTTCAATACGCTCTGGAGTTCTTCGAGTGACCCACTCCATTGGGTGAGTCCTATACCGAATACCCGAATGAACTTAACGTTCAGGGCCTTCAGAGTTTTGGCCTGATCGTCAAGAGTATCTTCTGCAGCTTTCTGCAGACAACGAGCTGTTGAGAGTTCTTTCTTCGATTGTGCCAGCTGCTTGGTGAGTTCGATCACCTTATCTGGCTCCGATTGTTCGTCAATACGTTGCTGCTCGAAGATCTTCCTCAGCCTCTCGACCTCCTTGCCCTGCATGGTGATGGCATAGTCGGTTGATGCTCTCGCTACACCGGCTGCATATCGTTGCATGCCAGCCAGGTGTTCCTGCAACCATCGTTCATATAGTTCTTTATGCACCACCGCATCCGGAGCCTTTGGAGGCTCGAAGTAGTCCTTCGGAATCTGTATCTGGGGCCGAATGTTTTCACCACTGATCATCAGATCATACCACCGGTTTGGATCCACTGCTGGTTCCTCACGAACTCTGGGCTTATAGGGCACAGTAGCAGTAGTAGTAGTGGTGGTGAGTAAGGTGGCTGCAACAGTTGCTGCCTTCCCTCCTCCAGCAGTTGTCGTTGGTGTGGTGGTGACTGGGTTCGAAGTGGTCACTGGAACCGGGTCCACCACAGGCTCAGCTTTTATGGATGTCGAATCCGCACTAGTAGCAGGAGTTTTACGCCCCACTGACTTTGTAGAACTGTCAGCCCTTGGTTTCACCTTGTCTTCTGCCCGAGGAGTGAGGTTGGTGGTCGTCACCACCAAGTCCTTTTTCCCAGGCAGCACAAAGTGATCCGAATCCGCCATCTCCACGTCCCGTGAGTCTGGTTGGCGGATGGCATCCATCACAGAGATGCCCGTAGGGAGATTCTTGTACGGATCCTTCTCAGTTTGTACCTCCGGACCAGGGAAGTCCATTGAAGGGTACTCGGCCTTACTGGCCAAGTTACCAGGAGTCAGAGGACGAAGGGTTTGCAGCTGGGAGCGACCCTTGGGGGCTGAGAAGTCCGGACCATAGTTAGGACGCAAGTCCTTCAGTGGGGACCGGTGCTCGATCGTTGTCGCGCGCCCCCGTGCTGCAGTTGGAGCTCTTGGAGCTGGAACCTCCGACTTGACCTTTTTGCAGTCAGGTTCGGAAGTCGCTGGACTCCTGTTCTCACTTCGTTTCCCTGGAAGGGGGTTGGCCGCTCTCCAGTCGTACAATTGCTGGTACAAGGTGTCGTTCAGGTCCAGTCGACCACGTCGATCAGTACGCTGGAAGACAGCTGACTGTTTCGAATTCCGGGTTAATTGGACCTTTCCGAATTGGAAGGTCTCAATCGTAATGGTTTCGAATTTGACTTTGTCCAGGCCTGACACCAGGGATGCATGGAGATCTCCAACGTTCTTTCTGGCCAACATCATGGCTTGGCCATGACATTGTATCAGGTGCTCGATCATTCGGCCTCTTCTAGGGGTCCACATTCCCGAACACTTTTTGTTGGATTTACCGATATCAGCGCAGACATACATCGCATGGTGGTGCATGTGCTTCTCCACGAGATGTCGCATGAATCGAAGACGAGTAGGCATGGGGCGGTTCTCGTGTGTGAAGTAGACACGGCAGGAATCGAATGGGCAGTCCTCCCTTACCCCTTCTTTGTACCGGGCCATCGCCCAACGTATTTTGGGGCGGCCCTCATGGTTGTAGTAAGTCTCAGGGAACTGTTTTCGATCCAGCAGCCGACCGAACCAGTTTTCTGTCCATGACCAGGAACTGGGTGAGCCCATATTGGATCTCATCCATTCTTCGTCATCAGACAATCCTTCATGGTCCGGTTCTTTGGGACACGAATACATATCCCTCGATCGTTTGCAGTGTTCCATGCACTCGGGCCTAAATTTCTTGAAGCCCCCACTGGCATTGCGCCAAATCATGTCCTCCACCCGAGAACTTGGGACGTCTGCCGAGGCACCTGCCCCTGCAGCTGGAGCTGGAGGGGGCGACGAAACCACTGGTGGTGTGTTCGATTGCCCTGACTCGGAGGACGTAGACGGAGATGCAGGTACCTTGACCTGCACTGGAGTTTTAGTCGGAGTTGCTGGAGGGGTCAAATGCGTCCGGGTGGGTGCCCTAGGAGGCGTCGAAGGTGTAGAGGCCGTACTGGATACTACGTCCACCAACCTCACGGTTGGGGACATATTAATCGCAGTAGTTTGGGGAGGCGAAGGATGAGGTACACATGGCTGTCGTGCCTCATTCTTCTTTGCCTTCCGTTTCTGGCTCTTTGGAAGTTCGAAGGGGACCTCCTCCAGATCCGAAGCGTCGGATACGGACCGTCCTTTTTGTTGCGGATTGGGGTTCTTACGGGACTGGGCTCGAGTCATTGGCGTTCTGGGGGCAGTTTGCATAGCCTCCAGAGTTAGCCGTAACTGTTCATTGGCTGCCCTGAGTTCATCGGATTCTCTAACCACCTGAGCATAACGGGCTTCTTGCTCAACTGATCCTGAGGTATCCGAATGGATCTCCCGCGGAGCCAACTCCACGCTAGCTGAATCTTCTTCGAATGGGACTGGTAAAGGTCCCGGAGCTTTCGGAAGGGATTCGGATGGGGACTCAGTAGTCCCGGTGGTCGTAGTTGGTTCTTCGAATGACGTTGAAGCCGACTGGGAAGTACTCGAAGAGCATTCGGACTGGACTGGGGCAGGTTCGGACACCTCGGACTTAGGCGGAGTATTGGGAGGAGTACTGCCATTAGAAGTTTTACGACTACCTTTGGTCTTGGAGAATTTCTTTTTCTTCCCCTTCGTACTGGTCGTGCTCCCATCACTTGAGGGCACTGCTTCCTCCCTAGCTTTGGCTTGTTGGAGATGCCGAAAGTTCGTACCACATCGCAGTAGGATTTTTCCAAAGATCTCATTTTGATATGCTCCCCGAATGGCTCCTTCGTAACTCTCTAGCCAAGTACCCTCATGGTGGTCGAATCCATGTTCCTCCAGCTTGTCTAGCACCATCGCCATGAGTGTGGGATGGAGCTTCAGCGAGGTGTCGAACGGCGGGTCACACTCCAGCACCTCCATGAGTTGTTGCTGGGCCAGTGATATTCGTACGAAGTCCTCCATTTCTTCGTCAGACACTGCGTGGATAGGCAATTTCTGGCTTACCTCTTCCAACTCTGGCATCTCGTCCTCTTCCTCATCACCTGCTGCGTTCAGCCGGGTTGACGTCGAATTGTCTATGTCTTTCGAAGCAACACGTTTCGGGACATTGCGCCACGGCAACGGCCCTAGGTTGACTGTAGCCGGGGGTGGCATGGTCATGCTGTCCCGATCAGCCGTCGAATAGGAGCCGATCCCCGCTACACGAACGGTAACCGCACTCCCGGTGGATTCAGAGGCGGATTCATAATCCGACTCACGAGCGTTGTCGAATTGGCCATCGTCCATCCCGAACAGATCTATCTCGTCGGACTGGAGGCCCTCACCGGGGGTGTACTGCTCCTCCATTGCAGTCGAATGTTTTCAGCGAAAACGAAGTTTAATGATCGAAGATTTGCGGAGTACGAAGCTCCGCATGTCCTAATGACACTAGGAGTGGGAACTAACCAGGTTGGCGCGTCTTATGATGTGGTTTTGGAGACTTTTGGTCGACTACAAGTCCCTTCTTCCTCCTCCTTTGCCCTGCAGCGTTCGTGCGTCTTCTTGGCACTGATCCAATATGGCGACCGCCCTTCTTGTCTCGTGATGCCACGCCCGCCGCGGGAGCGAAGGTCAACCAATCAGCGTTCACGCTTCACCGGATAGCCCTTTTCCGACGGATAACCCGGCGGGAGACGCTCGCGTTTCCCGCCACTAATCGAACGGGTAGCTCACCGGAGTGTAATCCTTATGGAGTCAGTTCCACAGTACCAGGGATACCGCTAATCATGAATTCTTCAGGAGTGTAGGCAAATGTCATTACGGGTAACATAAGAATACCCGCCGGATAGTTCCGTCTGCCACCCTCGGGGACGTTCATGATCAACTCTCACCCTAGCTCTGCTCACTCGACAGCAATTAGGTCTGTACTACCATCATGGCATCGAAACTTCTTGTTGTGTATACAAATTAGGTCACAGCAGTCTCCGGATTATGCCGTGGACTGCGTCTTAACCCCACCTTGGGTTCTTTAGACCTGGTCGTCCGGGAAGATTCGACAGGATGTCCAGTAGTCAATTGGACAGCCCTCCTCCCCTTCAGACCTTCATTTGCCGAGACTTTTTTTCCGCACTTTTTATCCTTCTTGCTAGAAGCTCGAATTGGTAAATTTTTTTTAGGCCTACCCCGGCCCCGCTTTAATTTACCAATACCAGGAGGCATAGGTTTTTTCTCATCTGAGGGTATCACTAGTTTCCTAGGTCTACCAGGACCACGTCGTTCCGGGGTGGTCGCTCTCCACTCAGTGTTATCTGACTTCGAATGCTCCCCTGGCTTCGAATGCGCTGAAGCATCACCCTGCCACCGGCGTAGGCGAGCTACATTGGATTTATACAGGCGTCCCAACAAGGATTTGATCACCACCGTGGATTCAGAAACAATCCGAACCACAGTAAAGGGACCATCCCAGTTGGGTGACAACTTTAGCTGTTGTAGGGGGTCGTGTAGCCTAACTACTTCATCCCCCACTCGAAAGGACCTAAGTTTCAAACCTACGTCATAGCCCACTTTTTGCCATGAAGCAGATTTGCTTAGTTCACATCGAACCATCTCGTATGCGGACTTGAATTGATCCCTCAATGCCTCCACGAACATCACCTGACAGGGTGTTTCAGCGTTTATCCCAGCTACGCCAAACACCAAGTCAGCAGGCATAATCAAATCCTCTCCGAATACCAACAAATTGGGGGAACAACCGGTGGAAGCATGCACCGTACTATTATAAGCATGTACCACAAACTCGCATTGCTCGTCCCAATCATCCATCTGACTGTTGACCAGAGGCTTCAGGACTTGTATCAAGGTTCTGTTGAACCTTTCTACTTGACCATCAGACTGAGGCCGGTACGGATTCGTTCTTGTTTTGCATATAGCAAGGCTATGGCACATTGCTGCCCATAACTCAGATTCGAATTCTCTGCCTTGATCACTATGCAACATCAAGGGCACGCCTAGATGAAGCACCCAACCCTTTACGAATGCACGAGCACATGTATGAGCCTTGTGATCTTTCAGAGGAAACACTCTAGTATACTTCGAATAGTAGTCGGAGATCACCATCATGCACGTGTTTCCATCAGGAGTGGTTTTTAGGCCACTAATGATATCAACTGCTATGCGTGCAAATCTAACTCCCCAGAGCTCTTGAGTTAGTGGCAACTTCCCCAGGCCTTCACCTGGTTTGCTCAGACAACAATCTGGACAAGTAGAGATCCACCTAAGCAGATCTTTACTCATGCCAGGCCAGTAATACCTTCTGGAGAGTCGCGCAAGGGAGCGCTTCTTTCCAAAATGTCCACTGGTCTGATGTCCATGTACGAAATACATGATATCCCTTCGCATAGCTGTGGGTATCACGATTTGTCGAATTTTGGCCTTGTACGGTGTTATCTTCCACCTACATAAGATACCGTCAACAACAGTTAGCTCAGACCATTGAGCAAGTAGCTGTCTCATTTCCCGGTTCTCAATCGAAATGGTTGGTCTCTGTGGTTGGGCACCACTGGAGACCTGTTCTATTAGTCTCGAAATGACAGCATCACCCTTCTGGAATTGCCTGATGGTTTCGGTGGACCATTCCATTGCTTTAGAATGTCCTACATCATACAGCATTCGAACTCCAGCTATTACAGCATTATGGGCTCCACAATCATCGCAATCCATTCTAGAACATTTCCGTATGGGTCTTCTCGAAAGGGCGTCAGCATTGATATGCTTGCTCCCTGCTCTGTGTTGGATTTGGCTTTTTTCCAACCCGAACTCGGACAAGTGGGTCAGCCATCGACCGATCATTCCTTCTGCTTCCTTAAAGTTCAACAGCCACCTTAAGGACGAGTGATCTGTCCGTAAAGTAAAGTCACCTCCCCAAAGGAAGTGCTTAAACTTCTTCGTATACACCACTACCGCCAACAATTCGCGCTTAGTGGTACAGTAATTCCTCTGGGCCTTATTGAGGGTATTACTAGCGAAAGCCAGTGGCACTTCTATCCCCTCTTGCATCTGGGATAGAGCAGCACCTATACTGTCATTACTGGCGTCTGTGTCCAGTATGAAATGTCCATCAGCTGTTGGATATTTCAAAACTGGGGTGGTTCGAAATAGGTTCTTCACGGCTTCGAATGCTAGATCTTGTTCCGGACCCCATGGAAAAGGCTCCTTCCTTCTACCCGGAGTCCAGTGAGCTAGAGCCTGCATAGGCTGAGCTATTCTGGCATACCCCGGTAGGAAGTCTCTGTAGTAGCTACAGAAGCCCAGAAAGGACCGTATGTCTTTAGGTCCCTCTGGCTTTTCCCATTCCGATACAACATCTAGTTTCTCAGGATCCGCCTTAACCCCCTCAGTGGATATTATCCGACCGAGATAGTTAATAGAAGTCCTAAACAGGTGACACTTCCTTGGTTTCAATTTCAAACCATGGGTTATCAACCTCTCGAAAATTTTGACTAAAGTAGCCAGGCACGATTCGAAGGTCTTCCCGAAGACAATTACGTCGTCCAGGTACACCAAACACTCCTTCCATAACAGGTCACTCAACAGAGATTCCATCATGGCTTCGAATGTTGCAGGGGCGTTACACAATCCGAACGGCATCACATTGTACTGGAAAAGACCGACATGGCTCGAAAATGCTGTTTTTTCCTGATCCTCTTCCTTCATTCCAACTTGCCAGTATCCGGATTGCAAATCCAGCGTACAGAACCATTGGTTTCCGCCCAGGGAATCAATAGTCTCGTCTATACGGGGGAGAGGATAGGAGTTTTTCTTAGTACAACCATTCAATTTTCGATAATCTATGCAGAAGCGAATTGTGCCGTCTTTCTTAGTCACCATCTGAACAGGACTGGACCAGGGGCTAGTGCTGGGAACAATCACCCCTAATCTCAGCTGATCAGCGATTTCCTTCTCGGCCATCAATTTCTTCTTCAAAGGTAGGCGTCTATAAGGGATTTTGAAAGGTACAGCGTCCTCTGTAGTGATGGAATGTAGCACCTTGTCAGTTCGCCCCAAACCAGTGGGCTCCCCGAAGGCTGCATCATATTTCACCAATACCCGTCTCAACTGATCTTTCTGGTCCCCCGTCACCAAGCTCGAATCGTCCACCAACTTTTGGAGTTCCGGACGTAAATCGGACATCCCCTCAAGGTTCGGTTGGGTATCTTCTGAGAGTATACTGGTGCTTGCCTGTGCAACAATCACCTGCCCCACGGGAGTACCTTTCATCAGATAACGGACTTCACCACCAGGATTCGAAATAGGAATTAGATTCCTACTGCCACTGCCTACGAAAGTATCTGCACTCTCGAGTCCAATTGATGCAAGTCTCACCACATCGGGTTCAACCACCGCCATCTGGTCTCGGAAGATACTGTCACTCTAAAACAGGACATCACATGTCTGTCCTGGGGGTATCTTAACCGTCTGTACCACCGAGGCTACAGAAGATACCTTTCTCAACACGCATTGTACGGCCACCCTATATGGATGTTCTATCTTTAACATCCCCCTACAAGGTTCCAACATTGCACCGTACAACGCAGCGAAGTCTAATCCGATGATGCCATCATCACTCAGATCAGCAATAGTAGGGGACAGGAGGTAATCCTGCCCACCTATATTGATTTCGAAAAATGCTTTACCAAACGTCTGCATGCAGCTACCGTCGGCCGAATGAGCTGTTACCCTCGTTGTGAAGTTATCTGGCTCATCGACTATAAGGTCATAGAACCTCTTCGAGATCATGGAGTGACTAGCTCCAGTATCCACTAGAAATTCTGCAGACCTTCCCCTCACTGCTACAGTCAAACACCACCTCTTCCCATCCAATGGTGATGGGTTGACGGTGAAACGTTCGAAATCCTTAGTGACACCAAGATCTACTCCCCGTCGTTTCAAGTGCTTCAAACAGGGGTGATCCGGGGACAATCGGGCACTGCTGACTACTTCCAGCTCCTGTATCCAATTTGCCGCTTCCCCAGTACTTCCTCCTCGGATGTCTACTATTCTGGGTTCATTGGACATACTTAGAAGGGACTGATCAGGCCCCTCCTCTAAGTTTCCAATCTCTACTGCACCTCGGACTTCATCGCTTGCACCGCTGGCGATATGTTGGCTTTCTTTCTCCTTAGGGGTTACTACCTTGCCATCCAGAGCAACCCCGTCTAGTTTTCCGTTTTCTTCTCTTCAGGCTTGGGTACCGGCTTTTCAGCTGGGCATTCTGCAGCAAAGTGTCCCAGGACCTGACACCTGTAACACTTCCTAGTGGTCTTGTCCACTCTCGGCTTCGAATTCCTCCCTGTTGATTGCTGGTTTCCAGACATCAAGTCAGTCAACCTTAACAGAAGTTCTTCCATAGAACTGGGAGTTGAGGAAGTAGTCGAAGGTGCGCTTGTAACTCCTGGGGTCACAGGTGGTGTTTTCCTGTCGGCCTTCGGATAGCGCTTCGAATTCGAATTGGAATAAGATTTGCCGCTGTTCGTTTGAGCAACTGCGCCAATCTCCTCCTCCCTTCCAGAATCACCTTCCTCTGTATCAGAGGCTGGTGGGTCTTGCACCACACTGGAAGTTCTCGAAAGTACTCTCGAAGATAGCAGATGCCGTTTCCTGTCATAGTCTTCTATGGCCATGAACAAATCAGTGAGAGAAGTTCCAGCTTTCCAACTATCACATGCAGCGGTCCGTTCATCAGAATCCCTTAATCCCTCAATGAATTGCGAGAACAAATCATCTAGGAACTGTGGGTCATCTAACTGCCATCTTGGTCTAGCTCTTTGCAAGAGAGATTGCAATTCTAGACCGAACACACGGTGCGACTCGTTTGGCTTTTGAGTCCGCTTCCGGAACAATCGAAGCGGGTCTTCATTACCCACATTACCTATCAGATAACTGGCGCATTCCACCAATTGGGTAAACGATCCGGCACCATGCATCGTTCTCCATCTCGAAACCGCAAGCTTGCCTGGGCCATTTCTCAATGCCCGTAAAAGTTCGTCCAACGATTCCTCTTCTGACCATCGATTATACCTCATATCGTCCATGAAGTCTGCGAACCAGTCCTGCCATGGCTGTCTTCCTGTGAACGGACTCGGAGTGCTGGCAGTGCGTCTAGCAGCGTTGTGGTTGTCCCTGTGCAACAGAAACGACTGCTCGATGCTCCAGTCGACGATATCGGCATTATCAGCTTGTCTGCTAACACAGTCCACTCCCATCTCAGCAATGCAGGGGTTCATGTCGTAAATCAATTTCATCCCAGGGGACATCGATTCGCGGCGAGATACTCGTCTACCAGCATGTGTAGGAGATCTCCCTGGCCTCCTTGAGGGACCACTCGAACGTTCATTCGGATCAGATCTTGAAGATCTCTCATTCGAACTCGTACGGCTCGGTCTCTCTCGAGAGCTGGAACGACTGGGAGAGTTCGAATGGTCGTCATCATACGACGTTGGGCGTTGGTCACGCCGCGAAGATCTTCCATCCGGATCCCCTGTATCAATGGTCACTCGTTTTGGTCTCCCTCCGGTTGAGGTAGAGGCACTACCCCCACCAGTTGATGAGTTGTATATGCCACCACTGACATGATCGAACCCTGAACGGCTACCTCGAGTTGCCTCTTCATCTCGTTTCTTCTGTAAATCTTCCACCTCCCTGATCAGACGATCCTTTTCGTCCATCATCGCCTTGGTAGCTTCTCGGATCGTATCATGGAGCTCGTCCGAATCATGTATGGTCTTATCCTGACGTTGTTCTAGAGATTCAGTACGTCGCCGCAAGACATTCTGTTGATGAGCGAACTGGTTTTCCATATGTTCCAGTTCTGCCTTCGTTGTGTCTAAGCGGTTCTGTTTCTCCATCGTTGCCCCTTCTAGATCTTCATTCTTGTTCCGAAGCTGTACCAACCGATGACTCAAAGCTTCAAACTCTTCATTCATCCTGTCCATCTCTGCGATCCTTGCTCCTTCGAACCGATTCTTCTCCTCTTCGAAATGACGACGTGTCACTTCCTGTCGCTGGTGTCGTTCAGCATGCAGTATGCTCATGCCTTGTGTTGGCATAGGAGCAATGTGTCTCTTCGAACCACCAGTTTCAAACAAAGAATCATCTAGGTTTGACCCCAGATCTTTTCGAATAGAATCAGGATTGCCTCTCCTTGGTTCTGGTGTAGAACTCGAACGGTTTGGCCCATAATGTTTCTCAAGGGCTGCTACCACCTCCGGATCTGGACTCGAAATAGGATGAAGGGACGCTCCACCCTTTGCCTGTTCAGCCATGTTAACCCACTGACTGTGCTATTCCGTGTTTCACCCGAACTGGTCACGGCACCAATGTAGGGGTTTCATATGCGTACAACACGAACACAGGTTCCAAATTCGGTTTGAATGCAACAGGTCTTTATTCGATCACAGCCTCAAAAGTACACGAAGGTTTCTCACTCGGTTCACTTGGTCTTTCAACCATTCGAAGACACACAGGATTCTATCGATAGTTCGAAGCATTAGCGATACCGGACAGTTAAGCTCTGTGCCAGCATGGCTGGTGCAGAGTCCATAACGTGGGAGGGGTGTAGGTGCCCCTGTCAAAGCGAAGGTACGAAAGGTGCGGGTCAGAGCTCGTCCTAGGACTAACTGGTGAGGTAGCCAACCTCGGCCTCTTATATACCCTGAGCGCGGACCAAGCAGTGTCGACGTGGCACTCCTCCGTAGCGCCGTCTGGAGTGCCCTGCCTGGCTCCGCTACCGGATAACCGAAAGGACATGGCTCAGGTGTTGCCACCTAGTGTCCGTTGGAGGCACTTACCGCTCTGACTCCACGGACCTTATATGTACACGTATTATTCGTGCCCCTACACTATGTAGCCTGCATCATTGGGCTTTTGAAAAGATCAGGTCATAATTTGAGCTGTGGAGTATGGTACTCCCTCCAACCTCTCTGCTCTCTCTCCCTCTGGTTGCTGGTTATGGGATTTGAACCTGCATCTACAGTAACAGAATTGTATGTGTACAGCAAAAATTGCTGTATTATCTTTTACATCTAAAGTACTGTATAGTTACAGCACATATTGCTGTTCACGAACAACAACTTTTTACAGTGTAGGACTTATCACACTCTCCATACAGGTCGCTGGCGTAGCTATTCTGTTACTTGTCTCTGTCTTAACACTTATACTAGGACAGCAGAGTGTCTTGTCGTGATGTGACATTGATAATTAATTAAAGCAGTGCATCATGCAAACACACTAATGGTTGATTCAAGCATTATGCTGTCCCTATACAAGATTGACACACTCCTGAAATGAAGTACCGCGCATAACGTAACTGATATATAATCTTCCCCAAGACAATATGTGTTCATTTCTGATAACCGGAAGTGAATATAATATACCGATTGTGGCAGAGATACAGTTAGACAACAACCCGTGAGGGCCCCTGGGAGGTTCCCTCATCTCGGGCCTGTGGACGTTTATTGATAAACTCTGTGTATGAGATTCCCCTTCTTCCCTTCCTGCCCGGGGGCATGTAGGGTAATTAATTATTGACTATAGTCATATGAGAAGACAACAGCATGCGACGGTCCCTAACTCGACACCCTTCTAGAGTTGATAGAGCGCGGGTAGGGGGGTAGGGGTAGAGTTGCATAATACTCTAGCTATATGAAAATGTTAAATCAATCTTAGGGCAGTCTCACAGTATAGCCTGGCGGTGTGGTCATGGCAGATACGCTGGGCTCTTTTGATGACGCCATCAGGGTCATCAGTTTTAGCTTAGTTTTAGGGGGTGTCTTCATATCATTTTTTAATAAATTGATTCCTGATTGGTCTGCCCAAGTTCTGGGTCAGGCCACATGGTACTGATTTTGAAAAAGACAACACAGAATACCAGCTGAAAATGTAATGTTAATAGTTGCACCACAGACTACACCAACATTAGGCTGGTGTCCAAGACCGTATATATGGACACTTTGAAGGCTTGATTGGTACAACGATGGGGAATGGCTAGGCCTCTCTAATGAAGTGGGAAGTATTGTTAACTATATCCTCAATAAAGATCCCTCCCTTTTTCTGTTCTCACGCCCAACCTTCCTACACATTATATGATAAGTGAATTTGGTCTCAAGTGTAGGCAATATAGGACACTAATTTTGCTCGGGAAAAGATTGACTATAACCTTTAGGGACGTAGATGTATCGGTGTAACAATTAACAGTGTGGCTAGTGACCAAAGTAAAAAGAAAACTAAATTAAGGAAATTATTAATTAAGGAAAAATATAGAACCAGTGCAAGCGATTGGACTGCACATATACGGGAGATATTGTGTCCACTAATTGGGAATTATAAGACACAAAGTCTGGCAGAATCTGATTGACTTGCTAAAGAAGCTATTAAAAAAACATCAAGCTTAACAATAAAGTCAATTCAGTACTGCAATACTCGTGTTAGGTCTTATAGCTCACGGGCCTACGCAGGGCTTTTAATTAAGATCTCAATTATGTTCCTTTTGCAATACATACTGAATCGAAAACATTATGCTAAAAGCTTGACAAGGAGAATGGTAGCACATGCCACATGGATTGTAGGATATCTGTTACAACGAGTTGTTTTCCGATGCTAATAGCTTCTTTAGGGCCATGTAAGCTTCTTATGAAACGACAAGGTCTGTGTCCCGATACCGACATTGTAGCATGGATAGGGCCTTCTTTGGTAGTACAAAATCCATACAGTCTACTAGGTTGTAATAGGCAAATGACATGTGTCCTCCCTCTTTCATCATAGGGCCTTCAGGGACTGCATGAATTCATAGTTTGTCTTCATGCCGACCCCCTAGCAGTGTATCAACCCTGTAGGGTTGGCATGGTACATAAGTACAGCCTACTACTAATTACTCACCAGTGCTGCGGCATGCATGCTTGCATCATACCAATAAAAGGACATAGTGAATTAAAGCACTATGCTGCTCTTAAAGGGTTAAAGCCTGTATGGATTCCTTCCACTTATACCATAGCTACAACAACACCAAGGTACACAGGCCCTATCCATCAGGCAGCAGCTTTTTGTCTGGGTTCACATTGATTCTGTCCTCCTCATGTCCTGAAGGCAGCCACTTCCCTTTCATCCGAGAAAACTTATACCCCAGCTTTCTCCCAGGCTTTCTCCTGCAGCGGCGTACACCAGGCTTCCATTATGGACATCGCTGGTAACTGCTAAAATGCTGTTGTGGATATGATATTTTTACTCCCCTGAAATCCTTCAATCGTATGATTTTGTTGAGCTATGATGGAACATAAATGTTTTTATCATACTGTAGAGAATTTGGACTAAGGATAGGATACTAGTCACATACTACTGATCACAAAGTTATTTAACAGTGTGACTGTGTGTGCGCGTAGGATGATGCTACAGTATGATGTCGAAGCATCATTTATGCTTATACAAGACCGGCACTCTTTCAAGACGGAAAAAAATAAAGATTGATTTATTTCAAGACTGGTGCTTATTTAAGAGCCGGGCTCTTAAACAGACCAATACCATACGTGGATATGTATTTCATATGTAATGTATAGGGCGAGGGATGTCAGTCTGGTTTAACCCCCTCCCTCCCCAATTTTGTATATCCACACCAATGGTAATCTGAGCCTTTCTGGATTAGCTGATTAGTAAGAGAAGCAGAGAAGAGCTCAGACTGCGGACCTGTACTCAAACAGTTAACCATTCACTGCATCCTCTGATCACATCCTCTGAAGTATCAGACTATAGATAATTCCTTTTGGTAAACCCTCACCATCCAATCTCCTCCTTCAATGAGAAAGAAAACCTTCCATAGTAGCGGTCACGCTTCACCGGCGGTAGATGTGAGCCATACTACACCACTCATGTACCCAGTACGTCTGCTGAAGCAGATAAGGCTGTTATCTGTGATAAAAAAAATAACCTAATGGAATAGGCACTATGTTCATCGATTGTCAACAGTTTCTGCTAGACTGCCCACATTAGTTGGGGGATGATGAAGAAAATAGGAAAGTGTGCGTACTGTTAGAGTATCATAAGGAGGTGTGGAGGGCTGGCCCATCTTTGAACAGGTTTTATATTATATGGGATCCGGAGTTACAATATCACTGATAGTTTGTGAGCTTCAGTTCACTGTTTTGCATAATTAGTGATAATTATGCATAACTAGACCCCTGTCGAGTAACTCGCTTATATACCCAAGTTATACCCAAGTTTCTTTTTTCATTTTAAGTGAGGGTTTGTCATGACACACAAGTGCAGTGTTGGAGAGTGCATCATGGTGACAAATGAATATGAATCTGAAGGCATCAGCTGGCACTGAGGGAGTTACCAGACACATACCGAGTTGGTCTGGCACATGTTTACAGTCAGGAAGCATTAACAGTGGTTAATTTATTGGTGCATCACTAAATTGAAATAGGCCACATGCACCACACTCGGTCAAGGATGAGATAATGACTTGAATAGTATGTATACACTCAAGGGTTGCCTTATTCTACTATGGAAAAAGAACATGTCAATTGTTTCATTATTACTCGGGAGTTTCTGTTATCTTGTTTTGATAGATATAAGAAAATGCTAATTTCTCCAGCAAAATCTTTAGCATAATTGCCTGTCACCTTGTGACATGCATGGTGATACTTTGGCCGATACATACTGGTATCTTCCATATGTAATAACTAAGAAAGAGCCAATAAAATAAGTGGTTTATGGTTAGAGAGTACAATCATTACCAACATTTTTTATGCCGAAGTGGTGGCGTAGCCACCTGGTGGTGCCGCCAGGCACCACCAGAACGAGGTATATGATGTTTGCACTTTACCAGAAGTCAGAACGGGCGCCGCCATCTTGGATTGTGCCGCCATCTTGGATTAAGGAGTCACAACACAAATTTATGCTATGTGATAACAATAATATAAATCAACCTTTGATAGTTCCTGAGGGTGATTATAATTATACCTACCCCCCCTAATGTGGACCCAAGGAATTCAATGGTTCTATCGTTTTTTTGCTAATACAGCTGGTTGCCTAGCAACGGCTATTCTAATTGTTTATCTGCCTAGCAACACACATTTCCATGGTCCTAAGGTTGATTATAATCATACCTCTCCCCCCTAATATGGACCCAAGGAATTCAATTGTGTTATCGGTTTGTTGCTAATACAGCTGGTTGCCTAGCAACGGCTATTCTAATTGTTTATCTGCCTAGCAACACACATTGTCATGGTCCTAAGGTTGATTATAATCATACCTACCCCTCCTAATATGGACCCAAGGAATTCAACGGTTCTATCGGTTTGTTGCTAATGCAGCTGGTTGCCTAGCAACGGCTATTCTAATTGTTTATCTGCCTAGCAACACACATTTCCATGGTCCTAAGGTTAATTATAATCATACCTACCCCCCCAAATATGGACCCAAGGAATTCAATGGTTCTATCGGTTTGTTGCTAATACAGCTGGTTGCCTAGCAACGGCTATTCTAATTGTTTATATGCCTAGCAACACACATTTCCATGGTCCTAAGGTTGATTATAATCATACCTACCCCCCCCTAATATGGACCCAAGGAATTCAATGGTTCTATCGTTTTTTTGCTAATACAGCTGGTTGCCTAGCAATGGCTATTCTAATTGTTTATCTGTCAGCAACACACATTTCCATGGTCCTAAGGTTGATTATAATCATACCTATCCCCCCTAATATAGACCCAAGGAATTCAATGGTTCTATCGGTTTGTTGCTAATACAGCTGGTTGCCTAGCAACGGCTATTCTTATTGTTTATCTGCCTAGCAACACACATTTCCATGGTCCTAAGGTTGATTATAATCATACCTACCCCCCCAAATATGGACCCAAGGAATTCAATGGTTCTATTGGTTTGTTGCCAATACAGCTGGTTGTCTAGCAACGGCTATTCTAATTGTTTATCTGCCTAGCAACACACATTTCCATATCCCTAAGGTTGATTATAATCAAACCTACCCCCCCTAATATGGACCCAAGGAATTCAATGGTTCTATTGGTTTGTTGCATATACAGCTGGTTGCCTAGCAATGGCTTTTCTAATTGTTTATTCTTTAGCAACGCACATTTCCATGGTCCTAAGGTTGATTATAATCAAACCTACCCCCCCCCTAATATGGACCCAAGGAATTCAATGGTTTTGTTGGTTTGTTGCTAATACAGCTGGTTGCCTAGCAAAGGCTATTCTAGTGGGTTATCTGACTAGCAACGCACATTTCCTTACCCCCTAACATGGACCCAAGGAATTCATATTTGAAAATGCCATATTTGAAGTAATATCATCCGTCCCCCTGATAACCCCTTCCCGGCCCTGCTTATTTGATGTCTTGAATGGGTTCCCTTCAAACACACCAACCATGTAGACATTATGTTTCTTAGAATGCAAGAATTGCGGTTGTTGCAGCGTAAAAAAATGCCTGAGGCATTTTTTTACGCGGCAACAACCGCAATTCTTGTTAATTTACCAAAGAACTGTTTAGTTATATTACTGGTCAACATCACCCAGTTCTTAATGCAATAATATATCCTTGGTAAATCCGACTTATAGATACCTCTGGATTATATGTTATTCTTCCCTTCCCTTGTTCTATTAAACCATGTTTCCCCATATGGAAATTAATCAGCTCGCTTTTTATTTGGGTGAGTTCTCAATTAGGTGCTGTGGCAATATGTGGCACATAGACTGGCAGCCTAGTTACGCTCCTAATTATAAAAGCACGATCAGTCAGATATTGCCTGAGGAAGATATTACATGGGGAATTCCTGATGTCATCTTATTGCAATTATAGAAGTCAGCTAAATATTATGTATTATGTCATTTATACAGGTATTGAATGTATTTCCATGAAATTATAGACAGTCTGTAATAACTGCAAAGGAACATTGTCTCAATTAACAGGTATCATGTCCACAATGACAGGAAATGTGTCAGTATAACTTAAAATAACTATGTTAGTTAATATTATAGTTAAGCATATTGTATCCTGTTGGGACTAATACCAAACATGCCTAGGTAGAAAGGCCTTGGTAGGTACATGTACATGGATATATTATACTCTAGATTAGAGTATGGTGAATCCATAACAAACCAGGTAGCAGGTGTAAGTCTACGATTTGAAGGATGCATGGGGAAGATATGGGGGACATAATCTCCCTCTTTTCTTCTCTCCCACCTCCCTCTTTCTCCCCTCCCTCTCTCTCCAAACTCATTTATCTGCTCCTCTCTGTCTGTCCGTGTTTCTGTCTCTCTAACTGATATGTATCTGTCTGTGTGTCTCTCTATCGCTGTCTCTCCCTCAGTGGTGACCTCAATCTCCAAATCGCTCACCAGTTGACCCCTTTCTCTGCTCCCTCTACAAGCCCCCCCCCCCCCTCCCAACCCATGGCTAGTTCTCGTGATCACATGACAGTGTATAACCTTGGCACGACCCACCGTTTACCTGAGGGCTGAGTATGGGGTGAATTAGCCGACATGAACAGGTTGGCTGACTCCTGGCTAGCTCCACCAGGGTGGGTCAGTAGCCCCCTCCCCCCCTTCACACACACTCTCTCTCTCCTATACCTATGCTCGGCCAGGACACAGTAACTACTAACATTAAGCAGTAACACTGCTGTACCATGCATAGATTTCCCAGCTACCAAAATTCGCGTTTTTAACGTTGTATAACGTTTTGCTAACTAAGGAGCCATAGAGAAACGTTATATAAGTTTATAACGTTGTATAACGTTTTCTGTTTACTGGGTTTATACTACTTTAACCATTTAAGTGCAACATGGTTATTTGTCATCATGATGTAACAGTGCAACATTATATCGATGCATCATGCTGTCCCTTTGGGAGTGTATCATCCCCCTGAAGTCTGGAGGCTGCACTAGTGAGTTTCTCGTCATGGCTCCATTCACGCAAAATACCAACAAAAGGGCCAAATTAGGCTACTCCCGAATGGGATACCGCTCATGCTTAACCACATAGTAGACTATAACAGCACTAGATATATGAATGGGACATGCTCGGTGATTATGCCCCTTTAAGGGGCCAATTTGTGGCAAGGGAAAGAGCATAGGTAATTGTCTTGGTGGAAGCTTGGGACTGCCAACTGAAATGGAGGTAGACACAGACGCCTTTGTGTTTTGCAAGCCAAGCTGTTCTAACAGTTGAATGAACCAATGTCCCAAAGTGATAACTCTATTACGAGATCTCATATAACGGCATAGGTGGCCAGGGAATGACTAGTATATGAATGGCCGTTTTCAAAATTCCATTATACACTCAGTTCTATGTCACCTTCAGTAGGATTGTAGATAGAGGCCAATATAATATGTGCCTTCACTATAATCATACACTGTCAGAAGTAAATGTAGCTGCACAGTGAATTGTACTGTAGATTTACAGTATAGAAGGACGTATGTTTGGTTTTGAAACTAAAAGCACGTCCCTTTATACTGCAAATCTACAGTATAACTCACTGTGCAGCTACACTGACTTCTGACAGTGCATGAAAGCTTAGAAAACACAATACCTAGAAAGTGGTGTTTTTCTACTAGATGCATTAAATTTGATACCTTTAGCCCTACTATGATAATACATTTATTTTAACACTCTAAATTGTAATTCACATTAGCTATATCCATGTTATTTGATATCTCTCTAGAGAGGAGTAAGATGTCAAGCTAATTCTGAGCATTAACACTTTCCTCCCAAGGGAAATGAGAATTCCACCCGTCTGCTTCACTCCAGACGAATGCGTTGAAGTACTTAATACATTTAAGTGACTGTGATAATTAAATCACATAGACTTGTTCATTTGAAGCACAGGGGAGAAGTCAGATGAAATTAACATGAGAGCTGGGAACTTTTAATTAGCATAATCATGTGCCGGTATGGTGGGAAGATACTCCTTATAATTATGGTGATGTAACAGCTAATATCTGCTATACTCTATTTTGTATATATAGTGTGCTGGTGTACTCATTCTTAACCAATCATATATATGCAGCCTTTCAAACACCAGGAAGCCATTGGACATTTTGTACATCCTGGTTTCAGACATTACTGCAGCTGTTTTGTGTTGTGTGCTTTATGCTAACTTTGCATCAAACAGTGTTGAACCTACATGTAATGGATGACACCTATTCAGTGGCCATGTCGGTGTGCCAGTACTCTAGAAGCTAAGAAAACATCTGCACAAATTGTGCCATACATCCATGTACCCAACCTTACAGTTCCATGCACAGTGGTCGCCTGACACATGTACTAGTTACAATGGCTGAGGCCTTCCTTATCTAATTGGAGACATAACCGCCGCGGTAAAGGCACACGTCCTATTGCATGCAACTAATAGTAAGGGCACATGGAAGAACAGACTTGAGTTGACCAACCACCGATGCCTCCTACTCCACCCCCCCCCCCCCCCCCCCCTACTCCAACAACTCACACTAGGGCAAACGTCCCAGGAAGACACGGAGGGTGCTGCCAAACAAGACACAACTATTGTTCATTTTTTGGCTATAAAGATTGTTTGTTGAGCCTGTGTATTTTTGTGGTTTCCTTTTTTCCCTTTGGGGATGAGGCCAACAATATATATGCAGAACTGCCTACCCCACCTCCGGGTGTAGACTGTGTAACTCAGTCTCATATATCTTCCATATCTGTGCCTGTTATAACTCAGGAGGGAACAGTTCATTACACCCCTAAAACACATCACAGACAATATTCTGTGGTGGTACCGCTTGTTTAAAGGCACACAAGTTGCTGTCCATCCATGAATAGTTGCATTGGAGTGCGGACCTTTACTATGGACCTTATTATAAGGTGATTGTATAGAATTATCGGCAAGAGTGATTGACTCAATGCATACCAAGCATATACCACAGTCGACAACCTCTGTCAGTTGTTGGACAATAAAGGTGTTAAGTCACCTGGAACCAGACTATATTATAGTACTCTGGAGCAGGGGAGGGGAGGGGTGGGGTCATATACAGCAGGCTCAACTGTAGAAATGGTAATTGATACACCCCCATTTACAGATCAGTTATAGATTCTCCCCCTGAAGTGATTTCCCAATTATTTTACATAGTATCAATCATAGTAATGGGTATTTTCTGGAGAGGGTTGTATATGAAATGGGACTATAGCCTATAAATTATAATTCAGTATTATTGTCCATGCTCTACAAATAATAACAGTATCTTGCACACTGTATATGTGGGTTTTCCCAACATAACGATACAATGAACAAAGTAACACTGAATAGCTTACAACACACCATGAATGTGTGCAGCAACCTGTAACTACCTCAAAACCCTAGTCACCCCGAGGCTGTGTGCTGCATGTCCCACAGCTGCCTTTATAGGTTATGGTGGAATAACCCAGCCTATTGTACATGGCACTTACTGCTGCAATAAGGAGCACACCACCATGCCGTATAGGGGAACAATGGTTAACTCTTATTTAAAAGGGTGACTACCACTCATGTTGTCATAGGATTGAGGGTTCAAACCTTGGACCAATTGTATAGTCAATTGGCCCTTTTTGTTGGTTGGAAGGGTGACTGTATAGATATTATATCAGAATTAAGCCTACATAGATATTTAGACATATGAATACTGTCATAAGAATGGCTAGCATTCTTATTGCCGATTAAATTATTTTTGAAAAAGAAGAAGGAATCAGATATAAAGATACATAGGGTTTGAACTCATGTCACTGTATTAAAATCATCTTTTCTGACCCTGTGTATAGCCATCAGCAGGTCGGTTTGCCCTTTCCTTAACACACATACACAGGCTCTCCTGTAGATAGGTGCCAACCTGTGTAGCTTCACCTGACACCCACCAGGTGGTCACATACAGTCGGGGGTATAGCTGGGTTCTGGTGGGTCACGGTATTTGTCATTGTCAGCTGTTACAAATGGGTTCTCAATGTTGTGGAGGTCTACTATATAATACTCCCACGGCCCTGTAGAAGGGTGGGGGATAATTTGACATTGACAGAGGCAGAAAACACATGGATGAGAAGAGACGGAAAAGGGGATAGATGGAGTTGGGTGGGGACAGTATAGGAGAACCAGAAAAGTACAATTATATAGTGTGAGAAAGAAAGCGAATGAGACATCCAAGCTTCCAAAAATACGTTATTTTACGTCAAAATAACGTCTTTAACTTTATAGAACGTTATACCACGATAAGGAGCCATAGGGCTCAGACAGAGAGAGGGCATCACAGACACATGCAGATACATAAAACTAAAAGGGGGGATTCCTCTACAACTGTAAAACAGGAGCAAAATAATGTCCAAGCATCCCACGGTCTCCCAATGGCGGGGTCGGAGTCAGCGGAATAGATCTAGAGGACAATCAGATTTGACTATTTTTTATTACCCGCTAAACACTGGCGCAACTCATAAACCGCATTTAAGATGAGGCTACGATATGGGTAATAATGCCATAGTAGGGGGTAATAACGGCTAATTTAGCGTAACAGAAACCGTGACAGGCCCAGGGATTTATAGGGACTAAGAAGAGCATAGTAAGAGAAGAGAGAGAGAGAGGAAATAGATAGAGAGAGGAAGAGAGGGGAAACAGAGCAAGACCGCCATAACAGAGCTTCCTATACTTTACAGGAACTCACAGAGGCAAATATGAGAGTCACCCAATGTCGCCAATACTACTCTCAGACAAGGGTCAGGCACTGCTGGACTATAATAGATGGGTCAAAGGCCATTCTAGTGAGGGTCAGGCTAGGCTGGACATTCAATAACAGGCTGGACCTTGGCAAAATTGCTTGAAAGTCTGGCCATGCTGGATCCTCATGCCATAGTCTGGCAATGCTGGACTCTTGCAGGCTGATAGAGACTCTCCCAAGAGTCCAGCATTGCCAGACTATGGCATGAGGATCCAGCATGGCCAGACTTTCAAGCAATTTTTCCAAGGTCCAGCCTGTTATTGAATGTCCAGCCTAGCCTGACCCTCACTAGAATGGCCCTTGACCCATCTATTATAGTCCAGCAGTGCCTGACCCTTGTATGAGAGTAGTATTGGCGACATTGGGTGACTCTCATATTTGCCTCTGTGCTGTTGAAATGCCATTTATAACATTTCTGCTACTCTCTATCATCCAACGGCGGCTGATAGAGACTCTCCCAAGAGTCCAGCATTGCCAGACTATGGCATGAGGATCCAGCATGGCCAGACTTTCAAGCAATTTTGCCAAGGTCCAGCCTGTTATTGAATGTCCAGCCTAACCTGACCCTCACTAGAATGGCCCTTGACCCATCTATTATAGTCCAGCAGTGCCTGACCCTTGTATGAGAGTAGTATTGGCGACATTGGGTGACTCTCATATTTGCCTCTGTGCTGTTGAAATGCCATTTATAACATTTCTGCTACTCTCTATCATCCAACGGCGGCTAATATATTAAAAGGGATTTAAATACTAAAGAAGCCGACACAGAATGGAATCAGCATGATGTGAACACTGTCTTTCCGTGCATTAACTCTAGTTTGAAGTTCAAAGCATTACTTTGGCATTAAAAGGCTTTTTGTCCCGTAACAAACTACACAGTTGTAATGTCCTAATCCCCTTGTCTGTGTGAGGTAAAGGGGAATATTTCAGTAGATGTTATAAGCTTTAAACTTTAAGGGCCGCATAGTATTTTAATGTCATATGCATTTTGTGATCCAGGCAAGTATGTTCTATAGGGCTTTAATCATACATGCATCATCAGGAGTATAATTATAAACCCCATGAGGACGGTATGGTGCTTGAATGCAGCCCTGGCGAGTTACTCTCCCATGCATCATGACGATACACGATAGGGGTATGATGCATTAAAGTATATTGATAGTAATAACAAGATGTAAAGTCTATAATGTATGAGATGGAAACTGCGTAGCGGCCGGCACCGTTATAGTCTTTTACAACTCCTTTTTACATTAGTAGGTCTGGAACAACATCTATTGGGAATATGGCATATGGTTCTCGTACTTTTGTTAGCTCTATATCTCTCTAATCCGCTTCACAGTGTGAATGCCTTCAGCATGTGCTAGAATAAAACATATTTAGATCTATTAAAAATTTTCTGAGAATGTAGAATGTATATTTATTGATTTACTATGTCAAGATGTATACAGTTTCAGAGTAAAGCAAGTACATGTATTCCGATATCATGTAGAGTTCCTCTCTCACGAATTTGTTCATTCTCAAATTTCATAAGATGATTTACAATCATGAAGCTAATATAAGGAATGAATGCACGGTTGGATATCTAATACATTTAATTTGTTACCTACACTCATTCGGATGTACGTCAGACCTCTCATATCTAGTTCCCTCCACCCCCATCTACGTTATAGCATGTATCCGATACAAAAAAGCACGTTGGCATATTAGTAAGGCCCCTTAGCCAAGAATAAAAATGTTCCAATGGACTTTAAGCTAATGTCGAGCTGACACTTCTGAACTTCATCTCTAAAATTTGTTGTTCATAATGCATCACCATACAGCAATGCCCTACATATAGCTCACCTAGTTAAGTCAACATGCTTCAAAAATGTTGCACTTAAACCTAAACGTTGCCCCATATACCCTCACCTGTTTACGTTAACCCCCCTCTCCCACCCCACAGACCCATCCCGAGCCCACACCTATATTACCGTATATAATGGAGGACGTAATGGCGGGCCATGGTTGACCCGGTGGGGGCAGGGTGGTTCCGGTCATGTCAATACTCCTCCGGTAGCTGCTGCTGTGTAGGGTACAACACGGAATGGGAACAGCACACAGTCCATGTGGCCTATGGGGAGGGAGTAGACTTAGCTGCGTCTGAAACTATGCAAGAAAGGAACAGCTTACACAGCAAGTCTGAAGTACTCTGTTTTTTGTGGATATTTATTCCAGTGTATTTATTCCTTCGTAAATAAGTATGTGGATGACTCGGTAGCAGATCCAGGATTTCGAAAAAAGAAGGGGGGGGGTGCGTGGTTTTGGAAAAACTCTTGCTCTCCTACTTTTGCTCCCATTTCATATTGGAAAAAAAACACCATATATTTTGCCAAAAAACGGGGGGGGGGGCACCCGGTGCCCCTTTAAATCCGCTGGGACCGCTCCTGTTCAACGTATTAGTTCTTCATGCGTTAATGTCCATGGATTATTCTCTTAACTAGGCGTTTCTGTACATCTATTTTCAAAATGCCATGAGAGGCTGCAGCCAGTCTAAGTGATGTGGGTGTGTACTGGGGTAGGATGGGGGAGGATACAGGTACATGTTAGGGCTCACCTTAGGAGGTCATAGTCAGGAATGCGTTTAGCAAATTGCTGTAGGGGTTTGGAGTGTTAAGCGGGTGGGCTCAACCCCGGACCTAGTGCACGCCCTACTTCCCCTCACCTCTGCTCTCACCTTTGTAAATAGGTGTTTATAAGTAGCATCACCTGTCCCAATTGCGTCTCATCTCATAATTAGGATTTCGCCCCTCCTCATTTTCTTCTCCCCTTTTACTTCTCCCAATCAGGCAAAGATGCTTCCCTTCTCTTTAACTAAAAGTCGCCTTTATATTCCAATCAATCCCTCAGCCTCTGTTCCAATCATCAGTCTTTCACCTTTAACCCCCCATCAAACTCAGGTGTCTCCTGTCTCATCTAGGTTTTTACTTTTCTATTATATTTGGACCCTTATCCACCGATGCTCCCAATCATTCCCTCGTCGCCATTAACCTTGAGTCAAATTAGTTATCCCAGTCCTTTGTCGGAGAATATGGCATTCAGTACATTTAGTTCAGTACATTTAGTTCAGGTCAAATACGAGTATTTGTACCCCCGTCCACCATGAAATAGCCCTCATTAATACTTCATGGTCTATGACTTCACCTATAACTTCATTAGATTAGAAGAAATACTAATCAGAGATAATACCGCTTATTCTGTGGGACCTGAAATTGTATTTTATCTGCATGTTTAGAGCAATGAAAGCAATACCCTCAATGGAAGCTCACTACATAAAATAATGTAAAAGATCTATAATACCTCAGCCAAGACAGTGCTGTTAGAGAGTGCTAAAACTACTGGTTTGCTATGGCTATCTCACTCAGTCAGCACCTTGCGATGCCTACACCTTTCACCCTCCCAAGCCTCAACGAGGTGCCCGATCGTCCTTCCCTGTCTCATGGCTTCCCACACGTCCGCCTTGCAGCTACCGAGCCATCTATCATTAGCTGCCTTCATAGCTAGTATCGGATGGTATGAGTTGCTCTCACCACTTGTCAATGTGTTGCTCAGTGAGGTATAAAGTGAACCTAATGCTTCTCGGGAGACGGAGTGCAAAAGTATTATGCGTTGATGTATGCAAACATAGTGTTAGATTATAAGTAAGGTGATAGATATTCAGCATAATCTGATTTTAGCTATGTATTTTCTGTATTCTTTTGTAGGCGACGATATATCATTCAGTATCGTTCCAGTCAGCCCAACTTAAATTTTCAAAGTTTGAATTATGTATGCTGGGCTCTGTCCTTTTGGTTGTATCTCTCGATAACAATGCCCGTCTGGGGCCTCAGAGATAGTGCTAGACAGAAGCCGCCATGTGACTACAAAGTAGGGGTGCATTATAGCCCATCTCTAGAGTATTCTATAAAAGGTTAAAGCTACATTGTATACACAGGGGATTTTTATATAGCCTCACTATTCTGACCAACATATATTATCTACACGTGTTGGCCATCAGATAGGTTACAAAATGGTTGAAGCTGAATTGCTAGTGTATAGCTTGTACATATTTATAACATGTGCACTGATATATTATTCCAATGCATTTGCATAATTTGATACACAGATACTTGTAATGAGAAGATACTTCCACCTCTCCATCCATTACATATAAAAGGCCTCAGGGATTCTCAGGAAGATCATATTCCCATCTCCATCCCATTGAGCTAGGGACCAGTGGTGTAATAAAGGGTTCCTTTACAGTCTACACATCTATGGCTTCGAGCAGTCTATTTCCCCCTTAGCCACATCTCACCACTGCCAGTCTATTGTCAGTAAGGGGGCGCTCCTGTCGCTATCTCTACCCATGATTAATGAGGTGCTAGGATCACTGAGTCTCACTGAGTCTCACACAGGACCTCTGTCGCCTCCTGCTGGCAGTACTTCTTCCTATACTTATAGCTGTTACTATAGTGAGGTATACATATCTGATAGTCTTTTATCTTGTAGGATCAGTGAATAGGTATGTATAGTGATGTGCTTGCACAGCGTTAAGATCCAAGGCAAAATCTCTTACAACTAGACCTTTGCTTAATGGTTTTCATCGGCTTTCATCATTCTTTCTATTTGGTAATATCAAACAAGCTTGGCATTCAAGTATTTTATTGGCTTTCATATTCTTATCATTTGATGCTGGATACCCTGTAAATTGGAGCTTCCTCCTGTGCCATAATCTTTGAATTTGGCAAATCGCCCACATTTAACGAAGCACTTGATGTAATTAATTATCCAATGGAAAAAGAAAAAGCACAAATTCAGCAAAAGGGGAAGGAGGGTTGTTGATGCTTCGAGAGGGAGATCGGGGAAAGTGGTTAAATTAAATCAGGCTGTTTAAAAAGAATTATGAGCTGTAAAAGGTAATGTGTTTAGGGCCTGGGTAGAAAACGACATTACGTTAAACATCGCATTTTTTTAGCCCAAAGCTCCAGAAACTGGCAAAATTGGCCGATCAGACGGTCCCGTTGGCTTATTGCAGGTATACACAGCTAACGTCAAAAAAGACTTTTGCAAATAGAAGATACCTGATCTCATCAGATCTGTCACGATCAAGTGCTACATTCTGCAGCTGTCATAGTCAAGGTGAACTATACTTGTAGAAGATTGTACAGATTAAAGGCTACCGGTAATAGAAATCCAGTCGATTTAGGCCATATTTGATATCATAGAAAACAATGCTGTGTATGCCCCATACAAATGCCACTGACTTCATGTATAAACGAACTTGATATTATGAAGAGCTCGACAGTTATTAATTGTATGCACAGCTGGTACCGTAGAGCTCATACACCTGAGGGGTGGTCATTATTTAATATTAGTGGATATGACGAGGGGTTATAATATTGGGTGAATAACCCTGCTCATAGTTCAAAGGTTAGTTTGGGAGAGTTTTGATCCCTCGAGAGGAGTACTGAGAAATGTCAAAGCACTCACACAGAAGCTACCAACCCCCTGTAAGTGTTGTTAAATAATGAACACCCTGTTTGTTGAATAATGAACACTCCCTAATAAAGCTTACAGGCTCCAGGCTCCAGGCCATCCATCATGCCAGCTGTAACCAGGGAGGATGCAGCTCCAATAAATGGTTATTGTTGTGTCGGACAGAGGTGATAAACCTGATTCATCATGCCCAATACTGGGTTTTATTAGTATTGGGGTATGGCCGAATTTGATTGTGATTGTTAAGTAACCACAGGATGGTACCAGCTCACTTTGTAAGTTTCTCTGGATCTCTGGTTAGATTAATCAGGGGAATAGACTAAAAGAGTGTGGTTGTTTAACAACTGAGAAGGAAAGGATTAAGATATGATTATCGAGCCATATAACCTCTTTGTAAAAATGGTTTCTCTGCTAATTACTGAAAACAAAGCTTTGCATGATTTCTAGATGACAACAGTAACTAGTACTATGGTATCAATGAGTATTCTTATCATCTTATTATGAGAAATGTCGGTCAATATTGGGTAGGTGAGTAGTAAAATTGGAAGGCAGCTTTATCTTCCACCAGCCTCATATACAACTATGGTACATCTATAGGATGATATGCCTCATCACATTTTGGTTCAAGACCCTGTAAAGTAGGTATTTAGTACTAGGGTCTACTTAATAACCAGTACACTTACATCCAGAGATTATTCCTAGTACATGTTGCTGTAATCAGCGGCAGGGTGTGGCTGTGCATCATCTTATTTCATATACAGTGGCTCATTCTGATGGACATAACCTGATGTCCATAATACCAGAGCCATGTCTCTGATAATATGAATAGTACGGTTAGAATAAATGTGCAATAGTACGGTTAGAATAAATGTGCAATATATCATGACAAAAGCGCACTTAGTGCATTGACATATCCACTGATAACAAGTGGTATGCTCTCCTACCTGAAAGTGGGCAGCATACAAACTGATTCTGCATTAAAGCACAGTTGGCTATTGTTCTCGTTCTGAAGTATACAAAATAATACATTTCGAATTCAAAGTTAGGCATTAAATCCTTTAGGCCATTTGATGCGACCAGACATGGTTTAACAAAGGGTTTGCCAGGCATTGTAAAACTACTGAACGTTCAAACCACACTGAAACCAGCCCATATAAATTCATAATAACGATGTGCTGCCACTGTGGATCACTGTGGTAGACAGTGTAATACAAAGACAAAGGTTCACGAGTTTTGGTCTGTAGCCTGGGTTATTTCACGAGTTGAAGGTAGGGCCGTATTTCACGAGGCCGCAGGCCGAGTGAAATGCGGCCCTACCTTCAACAAGTGAAATAACCCAGCTACAGACTAAAACGAGTGTTCCTTTGTATTTATTTTTTACCTTTTTCGATTCAAATTAAATTATTATAGGGGTAGGGAGCCTAAATAGGCTAAAATGGCTTCTTTCTACGCCATTCAAATGTAAACAAACCACCGTTTTGATGACGTCACAGGGTCGTGAAATACGGACATGGGTTATTTCACGGGGGGAGTGTAATACGGACCTCTTTGGTTAAGTCAATGGGGCTGCTGTATTACATAAAAAATAAAATGTATAGCCTAGTGTAGAAAACGGCATCATGCTATAGCTCTATAATGAGTAAAGGTTATTGATGCGGGGATTTGTATAAAGGAATACTTAAAGGAATTTAAATCAGACAGTCGTCCCCATAGGATGCATAACATAATTATGTATGAGGTCATTCACTAATGCTAAAAATATAGAAGTTGATTGTCCATAATGCCTGATGCATGTGTTGCCATAGCTTGAACAGTATGCGTTAACTCTCTAAGGACAAAATGACGCTTGGAATGCCGTGTGCATTTATCATTATATTGCACCAATCAAACCCTTGCGAGATACTCACATGCACTGCATTGGTGTATCATGCTGACCCCATAGGAGTGTATCATTCCCAGAGTAACGCCATAATCATGATAATACATGAATACGACATCGGCGAGCTACACTCTAGGGCCCATTAAAGCAGAATGGTGCACCCACAGGTTTAATAGCAGAATGATAAATCACACCATTAGTATACTACAATGGTTTCCACTGCAGCATCCATTTAGCATCTATATAGTCTGTATAGTATGCATTAAAAGCCGTAGTGATGGGGAGTCACACATGTAGGCACAAATACCCTGGGGGGCAGACCTGTATTCTGTCCATAAACACACAGAGAACTACAGCCCTGGGGCTGGGATGTATGATGGGATATAAAGGGAACTCTAGGCTCCGGAGGTACCAGGTTTATATATCACTCATAACTCCTAAACGGCTGACCTGGTATGTGGACATAACTACAGTTGTTTTATAGTTCACATTGTCAGCCGTTTATTGAAGACAATGCAACTCGATATAGCTATTGATCAGTAAAAAAGGGGAGAAAGAGTTTAGCCCGGATTATGAATACCCAGTGGGCAAAATATTCAGTTTAACGCTGAATCAATGTTGAGTCAACTTTGGATCAAGATTGACAAACTTTATCAATGTTAAATCAATGTTGTATGCCCACTTGGTAGCATGTGTTTCTCTTCGGTTTTTCCCCCATTTGCAATTACCTGCAGAGATCAGATAGCCGGGTATATATACACACAATATCACAGTCCCATCCGGTATTCTAGGGAAGTGGCTGTATCATTATATGAGGTACACAATAATGAATCTAATATTACTTTCCAGAGTGGTTCCATGGGTATGGATGCGGGGGTGGTGGTGGCGGGTATTGGAGGATGGGGATCCCAGTAGTATACAGGTGTGTTCGGCCCTGGGGTGGAGAGGACTGCATGAAGGTATAGTGTTTGATGGTGTATACCTGTATACCTATACACCTGTAACCTCTGGATGAAGCCCTGGAGCTGCCACGCCCAGCCCCAGCAGAGTTCACCTGTGTGGTGTATACTGTGTGTACCAACAGGTGTGTGACTACACTGGGCTCCTGCGGTATGCAATACCACTGGTAACATTCACAGAAGATGTGATGGTAACACAATGGTCCCCTAGACGTAGACAATACCAATAGTATAACAGATTGTCTGGTATAAATGTACAATGAAGGGGGACCAGAGGGTTTTCACCCCTTTTTTGCTGAGAAAAGTCTTGCACGCCACTACAGCTCAAAGGGGTCGGTTGCGATAAATTTGGATCTCATGAGGAGACCAAAGTTTTTCTGTAATCCACCCCCCCCCCCCCGTTGCTAAAAGAAAAATTCTCCCAAAAACATCTGGGTGTACACTGCACTGTCTTATACACATGATAACCCCGCTGATTTCCACTTCCGCCTACAGTATCCCTCCTCCGTAGGTGACCCATAATCCCTAATCTCATGATGATTCCCTGCATTAGCACGGCTGTAGATGTAGCTGCCTCTAGCCCAAAGTGCATTTTTTACTGACCTGATGGCTTCTTGGAACCTAACTTCTTAACATCATTATTTTTAGGCACCTTCTACTTAAGACTTCCACCTGCTACCACTCTCTCTTCTCGTGTCCCTCCATATCCCTGAAATGAGTCTTTGACACTCTCTATTTTATTGTGTTTCTATTTTATTCAATTTAATTACACATCGACAAATCTGTATCATCTATAAGCTGAATGTCTGAAAATAGCCACCAGCTTCGAATTATAAACCCCAAAAAGTAAGCGCCAGTTACTAATAAGCACTAAGTATTGAAATACATGAACAAGCAGCTATTTCTCTGCAAATCTCCAATTGGTTAGGAGCCTCCATTCTTTCTTGTGTCACGGCCAATCACCTCATAATGAGTAGAAAACAGTCTGCTATAAATTGAAAGCTACAAATCGTCTCACTGATAGAAATTAATGGCAAACAAGGATCCTGGTAGCGGGGCTGAGTATGTTGCGTATGGCGCGTATTTGTCCATATTAATGGCAATTTAGCAATTTATCATAATGTAATCATTATCACCACTGCATCTTATGCTGTTTGTGTTCAGGTCTTCCTGGTTAACTGAAGCGATAAGATGATGATCCCTTAGCGAAGACGACACTAATTAAAACAGATAATGCCCGAATGAGATAATTACAACAATTTTACTTTGCCCTTTGGCTTCAGCCCAAGGAATGCTCTTTGTAGTTTCCTGCAGTTTATATAACAATTCATTACCTCATAGATCTAAGATGAACAACAACATTTTGAAATTAAAACTGGGACAAGATACTGTACGTCAGATGCTTATCTCTACAGTATTTGGAGAGGGATTATGGAGATTGAGGGGGAGGAGATGTTGTCATCTTCATAGTTATCAAGGACTACTTGAGTAGAGGTAGACAGCACAGTAAAGTGAGAAGGGCGGAGGGAGATTAGACCAACTGGCGTACTCATTACTAAGGTTGATCTTTGTCACCCCTACCCAATGTGGTTGTTGACAAGCATTGACTATGTAATGTACCGATGCCTCAACCATACATGTTGATTTGTCATTAACTCGCCGTGGCATGATTGGTGCATCAGCTGCATTAACCCCAAATGATTCATGAATGCCGATCTACTGTGTTCAATACAAACTCTCTACCACCAGGTCAATAACTTGCTTACATACGACAGTCTAAGTATCACTATACCCCTGTTTTCTTATTCCCTCTTCTCATGCTATGAGATATTAGAGACCAGTAGTATACTGAAATATAACTATAGCACACCCCTCTATCAACCTACCATGTTAGATGGGATACCAGTGGTCTACCATAAAGGTCACCCCGGTTTGGTTTCCATGAGGGATGGGAGTGGAACCATGACGAGGTGCACGTGTCCTGTTGTGTAGGACGTGACGCCACACGTCATCTCCACATCTGACACTCTATACCTGCCACGCCCTTACACTTGTCCTCTACTATATGTAGCTGCACCCTGAGCCATCCCCTACACTGTGCCCATCACTAGCTACACCCTGAGCCATCCCCTACACTGTGTCCACCACCAGCTGCACCCTGAGCCATCCCCTACACTGTGCCCATCACTAGCTACACCCTGAGCCGTCCCCTACACTGTGTCCACCACCAGCTGCACCCTGAGCTGTCCCCTACACTGTGCCCACCACTAGCTGCACCCTGAGCTGTCCCCTACACTGTGCCCACCACTAGCTGCACCCTGAGCTGTCCCCTACACTGTGTCCACCACTAGCTGCACCCTGAGCTGTCCCCTACACTGTGCCCACCACTAGCTGCACCCTGAGCTGTCCCCTACACTGTGTCCACCACTAGCTGCACCCTGAGCTGTCCCCTACACTGTGCCCACCACTAGCTGCACCCTGAGCTGTCCCCTACACTGTGTCCACCACTAGCTGCACCCTGAGCTGTCCCCTACACTGTGCCCACCACTAGCTGCACCCTGAGCTGTCCCCTACACTGTGTTCACCACTAGCTGCACCCTGAGCTGTCCCCTACACTGTGTCCACCACCAGCTGCACCCTGAGCTGTCCCCTACACTGTGTCCACCACTAGCTGCACCCTGAGCTGTCCCCTACACTGTGTCCACCACCAGCTGCACCCTGAGCTGTCCCCTACACTGTGTCCACCACTAGCTGCACCCTGAGCTGTCCCCTACACTGTGTCCACCACCAGCTGCACCCTGAGCTGTCCCCTACACTGTGCCCACCACTAGCTGCACCCTGAGCTGTCCCCTACACTGTGTCCACCACCAGCTGCACCCTGAGCTGTCCCCTACACTGTGTCCACCACTAGCTGCACCCTGAGCTGTCCCCTACACTGTGTCCACCACCAGCTGCACCCTGAGCTGTCCCCTACACTGTGCCCACCACTAGCTGCACCCTGAGCTGTCCCCTACACTGTGTCCACCACTAGCTGCACCCTGAGCTGTCCCCTACACTGTGTCCACCACTAGCTGCACCCTGAGCTGTCCCCTACACTGTGTCCACCACTAGCTGCACCCTGAGCTGTCCCCTACACTGTGTCCACCACCAGCTGCACCCTGAGCTGTCCCCTACACTGTGCCCACCACTAGCTGCACCCTGAGCTGTCCCCTACACTGTGTCCACCACTAGCTGCACCCTGAGCTGTCCCCTACACTGTGCCCACCACTAGCTGCACCCTGAGCTGTCCCCTACACTGTGTCCACCACTAGCTGCACCCTGAGCTGTCCCCTACACTGTGTCCACCACCAGCTGCACCCTGAGCTGTCCCCTACACTGTGTCCACCACTAGCTGCACCCTGAGCTGTCCCCTACACTGTGTCCACCACCAGCTGCACCCTGAGCTGTCCCCTACACTGTGCCCACCACTAGCTGCACCCTGAGCTGTCCCCTACACTGTGTCCACCACTAGCTGCACCCTGAGCTGTCCCCTACACTATGGCCACCACTAGCTGCACCCTGAGCTGTCCCCATACAGTGTGTCCACCACTAGCTGCACCCTGAGCTATCCCCTAAACTGTGTCCACCACTAGCTGCACCCTGAGCTGTCCCCTACACTATGGCCACCACTAGCTGCACCCTGAGCTGTCCCCATACACTGTGTCCACCACTAGCTGCACCCTGAGTTGTCCCCTACATTGTGTCCACCACTAGCTGCACCCTGAGCTGTCCCCTACACTGTGTCCACCACTAGCTCCACCCTGATTGGAATATAAATGCGATGATTTTGATTAATTGCTTGAAATTCTGTTTATGCAAATACTGAACATAAATAGCCAAATGATGTATGTCAACAGCTTCAGTTGAAGTAACAATATGCATAGACGTATAGGTTGAGTAGTGGTCTTATGATAAAGAGAGAGGCAAAACGCCAGGAAATTCAAGAGATGATGACATTTGAGGACGTACAATTAGTTTTGTGATGGTGTGTGATGTTATCAAATAGTGCGGTCTGTTTTGTGTTATATCGTGTTACCATGGGACAAGATGACACAAGTCTCCTCCAGGGTAGTGGCAGAGCAGACAATGGAGGCAGTGTCTTGGCTCTGTATGGTATTAAGATAAGGTATTAAGGGGTGGTAGAGATTCATGACGTCTTTTTGTTAGCCAATTCTGTGAAGCACCAGGCAACTGTGCCTGCGCCAAAACATTTTTTCTCAATAGATGATCACTCTTCCTCCCCACACCACTCTCTCTCCCTGTCTCTCCCTTCCTCTTCCTCCCTTACCCTCTCTCGCTCTCCTCCCGCGCCCCCTTCTCTCTCTCTCTCTCTCTCTCTCTCTCTCTCTCTCTCTCTCTCTCTCTCTTTCTCTCTCTCTCTCTCTCTCACTCTCTCTCTCTCTCTCTCCCTATCTCCACACCATAAAACTCTCATCATCCTCTCCTACTCACACCGTGTCTCCCTCTATCTAGCAGTGCTGATTATGATATCATATCATCATAGAGGGCCCACAACTTCTCATATCTTACATGATGCCACACACATGAAATACAGCTGGTAGGTTTTATGTAGATAAGATAGGGAAGCCCACAGTCATGCAGATCAAGGTTGATAACAACGGTACTCATTTCTAGGGGGCCGAACAGAGATACCAGTATGATGTATTTAAACTCATAGTGATCCATTTAAACCGAATCCACCCTATAAAATGCCGTATTAGAGTACCAGCGCTCACTCTACTGAGACTCTTGATGGAGGGGTAGTAAGAAGTGTGTCTAGAGCATTCCCAATGTCAGGTACAGCGCTTGCGTTTGAGCGGAAGACTCTAAGTTGAGGTTGTATAATCTGCATAGTCGTTACAAGTATAGGGTTATACTTCATTGCCCATTGACTGCCTTTATGTGCTATTACCCTGATTTATGATTGACGCCCAAACTATATTAGATGAGAGGCCACATTTCGAACCTTAAGTTTTCACCAAGGTTATGTGATTCTAATGGCTTTAGCACACCTTTGATGTATTCATGAATGTCCATAATTGCACTTATTACGATCATATTTCAACCACATTACTGCCATTTGAAGACCCATTCCCTCAGGCATCACTCAACTAATTATTTTTTTCTCTTTCTCTCTGAAGTGGCGCTGTGCGGCTGTGGCAAGCAGAGGGACTAATAAGCACGTGACTTCCCGCTGGGTCACGTGATCGGAAGGTGGAGACACAGGAGGAGCAGGAGTCAGGGGTGGAGACAGGATATTACACACAACGCCCTGCCCTGCCATCACCATTCTCCAGGGTGGCAGCAACTCATCACCAGTACACCAGCCTTAAAGCCATTCTATTACAATTAAGACGCTGAATGGCGACAAGGAGCAGTAGTAGTCTCTGTACGTTTAAAGTCATCTTTACCAACCTGAGCCCTATACAGATCTATGTCGTTACCTTGTCATAGACTGTGCTAGGAGAGTGATGCCCCTCCTTGAGGTGTGAACCAATTAGAGATGTATATTGGTAGATCCGGATCTTCATCTGCCTTCCAAACAACAGGTGACACTATAGGGTTGACTACTGGATAATTCTAAAACAATTTTGGGCAATCTAATAATTATTGGCAGATTCCCTAATGAAGTGAAATAATCAATTGTGTATAGTCTCACTGGTCCTCCATTGGTGATTATAATTATACCCTGATGGGTTTATACCAGTAGGACATTCTTCCATCAGAAACCAGTCCTATACTCCACGAATCACACCTTGTATAGCTCAGTGTCTGGAAACCACATTGTGTGGAGTTGCCAGTGCTGGAGAAAACTAGAAGCTCAACCATTAACAGCACTCGGTCTGTGGTAGCTCTTACACCTTGAACACCCCTGGGACGCCGCTAGATCGCCACAGGGAGGCCACAGATCGCCTACAGAGGGCGCGGGTGTAGAGCTCCATCATGACGAGACACAATAGGGAAACCTGCTGACCTGACCCCTTCACCGATAGTCACTAGGTGGCAGCATCAGGCACTGGCTGCTGATAGGCCACCTGACCCTCTCACGTCATCTACGTCACATACGCCACGTGCCATACGTCATCTATGACATAAGTGAGGTGGGGCACCGTCGGGGGATTCATTGCTCTGTGTGTCACTATCCAGGAATTAATACAGGGAGTGAACCACTTTCTTTATTAGTATTGTCTCAATTATCACCCATCTGGATTGCTTGGTTGATTTAAAGCCAAGTGGTTCCACTGTTTCAAATAGGATCACAACTACTACGTCTACCAATTAACTTACAGCTATGACGTCATACACATGTGTACTGTCATTACAGGGTGGGGTTATTTGCTGACAGGGACTTTTTGCCTGGACTGCACCACCTGGACTGTGTAAACAATGGTGACGTTCATCACCAACCACACACATACGGCCATGACCTCTGGTAGCCACCCCCACACAACAACATCTGCCAAATCCAAGATGGCCGACCGGAACTGTCACTCTCAGCGTCCCACTGTCCCTCTAGCGGCAGGGAGGAGTACCAACACTAAGGCCCGGATGCAGACGCTATCTATCACCCCTATGACGTATAACCTGACGTATTGTGCGTTATGTATAGGGGTATTATTGACGTTGTTTTTACCTTACTCTTCTTCTCAAGGAGTGACAACGGAGGTGCCGGATCCCTGTGCTAGCGTACCCTGTCAAAATGGTGCCTCGTGCGAAGGTAGCGGAGATGGGGTGAGCTACGCCTGCAGATGTGCGGCAGGGTGGACGGGTCAACAGTGTACTGAAGGTAAACAAATAATTCACATGTTGTTCAAATATCATGACATTATGCTATTTGCAGTTGTTTAGTATCAGAATTGTGTCTAAGGCTCGAAAGAGTGAGGTTTGTTTTAGGTTAACCAGCCCTGTTGGAGACAGCCCGGAGTTCTAAGAATTATTCATATTCGTTTCAGAAAAGGTCTCAAATTGTCCTATTGATACTGTCAATTTGAAAATTGATACTCGTGAGAGCCTACCAGAGTACAGAAAAATCACAACACAAACCCACATTCGAATGAAAAGTGTCTTTAGGGGTGGTGGGGATGATGTTTGTGTTACTGAAAACACCCACGTTTGTCTGGCCTAAACGTATGTTATTGATTGCTCAGCACACATAGCTTGTGTTTCATCTCAATATGGAAAACAGTCCCCACATGCCAACATGTTTTATCTCATTTCTTTTTATTTGGTATTTGAACTGGGTATTATGATGTATATATATATCGGTAATCAATAGTATAACTATTGTGGGAGGTCCCATCTAAAAGTAGAACGCAATATGATATAATGCTGAATATTATACGCGGTACAGTACAACATTAGATGATGTATTCTCCATTGTGCTTAACACTGGGTTGAGGCCTCTATGAATATTTCCTCTTTGACAGAACACTCTAATTTGTGGAATGTGATCTGGGCACAAAAAGGGTGCTTTTATGGTAGTTGTCTCCCGAGACACCAGGTTGTGTGGGACTAACTGCAGTCTGTTAAGGTTCACCTGCCGCCATCTTGTCGAGCTGGGAATTCTAAGCTGGACCCAGTCCACTCCTAATCTTTTAGAGGCAGCATGGTGCTTTAAATTGAGGCCCTTTTGTTGCAATGATGCATCTATAGGTGCAGCATTTAAGCGTCGGCGAGTTACTTGCCGGCACTGCATTAAGGCAGCATAAAGAAAAGTCAACATAAGACCCTGGGGTAGCATCTGATTATGCTATCATTAAAGTGCAGAGAACCTATTTGAAACGTTGACAAATCATTACTATTATTTGGCCTCAGAACCCAGTGACATACCAGTCTGTGACAGACTACAACCACAGAGATATCACTGCCTGTTATGTGAAAAATATTGCTCTCAAGGGGCGGGCTCTAAATGAGTGGGATATTGACGACAACGGTACTCTCCCCCCACAGACATGAAAGTGAATTTTTGAGCAGTGAAAAGCCATATCCAATGTCGATGCTAAATGTGGCTAGACAGCATTGGGAGACAGGGATGTAGTACTATTAATGTGAGCTATGATACCAATGGCAGCACCAGAATGGGAGTTATAAATACACCAGGGTAGACCAAAAGTGCTGATTCTGCTCAAGGCAGTAAATCAAAACTTTGTTTGATTTGTTTTTTTGTTCATGACTAAATAATTTTGCCATTATGCTTGGGAAGTGAATCGGGAAATCATTCTATAAATGAATAACTGCGTCCATATAAGTCGAGATTATAGTGAGATTAATTTCAATTTAATTCATCTCCTCATTTTACATCAGAATAATATTGACTACCGAGATCCACTTCTATATTTGGCATACCATGAAACTACACTCAATTTTTTTTTTATTTCACTTGGAATGGGACACTTATTATGCTTGAAGCCTTCAGTATAGAGAAAACGTATGAAAAAAGGGTCTGCAGCTTTTTTAGAAGGACACTGGAGGTGAGAGGTGGCTCTTGAATGGTTCGCTGTGCATAGAGAGGAGGGTTGTAGGGAGGGGAAGGGTGTTGTATTATGTCCATAGTGTTGACACAATTGATGGTTTTCGGATGCGGATGCGATGTCCAATGGGAGGTCATGTCTACAATAATCCTTAAATAAACATGTGTTATCTAGATTTCCTTACACAATGATATGTCTGTATCAATGACCGGATTGCTGCTTCCATGGGTCCGAATGAGCTAGAAAATGTTTAGATATCCCCCATGACCCGTTGGTATCAGCTTTGGCTAAATTGAAAATGTTGCCCCAATGGCGCGCCATATATAGTGAGTAGTGCATGCAAAAGGGGGTGAACTTACGTGACCTCTATTCAGTCCCTACATCACTGCTTTCATCACCCTCCACCACTCACTCCACATACACCCTCATCTCCATAGAAAGAAATACTTCAGGAATTAACCCAGGTCGGGGTCCCTAAATCCGCTCTCATCACTTGGTCACAGAAAACCCGAATTCGGTTGGGGATATTTAGGTGTGGGCCCTAATTCTCTGCTGTATCTATTTCCCGTCCATTTCCTAACCTGCTTAAAAAGTCGTATGTGTAGATTGTCATGGAAACTCCCACCCTGCCGGTCTTAATGGAAGCATGCAAGGGGCCTTTGGTTTTGCCACGGCACCAGAACGAGGAACCGGACCTCTGATATTAGGAAATCCTCCACGGAAGTGTCGCCTCTCTTCTTCTTTTGCCCCACGGAACTTTAATCTTTCACCAAAAACCGATTTAATCCCGCCCAATTGCTAAATCGGAGACCATCGCCGACCTCTGATAATATAATATGGACTGGGCGCATGCTCAAACTTAACATCACAGGGGGGGGGGGGGTGCTGTCAGTTGATAGTCTAATGTAAAACTCAAGATGGACTTGTCCCAATATTCCGTGAAGCAGCGACCTCTTATTTCCATCAATTATCGGAATAGTCATTGCCAAATCCTCCGATTTTGGGCATTGGGGTCTGCAGACAGATATTCACCAGCGATCCTTGTTATATGACCCAATTACTACTGGTCACCTGTTAAACCTCATAGTGTGCGATAGGTACCAGGAAACAAAGTGGCGTTGGTACAGTCTGTTACTTTGTCAGTAGCTGTATCCTGGTCTAGGCGACCTGGGGACCACCTCTCTCACAGACTCTGACTCTCATGGAAGTGATTTCTATCTGTTTATTTATTACGTTGGAGTTGTGCCTGTCAGGCTCATTGACTTTGATTATGTTCATTCCCGCGTCCCTGTCACGTGGGTGGACTGTTGCTGTCAGCATGAATTTACCACAGTCCACCTACTTTCTGCCTTATGCTGGATTCTTATGCTATTTGGTGTCTGCATCGGTTTGTTCTTCTTAAATGAAGATCCTATAGTGTATGTACTATATGAACACTATATGGATATTGTCTTTGAGTATTCATGTACAACAGCAGTGGTAATATTGCTGATTTATCGTAATTGCGAAACAAATAACTACAGCTCTAGGGGCAGACAAAATTGGGCACTGCACCGTACATTGACGTACAAGAAAGTGTAAAGCTGGGGAGTTTAATGAATAAAATTTCATGAATGAGAAAAATTACTAAAAGTGAGCAACACCTGAAATGTGTGACGACGTTGTTAACAACAATCCTCTGTGTCCCTGTGCCTCAGTGTATCTCACACATGACCTCTGATCCCAGCCGTGACTGTGAAGTCTTAGATACGACAGGCGACAGCTTCCGGTGCTTTGCGCCTGAAAACAGTCACACCCAATCGTGCTAAACATTCACCCCAGATGTGCTATACGTCAAGAATATACAGAGCAGAATAGTTGGTATCTACCTCGTACACAGCAGATGAGCAATTTGGAAGGCCTGGTTAGGAATTAGAGGTCAGGTTTTGAACAATGATACATATACCTACTGCCAATCTGCCAATCTGCCATGTATCTCACAATAAGGACATGTCTTGAAGCGAGAACAACGCAGTACTTAGGTCATGCACTTGAAATGATAACAGTAAAAGCAAAACAAGGAGAGGAAGTTGATGTTTCGCCACGTGTTCTAATTGAGTGTTTCACTAATGCACATCTGGTTGACAACTGTATTAAATCAATTTCGTAAATTATGGAAACCTACTGGAAATTTAATCCTTGTTGAATTGTTTTCCATTTGTGGATGGCACACATTTTGTACCATTTCCTGACACTGACAAATTGACAACTCGAAAGTCCGATTTGGATACAATAAATGATAATGCGTTCCAAATTGACATTGTATGACATTTTTAATCTCCCTTTCTCCTTCAACTTTGCTTTGCATATAAGCAATTTCCTTGAAGATGAATGAAGGTGTATTTAATAACAATGCTTTATGAATTCCTTTTCCATCCAATTACATGAATCATTAGACCTCATTGAAGTCATCTAATGAATTGAAATGAAAGGAATTGCACATAAGCCATAATTACTTCCCGAAGGCTTTACATACACTCCAAGACAGAGTAGGACAGAGAAACACTCCCATACACAATTCAATTCTGGCTGTCTGGACTGAAGCCTTTCATGTTGACGAGGCCCTTCATTACCAAACACCTACAGCCTACACGGTCTGGCGTTCATCTACAGGAGGCGATATTCTGTATCAACCACACAGTAGTATGTTGATGGCAATGGGTAGTAGACGCTCTAACCCCTCCAGAATTACTGCATGTAATTGCATGATTAAGCGCAGGGCAGAGAGGTTCTGTGTTAAATGTGGGCACTAGGGGCTGGCCTGGAAAAAGCTGTGGTCTCATTTAAATGAGTACCAGGGGTTATGTACCATCCAAATTAATAAGCCGTATATACAGCCCAATATGATATCAGATAGAGCTACAAAATGGTTCTGATACCATAAGGACCCTGTACTTTGTTGTACTGAAATAAGTATGGGCAGGACTCAGATGGAACGAGCTAAAGGCACAGGTCTTGTCTGTTCTTATTTTTCCTGTTTCACTGTCTTGCTCAAAGTCTGTGAATTATAAAACAAGATACAAAATGAGAAGGCAAGAATGAATAAGAAATAGGTCTGGATGTCAAAGAAGGAAGACACGTGTTGACAAGACTTCCAGTTCTTGTGTTATCCTGTGGACCGGGAAGATGCATCTCGACGTAACGTCAAGCTGGTGATCCTGAGGGAGCATAGCATGAATAAAAGAGGGAACGATACTAGAAGGGCGGGCCAACAGTAAAGGACTGCACATTTACTTACAGGAATTTAAGATAAAGTTTTCCTGGCGAACCTTTCAAAATAGGTTAATCGTGTAAGGGCATCATAGTGATTTAACACAGTATGCCCATTTGTTTTTATGATATGCCTGGCGAGTGACTCATGCATCATGCCAACCTTAGTTGATACACCCCGCAGGGTTACCATGTTGCACCAACGCATTGTCAGTGAGTAGCTCACGGGTACTGCGTTGGTTCAACATGACGTGTAATTGATATAAAGTGTTGAGACACCATGCTGTCCTGAAATAGTCAAATATGTCATACAGACACATCATCATCGGAAGACGGACAGCAACCATTGTGCTATACATGTGAATGTCCCCTCCAGCAAATGCCAATGCAATCCCGCATACACGGGCTTTTCCAGTGACTTAAAACCTGGCGGCAATAGTCAGAGACTGCCTTTTGAAGCTGTGTGATGACAGGATGCATTAGAACCACAACATTCCCCTCCATTGTAGCCCTGCACAAACCCTACAACCATGCCTCCCGCAGCAAACCCAAGTGTACGAAACTCCATACAGAAGAGAATCATTCAATTGTATACATCCAGCAATTATAGCTAGTTACAAGTAACATACTCTGTACAATAAATGGTTCCTTAAAGCTAAAAGGCATCGGTGTTATCTAGATATTAGATATGCGCTGTGGGATTCTGCAGGGTGTCAACCAGCATCACTCATTATGAGCGCTGTCTCTGCGAAGTGAGGAAATAGTTGTTTTTTGTTCGCCAGAAACACTTGTGTCAGCCACAGTCGTTATTTATTCATTTGACTGCGACATTTGGTGCTTGTGATTCTGTTGCCCCTTAGGGAGGTATCATATATATCGTACTGGTTGTCATACATATTCCACACAATACGTGTTGCGATGAAAGCCATATCATGTTTATTGAATTGGCATACTGTGATAAAAAAGCACACTCTATAAAAACATAGTATTCACTAAATAATGAATAGTAAAAGGCCAAAAAAGTCCCATATGGACTGCGAAGGGGAATATACTCATCATTACAATGTAAAGTGTGTTACATTGTGAATCAAAGTGCAATACAGCTGAGAGGAGGTACAAGGGCATCATTTCCGCTGAGTAGTATACACATACACTGTCTATAAGAGTTCTCAGATGGAAAATGAGAAATGAGAACCAAATACCTGTTCTAGCAGACAGAAAGAACTCAGGAAAAACATGCGGAATGAGATAAGCAACTCATGACTTCCACCGTGACGCATGCTGCATCACTGTTGTCCCCTGCAGCCCAGTCCACTCACAAACAGCATTGTACATGCCAACTTGGACCCAATTCTTTAGGGCATTCATGGACGATTCTGTTGTAAAAACAGATATACAATAGCCTCGACTCTGATATATAAAAGCAGGAAGAAATGATCGTTTCTGATATGTATGACATAATATGTTGCGATGAAAATAATGAAATGGTTAAAACAGGAATAACCAAACATCTCCTTTCCACTCCTGTCAGAGAGAAATATTATTCTTGCAATGTCTAAGTGAAACCCGAAGACCCAGCGTAGCGACTTGTCATTAAATGTTATATGCCAGGCTCTTCTGCTAGAAATTATATATTGGTTCACACAGATTGCTTAAACTAACCATTGCTTTTATTGTTTAATCACAGTGCAGTTTCATGTGTCCTATTCTTTAGTCTTATCTGAAATCCTACATAACATATAACATACCAAAGTCAACTCAAATGGCTACCATCAGGGCCCTTTACACAGTACTTAGTGAGAAGAGATTGGGCCAAACAAGTCAAAGACACTTTGGTTCTTACTTTTTTTCTGTTTCACTGTCCCCCCTGAAAGACCGTGATTATAAAACAAAACAATGAGCTTGTAATTAAAAAAGGCTGGAATGTCAACCATATAAACCATTGCTAAAAGAAACACAGAAACATGTACAATTGAGTTTTATAATTCTCAGTCGACCTGGTTAAAACATCCCAAGCCATCTTAGGTAGGAATATCATTACCATACCCAGAGGGTCAAAGTTTCTATTTGCTAAGTCGGTCAATGTCTATTTAAACGCCGTGCCCTCAGAGCACGCCTTCAGCTACTGCCTCCATGTTTGTAAAGATGGGACTGTGTGCTTTTGTCTTCTGTGTGTTCGGTGGTGGGCAGGGGGGGGGGGGGGTGACAAGTCTTGGTTGATGGATTAAGGAAATTCCTTTCTGCTGGCAGAGGCAGTGGTGCATTCTGGGTACCAATTACTCATGCTTTGTGACGTCACACAGGGTGACATGGCATCTTATCATAAGTAATGTATATACGGGCATTTTATGGACCAGTAATTAAATTAGTGTACAATGCCAAAGGAACGGCCGTTAAGATATCTCTTTGAAAAATCAGGCATACACCTAATTGGCCTTCTTCTGAGGGTCTGACCTCATTTTGGAGTCAGGCGATTCTGGACTCAAGGTCAAATCAAAGTTCACCTGGGAAGAGAGTCGAGCTGACTCTGGATATACTGAGTCTCTTTGTCTTATTTGTGAAGGCCCATATTATGTATAATGATACTGGAGACTTTGATAGCAAGAAATCGTTACATTCAATCAGGAGTAGATCATGGGGGGCGGGGGGTAATCTCTCTTAACAAATAGGTAGACTGAAACCGAATGTTATGGTAGGTCCTTAACCATGTTACAAGTACATGTACAATGATAGTGCTTCTATACTATGCCAAAAAGGGCACTACAGTAGTTCCGAAGGTCGAGAATGTAATACTTTATAGCCTGCAATCTCCAAATTACTTGGTACACTCACCAACCTCCACCCCATATAGAGCCTCGGCTGTACACCCACTGATGCTCCCTGTGTTCAGGATGCGGAAAATCCCTTATTATCACTCACCACCTTGACCGTCCGACCGTGGCGCCCTCTACACGGTCACGTGACCTGAGTTAAGTACCTCCGTCATCCATAGTTACCTATTTATAGGTCTCTGAGGACAGTTTTGTTTCTTTTTGGCTTTGTGTTTTTCCTATGTTATATTTTCTGTGTTGAGATATATAGCTTTGTGTTCTTTTGGTTGCACTAAGGAGGGCAGATGGTACGTTGGGATTATACTGCACTGACGGTGGTGGAAGCAGATCATCGAACAGCTCCCACCAGCTCCCGACCCCTAATTTTTCCCTACAGGCCTTACTTAAAGCGAGACACCCTATAGGGCATGAATAACAGTCCCACCTATAATATTATCTGGTGTAGGTCCTGCTGGGGGTATCATGCCTTAAATGCTTCAGGATAATACGGCATCGGCGACTTACTCGGAAGTGCTGCATTGCACGAATAAAGCAGTGGTGAGCATATCACCGAGTCGTATCCAACTCGTCAATTGTGGTCTTGACCCCTAGCCTATGTCTTATATTACCAAAATCATTATGCAGTATTCTAAGCATCCTATGAAAAGAATGCCGGGTAAAGCATCACAGCTCCTTGGGAGGACAATGGACTTGCCTGTGTTATCTTTACACCCGTAGCTACACACTACCTTGTGGCCTGTCACCCATACCTCATTTTGCCACCCCACTCAGTCAGGGGAAAGGACTCTTCTTCTCTGGGGGATAACAATGGAGATTCTGCCTTCTTTAAGCGGATATATAATCCTGAGAAACTGGCATTTCTTTAAAGCAGTGAAATGGGACCAGATGCAACATGGTATACAGCTATCTTATAAATTCACATTTGAATGAAATGAGCAAATATAGTGTAAAACTATTGTATCCCTTATCTTGGTGTTCAATTTATTTTCGTTTGAGATGAGATACAGTTGAAAACATGACACTTTAAGAAAAAATCTCACAATTAGTCAGTATTTTCTATCAATATGGGGATAAGATGAGCAATACGGGGATAAACAATCTCGGGATAAGAAAAAATAATTTCCAGTACAGCCTTCTGTTGTATTGTCTTTACCCACTCTGGCCCTTTCATATTATACTTTATTTGTCTTCCATCCGCAGTGTTTCTTCTGTATTATTACAGATAATACTTTCTTGTGTGGCGTCAGCTCCTGTAGCAGTAAATATTACCTCATCCTCTGATGCTTCACTCATGCTCCACACCTTTGAGCCTTAGTATACTTACTGTCCATGGAAAATATTTGATTATCACCCACATTTTGAATTTGATTTTTTCAAACACAGTACTGTGTATGTGCAAGCAATCTTAGTAGCATTTTCACAACATCATCTTCCGATGTGCTAACTCTAAGAGGGTTCTCTCTTATCTCGGGAAACCTAGTGGCAATGCCCTTCATAGTCACAGCACCTTGTGTGATCTCACCTCAGATCTTATGGCAATCAATGTTGCTCCCCTCCCCTGAGGGCTCTGACTTTGTGGGCAGCAGAGCAGAGAAAATGGAATCACACCTTCACAGCGCTGTCCCTTTATGTATGGGAATAGAAGGACCTGCGAAGAGACAGGGTGAACGGGGAAGTCTATAGACCTTGGGTGCCGCGGGGCAAGGTTGACTCAGACTTACACATGGATAGGCCCCCTGCTACTATTAGGGAGTGATCATTTCTTAACAACAGGGGGGGTGGTGGGTTTCCGCGCGGAGCGTGCGAAATTTTTTACACCCCCCGGTCAAGGGGTCAAAATTTTTTACCCCCCCCCTTAGGGTCGAAAATCGGCTCGCGCGCGGGCCCTTTGAAGCATAGTAACGCGCGGGCTTTTTGGCTCAAAACAGGTTAAATTTTTTTGCCCCCCCCCCAAGAGGGGTCCAAATTTTTTTGCCCCCCGCGGTCAAGGGGTCCAAATTTTTTTGCCCCCCCCAAACTCACTCCCCCCCCCCTGTTGATAATAAATGATCACTCCCTAAAGGAAATATTTTAGTAATAGGAGAGAAAATACGTTATGACACTTCCAGGTCACATATCATGACACCTAAAGCAGGAAGCCGCTGCACAGTGCTAGAGTGAAAGTTTTGGGGACCAGAGATCACACAGTATAGGATATAATGATACAACAGCCCCATAAACATAGCAAGAAAGTGTATTTACTCCAGTCGCAATCCACATGTAATTGTTATAGAAATGAGGGTTTCAAATTGATAGGCCAATTCCAAGAGTAATTATTTAACCCCGAAACCCTCTGCGAATTTTTGCTCTGTAAATTGTGATGTTTTAAAACGCATTTTTCGAATCGCAAGCGTTATTGCAAAATCAGTTTTTGACAAAATTCTCCCTTTCCTTAATCCAAGCTTCCCTGACATGATGTGCTGTGTAATAATAACTTTAGCTTGGTGTAAGTTCCTCGACAATATGGTTTAATAGTTGATAAATGAAAGGAATAATACAAAATGTCCCCCTAGACCAGTGCCAGACATGCATTGAATCTGCAGTGATTTCCTTAAAAAAGCTGCGATCTACTGGAAGACCACCAACTGGCAAAGATGTTCTAATTCACAGAGATTTCCCTACCTATACTCCATGGTAACATGTCTCTTTGGTAGTTCTAAGGAAAGGTTAAGTACACTGCCATGGTATTCAAAGCTATTCATATCACCTTTCTCTAGGCGAGCAATGTTGACCTTTGAACACTGTGGTTGTATATCACTGTACACCACAACACGACACCAGACACCACCATGTGGTTATGGTAGTGTTTTGTAACATGGACTGCAGCCAATAGTATTTCACTATGCTTTATTGTAACATGACTGTTTTGGTAGAAATAGGGTGGGTTGTCAATAATAATTGTATAGATGGCGAGATAGCGTCACGGTAGGGTCTGGGTAGAAGCCTTGGGGGCGTGGGAGGGCGCCAGTCACTATAAGTGCTAACTACAGAAATGAAAAAGAGACTAACAAAGAGACTAACAGCCACTGTCACAGGTCAAAATGTTACTCATATAGACGTTCTTAGTTAATGCATATTCGGGAGAAATGAGAGTGTCAAGACCATACAAATTCAATGAAATTGCATAAGTATCAGGACAATAACCAGCTGGTAACTAAATATGTGGTGATTAATTCTATAGATGTTTAATCCCTCTTAAATGTTCTATATTACTTAGTTATTTACATATGCGATCAGATTAGTCTTTAGATGACCCCTCAGGGAATGTCATAACATGGATGTGTCTTAAGAGCTACCTTCATAACTAAAATATGAAATAAACACGGTATCATTATCATATATATATAACTGATGCAAATCGATGGATGTCTGCGTATTATGCATTGGCATATTCGGTCAGACATGGGTCATCCCCACCTCGTCAGCTGGTCGTTCTGGAACTAAATGCATTGACGATGTATGCATACATACGTGTTTACCATTACTGTGGGTGGCAGAGGATGATGGCAGGGCTGGGTGTCTACCTGTACATATGTCAGCTTTACCCCCACAGTAACATCACACTGATAATGGCCTCTGTGATAAAAGCCCAGGTAGTCAGGTAGCCAGGGTTGCCTTACAGTGTCACTCTTACAGGAGCCCTCACTGATACCCAGGACCACAGAGGGATAAGCTGATTAGGCCTCTCAAATACATTGCCCTTATCAAATATTGAATATCTGAGAATTCGAAGCTATGGAAGGTCCTGTGGGGTCTTTAGCTGACAAAGTGGTTCTTAGCTGACAAAAGGGTACCCTTTTGTCAGCTAAAGGCTCACATGGGGGCATAAGGCTCCACCCTTAATTAATGAAGTGTGAAATGATCACAGAAAGTCTAGTTCTCCACCCAATAGGTCTAGGTTACCCTATATTAACTATACACGTCCCCCTATATCCAGTGCTATACAATACCCCCAGTCCTCCACGCTACCCAGTGGATTCTGGACACCCTTTATACACACTAAGTATACATCGATACCTTTCCTCCTACTCCTCCTTCCTATCATGTGATTGAATGGGCAGTTTATCCTACCTTGGAGCTATGCCCGAGAACCAGGGGACAGGAACTGGGACCTTCCCCCCAAAGGATCTTCTTTACATTTCTCTTTACTGTATGGTTGGTTGTAAGTAAGTCAAAGGAAAACCTGTGCACAATGGTCATCCCATGATTCCCAAGACAAACGTCGTTCATGTGCTACCTGTTCAATTGAGCTACTTTGATGTTCGGTGTGAACATAATGATAATGTTTTCAACAACACTTACATATTGAAATAGATCATATGAGGAATAGGACAAAAATCCGTTTAATCAACGTCTGGACATTTACCCTTTCGTCCCCCACGCATATTATGTCTACATCAGCGTCTGTAGGTACTCGGGCATGTTCTGGTTGCCATCCATCCCCTCCCTGAGCTGCTCCTTCCTCAACCTATAGCTCATTCTGTGGTCTATGCTGGGTGTTTGCCTGACAGCATGGGTCTAGTCTGAGAAGATTGTAAATGCCATTCGAATATCCATCGTCGTCAATCAGCTCGGGTCGCTGCAATTATGAAAGTGCAGATTATACTAAGTTCAAATTTGAAATCTTACTCTCCTTCATTGAGATGTGGAAACCTATCAAATACCCATGTGAGGTTACCCTTAATGAATGGGCAATGTAGCTTTTGGCCCTTTAAGGGCAGCATAGAATTTTAACGCACTGTGCCTCTTCGTCATCATAATGTATGAGTGCAGCGCTCTCAGTAACTCACTGGTGTTACATTCATGCATCATGGTGATACACTCTTGGGATGGCACTAGCAAGTTACTACTCAATGCTGCGCTGGTGTATCATGTCAATAAATCCGCATGAACATCGGGGTATCAGGCTACTTATATATGCCTAAGGATTAGCTCGACAGTGGGTAGGTCAAGCAGTTTACATGTAATGTCAACAGATGGTCACCCTCTTCCTCGAAAAACTAACGAGCGTGGACCAGTATGACAGATGGTATTCTGTCAGATAATGGCCTCAAAGACTTCTTGCCAACAGCGGAAGGATGTCCCCCAGACGAACAGCGTTTCTCTCTCTCTCTTCTGTTCTGAATAGTTGTCCCGTGACAAGCAGGTTGCAACCTGTTACGGTGTACCTGGCACCATTTTGAAATGCCAGGGAGTCCCTGCCCAATCTGATCCCTACCCGCTTGTAGTCAGAATGTGCTTGGAGATTGATTTGATGTCGTCAGAGGGTTAGGCTGCTACAGACTTTAAAAACAGACTATAAACCCTTTAAAAGCAGCATAGTTATTCATTGCGCCTTTTTTCGATGTGATGCATGGTGATGCAACTTGCCACTGATGCATCCATGCAACATTTGAACCTCACTGTTTTGTTACCCTTACCAGCACTGCATTGATGCATCATCATGACCAACGAAGAAGATGCCTATCTTTAAAGGGTTAAAGCATATTACAACAGAACTATTGCCCCGAGCTGCTCCCTAACAAAAGGTCACTTGTTGAGTAGAGATAGGAGGGAGTTCCACATTGTGTACAAGTGTCGTTACGGCATTTCTTCCTACTCGTTACTCGGGTGAGGCGCCCGTAACGGATAAAAGCCACAGCAAATGAGGCAATGTATAGGGTAATATACGTGAGGTTCTGTAGGTGGTGATGGGGAATGGGGTATTAGAGCCTGTAAAGGTGATTTAAAGAAGAATACGCTTTACTATATGGAGACCAAACTTGTATGCGTGTGTCTAAGAGGAAAGTCTCACCACTTAGAAATATGCTCCCATTATTATATAATTATGTTTATAAAAATTACAAGATATAACAGATACCCTGCTAACAAAATAACGTTTTCAACGTTATAAACGTTTTGCCACACTTAGGAGCCATAGAGATTGTTATAATTATACGGTTGTAAAACATGCTTTGTTTACAATTGGTTACAATTATTAATAGTATTCTTAGGCAAGACAGGCCAGATCCTAGGCAACTTAATACGATTTTGTGAATATAATCTTTTGACGATGTCTGTACAGGACCGCTATGATTATGTTAGGTTGTACTTAAGCCCAAAACTATGACCTGCACCGTAGACAAACAAGATATACTTGCAGCTATAAATGATAGGCGTTCACGGAATTCACAGGTCATTCACAGGAGTCAGGATCATGTGTCCCCATTACTGCTGCCAAGACTAAACCAAGTGCAGGCGCTTTTATAACAATGCAGGTATTTCCACTAGTTGACCCCCAGCACCGGTTGAGTTTGAACGTCATACAACGATGATTTGCAAGTTCACGGCCCACCATGGGCTAAAGCTTCACTGATGGGCTATTATGTGTCCAGTTATGGCCACCATCCACTGGGGAACTTCGGCTGACTAGGCCCATACTTTTCCTATATAACTTCGGCCGATGTGAGCTCAGTGGACAGTGGCCATGAGGGAGAGAAAATCATGTTTAAATATGGGACTAATCCCTTCTCAGAGTCATTAATCCCCGGGGGGGGCACTTAGTATATTTTGTATACACATGTGTGCGGCTGGGAAGGGTACTTTTTCTACAAAATCGCCCTAACAAGGGTCCACTTTTCAAAGAAAAATCGCCCTAACAAGGGTCCACTTTCATGAAAATCGCCCTAACAAGGGTCTACTTTTCACCAAAATGTCTGGGTTTTCACCAAGATTTGCTAGTTTTCGCAAAAAATGTCGCAGTTTTTAACAAAATTCTGCACAAGAGAGTATTTTTTTCAGCAGATTTACACAAACATGGTATATTCTTTGGTTTTTTTTCCGAAACCTAGGCACTTTTGGCCGAAAATGCCCTAACAAGGGTAACTTCTTGGCATCAAAATCGACCTTTTATCGCTTTTTTACCGAAACCTAGGCACTTTTGACCAAAAATGCCCTAACAAGGGTAACCTTTTGGCATCAAAATCGCCCTAACAAGGGTAAGGGTTGTCAGAGGTCCAGCCGCACACCCCTGTCAAAAAAAGTTCAAGTGCCCCCCCCGGGCATTAATCATAGTCAAAATAGCTAGGTAAAGGTTGATCAGCCTATGAGAGAAAGAGGTTTGCCCAGCACATTTTAACCCCCAACCTGCCCACTACGAGGTGTTATCTGGTGATACAATCATGTATTGGAAAAAAATATTGATGCATAAAAGTTCATGATTGGACCTGGATTACTTTAGCGATTACTGTATTTACAGACGTTGCAGCCCTTTAACATGCACCTTTAATGAAGTTGTTAGAAATGGGAGCAATTTACAATATGATTCGTTCAGCAATGGTTGTCATAGTTCTAGCCAATGAGAAATGTACTGTTGCTCATGTTCCACTATTGTATGTTTACGAATGTTGTAGTTCAGGCTTTTCACTTAACCATTCAAGGCTCGCATCTTGCTTGTACTGCACTACTCCTTTTGCCGCGATTACCTATGGCTGCAGGCAACACTGTAACTCACCAGTGCGTCACCAATGCGCTGCCGGCGAGTTACTCGCCCACACTGCATCATAACGATAATTTAACATAACGCCATAAAGCATTGTGATAACCTTAACAAAAGGCTTTAAAAGCAGCGCAGGGAAAACGTTCTGGCAATACAGCAAACATATATATTATTTCTATTACGAAGGATACAAATTGGCAATCAAATTAATTTGGAAATATTCCGCATCCTGGTGTATTCTCAAACCGTCCACATAATCCACTACTGGGCAAACAAATCATATTAATGCTCCTCCCTTTCCCTCCTTTCATCCCTCCCCCTCCTTTCCCTGAAGCCACTGTCCGAAATCTGAGCTAACTATATGAAATAACGTACGTGCGCAGCTCCAGCGGCTGTGTAGTATTACTATGGCGTATAACACCAGATTTAATCATTTTCCTGGTGATTTTGTATAGCCTTAGATCCTGACCCATCAGTCGATACAAGGTGTCAGGGTGTAGGAGCTATACTAACTTAATAACTGTGTTGTATGTTTACACACGAATAATATGCCTTTGAACAACCTGAGGTACCTTAAATAGACTTGATGACACACTTGATGCAATCCATAATCTTGCAGCATTCCCAATCGTCGATTGTATTGGAGTTTGTAACATGATATTTCCACCATGGAAAATCGTTGCTCTACTCCACGCCATGATGTTGCACAGGATAGTTGGTGTTGGTGTTTCTCCAGAGTAGCGCTCTATAAATCTAGTAGATAGTCTATTAATCTCCTGCGCTGCAGTATATCCAATGCTATGTATTCGTTTGGGACGTACTGATAATCGTCTCATTTTAAATGCCATATTATAGAAATCAGAGGGGGAAAAACACCCAAGGAAAGATTAAAAGAAAATAAACCAATTATCAGTGCAAAGTGGGTATTCCCTTGCTGGCTAATCATCATTTGCTTGGCCATTTTGTCTTTCAAATTTAGTCATTTTTCGACAGTGGAGGATTTGACCGACCGGAATGGACCATTGCTGATCGTTCTATTCATATCATTGCCAAACTAATAATCATTAAACAACACAACACTAGAGTACATAATAACTATGATTGATATGGATATCCGCAGTTCTACACATAGTACATGGGTAATACTATACTAGATAGACAGTATAGTATAACTACCCTAGTCGATTGTAATTGAGAGTGTAACGTATAAATCAAGGTATGTGGTTCGGTGGTAGCTCTATGGTAGCAAGAATCTGAGTGGGTGAGTCAGTGGTGATTGATGTGACTGGTAGGGATATTTAATGCGACAGCACCACTGAGGGGTGTGTGTAATAATGAACGAGAATTAAACAATATTGGCCAATTTTCTGCAAATTGGTAGATTAATAACAGAGGGGTGTCAAGTTTTAGTCATGCTTTAGAATATATGGGCTTATGTGAAATCCATACTTAAGAGTAATATTTTGTGGGGATACATGCGATCTATATTATCGTTGAAGTAGACATGACGTTGGTCTCCTTATAGTACTACTTGCCCGAGGTCTGGATGGTAAGTAGTAGGCAGTGGGTGTACTATTATGGATGGTGTCTGTGAAGCGGAAGCATTAACCCCTTAAGGGCAACATGATGATTTAATCCACTATGCATATTTGCCACCACAACTTACCAATATTATACTGAGACAATAATTATACCTTACTGAGTTGATGCATGACACATCAATGCAGCGCCAGTGACTTACTTGCAATTTACCAGAACTAAATCAGGACACCATGATTACAAAGAACATGAGACACACACATTAATTGAAAGGCATCGTGTAGTTCTTACAGGGTAAAGAATTTGTCCTAAGGTGTGAATATTTCTACGAGGAGAGGAGGGGTGTTATTCCTCCCCCCACAAACCCTGCAGGTGAGATCATTAACGTCGTGCTGTAATGTGGGATAAAATATAAAACCTACAGCAAAGACTCATTAGACTGTCCAATATTCAGTATAAACAACAATGTGTAGTAGAACCATGATTATCAGTGCTCTGTAAGGCTAGGATATGAACAGGTTGTCTTACATGATTAGAAGAGTTTATAGAATAACTAGTATGCAGAAGTTCCCATACAGTAGCACACAGTGGCACACAGAGTGACAACGTCAGTCTTAGATCCAAAACAAGGCAAAGGGTTTTGAATATGGTGACATCCTTTCATAGGTAGTTTCCTGTGAATTTGGAATAATATATTTGATTCTCTGGTTTGAGATTAATTCCCAGGAAAATACACTGTGTGATACCAATGCAATGTACCATCAAATCAGATGGCTCTGGTGCAACCAAGACCTCACATGACACAAGGTTAGCAGGATGAATCAGGATTCCGCTTTTACCTCAGGCCGCCACATCAGGCCACAACACGTATGGTGGCTTAGACACAGATAGTTTCCCCATAATTCATCAGAGATATCAGACACGTCTGAGCAGGCCGGAACAACGTGACCCTCAGACGCTGCAGGACGCGTATTGATCACGTGATACCGAGAAGTAACTCTGTGTAGTGTCTTGTGTGGATGGCTGACAAGGAGACTCTGTAGGAGAGAGAAGATGTGGATGTACACAAAGAGTATATTAGCAATAGTACTATCACATCATATTCAATTAATTACTCGATACCATATAGCAATTTTATAAAGATAGAATGACATCATTTAGAGGACATTTACCAAGTTTTTCATATCTTCTTTTGTTTGATGAAAATTCAAATATGATATTGTCAAAAATATTCCCAAATTATAAATCCTGGTTATGTAATCTCTCGCAGCAGCTAATGTGTGATAATTTGTGTAACTGATTCTGAGTGTACACCCAGCCTGTGATGGGAATGCTACTCATCTGCTGGTCCCCTCGCATCATTAAGACTGCAGTTGGCACTGTTTAGATGCTAGTTGTGTGTGATGTAACTGGACACTGTCTCAAGGATGTCTGTGTCTGAGCCAGACTCCCCTGGGACTTTTAACGTCATGTTCTTATCTAGAGTCAGTAGTATGTGTGGGCAGGCCCTTTACAATACACTTTGTTACAAAATGTATTTGAAGGAACTGTGACTCTCTGTCATCAATGGGACGTGTTTCCCGCTGTATACATTCTTGATTCTAGATTCCTTGCTATATCTATACAAAGCGTGAATTATGAAGAAGATAAGGCCGAAAAAAAGGTTTGTTTCAGGTCACCCGACCGACCCTATCAAATCAGGGCTGACCCTACATTCCTTTATGCAATTTTGAAGAAATATTCGTATTTTTATTTTTACCCTTTTTTGGTCAAGTTTAGGGTCTTTGGAGAAGTGGGCTAGTACTTTCATGTTTAAGAAAACAAAAAAAAACACAAAAAAAAAACGACCAACCGACCCTACATTTTCTTGCCATGTTACCTAAAACAAACCTTCTTATGTTTGGCCTAATATGAATTTATCCAGCACCCAAGCAAGACCTAGGTAGCGTGTGTTTTTAAATGGACTATACACTCGGCCCACCAGGAGCTCTCATGAGCCAGGAACAGTGAATAAGTCAGGAAACTCTGGGTATCATTTGTACCTTTTGCATACTTGGCAGTCCTAATTTGCTAACTTTGTTCTGGCTTTCCCACCACTAACTACATGAGAACAGATAAAGGTGTGATCAACTAGCTCGTGGTAGCGGGTAATCACGCCCCCGGAACTTGATGGAGATATCAAAGTGATCCGTCCTAGTGATCATTAAGTACATCAGGTAACACGAATTGCTCTAATTATCGCCCATCAAAGCCCAAAGTCAATTGAGGGGTGAAACTTGTGGGCTACAGTAGGATCAGAGAGAATGGGAGACAAATGAGGCAGAAATGAGGTAGAAATGAGGCAGAAACGAGCCAGTTGGGGAGGGAGGGGCACGAGAGGGAGTACTGGCTTAGGGGGAAGAGGGGTTAGGGAAGAAAATACGATGGGTAGCAGGCGACTAGAAGCTGTGAGACGAATGACAGAGGTAGAGATTATAAACCCCATGTCACTGAATATGTCATTATTTCACATTTCATCTGAAGCATTTATAAATCTCATTCTTTGATACCCAGCAATAACAAAATTGATTTCTACTGCTATTCCCAGTGCAATTGTAGACTTATATCATCTATTAGCTTTTGCTAGTAGCCTAGATCCAGAATATAATAAAGGTATTCTGATCCAGCTTTAGCCTACACATAAGCTAAAGCTGGTGCCAAATGTATGGAGACTTCTGTTGTTCTGGCCAGCTCCCTTTTGACTGCCGAAAAAGCGGAGCCACGTGTCAAGACCGGAGAGAACCTAGCGGTGACATTGACGAATTACTTTCACAATTCCCAACTCTAAGAAGAACTTGAACGATTTTTAAATTCCATTCCCAGCAATCAGTGAAGCTATCTCCAAAACGTGTCCCCCTTTGCTGAGAGCACTGCACACACTGGACCTTTAATTGCGCCCACTCTGTCTGTAATTGATTTCTTAATCTTTATCAGGAGATGGATGATGGTTGATCCCTAAGGATGGAAAGACATGATCGTTTCATGAGTGAAGTAATAAACAATAATATGCATAAGATGAGCGATGTTGTTGGATTGCCTGAATTCACAATATAATACATTCAGACTCTCTTCTCTCATATACAGTTGTCATTTCATGGTTGTAACATGTGCATAAATGAAACACTTCTGGGCACAGAACCCTTTAAGGGCAGCATAGAGTTTTGCTGTACGCCCTTCTGTCTTGATGATGCATGAATGCGGAGCTGACAAGTAACTCGTTAGTATTGCATCCTGCAGACCCCATCTGTAGTATACCCTCCTGAATGCCGGCATTATGTGCCAATGCAGCACTGACATGAAGTGACATTGATGAATTACAAATTCTATCGCCAAGAATCACTAAAGGTATCTTTAATGCATCCCCCCCCCCACTGCTGAGAGAACCGCACTCCATGTGCTTTATAATTGCACCAAATCTGTAATTGACTTCTTGATATTCAGGGTGATGATGGCTGATCTAAAATCTCATGGGTGAACAAATGAATAACACATGGGGCATCATGACAGCAGAAATCCTCAAGGCCTCATGCCTTAATGACTGTCAGAAGGCGAGGGTGATACCCAGATGATGTGTCTCTAATACTTTTCTCTAGCTTTTCTCGAGTTCAGAAACTCCCCATGTACCTACTGAGATATCCCAAACTCAAACTCAATCTAGAGTAAGTTGGATCTTAAAGTGATATCCATTTCCACTAGGAGAAGCATCCCTAACATGTGAGGGCACTTTAATAGCTGCTTGCTGATTCTGTCTAGTAAAAATGTCTCCACTTGAATCTCATGTCATGCACAGAAGTAGCTGCTAAAGGAGGTATTAAAAGCCTGTGGAAGGCCCCTAAGTGGCAGCCATTTGATGAAGTCTGCTATCTGGTATTTTAGACTCACCCCCATTAGTGACGTCATTGATGCTACCGGATATGACATCATTGACAACTTTCTGGCAGGTTTCCAGCCTGATGTGGGTGTCACGTGATGATAAAACACTCACAGACGGTATCAGGACTATGTGTGTGTGTGCTGATACTGTATCTCAGTATCTGCATGCAGTCAAATGTCACTGATACCATAATGGTGCACTTTATGAGTACTAAGCCCCCTTTACTTTGCACTGGATCATATTATATTTTTGGATTTACCATTTAGGGACTGCATGATTTAGGTCGTCTTCTAGCGATAGTTACTAAGCAGCGTTGGCTAGTTACTAACTAATCGATTATGGTCGACATGATGCATTAATACGGAGACCAGCCGACCAGCTACGAGTCATGCCTCATGCCTCAAAAGGCATTGATACATTGATACACTATGAAGATCTTAGCTGCCCTTAGCTTGTCAGATTTTGATATAACTAAGGGAGAGGCGGGCCTTCAAAGTTAATAATGCATCTGGTCACCGGCAAAGCCCAACAAAGTAAGATAGTGCAAAACCCACTACGAAATTTCTTGAGGTTATCCGTTCTTACCAGAAGATCTGCTGACTTGACCAAAATAAGAAGAGTGGCCTCATAAGGCATTATTAGTCATAGGGCATAAAAGTAGTTTCTATCTCATCTCTGAGCTTCATGAAACATGTTTTCCACAAACAATAAAGCTGCACAATGCATAAGAAGGTTAGGAGTAATATCAAACTTAGATTAAGAACGATGTTGATATATCGGTCTTTATTACTGGCATAAAACACGTTGATATGCCAGGCACGACAATAATAAAGTATGCGAAGTATTACTTGGTTATATGAACTTACTCCCGCGTGTGGCGAGATTAATTAATCTGCAATAATAAATAATTGTAGTGAAAATATTTTAGATATTGGAAATAGTGAGCATGAATAGTTGACATATCAGAGGGTATCGAGTATTACTAATAAATGCAGGCAATTTCCTATTGTCCTTCAGGTAACTTTATTACTGTGGACAATACAATCACTCATCCATGTGCAATATCGTGAACAATGCTCTCATATTAATGACGCCTCAAAGCCTAAAAAGGCAGGTTTTCCATTAAATACTTTTATCGATCCAGAACAAAAAAAAAGGTAGATCTTTTTAAGTGATGTGGCAATCTCTCCTGGATCGGGCATGCTGCAGCAACCCCTGCTGCAATTTAGTTTTTGGTGCTTGACTTTCTTATTCACTAACTTACTGCACATTGGTGCATCCATCCAGTTGGAATGCACTACTAGTGCCTTACTCACCAGGGTGCATTCATGCATCATGCCCACAAAAGGGCACTTAACTGTCGATGGGTAACTCCCTATTAAAGGAAAGGTTTTCACAGTGGCGCTAATAATCCAAACTTGAAAGCGAGTATCACCGCCACAAATGGCTATTTTCTAGCCAAGAATACAAACCAAGATACAAGATGACGGTCAGAGACGTACAAGCATGTACTCCTTTCGAAAACGTCAACACCTACATTTTGTTTTTCAATTAGAAATAAAATCATAATATTTAACTATGAACAGAAAAGAAACATTTAGTGTCCTGATACCTTAACTACCTGACCTGGTTACGGGGGAGCTGCTCATGCGCAGTGGACCGTGACGTCACGTGTACGTCCGGTGACGTGGGGGAGATTGATGACGTATTGATTGGTCACGTGGTTCTTTCATCTGCTCCCAGAGGGCGCGGTGTGTGACTAACCCTTATCGCTCTGGTAGCTCTCCATTCAGCCGCCAGCGGCCTCTGGGGCCATGTAAGGTGCAGATAGTACAAGTGCCTTTACTAGTCTTCTTTTACATTCACCAGAAGGGTCACACAAGGGCTTGATTGTACCTCTGTAATGGTGTACCCGACGCCATTTTTTTATTTTCAGTTTTTTAATATTTTCATTAATTTTGCAGTAGAACATCATACAGAAAGCTTCTTATTATGATACCATTCAAAGAAAGGATATAAGAAGATGTTAATACACTTTGTAACAAAAGTGGTCAGGTAGGGTAGCAAAAGCTTGCCTGGTGAGAAGGATATAATTTTATGGTAACCCAATAGCGGGAAAGATGGGTTGTATGGCGTATTGAACGTATAAGGACTTTGATCTGAGTTCAATTTACAGCACTTGTGTCCACACTAGCTGTGATTCAGTGTGTGGCTTGAAATGGCCAATTCAGGCCTTACAGAAAGTGATAGAACTCTGCTCGTGCACGGAATAACGGTATGTACAATGATACCTAACTAGCTAATAAATGGACATACTTGTCCCATCAATTTTAGGGTTAAACCAGTCCAATTGGATTAAGTGAGAGAGACTGAGCAGGCATTCTAACGAGGTATATGTGTGCCTGGCATCCAGCTTAGAATTGGAATAGAGCTGGATATTGCAAGGCCAAGAGAGCAAGAATCACGTACAGGGCGTAACTAAGGTCATCCCAGTCAATAACAGTGCTGGCATTTTATGTAGTGGAAATGTTCAGTGGAGTATGTCAATCAATATCATAAGGGCACAGCATACAGTGCTACTGTAAAATAGAACAATAAACCAAAGATGCTGAGGCACATTAAGAATCAGGTTGATGCTCGCTTAGCCCTGTATGTTACTTTAGCAGTGGGTGTTGAGATGTTAGTAGTATATAGAAATTACCATTTGGCACAGATGTTATTGCACACCCTTTGGAAAGGATTTCACTTAAAATACTTGTTTTGTTACTTGGTTTTTCAATAGGATGAGCAGACCAGGAAGGATCACACGCCTCTGTGGAGTATCCCTTTTGGTAAAGCTACTCAATTATGAAGGATATCAGACAGTGCCAACTATTACGTTTAGCCCTTTCCGGAAGAGAACACTTTAGTGTATGAGATCATAATTTTGAATCATGCCACTATTACCTTCTTTAAGTAGTGATAGATCGTGTATACATATCCCGGCATTAGACAGAACGTCCCTAGCTTCTATTGGGTATGTTGTCTTGATAGAGACAAGCATATAATTCACTATGAAACAGGAAGCCTTTAGCTGTGCCTATCATTACTCCAGCCTGTATAGTAATTCATAACTATGTCTTAGGAGCTGGCGTGGCACACTACCATATTGAATTAAATGATAATTAGCTTCGTTTGCACAGACCTGTATGTCTCTAATGATGTTGTTAGGCAGCATCTAAGTTAATTATAAGCTGTATAACAACGATTCAAAAACTTTAATATCAGGATATAGAATGATAGACTACTGTTTAATTGCAAATATAAAACTAATTTGAAAAGGGATTTAGTGGAGCATGGCATTGTCGAGAATCTAAATCCAAATGGAATTTGATTTGATTAAGAATCTATTTAAGTTTATTTTTAAATTGACTGATATCAGAATATCAGGAAGGAAGTATTAGGTTCTTGACATGTTCAAACCGAATGTAATTGGATTGCACTAGAGTTTGGGAAGCTGGGACTTGAAAGTATGGATTAGTGAGCCTTTGTCTTGAAAGGAAACACTTAGAAAGGGGAGAAACAAAACCCAGTGGGCTTTTGTCTGAGAACACAATTTATACCGGGGACAACGTTTATCACTGGACGCCTAAGTGATTACTAGCCCTTGTATAGGACCTGTATTATTTGAGACAATGGGTGGCATAATGTGCCTTATTCATTTTGAGAATGGTCACAACCCCCCCCCCCCCCATCCGCCCTGCACTCTTTCGATCAATGTCGCCATTTGGAGAGACAGAGGTCCACGTGAAATGCTTCAATCTCTAGACTGAACCTTTGTAAATTTCATATGGAAATTGCAGACAGTTATTTGAAAGTCACCTCTTAAAAATGCTGGTGTAACTATCTTGGAGACGTCTCGTGGAAAATAGGAATCAGCCTCTCCACAGGGAAATGGGGAATGGCCTTGATTTTAAGCGGCATCAAGCGAGAAAGGTTGACAGATGGCAACCTTGTCCTCTCATTACTCCAGCAGGGAGAAGGTGTGGTGTAACCCTTTAAGAACTGAATCATGCCTCAATGCTTCTTATCCATTTGTTATAATAATCATAATGTGAAAGATTGTCAAGTAACTCATTATCACTACAAAGGTGCATCATGCCGACCCTTCAGGAGCGCATCAGCCACACAGGGTCGACAAAAGCACTGGTGAGTTACCCATCAGGGCTGTGCTCACCCAATTTGACGACAACATCAAAGGGTTAGATCAGTGTGGATTACAGGGGTTCGACAAGTGGGTCATTAGTAGGTGGTGCTTCCACCCTGGAGGAGAAAGGGCAGTGGTAGAGGAGAGCTTCATTAAAGGTGTTACATTACATGCACAGGTGGGCCCCTTTTGAGGAAGGTCACAGCTAAAGGGATTAATGGGTCAATTATTGACCAGCTCAGTTCATGAAGGAGGAGGGAGGGGTTGGAACTAGAGACTAGAGCTATTCTATGGAAGGCCATGGTAGATTAAGGCAGTGCTAGGAGGTGAAGGAGCAAACACGTGCAATGGGGAAAGGGAAGGATGGTGGGAGGCGGATGGGCTGGGGGTCATATAGTGGAAAGTTTGGGGAAGGGAAAACAAAATGAAAGAAATAAAAGAGCAAGTGGCTGGGAGAGAGAGAGAGTCAAGGAGTGGTAAGGCCATTAACTTTAAAACACAATGGCTGAAGGGCAACAAGTAATATAAAACCAATAGGTTGACAAGGCCCTATCAGAAGGTTAATCTTCTTACTTATTTCTCATAATGTTATGGTAAATGTCAAGATATCACAGGAAGTGAAGTCCCTCACCTTCTATCACGAATCGGCTACTGAGGTTGAAGACAGACGTAGTATGCTAATGACCATGTAACCATGTACATTGTGTCTAGTAGCAGTACAGATTAAAGTTATATAGACGCTGCCATATTGAACATTTGCAATCATTGAGATCGGTCTGAGAATTTGTCTCTGAGCCCCTCCCCCATCTTCTTGTTTTACATTGAGAGTCCAGTCACGTGACCAGTAGCACTGTGATTGTGGCTGGCAGGTGCGCTGTGAGCTGCTGCTCTAGGTGTGGTGTCCACTGTCTACAGGGGAGGGCAGGGTAAAGTGTACCTGACAATAACAGAGAGACCTTTTGATGGCTTTGATTGTCTTTCAGTATCTATGATGATAGATATTAGAAGAAGCCATTTCACGACTTATAGGTGACTTTAGACATGTTTATTTATTATAATGATGCACAAATGGTAGTGACTCGCTATAGCTGCATAAGGCTGTGATCATGTCACATGAAGGGCATAGTGCAGTACATAATTATGCCATCCCAAAACGTTAGAATGCATTCTTGAAGTACACGTGCCAGTTCTGGGAATTCCTACAGGAGGGTTTCAGAACCAAAATTGATAGAGTTCACCATATAAAAATAGTGTTCTAGTGTTTGATTCACTTTGGGAGTAGTATATGAAGAGTATTATTCGGGTCTGGTTCAACCTTGGACCTTCTGTTGGTAATGGATGCTCACATACTAAAAGGCCCTAGTGGGTTTTGGTTCTGATGAAAATTTATCCGAAGTCAACTCATTTAACATATCCCAGCCACGGCCTGGATGCATATAATACCATTTGGTGTACCTATACATGGTTATTACTGACACCTATGACCTTTCCTGCAAATTGCGCTCGCTTCCACATAGCATGTCTTTACTATAGACTACACCACCCCTCGATGGTTCTCCGCTGACTGACTTTTATTGGGGGTAGTATGGGGTTAATGCACTGTTCGTGTTATGCTGAAGTGTTTCTGAATGAAGCTGTGATTGGAGCTTCCCTCTGGACAATTGTGTGAGGGGAAGTGGTCTTTGTTTTAAATACTGGCATCAGTTTTCTTGATATGGTCGGGAAATGACATCTCATTTTGGGAAATGGAAGAGGAAATGATTTCCACATCATGCATGGGGGGATAGGAAATCACACTCAAAGCTCTGGATGAGTAGATCATAGACGTCATACAATGACTATAATACAAGGTACTTACCTATCCTATTTTGTATCCTACCGGTATCATTATATCAAAGATTGATTCCTCCAGTTTGTCTGCTGTTGACCCTTTGCCATCCGATGAAAATTTTATCAAAACCACCAACGTTTAAACAACGTCCATCTGATGGGGTTGGATTGTTTAAACAGTGAAGCTAGACATCTGAACGAGACACATTCCGTGGGAGGCAAATGAGTGACACAACCAGAGTACTGTCCTGATTGGACTGCAGCTTACCCTCTCAACCACAGACGGGGTCTGACCATACTGAGCAGATTGTGAGGGTCCTAATCTCTGAGAAGTTCTAATTTACATCCACCAGGGGGCATGCAAGAGCCTGACCAGATGTATGTGAGCCTACAGCAAGCAACATGTCGAGAAGTTAGGAGAGTACCCGCATATATCTGGCACCAACTTTCTAGCATTACAAAGCTGTATAAAGATTGCAGGTATAAGCTAATAGCTGCAAGACCTATTCCTAGCTTGTATGGCGGCTGGGGAGAGGCTACCTTGTGAGCTGCTCCTAGATTGGCAGGAGGCTGTGTGAGTGGCAGCCTCCTATCATCCCCTTACAGGCAGATAGTAGCCTTATCTAGTCTTTCCCAGACTCTGCACTTTAGTCAAGTGTCTTGATGATATCAAAAGAAATGGCTATGAAGAGGCTGCTACCACTTATCCCCCCATGGAAGCATCACATAGTCATGTACCTAGAGATACTGTTGGTAGTGGCCTGAACCCAGGAAAAGGCATTAACTCCCACAAGGAATCTCATGAAACAGCAATGGTTCAGACTAGACCTTACATACAGCAGCCAAGACTGTCACATAAATGACAGAGCCCGGGTAGTTGCTTTCACTGAATGTGTGATTGGCTCTCACTAGATGGCTGTGGGCTGAAGAATATATTTGCTGGCAAGCAGGCGCTTTGCTTCACAGACGTTTTAAACCAATTCTCTCCGAAGGAAATGTGGTTTTACAACAATAGTTTCATACTGTAAGGATTGCCTTGTTTTAGTCGTGAACATTTCAGTGTGAATCGATAACTGAAGGGGTCTTTGTTTGCAGGCAGATGTAAATCTTAATCTAGTTAGGAAATGACTAATTTAGTCATCTGAGTATGAATACTATATATCATCACTAACTAGAAGTAATGACATTGTACACAATTAATGTAAACACTGCTTCCTCATCAAATCCTATATGCCTCTAGGTTATCACTTCCACAGGTTATTTTGCACTAATGAAGTTGTATGGAGCTGTCAGACCAGTCTGTTCAATAGGGATACCAATTGCGATTTCTAAATCATGGGGTCTTATATCTCAACAATCTTTGTCCTACACATCCTGCAGTCATCATGTAAGGTACAGGGAACCAATATCTCATGAAAGATGTTATATATATATAGGCCTATTTTGTTACATTTAGCTGGATTTCTGATGGATACATGTTCCACACAAGTTGTAAACACGACTTCTCTGGGGGGAAACATGATGATGTCGTATTTGAAGGCCTTATGTCACTATCTCTAGTTAAAAATAGCTTCAGCATGGTTTTGTATATTATGTGTGTCATTTCTGACGCAACGCTTATAATCAAAGGATGGTCCAGGGAAGAAGAAAACCTTCAACATGACTGAACATTTGGTCTTATAATGCTGAAGAGTTGTATATCTGAATAAATCAGCTGAAAAAAAGATGTCACGGGTCCTTCCCCTTATAAAAGAAATACCTGCACAAACTATTCTACAGCCGTCGCCAGCCTGCAAGAGGAGGGTTACACAACTGCAGACATATACTATAGCTTTGTGTCCAGCTAACATCAATAGATATCACATATTGCTGTGGAGTATTAATTCAATTCAATGTCGTCACACGGAGGAGGGAGGTATCAGATCAATATGGGGATTTTCATTTCCCATCTAGTTAATCTTGAATAAGCAGCTAAAATAAGTCATTGTAATCCATTTTCCTCTCTCGAAATTGAAGAAAGTAGATACACAGCTGGATTCAATAGTGATTTACAAAAGTAACTGTGCATATGGTTCATGAAGCATGAAAGGGAATACACTTTGAAGTTATAGTTATCTATAGAGGTGGCCGTCATCAAAATTGGATTGGGATTAAGATGATCTAACATAGGATTTCAATCCACTAGCTAGCAGCTTATACAGTGCCTCTATTTTAATCCCATTCTTTTATATAATTTCCGAATGTTAGTAGTAGAATCCAGTATTCAGAAAGAACCACTGTTATATGTGAGAGGTAATATGTGTTAACCTAGGAGAGGAGAACTACTATCGTAGACTAGAGTGGAGAGGAAGGAGAGGATGGCATTGCTTAAAAAAGTGGGATAATAGAGGGGAAGCGTTTCCAATCACCGCGCCTTCTACACCCGGCTGAGCTGTGTACAGATGACATCGATTATTCCACCACCTTTTTGACCCAATCACCCTCACCATGGAAACACTCACTATTTACCCATGATCCTCTACTACAATGGCTGTGCATGCACGTGTGCCCTGCCCCCGGAAGTGACCAACTCACTGCGCAATAAGTCTTCCACAAGAGGGAACATTCTTCAAGCAGTGCTTTGTTCTACTACATTTCTACTTGTGCTTAAACTTTTAAGAACGATATGTTTCCTGAATACCACGCTTATGAGGCACCAATGCATCTTCACTATCCTTTTGGGCGTATAATTATCAATCCAATAGTGTCAACATGATGGGTTAATATCGCATCTGTAAGTGCTTTACCAGTGCACCTTTGTCAGTTGGCCAGATAGCTCCCACAACATTAACATACATAAAGCGTCCATGCAGCTACTCTGGTATATAATATAGTTACTTCTAAACATTAAAACGCCTTCTTGGAAAATGAATGTGATATTCAGTTGAGTTATCAAGCTTGACAGGCAGCTTGGGGCAGAGGAATACAAATGAGAGCCAACAAAAAACAGAGGGCGGTCCTCTCTTGTGTAGGCCGACAGCTGATGGGATGGCTGAGTTGGGCTGCCACCAGAATGGGAGCGTGTGCAGTCACGCAACTGCTCATGTGTGAGCTCTTTTTCTGCTTCCGGAGTTTTTGGTTACACACGCACAATGCATTGATGGGTGCCCCAAGGGTCACAGTTGGGGCATATAGAGGTCAGTATTGAGAGGCTAGGGTCAAACCACCGCGTGGAGTCGGTGCCAGCTCAGTAGCAGGTCAGGATATATAAGCATACCCTAATGTATAGTGAAAGCTTTACTATATTGTTGCTGGCACACAGACTGACCTGGATATTTGAATATGAATTTCAATGGGAATAGTCTTTTCGTGTTTGTTTTTTTATCTTTTAAAAGGTATGCTGGCAAATTGTCAGTATCCATTTGCTGACAGATATGAATCGTCCAAATAGATAGACGGTCCGTTCAATAAGACTGTACAAGGTCATGTTAGTCAAATATCACTTTACATGACTGTCATACCTAGCCTGGAGACTCTATTCTCAGTATGAGAATTACCCTCTGGCTTCATATTCAATTCAGGGATTTCTGCCTCCGACGTAAATCTAGTTTGAGCAGACACTTTCATATATTATGCTCACTAGTAGTCACACACCTGTAGCATTACACATCTACCTGTAACAATGCATTATTCAGTATCGAGGTACCATTATGTTTGAAGAGGTATTTATTTAGAGCTTCAGGTAAATCATCACACATCACATGGGTACACAGCTCACCTGTAGATAACTGCTACAACAGGTGAGGATCATGGGGAGCTGGTCTGTAATGTATGTATGACCATCTATGCAAAGAAATGCTTTTGTGAGTAAGCATAAAGAAAGTACCATCTGATGCTATTCTGTGGTGCAATGTATGTAACTCTACACCCCCACTTTACACTTCATATTGATAAGGATTGCTACTGGTTAAAATCTTGATACAGCCACCATAGGCACTACAACAGGTGAAGATCAGGGGGTCTGATCTGTGTTAATACAAGTCATACGATCAGCGATGTACATACCTGCACTGATATGATAAGACACTGTAGTTATAATTTTTAGGTCCTCTTATCATATGCAATGCTCAAACCAATGGCACCCAACAATAAATAATTCTAGATACATCCAGCAGGTCCCCATTGAATACATGCTGTATACTTAATCAAAATGAATCAAGCCTTCTTTGAAAATAAATATTACCACTTGGTTGAAGACCCAACGGGAAAAGCTTTGTGTAGAGAAGTTACCATTCTATGTCATAGTGCATTAGCGTTTAAAATGTAGGTCTTTATCATCCAGACGAAAAGATTTAACTGATCTCAGTTGGATAATGACGCATTACAATATTGTAACAAAGTAAAGCAGCATAATTGGTAATCCCAATAGGATACAATGGTAACCCATGCTTTGCTTCTCACATTGTGACTACCACTAAAGGCCACCCCATCATACAAAAGAACCTATTCTAGAATAGTAGGAAAACTGCAACACACGCGCATGAATATACAATGTAACTAACTCAATGTTATGAGTGTTCACCAGCACTACATGAAACTTAACAAAATCTCCATATAATATATATATAATATATAGTATATTATACGGGCATATAACCGCTAATCTATGGTGCCTCCGCCATGTTCTTGCCAAGGTTTAAGAGAGGATGCCTGACAGGGGTGCTTGTTCTCCTTCCAACCCCTCCCCAGTCCCTGTAACACATCATTGCTTTTTGTTCAGCCAACGTCTCCAGACTGCATAGATATTTCAAGGTGCGCTTATAAACGAGTTTGTTATAATCATGAATATGATAAATTCCCTTTGTGATAAGAAACAGAATATATCATAAAGCATACATGATATTCCCCATGAAAGTGCTTCATTCCAGCGATAATTAGGCAAAATATACCGATACTCTGACTAGTGATGCATTACAACATTGTAACAGAGTAAAGCAACATAATTCCTAATCCCAATAGAATACAATGAGATGTTGTGGGTTTTCATTGGAGGGGGATGTGGTTTTATCACATGTGTTGATGGGAGTTTATATACGGTCCATATATTCCATAGTTCATAAGACTGTGTAGGGTAGATGCACCCTGAGTCGGACAGACACCTTAAGTCGGACACCATTGGCTTTGAGTTACACAGTTAATGAGAACAATTCACATGCCATGTGAAGCAAATATGAACATGCATGTTTCCGTCGTTCTAACTAGTATAGCAGATCACATATAACTCACTCCCTTCATGGCTTTATATCAGCTTGAATATGGGGTGTTTTTGCAATATTCTCAAAATAAAATTAACAAGGAAATGGGAAAATTGGTTTCCTTATTGTGTCTGTTCTGGCTTCCCCATTATAGTTACACTATTCCTGAGCATAATAATAGCAATGTATATGTCTTTTGCAATGTTTCATATCAAGAATATATAGATATATTACCCACAATGCTTTGTGACAGGAGACCTTACAGTAGCATCAAACTGCACCTAAAGTCGGACACCATTTAAACCCAGCCTTGGACACTATCCTTGTGTATGTTATGGGCTTGCCCAGTGGGGACAGAACATTTATTCAACATTGATAACTTGTTGTCCCTGTTGATTCAATTTTAATTCAATGTTGTACTGTATTTTTGTGCCCACTGGGTGTCAGGCTACACAATTGCAGAGGATACGGGGAATTTCCTCCTTCCAAATTTCAATCATGAATTCAATTGCATGTAATGCATGATTAAAGCAGAAAAATAAAACCCTACATAGCCCCTACAAGCATATTGCAAAAATATATGTATATACAGCCAAGTAGACCTATGTAATTAGTGGATGCATACAGTGTCCGACTCTAGGATCAGTTCTAGCATGAAGTGTCCGACTTTAGGTGCAATTTGGTGTATCGAAATCCACATATTCGATGGATAATTGCTTATAGTTAGGTTATGGAATTCATTCTGATTCCCCTTGAAATAGAAACTGCTAGACCACATTATCCTATGGTGCAAACCATGTAAGAATTGCTATCATTTAAGGGTGCCAATTTCAACACTTAAAAGTGGTCACGTTTTCCTTGTCCAGGAGCGTCCGAAATGGGTGCCCTTACCCTATTCCAAATCGAATTCCACAGTCTTTGCAAAAACGTTAAATCTTTTCGTCTGCATGATAAAGAAGATGTCTACAAAAAGCTCTCCCAGCTGGGTCTAAGTAGCCTAGATGGACCTTGTTTAACATCAGACATAATAGTCTTAACGGAGAAAGACCGATACTTTGGACGTATTCAGAAAGCTAGGTTGTTCTCCCTTGCCAAATCTTTATGTTGACAGTGGTTGTTCCTAGTCCGTTGATCATGATACAGACTGTACACATAATATTGAGACATACAAGGTCAGGAAGAGTTAATGAACCGACACCATCTTATGAGGGTATTCACTTGATGGAAGTGACATCACATGTATACATACTGGACCTCCATGCACACCCATCCAAAACATGGAGTGGGCCTGCAGAGTGCTAGGCTTTATCATACTATCTTACCCTACATACTGTCCAGAACGAATCAGACAAATTGTTTCTCCCACGATCTATGCAATCAGCTGCCTTGTCGCTGATTGCTACATCTAATGTTTATCATGCCACAATGATGTATTCTGCATGAAGTCTCGTTCTCAGCTAATACTACTGTGGCTGTGGTTGTCAGGTTCACTGTGAGCTGCTCTACACAAGTTGTCATCTATCTGCAGGGGAGCCAGTTTGATTATAAAACCCTATAACAGCTTACTGATGGCTGCAGTGGGTTTTCAGCATGTACTCATTTCAACATCCGCCAGTGAGTATACCCTCTGAGGCTGGTGCAGGGCTTCATGTCCATCTATTGGCATGATGCCACCAACAACGTGCAAAGTAAGCAACTCGCCAGCATTGCTTTGATGCATCATGTCCACCCATCATACAGTGAAGCAGTCTTGTAAAGTTGTTCTGGTTGTTCTTTTGAGGCGCTAGGCTGCCTTTAATTTGTTAAATCTATTTTAATTGTAAAATCAAATGTGAGAACCACTTCTTCATGTCGGCCCGATAGGGTTCTGAGATCCTCCACTTCATGGTACCAGAAACAGATAAAGACTTTTGCCAATGCAAGTAGTATATAAGGAGTATTGCACTAGAGCACGGTGCACCATTCCTAGTAATTGCCAAGCCATACTCTTCATACATGTATGATAATATAAACTAATAATCATTCTCAAGTCATTTTGAACAACTTTTTCGACTCTTAGTCACTGAGTCCCTTATTTCTCACAAGGATTGGTCTGCCCTAGCATTGGTATCGCTGGAACTCATCATGGTCAGTGACCTATACTGTACCTTGTACTGCCATGTAACATGAGTGTCTTTACTTAAGACTACCCTTACCCTGCTTACTGACTTTTATTAGTGTGTGTGGGATGGGGGTTAATGCGCTGTTCGTGTTATGCTGAAGTGTTTCTGAAAGAAGCTCAAATTGGAGCGTTTCTCTCGACAATATTAAATGTGTGTGGGGAAGTGGTCTTTGTCTTAAATACAGACATGAGCTTCCTTAATATGGCAGGAGATTGACAATCCTTTTAGGAAATGGAACAAGAAAATTGCTTGCACATCATGATGTGTTCGGAAATTACACTTAAAGTTATTGTTGAATACGGAATAGACTCGTTACAAAGACTTAATGCGGATGCACACTGTTATACTTATCAATGACCACTACTTGAAGGCTGACACTACCTGATGAGAAAATAATAATAAAAGGGCATAAAAAGTGTGGTCAATGAGAACTTATCAATACCCTGCTATTTGGTTCAAATAATCCATGCACAATCTGTTTCAATTGAATATAACTTAAAGTAACTTCCTGACCAGAATTGGCCTCCATACATTGCTATTGATAAGTATTAGTATTTTCCTGAGAATACTCTAGACCACCTATGTTTCATATGGCTGTACATAGCCTGATGATATTGATGGTAATCAATAGAGTGAGTGGTCGGAACAAGATACATTCCATTGCAAGTAAGGCAGTGACAGAACCACAGTACTTCCCTAATTGGACTACATCTAACCAGCTCTACCAGAGAGGATGGGCTTTACTATTGCTGGCCTATAGCGATAGCCCTACACCTTTTAGAACAGTATAGTGATTTAATGATTTAGTCAGAATGATGGATGAAAACAGCTATGCCAAGTAACTTTCCACTGCTGCATCCATGAATCATGTCGACCCTGTGGGGTTGATACACTTCCAATCAGACAACAATGTAGCGCGGTCGAGTTACTTGAGGGGTCACTTTGGCCCATCATAACGCCAAATGAACATGAAGCCATGTCATCTTGAAAGGTTTAATTTGTGAGCTGCTCCATAGATTGTCCGCGGGCTCTGTGAGTGACAACCACTCTCTATCCTCTTACAGACAGTGGTAGACTTTGCAAGCACTACCCAGACTCCCTCCATAACTTTATTAAAGGTCCTGATAAGTTCACAGTTTATTGGCAATATGCTATCAATGTCCAATCGGCCTTTGGGTTATGACATCATGTCGTTGTCATCTAATGCTAATGGCATGGGCTCAGCTTAAGACACGGAGATTATCCTTAGATTCTAACATGACTCCCTCACAAAATGGTTACATGGGCAGTCTAGACCCTGCACATTTGAAGCAGAGACTGGTGGATTAATGAACACAGCAAGATGGTGGATTTCACTGGATGTGTGAGTGGCTTTATCTAGATGTCTGTTGGCTGGAGAATAAAGTCGCTGACAAGCGGACAGCCAGATCTACAAGCATTGTGGGGAGCATCCGGATGGATTAGCTCTTATTTAAGCCTGTTTTAACTCTTTCAGGAAAGCATGAATTATGTCCTTCTGTAGTTATGTTGCAACCATGGAGCTCTGGTAAGAGTGTTGCATTTTCCCCCTGAATCCAACCCCACTGCTGGAGGGTTAGCATGATGCAGCAATGCTGTGCAAGAGAGTTACTCGCCACAGCAGTGATTGTGCATCACGACTACAAATAAGCATGCGCCATAATCCTTTCTACATACATTATGGTTAACCAAAGTTGATTGACAGACTAGCTAATATGGATAACAAAGTAGTGCACTGGGAATGGGGAGAGGCATTCTAGGAACTAGTCATTTCAAACTCATCATTTAGCGGGCTTTAGTGGGAATATTTCGGTATCACCCAATACCTTCAGGAGTTTTAATTTCCATGTAGGGACGATATCTAGTTGGGAAATGACTAATATTAGTAATTTGTCTTTGAGCGCTAATCATGTGTTATGAGTCATAGCATAGCTTGAAGGCAGCAGCCACTTCCTTCTTGTTATCATTATATTTCTTAATATAAAACGACATGGCGATGTATGTAGTTCTGAATTAGTAAGTATCAAGGTAGATTGCTCATATCAAAATACATTGCTACAAATTCATCCTCATTATGCTTAAGAATTGTTCGTTTTTATTTCTTATTGAAGTACATAATAATTATCATTAAAGCAAGAAATGGATGCTATCTTTGGAAATGAGAGAAAGAGATGCCTGTTTGTGTTGATATAAAAAAGAGGGGTTAGAGTATGTCTCCCTATTTAAATTTCTCTTGATGACCTCACTATAAAATTGTTACGTCAGCTAAACATTTTCTTTAATCTTCAACATGGTTTATTTTCGTCTCTGGGGATGGGAGACAGGAGTCTGGAATAAAGTAATGTAGCTGTTGGCTATTCTAAGATAGACATCTGCTATGAAAAACTCCAGATTCGAAAATAGGTTGTTCAGAAATTACACTTTATTCATTCTGACATACGGCTCGTAATCATACAGACGGATAGCAATAATCAAATAGGCTTCTGAACACCAGTGGTCATATGAACATACAGGAGGTATACGCTCACGGTCTAGTACATAATTCCCGAGTTCCAAGGCTCTCTTCCATCTTGGTTAACTCCACTTGGATCAGACTCCCCCAGAGGGAGTTCTGTACCCGGAGTTGTACACCAGTGCGTCTATCTCCTCTAGTTCCCCCAGAGGGTGGAACAGAGAAAGACGCAGGGTGACCAAGGTGGAAGCAGCGACAGGACTAGGCCTAAAAGGTACAACAGAGTTCGGGGAAGCTCTGTTGTGGAGCAGCCAAGCTGGCCGAAGTGCGCAGCAAGACTGGGTCCTCGATTAGCAGAACCCCAGGTCTTATGTACTGGTCGTTATGTAATTCTCTCCATTACTCGTAAACACTTGAGTTCCCGAGGAACTCCGGGTAACCACGCGCCGGTGCATCCGAGCCGACACCGTACCCGAGATATGTCGGGTGACACGTGGCGGTCACGGCTCAATGCACATAACCAGGCCGCGCTCCACCATTCCTCAGGTGGGCTTATATAACCTTATACTCGGCAGTAGACAGGAGTGCGGCCTGGATACACGACAACACATATACCAAATATAACTCCAACTGGTTCCATAGAAATAGTACAGCGGCGACCCACTACACTACCCCCCTTCAGACAATATCATAGCGTCCAAATAGCAGCACAAAGTGCAGTATTATTATACTACCTTGATACAATGACAAATTTTATCTCCAAACAACCCAAAAAAACAAATATATTGTCTCCAAACACATACATAGTGGAGGCAAGCGTAACTCTTTCTATCAGAAACACTAATATATTTCTTGGGTATCATAGATATGTATTCATCCTTTTTGATATTAACGTCAATCATATCAACCATCAGGATCCAGTTACACAATAATCGAGTATCATCCTTCAATAACAGTCATGATTTATGGGACTAAGAGGATAAACTCCACACAGCCAGTCAAGCCCTATAAAACAAACTTGACTATATATCATAAAAAAATATATAAAACCTTTAAGACATATTTATCGCATACTAACCATGTCTCATCGAAAACGATTTGTTACAACAGGTATCGTATACATACAGATCAAATATGAGCACTTCTCCTTAAAAGTTACCAATTTTTTAGTACAAGACATATTGGAAACAAAAAGGTGGCAAGTGTCGACTTTATAGTAAACCTTGACCCAACCCGTCTATTTGAATAGACTCACTCGCTTTACGTGCCAGAGTAAGGTTTTGAAAGATCAATATTTTTGGAATAAATGAACATATAGCGTAGATCCGGTAAATGCAGTTTTCAATCCAATCAAGGTCTCCAAAACCTTATGCACCATGGTCACCCAGGTGTCCTTTTTGGCGTACTCTACACAATAACACAAGTGACACTCTCCATATAGGAATACTGAAAGCAATCAGATCAAGTGTCATGGCAACATATCTCAACGTTTCAGGGAGAATTAGTCTCCACACTTAGTTCAAAGATCAAAAACGCAGCAAGCTGAAAAATAGAATGATCCGGCTCCTCACTCGATACCTTCCTTCTGAAAGTAATCAACGGGAGCCTACGGATCTCCATAACAACTTACGCAATTTCCACTCCTAGTACCTGAATAAATTTTACGTTTCTCAGGTTCATTGATATGTTATTACCACAGATCTACACATAGTACGAATGCAGTCAAGCAACCTTTCAGTAGGTATCATCAGGATCCAGTCCCTCATACCTTTACTTATTGGACGGTTAATTCAGAGTATCACAATCGACATACAATAATCATACCTATAGCACATGTCATCAAATCAAACAGAACCCGTTTTACAAATACTGTCTTATGGCAGAATAGAACACTCTTTGGTGATGGTTTTAACAGTTTCTTATATGACGACAACTGCAAACCTAGATCATATCAAAGTCTTTTCATAAATAGGTGATAATGATCCTCTGTTCTTGTCATCTCAGTCTTTCATAAATATATACGTACATATTGTGACCCATAGTCTATGGTATAAAGCATCATACGGTCCGTGGTGTATTAATAACCCCACTACTGCAAAAGTTCAATCTTGATGACGACACATGGTAGAGGTTCCATATATGCTGCAACTGGGAATGTTTTTATGACTCGCCACTCAGCAAAAGTTCTTCATTTCTGGACACTGGAGACATGCATTCACTAGATCGATTGTCACTCATCTCAATGGATATGTCCATCCCAGACCCTAGCTGCAAAGCATCAGGGTTAGGAAAATGCACTCGAGTACCCATAGGTACACTCGCCATGGATACAGGAATGTCCAGGGTAGATGGACGATGGTTCCCAGACATAGAACCAGTCGTCACAGGTAGGTCCATTGGAGGATCCACCATCATGGATTGTTCAAGTTCGTTTTCAGGAGCCATAAGCGCCTCAGCATCACGGATAGACAGACGTAGGTCAGCCTCTGCAATTGCATCGTTCAGCTCCATCAGTATCTGAACCGCCTCTCTAGTCTCACTTTCCGTTATCTGGCAAGGTGACTGACAAGAGGTGGTGTCGAGTATTGGTGTTGAGACAGGAGTCGAGTTATATGACTCTGCCTGCAGTTCATTCACCACCATCCTCGCTAGAGTGGACACCCCGGCTGGAGTATCCATAGTCTCAAAGGAAGACACGGTTGTGTCCACCCCCATTGTAGCATACTGCATCGTCTTAGCATCAGACGACACAGAAGTAGACGTCACAGCAACAGATGTCACCGAGACAGGTGACACAGGAACAGACGTCACAGCCACGGACGTCTTAGGAACAGACGTCACAGCCACGGACGTCTTAGGAACAGACGTCACAGCCACGGACGTCTTAGGAACAGACGTCACAGGAACCAACTCCGATGACCCACAGGCCATGGAGGTGGCAGCCACGTAACTGCAGTCGGCCAGGTGCGTCTCGTCTTCTGTAGATGGAGGTGGAGGACTCCTAGGGGTATTACTAGCCCTGGAGTCAGCTCTCAACCTTAGTGCGTATGCATCACCGTCAAATCCTAAGGGAAGAGGGGCAGAACCCCGTTCAACCCTGTACACACTCTCGTCGTACCAACTTGACAATGGTATCTCATAGCAGTCCTCGAAAAACTCAGCCAACTCTTCATAGAAGTCATCGTTCTGCTGAGCTTCCTTTCTATAGCTAGAAAATTCTTCTGTTAGACCACCAATTTCGTGTTCTAACTTCCGAATAATTTTGATTTTTAGACTAATTTCAGTCCTGGCAGCAGTTAGCTTATGTTCAGCAGAACTGACCATATCCTTACTGCGATCCAACTTGACTTTGAGATCATCAATTAAAAATTGACTTTCCATACGAGATTTTTCAATATTCAATCTCAAATCATCTACTATTCTGCTTGAGGTTGCTACCATGTCATCTCGTTGTCCCAACTGTCTTTTGAGGGCTTCATTCTCCTCAGTCATTTTGGACATTTTAGATAGGAGTTCTGCTTTAGCAGTCTCCACTTTCTCTAATTCGGCCAAACGACTTTCCTTTACCAATTGCTCAGCTTGAGCCCTAGCTCCTTGCAGAGCTAGTTGACAAGCGAGATCCAGTGTGTCAAATGAACTTTTAAGTCCAGTGACATACTGTTCTTTCAGAAGATTCCTGATACTTATATTCTCAGGGTGATCAATATCACCAGTCAGCTTAGGCAGAGGGACCGACTCCAAAGAGATATCTTCCTCACCCACTCCAGATGATGGAGAGTTTAGTGAGAGACCCCCCATACAGGTAGATGGTGATGGAACGGAGGATAGTCTACGACCAATCTCCTGTTCCTTCCTCATCTCTATTTTACTCGATTGAACCCTGCCTGCGGGTGGGGCAAATTTTTGGTCCACCCAATCATCTCCCTCAGATTGGAAATCAATCGTTCTATAGGTCATTTTAGATTTGGAATCCTCTTTCCCACTTACTGACTCTATCTTCCCTGTTACATACCCTTGACTATCAGTAGAAGTATTTTCTGTCTTTAATATCTTCCTTGACACTCCCGGGTTCCCTCTAGCTTCAGAGATTGTGGTAGGAGGTATTACCTCCTCTCCCACAAATACACAGTCATCCTCCTCCTCTACAGGAGAAGCCAACAGGTCATTTACCATTTTCTCCTCTATGGCTAGCCTTGGGCTAACAGCAACCCTCGGTAATGATCCGCCAGAGCCCTCCTTGTTGGATTCAGTAGTGTTCCTACTAAACCCACAGGAAGACCCTGGAGCACGTCTTTTGGTTGGGGTCGATCGGCCGTCAGGTGATGAGTCTAACCCAGCAGAAGCTGAGGACTCCTCTGAACCTGTGGTCCGCATCTCTCCTAAGGTAACCGAGACAGGAGTGTACACTCCATGGTCCACAGTTTTACCTTCAGACAGCATTTTACCTTTAGGAGGAGTGGCCAACTCCATTTTACTACGATAATCAGAGGCTTTCTCTGGAAAGTCCTGAATGTAGTATGGCCACGCCTTTCGATTCAACCACAACCTTCTCGGGTTATGGTTGAACATCAAGGTGTATGCCAACCCCTGTGGTACCCTCACACACTTTTCTCTGTCCGTGAGTCCTAAGGCCTCCGGACTATTCTCGAGAATATCTAGATTGGACATGGCAGTTTCAGCCTTCATATGGTGTACATCCACCAAATGCCTTATCATACAGCCCTTTCTAGATGTGCTGAAAGGTTCACCATCTTTCATACATTTAACTGAGCGATTAGACTTGGCCCGGCACTGCCACATCATTTTGGAGTGCGCGTGGAACTCCACTAGATGTCGTGCGAACTGGTACAGGTCCAAATACTCAGCTATTGGATTTCTATCCATACACTCATTGAATGGGCATTGCCCCGGACCTATTCTCCAACCTCTACCAGGTTTATAAGTAGGCATACCCGGCGGGACAAATGTCATCCAGGCCCATTTCAACCGATCTCTATCCTCGTTGGAGAGGTCGGCAGCCCTGTATGTCCCCATACTTTGCTTTATAACCTCATCCCAGAACTTGTACGCTTGATGTGCCCCCGAACTGGTATGCTCTAACCAGAACTCCATATCCCTCTCTGTATCTTCGTAGGATGGTAGCCTAGCTCGGCTCCCTATCTCCCCAGTAACCTCTCCTACATAGGGTCTGGACTTAGAATTATCGGAAGGAGATCTGAATAGTTTAGTACATTTCTTCTCGTTGAACTTGTCCAACTCTTGGATGTATGCCCCCCTGCATATCCTACTCCCGGGAATCACTGCATCCGGCTTAAATTTCTCGAATTTAGCTGCTAAATGCATTACTGCCATGTTTGGAATACGTTCCGGAGTTGACTGTGTAGGGGCATTCCAATCGGGTACAAAGTTACCATGCACCGGATGTAAACCATCCGCACGGTCATACGACATAGCACCCCACGGAGCGCCCACTGGAACGTCACTGACCGAGTGCACCGGTATCCCGGGCATATTCGGGTCAGTCCGGGTCACTCCCGAAGTAGGTGGTGACGCAATATTCCCAACCTGGAACAAGGGAAATCCCCCGGCCTCGAGTCCTTTCAACCCCGGCCCTGACACGAACCCCCTAGCCTGCGCCACTGATAAACCCATATCTACCAGTTTCCTTACATGTTCTCCCCGAGCTAGGAGATACTGTGTGGTTTTAACCTTTTCAGTTCTCCTTATCTCCGAGATATTACTGTGATTTCGGCGTTTCACACCCCTATTCTTCATCTTAGCCGGTGGTTGATACACAAATTTAGGTAAATCTGCATCCCGAAATCGTTTTGGAAGGTCATACTCGACCGGAGCTGTTGACTCCAGGTCCCCCAAAGCTAACAATTCTCTCTGTTCCTGCGACAGCGGGGTAACCTCCGTCGAGTGACTCCTTCTATGGGAGTCTCCCGACGGATAGTTATCCGCCATGATAACTACACAGAGGGCGGCCCAGAGGAGCCCACTCTAAAAATGAGCTTAAATGAGTAGTAGAATCAGGAAAATTGTTACAAAAGTGTCCTCCTGTACTACCTCACTTTAGTGTCTCCTCTCTCCCTCACATGTAGATGTTCTAACCGGTGTTTTACATACGCGGAGAGAGGTGCCTTCGCATCCACCCTCTCCAACGGTATGTGCAGGACTGACGCTTTCCGCGCCAAACCAGCATGCGTGCGCATTCAAGCGCAAAGGATCACGGGTACCGGATAGCCCTTCCCGAAGAAGTTATCCGGTATTATCCGAAGAAAACCGGGTGGCAGAGTAAACTGCGTAGTAGTTGCAATCTTCGCCGGGTTCTCTCGGATTGTATTTTACACATCATTTCAAGTAATAGCAATTCTTTAGTTCGTCACGGCTGTATTATTTGTAGCTTATGAACTTTTAGAACGCTGTTTAAACAAACATTATAAAAAAATACGTGTCAAAGTAAATTTCTTTTGGTTGTCCGAACAAATTCGGAATACGTATGAGTCCCATTCTCATGTTGTTGTAACTAGTTCTACACCCGTACTTTCTACATAATATTTCTTACTAGGATCCTCATATCTATCCTTAGAAAAATTACTGACTAGGTTTGATTGGATTTTAATCCGAAACCATCACGACAAGTACTAAATGGGAAACCAACTCACAGACCATAGCATGTAAACATTCAAAACTAACTTTAGTAAAGCAGAACGTTGGGTACCCCAATGCCATCTACTGGTCAATTTCACCATTATTCCCGTCACAAAGACTAAAGAATAAAATCCGGTATTTCTCGTTGTGTTTTTGACAATTAGCCCTAGTTACGCAACTTTCCGGGGTTTACCGGGTAAGTCCTTGGAGACCCGAACTATTTCGGGTAACCACAACAAACAAACCCAGCCCCGCCGCTCTTACGTAACAGCACCTCGACCCGCTATACGAGCACTTCTACGTATGGGTCCTTGGGGTTTCTTCTTCTCAATTACTGTAGGAACCTCCCTAGTTCCCTTTTCAGTAACCAACTTCTTCTTTTTCTTCCTACCATCGACTTTTCTAGCTGGCGTTGCTTTTCTAGTCTTCTTTGTAGGCGGGGGTGCCGTAACCTGTGTTTTACGCACCCACCTGGGTTGGGGCATTGGCACTTCTACCAAAGGCTCATTCTCATCGCCGGGCCGGCGACCTAGCCAAGGCTTCAGGCGATCCACATGGCCTGCAACTATCTTGCCTTTCACATTCTTCAACAACACAGTAACATCCGATATTACTTTTGTCACCTCAAATGGCCCATCCCAACCTTTCGAGATTTTTCCATGTACAGGTGGCTTCAATCTCACCACCTTCTGTCCAACTACATACTTCCTCTCTCTCAAGCCTGTATCATACCCTACTTTCTGATGGATGGCCGCTTTCTTCAAATGGCCTCTCACCAATGCATAGCCTTCCCGCAATTCTCTACGCAGAGATTCCGCAAATGCCACACGGCATGGGACATCCTTTCTCCGTAGTACACTGCCAAAGACCAAATCTGCAGGCATTATGATCTCAGATCCAAATACCAAGCTGTTAGGAGTGCAGCCAGTTGAAGCATGCACCGTACCGTTGTATGCATGAGCCACATACTGGGAAAACGTGTTCCAGTCATCCTGATTAGAATTAACCAGTGTGGTCAGCCCTTGAATCAACGTGCGGTTGAATCTCTCAACCATCCCATCCGACTGCGGTCGGTACGGATTAGTGCGTGTCTTAACTATGGCCAATTCTTCCAGCATCCCCTGAAAGAGACGCGATTCAAACTCCCTACCCTGGTCTGAATGTAACATGAGAGGTGCGCCAAATGTTAGTACCCACTCCTCAACCAAAGCTTGTGCGCAACTTAATGCTGTGTGATCCTTCATTGGGATCACCTTCACGTACTTTGTATAGTAGTCTTGTACCACCATCATGCACACGTTGGAGTTTGGAGTTGTCTGGAAGCCAGTGATTATATCAATGGCTATCCTCGCAAATCTGACTCCGAACAGTTCCTGTCTGAGAGATGTTTTACCTTTCCCAGGGCCCGGCTTCACCAGGCAACACGTCGGGCATTCACTCAACCAACGTATTACGTCCTTAGACATCCCAGGCCAGTAATATCTCCTCGCTAGTTTGTCCAAAGTCCGTTTCCTGCCAAAATGAGCGGAAGTCTGATGACCATGGAAAAACTCGAATACTTCCCATCTCAGAGAAGCTGGCAAGACTATCTGTAGCCTTCTTCTGGCTTTGCCTTCAAGAGTTTTCCATCTACACAATAGGCCGTCTCGCACTACCAACTGCGACCATTGGCCCACCAAGTTCCTTACTTCCACACATTCTAATGACAGAGCAGGTCTGACGGGACGAGCAGCTCTCTCCAGGATCAGATTCCGTATCATATTGATACCATCGTCCTCCTGCTGAGCTTCAAGTATGGACTCCGCCAACCAAAACACCAAGTTCTCTTCCCAGGCCGGATCAAAATTCATTATTGGCGCCACCAACGCGTTATGTATGCCACAGTCTTCACAGTCCATTCTTGCACATCTTCGGATTGGTCTCCTAGACAAACAATCCGCATTCACGTGCTTTACTCCGCTCCGATACTGAATCTGGGTATTCTCTATCCCTAATTCAGACAACGCGGAGATCCATCTGCCCATCATCCCATCTGCCTCCTTGAAATTAAGGAGCCATCTCAAGGATGAATGGTCCGTTCGTAGAATAAAATTCCCACCATACAAATAATGGCGGAATTTCTTTGTGTATACTACTATGGCCAACAACTCTCTCTTGGTGGTACAATAATTGCGTTGAGTTTTACTCAAGCTGTTGCTAGCAAATGCCAAGGGCACTTCCCTACCCTCCTGCACTTGGGATAAGACAGCGCCTATGCTATCGTTGCTAGCGTCGGTGTCCAGGATGAACTGATCACCCTCAGTAGGATAGCTCAGCACAGGAGTTACCGTGAATAACTCCTTCAGCTTCTGAAAAGCCTGTCCAGCTAATTCCGTCCAAATAAACGGAGGTAGCTTCGACATTCCCTTCCTTTTTCCTACTACCAGCGCCTGTAATGGAGCCGACACCTCAGCAAATCCGGGAATGAAATCGCGGTAGTATGAGCAAAAACCCAAAAATGACCTCACTTCTTTCTGGTCTTTTGGCGTTGCCCAATTAGCTACAGCCTCTAATTTCCCTGGATCCGCCGAAATACCTGTGCCACTGACTATTCGGCCCAGATATTCCACTGATTGCCTGAAGAACTTGCATTTCTTAGCTTTCAGTCTAAGGTTGTAGGATCTCAGTCGATCCATTACCTTGTTCAAATTCGATAGACACTCCTCCCGAGTTTTCCCAAAAACTATGATGTCGTCTAGATAAACTAGACAGTTTTTCCACAACAATCCCCTTAGCATTGTCTCCATCATATTCTCGAAAGTAGCCGGAGCATTGCATAAGCCAAATGGCATTACATTGAACTCGAACAACCCCCTGTGGGTTGTGAATGCTGTCTTTTCCTTATCCTCTGGGTGCATCCCAATCTGCCAGTACCCTGACTGGAGATCTAAGGTACTAAACCAGTGATTACCTCCCAAGGAATCCAGACTTTCGTCAATGCGTGGCAAGGGGTAGGCATTCTTCCTCGTAATCCCATTTAGTCTCCTGTAATCTATACAGAACCGACAGGTGCCATCCTTTTTGGTAACCATTACCACCGGACTAGCCCATGGACTATCTGAGGGCCTTATTATCCCTTCCCCTAACATCTTGTCCACCTCATCCTCCAATGCCTGCTTCTTAGACAACGGGAGGCGCCGGTATGGCAAGCGCAATGGTGGGCTAGAACCGGTGTCTATCCGATGAGTTACTCGGTCAGTTCTACCCAATTGCTCCCCTGGAGCGGAGAACAGGTCTGCATTCTCGCATAATAGCTGAGCCAGACTCTGTTTGTCCTCTTCCGTCTCCAAGTGGCTATCTGTCACTAACGGTAAAAGATGCAGTGGCAATCCATATCCTTCCTTCCTATCCTGCTCCCCAGTGTCTTGCAATACCACTGGCATAGCGGATGGATCCAAAGCTCCTATTTCCACTGCTCTCTTTACTGCTAACTCTACTTCTGGTGAGTCAGCTCTTCCTACCACGTCAGCATATGTTACGTCCCCAAAGGTCGTCCCTTTTTCCAGGTACACATCCTGAAAAGTCATATTACTGACTGGTACTACTGTTCGTCTTGAACTCTGCACTAAGGCACTGGTGGAAACCAACCCCAGCTTACTCAAATGCTGCTGATTCGGTTCCACCACCCCCATGCGGTCAAATTCCATTTCCCGGCAGTATACAACTACATTGCACACATGGCGGGGAGGAATTCGTACTGTCTGAGAGACAGACGAGACGCCTGAAATCCGGCGGAGTACACACTGGACCTTCATCTCTTGTGGATACCGAAGAGTGAGTTCCCCTGTCACACTATCCAATACCGCTCCATACAGAGAACAAAAATCTACTCCCAAGATTCCCTCATCCGTCAATTCAGCTACAGTTGTTGAAACAACAAATGAATGTTGATTCACCCAAAAGGGTATCACCTGTCTGCCATGTGTCCGCATATGAGACCCATCAGCACTTCTGACCGACCCAGACCCCACAGGGTTAGTCGACAGACCTGCGAGCTTCTTGAAGAAATGGTGACCCATCATGGAGTGACTAGCTCCAGTATCGATCAGAAATTCCCCCGAGCAGCCCTGAATCTGCACAGGCAAGTACCATCTCTTCCCTTGTAAAGGAGAAGGTTGCAAGGCAAGGATTCCAGCTTCACCGCCCAAGTCATATCCCCTCGAGTTGAGAAACTTAACTATAGGATCATCGGGTTTGAGTCGCGAAGCACAAAACCTTTCTACTTCTTCCGCCAACTCAATTCTGCGGACAGTGTCCAGATGAGCTAAATCTTCAACACCTTTCTCGTCCGTTCCCTGGGGCCCATCTCCACCTGGCGGATCAGACTCAGGTGCGGCTAACCCCAGCGGTTCCCATGAAATGGAATCTTTTGATTCTCCCCTGATAGTACCTTTGACAATCACAGGTGGGGTTGTTATCTTGTCATCAACAACAACCCCTGTTAGTTTTCCGTCGGTGGTGGGCTTTGGTCAGAAGAGGGTCCGTCTTTTTGTTTCTCGACCGATGATACATTCTTAGTATCCTTGGACCAACATGTCCTTGCAAAGTGACCCTTCTTCCCACAATTATAGCATTTCGTGTCTTTGTTGGGTTTCCCCTTACCGCGACCACGAGTTGCGACCTTTTCAGCCTTCTCAGCCTTACTACGCTCCTCCATGACTTTTCCGATCATGGTCTTCAATGCACCCTCCTCTGGCGCTTGAGCGTCTGATCCTGGAACCTTTCGTCTTACATAAAAAGAATGACGTCCTTTCCATTTAGGATCTATTGCTGCCACCTCTTGCACTCCCTCTGTAGTCAGTTCAACCTCTTCTACGGGCATCTCTATTACTGCTACAGGGGCTGCCTCTACAGTTTTCAACAGCTTCCTCTTTCTCAGAGCATCTTCCGTAAGCTCGAAGATATCTGCTAGGGACATAGTGGTCTTCCACTGTGAAGCAATCTCGCTCGACAATCTTTCGTCTTTAAGTCCATCCATATACAGGCTGGACAACTTCCTTACCAGCCATGGATCACTTGGACTCATAGATGCAAATGCTTCTGCTGCTAGCACTCTGAGAGCCATTCCAAACTGTCTGTGCCCTTCACCGGGCTTCTGAACTCTTGCCTCTAGCTCAGATGCGGGATCCGCACCGGATGTGGAACCTAAAGCCCATGAAGCTGTTTCCACTAATCCCTTGTACGTTCTTCCCCCGCTTAATTCAAAGCTTGTTAGGGCGGGATCACCAGGACCATCCCGCAGACACCATGACAAAGCTGCAAGGCACTCATCGCCTTCCCAACCATTATGTCTCATATCTGCTGAAAATCGTGTGAACCATTTTCTCCATGGAACCGAGCCATCATACTGCTTCATCTTGATCGCCTGCTTCCTCACAGGTGTCATCCCCGTTCTCAACGGTATATCAGCCTGACTCAAAGCATAGTCCACTGCCTTAAAGTTCCCCACGTCATTCGGTACCGCATCAATCCCCAATCTTCTAATTGCTGGATTGCTCTGGAACACTGCCTCATCTTCCATTGACATATTTCCCCTATGTTGATAGGGTGTCCCACTCTGATTAGTACCTCCGGTCCTTGGTGTATACATGCTTCCTGGAGTTACATGACTGCCAGGTAATGGGGGAGGTGGTATATTGAACATAGGCCTCGCGTTCCCATAACAGTTATCAGGTCCCACATTGCCCCATCCCCCGTAGGAGGTGTTAGGCCCGGCCAGATTCCCTTGACCTGGCGGCCGAGCATTCATGTATGCCCCACCGGGCAAACCTGGTCTACCTACCGTAGACACATTTACCGGAACTGTAGGAACTTGCCTTGTCCCTGGAGCTGGAGTAGAATGAGCACCTGGAGCTGGAGCAGTGTTAACTGGTCCCACAGGAGGCTTATTCCCGGTAGCCTGGGCCACCGGAACGTCTCCTTTCACTCCCTTAGTGTCATTCTCCACACTCACTGATTCTGTTTCTTCAAGAAAGCAATCCAACTTCTCCTGAAACAGTTTTTCAACTCTACCACACAGTTCTAACATGAACTCCTCATTCTTATCAAACTTACTGCCATGCATCGATGAGTGTCCACTCACACTGGATAACATATCTGCTGTATGTATCACCATGGAACTATCTAGATCCTCAGTGACAGGTGGTTTCACTACCTCCTCCACTGTATTGACTATAACTACTGAGGGCTCGTCGGCAGTCACAAAGGTCTCATCTCTAGACACCTCCTGCGCCTTTCCCACCGGGTCCCCAATTTCCTTCGTCCCTTTTGGTTCTAGCTTATTCATCATGTGATTTTCAGCTTGTTGAGCTAGCGCCTCTAACTCTCCCAGCTTACTATCCTGTTTCTTCAACAACTCATCATACTGCGCTACTTGTAACTGTCTTGCTAGAATCTCGGAACTAATTTCTTTATTCCGCACCACTAGCTTTTCTGTTTCAGACTTTGATCAGTCTGACTTCAGTACCCTCAAGTAGACCCACATTGACAGAAATCTGTTCCAGATGTTTGATCTGAGCTGCATGTTCCCCAATGTTTCCTGACCTTTTTGCCAAAAAACTCTTTTCAAAAGCTTCCCTTTTCTCCTTCAGCTTCCTGAGGGATTCTTCCTCTAGCCTTATCCCTTCCTTCATATGCTCATGCTCGTTTCTCAATCGGAGCGTCCTTATGTCCTCCAGGCTCAACCTTCCCCTGGGCTCATAAGGCGGAACCTCTAGACCACGTATTGTCAATGTAAAAGGATCCGGGAACAGCTTATCTCCCCTGGAGATCACCTCAGCTGTCTCTTCCCCTTCCCCAGGAGTTTCCTCTAGGTCGTCCCTTTTGACAACCTCAACTCCTTCCTGACTAACTGGGACTACCACTCTAGTCCCTCCCACTGCTTCCACAGTGGGTACTGGTCTACGTTCCCATCTCACTGGTACATCTACTGTACCCTCCAGACTAGGTATACTAGAGTCACTATCTTCCCCAGCATCTTCCATGGTCACCTGTCCAAGCGTCACATCCTCCCGTGAGGTGTCCCCCGCCTGGACAGGTCCCTCCATAACCCTATCTGGCTCTAGAGCTGGACGTTTTGCTGGAGGATCCCCTTGTGAATCCTCAGATCTCACCTCGTGGGCCTCCTCCTCTCCTCCATGTCCAATTTCCCTACTCTGATTGAAAGTATGTACCTTCTGCCTAGCATTAAACCTCACCCTAGATCGTAATCTAGGACGCATCCCCTCCCCTTGGTTAGTAACCAACGGGGGAGGTACCTCCGTATCTGACATATCTTCACCACACAAAAGCAACCTGTAATAGCTATCCTTGAAACCTACCAATTCTGGTTCAAACATATAAGAGCTTACCTCTCAATTTCAGAAAGAAGAGTAAAAAAATAAATGTAAATCAATACTTACCCAAAGTGGTCACGGCACCAGTGTAGCTGTTGGCTATTCTAAGATAGACATCTGCTATGAAAAACTCCAGATTCGAAAATAGGTTGTTCAGAAATTACACTTTATTCATTCTGACATACGGCTCGTAATCATACAGACGGATAGCAATAATCAAATAGGCTTCTGAACACCAGTGGTCATATGAACATACAGGAGGTATACGCTCACGGTCTAGTACATAATTCCCGAGTTCCAAGGCTCTCTTCCATCTTGGTTAACTCCACTTGGATCAGACTCCCCCAGAGGGAGTTCTGTACCCGGAGTTGTACACCAGTGCGTCTATCTCCTCTAGTTCCCCCAGAGGGTGGAACAGAGAAAGACGCAGGGTGACCAAGGTGGAAGCAGCGACAGGACTAGGCCTAAAAGGTACAACAGAGTTCGGGGAAGCTCTGTTGTGGAGCAGCCAAGCTGGCCGAAGTGCGCAGCAAGACTGGGTCCTCGATTAGCAGAACCCCAGGTCTTATGTACTGGTCGTTATGTAATTCTCTCCATTACTCGTAAACACTTGAGTTCCCGAGGAACTCCGGGTAACCACGCGCCGGTGCATCCGAGCCGACACCGTACCCGAGATATGTCGGGTGACACGTGGCGGTCACGGCTCAATGCACATAACCAGGCCGCGCTCCACCATTCCTCAGGTGGGCTTATATAACCTTATACTCGGCAGTAGACAGGAGTGCGGCCTGGATACACGACAACACATATACCAAATATAACTCCAACTGGTTCCATAGAAATAGTACAGCGGCGACCCACTACAGTAAGCTAGATATAGCACTTTACAAATATAGCAGCACACAGGAGAGTAATGTAAGGGATAAAGGAGATGCGTCGTATAGATGTAGCTATGGCAAAATGGCCGGGGGCGTTTGTCAGACTAGGATCAGAGATAATGGAATATAGGGTCGGTTTTCTGTGTAGTAGGATTCAAAGGTAAATCTGGATTCTGGACACTGCGGGTGATATTTTCTTATGGAGCATGTTTGTGACACCACTTTGCTGTTGGCTGAACTCATTCAGAAGACAGGTCACCAGGGTTTGCTCCTGAAATTGCTTTATTTGTGCTAAGAAGGGCCAAAACGAGGGACATGACTGAGACACTGAAAAACTGGAATAAAAGAGGAAAGGGCTTTCCAATCACAGTGCCTTCTACACCAAGCTAAGCTGTGTACAGATGACATCGATTATTTCACCACTACACCCTTTTGACCCACTCACCCTCACCATGGCAACACTCACTATTTACCCATGATCCCCTATTACAATGGATGTGTATGTGCGCATGACCTGCCCCAGGAAGTGACCAAATCACTGCGTAATAAGTCTACTACTAGAGGTAACGCTCTCCGAGTATGTCCTTGTCTTTGTTATATATCTATGTCTCTGTCCCAAACATCTGTGCGAGGGAGCAGAGAAATGTGTTCAGGCAGAGATATACAGACAAAGATGAATTGTATATTTCATCATTCTTATCTCAACAACGTGCAATGGACGTCACATGCTCCTCATGTCCGATGTTATCCACCAGGTTTGGCCAGAGATACAAGTGGACAACTAATACAAATGGTCATTGCGGAGCAGCTCTGGAATCTCCCCGAAAGGCCTGGAGTGTGCCGTCACGCAACTCTGCATGCTTGAGCTCTTTTCCTCCTCCTTCCACAGGGTTTTGTTACTTGTGCACAATAATCTGATGGGACCCTCAGGGTCAGCATTGTCCCTTCAGGCTCAGGTTAGTCTGCTAGAGGTGGAGTTAGTCTGCTTTGGTGAATCAAATCAGAATAAGTTGTACATTTAACAGTGTTTAAGTGTGTATCTGCAGCGGTTATTGAACGCTTTTCATTTTGTTAGCTGTTTACAAATTTGCAAATTCGATGGCGGGTTTGAACAATGAAAACCTAACAAATAAATGGATTTTTAACCCCTTAAAGTCTGCTTAATGTTTTAATACAAAAATACAATATGCATTTATGTAGTTATCTAGAGTACTAGAGTAATGCACCATGCAGACCAAACATTGTTCAATCCCCCCCCCCCCACCCTCCAAAGGGATGGGCATGATGCACCAATGCGGCGCCAGGGAGTTACTCACCTATGCTGCGTTGGTGCATCAAGCTAATAAAAGAGCATGGCGTTGTGAGGATCATGCCATCCTAAAGGGTTATACATTTACCGATTGCTCTATATTGTTCCGTAGCCAGGTAACACCCAGTTCGGACAGGTATTTATCTGGAGGTACAGGTAAATAATTATACATCACATGGGTACACAGCTCACCTGTAGGTAGCTGATATGTACAACAGGTGAGTTGGAATCAGGGGGAGCTGATCTGTGATATAGGTGTGACCATCCATGCAAAGAACTGCTTTCATAAGACTTTAGTAAGCATACAGAAAAGGCTCTTCTGATGGTCCTCTGTGATGCCCTTTTCATTTACATAATGTACTTCAGAGTAGAAATGTATCTAAGATTAATGTTATTCACTTTCAAGATAAAAGTGTCCTGTCTGTTACGATCTTTGAAGATAGCGATTGCCAGTGTCAGAGAATAGATAATACATGGCTGACCAAGATTAGGTGCAACTCTTCCATTAGAAATCCACCCACTGACATCAACTGATATAGTATGAAGGGAAGGCAGTTTACATGAAATTGTGTAGACATGCCATCCTTGAACAGTCAGTTGCTGTACTGTGTTGTATAATTATCCATTAAGAAAACTATGGGCCAACAATAGCATGTCTATGAACAGAAGTGAACCTGCATGGATGGAAAAATAAAATCCATTACCATGTAGGTATCGACACGAGATCTCATGTTAGTTGGGCAATGATGTATTACGGCAATAACATCCCAAATGGAACATGTGGAATCTTATGAGAAGTTTTACTTTTCGACCGTATTCAGCTCTTGGAGGGCTTAGTGTATACATTTAAAAAAAAGGAACTGATTTTACACTGTACATAGTTACTTTAGGTACACAGTATAATCTACTGTAGACTTACAGTATAATCTACTGTAGAATGGATAAATTTACAGTGGAATCTACTGTAGATTTACAGTTTACTACTGTTTACCTACAATGAACTGTATACCTACAGCAGAATCTACTGTACACCTACAAAAATGGCAACCAACATTTTACAGTGTAGGCATATCTAATGTTGCTGCATCACTGGTACATCATTTTCATTTGATTACGGGGAATACCGGCTCGGGGAATATTGCAGCTGAGACAGGAGAGAGAATTCTGAGTCAGACACTGTAAGAGATAGGGAAAAAACTATATCCAGTGTCTCTGATAGAGAGGGAAAAGGCAGATAAATATATTGGGCTTCTCTGAGAGAGATTGGCACAGAAAGTGAGGCCAGCGGCACATTGAGATGACTTTGCAGATGAGTGCCCCCTAGCGGAAATTAAGTGAGTCTCTCAGCAGCCACTAGAGGGCCGCTCTCACCTTACTTCCGGCAAGCCTGGTCCCTTATACCAGCTTGCACACTACTGTGGTTATAGTCTATTACATTGGTTACATATAGCTGCATGGCTGGGAGATTCAACCCCAAATTGGCCCCCATTTCATTTTATGGTATATATTCATGGAGATTGATATGTTAGTCATGATGTCATAGTTCCCTCTATGTTGTTCATTATATCAGCAAGAGGATGTATGTCTCACAAAATCAGTAGTCATGTTTCACTTAACCATTTAAGGGCTGCTTGTGGCTTCTAAGCTTCGAGCCCATTGGTTGGCATGTAGTTGTGCTGGGGAGTAACTCCCCTTCACAGTGCTAGTGTATATCAACCCTCTGCGTCGGCATGATACATGAATGTAGCACTGGGAAGTGCATCATGACGATAAAAAGACAGTGCATTAAATCAAAATACCGTCCCTAAAGGATTCAATTAATAGTTATAGCCAGGACACCTCTGCCGGATAACTTTGGAGTAATATGATGCAGCTTCTCTCTAGATGTTCTCATTAGTTGTGACAGACTGCACTGTGGTTCGCCTCATGGTGTTGTTCTCATAGAACTACCAGCAAGCATGGCGTTAGCCATTGTTGTGCTTGTCTATTGCTTGTGCATTTTAGAAGCGGTCGTAGTAATTATGTTTGTGTTTGTGGTTCAAATAGTGACCTATTATAAAGAGCGATAATGTTACATCTCGACCTTGAATAGTAATATCAGAGGAGATGATACCCTCTTCCATTTTAAGTTATTTCCCTCTACCGCCTTTTGTCCACGGGTGGTTTCTCTCCACATTCCATATTATTCCTACAATACCAATACCTATTAACTCCATTTAGACAACCATATTCTTTGCTGTCCCTCCAACACATTGCATTCCCTCGTTCCTTACTAATACTAGCTCGTTACTTGCTTCAGTGGTCTGTGTGTGTCCTCTCACTCCGCTACATCCCAACCTGATTTTGTCCCCCTCATTAGTGCTATCTTCTCTCACTGACTTACCATCTCCACTCTAGTTTTCGCGCTTTTTTCTGACTCTATCCCTCTCACCAGACTTAAGCTTTTCTTAGAGGGACTGAGCATGGCTAAAGCTTACCAGCCTTAGCGAGTCACGTGCCCACCTCTTGACCAATCAAAGCGCAACTATACTATAGCTTGTTCCCGAGGGAGTGCGTTATTCATGCTAGTCGTTCAAAAAGTGTCATAGTTCTGTAAGCCCTATATATTGCATAGCATTGGCTGTCCATGGGAAAAAGGGACAGCCTATGAATATCTCCATAAGCCATTTGCATGCAATCTTAATGTGTTCTGCAAAACATTTTGCAAGTTCAAGAGCTCTGCTGTTAGGAACAAAACCAGCGTTGAGCTGGTTGCTGGTGTTTAGGTCTCCAAGGCTGTAACCAGCGGAAACTGCCAATTTGGTGGAAATTCCTGTCAGAATGGTGGACAAGATGGCAGCCATTCACAATCACTCTCCGGGCCTGTGATTGTCTATCTCATGGAGGGCCCCTAAACCTAGCCATAAGTGTGTCACGCCCGGTGGGCATCAATTCCAATGTCCACCGCCGCCAGTGGCTCCCTCTCCCGGTGGGAGTGGAGGAGAACGGTGTATTATGAGGAAATTGTTGCAGAGTGAGGGGCGTGAGGCCAGAACTAGAGGTTGGACAGACTCTATAATTTGGTGGATATGGGCTATAAGATGTTCGAGCCATTATCCCCTGGATCCGATAGTGGATGGTTATAAGCTACGGTGATGACATGATAGAGCCTTAAGTAAGTTCCCAGGAAATTGTCACTGTCATACTTCACATCTCCAAGGCATTTTGTAGTATCTGAATGATCATCAATTCGTGTATCCAGTGAGGCTATATAGAAGTGCCTGCTCTACAGGAGCATGTAGCTCCTTACTCCAGTCCAATATCACCACTCCTACCTCTGCCATTTCACAGACGTTGATTGTATTTCAAGCTGAGCTGATAACATTATAAATAACTATGTAGCCAACTATTTATGCTGAGGTCTGTTCAAAAAATTTCCTGTTCCGCTACTTAAGCACCATGGGGGAACTATCTACACAGCGAGAAGAAACACCGTCAAAGGGAGTCCAGGTTGCCTCTAGAATGGCTCCCCTGTTTAGGGGGAGTCCAGGTCGCCTAAGGGAGCCTATGTAACTCTCTGGGCTAAGGGAGTCACCTGGGGAGTCATATGTATAGCTCTCTGGGTCCGCCAGAGTGTCATCTAGGCTCCCTAAGGCGACCGGGACTCCTCTAAGGAGGGGAGTCATTCTGGAGGCAACCTGGACTCCCTACCTTTTGACACTGTTTCTTTTCTCCGGTAGGGAAGGTATCTGTGAGCCATGCTGGCCCCATATCGACCACAACTGTGACTACCATGCATGAAGGTTGGCAATGTTGTACGAATAGATCCCAGGAGTTCTATGCACATTCGTCATGTTTCCTCAAATAAGAAAAAGAAATAAATGTACCATAATAGGATTTCCTCGGGACATCGGCTGCGAACATCGGGCCACCATCATGACCAATATATATTTGTAGCAGCGGTCCAGGCAGGGCTAGGTGAGGCTGGGAAGGGGTCCAGACATGACCAGAGCTCACAACTACCCACCTCCGCCATCTCTGGTGTATTCTAGTGTTTGTTCGGTTTCTTTCACCTCCTTCCTCCCGTTTAAGAGCCTATAGTGACTTAAGGAGAAAGGAGATGGGGAGTGAAGTTGACATAGCAATTTGGCCTCCCCTGCCAGCATTGCCTCGACTACTTACATTGGTGCGCAGTTACTTAGAAAAATATTGACCTATGACCATTGTGCTTTATCACGTGCAAGCAGCCAAGCGAAAATGATGATCCGTGTGGAAGCACACGGCATATATCTCACTGCTAGAATCGCCATCTCAATCTAAAGGGTAGATCAATCTTCTCTAAGAAGGTGCAAGAAAGGTACAACCCGAAATGTCACAGCGCGGTACCAACACTTTGAAAGCCTTGCTGATAAGGGGTCCTTGATGGGGGGGGGGGGGTCCCCATGTCACATGTCGGATTTAAGAAATGATCATGTCACATGTCTATGTCGCTTAAAATGCTCATGTCCCATGTCAATTTAAGAAATGTCCATGTCCCCTGTCACTAAGCCTCATGTCGCATGTCACTAGGCCTCATGTCGCATGTCGATTTTAAGAAATGCCCATGTCGCCATATCGAATTTAGGGGTCTAGAGCCATTGATAAGGCCTGACATTTCTGTCTCCCGTTTGCTTATCTTAAATTGTGGAATACGATTTGACAAATTGAACTATCAGAAGTTATTTGAGCCTTGATGTGTATTGTGTACAGTCCTTTTATTCAATACAAATACAGCTGATTTCAACATGTTGCAGCAGCATAAATAATAATTGTATTATGTCAGAAAGGGCAGTAAAATCCTCCTTTCTTTCAGATATGTTAAAAGCATTTTAAGCAATACCTTAAGAATGACTGTCTTTTTATTTTACAGATATTGATGAGTGTGCGTCCAGTCCGTGTGCTAATGGCGCCCCCTGTGAGAACGGACCGAACTACTTCAGATGTAACTGTCCACCAGGTTACACGGGCAAATTCTGCGACAACGGTCAGTAGTGCTAGTTCAGTTGCAAGATGTGAACTCACCAGTCGCTACAAATTGCAACAGCATTTTGTTCACCTCCAAGTGTCTCAGAAGGGTCTGCAGAATCACCAACAGGGACGCCCCTGCATTTAAGAACACTATTACATGGTCAAAATAGCTACCAAATAATCATAGGGTCGGATTATGATCATCTGATCATTCCTACTACCCCCCCCCCCCCCAAAAAAAAAAAAGAAAAAAAAAGAAGAGAATAGATGAATAAATAAATAAAATAAACTGAGGATGATTTTGGTCTGATGTGTTATATAGTTGTTAGGACCAGTTGTTGGGTCCAAATACACATGGAATTATGGTTTCAAGACACCTGAGATATTCCAAAAGAATATTGTCCATACTGTCTTTGTTAAATATCTAATTTGTGTGTAACTGTCTCTCCTCCTACAGACATAGACTTCTGTGCAGGCGCCCCATGCCTTAACGGTGGGTCATGTACAGACATGGTGGTTGGCTTCTCCTGTACCTGCCCTGTAGGCTACAGTGGGGACACCTGTCAGACAGGTCAGTACTCCTCCTCCAGGGTCTAATGTGTTACCTTGTTTATACATTATCAATATTAACAATTACATTTCTATTGTTTATAGCATTAACACCTAGTTTTATATGGAAAATCATCATTAAAAGTTCTATATCCATAGCATTAATGTGTTTTATTTTTAAAATTTGCAAATGATATTAACATCAATATACACTCTGGTGTCGGTAAAAGCTGCATAACAGGTACCCAGTAACATATTGAGAGGCTCTTGGTCAGATGGTCGTATTTTATTGTCTAATACATATACTAGTACTAACACTTCTGTACACACTTGCATGATTAAATTGAACTTAGTTTAAATATTTATCAGTAAGCAAAGCCGTTCAATCTACTAACACTATGGCTACATAAGAGAACTAACCGTATTTGTTTACAGATATTGATGATTGTTTAAACTCACCGTGCATGAATAACGGTAGCTGTGTGGATGGTATCAACATGTATACTTGTGACTGCGGTCCATACTGGACAGGCGACACCTGCCAGGAAGGTCAGTTACTAACCTACTAACTTCTCACTTTACTATGCATCATTGATTTATTGAATTTGACCTGGTATATTGAGGATTAGTGTTATACTATTTGCCGATGTCAAAGCTATTTCAATAAAACTCGGATATAACAAACTTGGTTATGGCAAAACATGTTTACAGGAACACGTTGCTGGGTCTATTTGTTACCATTTATGCCTATAATGTCTGACTTGGTTACAACGAATCCTGCTTATAACAAACTGAATACCTTGATCTCAAGTTTCCTTTTACATTGTATAACCAAGTATATGTACCATGAGCATAGGCATCTGAGTGATAGCTGTTTGACTCAATGACAGAGCTGCATTGGGTATATTATATGTACAGAATCCATACAATAGCATAACAACAAGGAGGGGCAACAGTAAACCTCACTGCCCGGATTAAAAAGGCATAGCAATGAGCTACATATGGAAGTATACAGCAGCAATGTTGGTGCTCACACAACCACAATGACAGCTATTCTTAGTTGGCTAACCTCCATGGTAAACCATGACTGACAAGGCATGTCCACCATTTGGCAGCCTTAACCCACAATGATGTACAGTCCAGGCTGGTCATGGTGACTGGTACAGAGAGGACATGGTCATTATGTTGTACACTTCTCATCATGTGGGGACCTTTTAGTTTCATTTTCAAAAGGCCAGTGATAGGTTTTCATATATTTGAGAAGATGATTCGCCAATTTGTTTTGAATATATTATGTATAAGCCTGATTTTTGGTATGTATTTGACGGCAGAACCCGTTCCATTCACTTCTGCCCTACATAGTCTTACCATACCTACTTAACCCTTTGTGGGCGAGCATCGACTATAGTTGATGCCATGGCTTGGCGAGCATCGACTATAGTTGATGCCATGGCAGGACGAGCATCGACTATAGTCATCCTAACTCTATGGGATTCAGCAATGCCTCGTCCTTAGAGAAAATTCCTGCTAAATTTCTCGTCCCCACAGCTAGGCATAACAATTTTTGGTCGTCCTCAAAGGGTTAATAGAAATATTAACCTCCCTCATCCCCTTACCTTACCAAAAAGATGAAATCTGAATTGGGGTCCTAATAAAATAAATAAATAAGGAAGTACCTTGGCTTAATTGTATCTGTGGTTCTACTCTAGTCTATCTTAACCTTACATGAGCTTCCCACAACTGGTTCTTTCTTTCTGGTCGTCATAATAGTTAACAGCACTAGTTTTATACCCTTCGCTTTTGATTTGACTTGTTCTAACTATCATACAACTACTCCTAGGAACCAACCAGCCATGCATGCCTCTGTCATGCCATGTTCCAGGGAGAGAGATCCTTACACGATCACCTTCTGAGGAATCCGCGCTTAAGTTCACAGCCTAGAATACCATAATAAGGATGCAACTATAACAAATCATAACAAAGATATAATCAGTAATGATTTCCTCCTTTTATTCACAGATATTGACGAGTGTTCGTTGAGCCCGATCCCTGACTGCGACCCACGCAGTACGTGCAGTAACTCAGAAGGAGGCTACACGTGTATGTGTCCCGCGGGGTACACTGGTAACGGAGCCACGTGCCAATGTGAGTTAGCAAACATGGACCTAACTTCTCTTCTTGTTTCTTTCATAGCTACCGTGTGCATGTAACATTGAATGTCAGGCAGAGCTTCTCTTCAACTAAAGCAATGTAATATATTGATTTGAAAAGTTAAGTGCAGTGAATATCCAAGAAAGCATGAAATCCGTATGATATTCAGGGGATTCTAAAATATATGCAGTACATGGAGTGATGTTTTACTATAACAATGAAACCAGTGACATGATCTTCTCGAGCAGGTTACCAAAATATTTCACCTTGTGAGTACAGTTATTACAATCAAATTTCAACTTGACTCCCAGTTCCTAAAATGTATCCGAAGTAAAAGAAACAACTGATATAGCTTTTAACTCAGTAGGCATAATTTTAGTCCCAGGTGTTAAATTGGGGCCATTGTAAAAAGTTATGAATGATAACATGTTAGTAGTGTGTTTCATGTACAATTGTGTTTCAGTCATCGACCTGTGTGCCGATAGTCCATGTGCACATGGGGTGTGTCTAAGTCAGATGTTGAACTTCACCTGTATCTGTGACCAGGGGTGGACGGGGGCCAACTGTACACAAGGTAAGGATGCTAACTGTAACCCTCTCACATAGTCATTAATGCAATGTCATGATGCATAAATGCAGCCCTAGTAAGTAACTCACAAGTAATGAGAGCAGGCATAATGTCGATACTCATGATGATTGGCATATTGCATATAACAATACTCTACGGCGCTGCATGCAAGATTTCACCATGGGTAAATAAGAGTACAAAAGTGTTCAATTATCAAACTATATAAGGTTGTGTCTTTTAGATATTGAATGGTGGCATTATGCACCTAATGACTGTATAGCCATTTTAAAGGTACATGTATATGCCAGCGTATCACCATAAAACATTAAGGTAAGGAGTATTAAGGTTAGCACTTTGGTTGGGGCCAGCTGTATGTAACCAACACGTGCCCACCAGCCAAGCTGCAAGCCAATACGTATACCCAGCAAACACGCCTTTACAGGTCCTGTACTGGCCCACACCTGGCAACGGTACTGGGCCAGTACAGGCAATCTGTACTGGGCCAGTACTGGGGTGCAAATGGCACCAGTACCGGGCCAGTACAGTATGCCAGTACTGGCATGGTACAGGGCCAGCATCGGACCAGTACTGGACCAATGCTGGCATTTCGGTACTGGGCCGGTACCGGACCGGTTACTGATTACTGTATTAAGTATAATGTAGAATCAAAAGCATAAGTGATCTGTTGCAAAATAACATTATATTGCACCCATTGTGCTTCAAGGCCTGAAGACTTAGGCAATCAATCATCATGGTGCAACAACCAGCTACAGTTTATAGCCAGTAGTACAGCATACCAGTTTTTGGCAGAGATAACACCTTGCAGGTCTTATGGTTGTGTAATAACCAAGCAAAAGGTGTTTGCAAAGACATGCCCTTTGTTCTCCCGTTGTTTATAACATTTAATGTAAAAGTTTGTATTCCATAAGATTTCACAGGAAATCTGTTTCAGGCTTAACTATTTAAAACTATTTGAAGACTCTGCGGGTCATAATTATAGAGATATCATATGCAACTAAACCCTCAATATCATAAAACATGCACCAGTGACATCTGGTGGTTTCTTTGAACACTACTGTGCCGGTACCGGCATGTTGGTAGTGGCATGCCAGTACTGGGCCAGTACCGGCATACCCTTACTGGTATGTCGGTACTATGCCAGCACTTTTCCAGTACAACCAAGCTTAAACGGCATTATAATGGCTCTGTACTGGCAGTACTGGCCCGGTAGTGCCGGTACTTGCCAGTACAATGACGGTACTGGCCCGGTACAGGTGTGTTTACTGGTGAGTAGCTGATATTCTACTAGTCATGGTGATACATAAGGAGTTGTTTGCCTGCCCCAGCCCTAAGCATCCTACATGTGTGAACAGACACGCAGAAGGCATCAGCTTCACAGGGTACCCTTGTCCCAGCTGCCTAAATATATATATATGGCACCTGTGACCGCAACAATTACAACTCCTTTTTTTGAGTGTATATTCTTCATTTTCCACTCTGGATTCTTGCACTCTATGATGTTTAACATTTAGCTAGGGACAGATAACCGAGTACTTAGATACCTCTGACCAAATCTCCCATCACTCACTGGATTTCTCGTAATTACCGTTACCCGTGCCTTTCTCTGTTATGCAGTGGGAGCCAGTGTGCACATGCAGACCATTCTTTCTATATAGCAGTTCGCTCTCAGTTATTGCGCTATCTGTGCACTCCGAGTTATTGCAGCTTCCATATATAAGCAGACATACATTGAGATATTGGTTTTACTTTCTTCTTCTTTCAGACATTGACGAATGCCGAGCAGTGATTGGAGAGTGTGACGCCACATACGGAGATTGTATCAACACGCCGGGTGGCTTCCGGTGCCAGTGTCAGCCGGGTACTCGTGGCAACGGAGTCATCTGCTTCCGTAAGATTTATCTTGCTATTTGTCAATTCCATCTCCATTTTCCAGCGAAAGCAGTATTTTTCTTGTTGAATAAGCTGCCTATATCGACCATGCAGTTATGATAGTAATGACTACAGATAGTGACAGCTGAAGCTTCTAGAAGTGTAGAAGCACTGGCACAGTATGAGGCATCATGTCTACCAAACATAAAAAGCCAGCCAAAGATTGACTAATGGACTTTGGACCTTTGTGGTTGAAGAAATGTCATCAATCTATAGTGCGCATTTGAAAATGCCTGATGGATCAGCGATCGGTTACCCCAAATGAGCCTTGTGGAGGAACCCCTTCAGTGTCCGAGATGGACTATGATGGAGTGGATACCTAGCGCTAGCCCTACACTACAGCTCCATAGGGGGTGTTACTCAGGTGACAAATTTTGCTGATGCAGATCCATATAGTACCTGGGTAACATGTTTCTGCGTCATGCCCCAAAAGTGCCGAGAAAATCAGACCAATGTTCGCTGCAATATATTTTAGATAGGTGACTAATTCGCTCAAACTGCATTGATGCAGTATGGCAAGGTTATCACCAGGGCTGCATTCATGTATCATTCATGGCAATGGGGTATAATACATGAAAGTGCTATATATAATGTTTTTATATCTCATTAATGATTACATGGAATGAAATCTAAAATCAAGGAGACTCTTAGACATGTCTGAGGATTGCCATGGGCATTTCCCCACTCATTTTCCTTTTAAGAGAGGATCTAAATAGGGGTAACCACAGCTCCTGGATCGGGCATTGACCGGTACGGGCCCAAAGTCTGCTCCTACTCCCACAAAAAAAACGACTAGGGCTTAGCTGCACACTGAATGGCTAATAGGTATCACATGACCTGAGTATGGCATAATCTTAGGATCTCACTTCACCAAGGTGGAGACCTGTCTGAAATAGCATCTCTAAACATGATGTGCAAAAGCTATAAAGATATGGATGTCATTGGGTTGTAACCTCACTTAATCTTAGGGATGAATGGCAACAAAACATATGTGAACGAAGTATCACGGCTCAGCTATTGTGCAAATATTACCATGCAATCATGAATGTGGGACCTTCGACTACATAGACTGAAAGCATCACTCCAGGCCAACTTAATATTATACCCAGCTGCTATGTACACGGTTGTTGACTTTAATCAGACTGGGTAAACATAGTAGATGTAACCTATGCTATATTTCAATTTAGATGCAAAGGGCCTCTTTGAATGGACATCCTTATTCAAATATGGTAGGAGGCATGTACTTTAGTGTACCCGGGTAGAATAGTATTCTATAGTAAGAGAACAGATAGTGCCACTCGTCACTGTCAATCACCTTTGTGTATGGATACAACGACCTTTGTTCGCAGGCAGATAATGTATGTTAATTTATGTAGTTAGGATTGAGTCTGAATCCAGAATATACCAGGAGAGTGAAGATTCTGCTACACAGATATGAACCGCACAGGGAGGCCTTCTGACTCCTACCTCTGACGCAGAATGGTAGAATGGCGCAGGGATCTGCATGAGGGATGTCATTTGGGTGTGTTTCAAATAGGTATCATACATGAGTAGGTTGAGCATGCCAATTTAGGTGTAGGGTTCTTTTTCATTTACATCAGTTCTGTGTGGATACTAAGCCAATCCGATTTATCCACTAGTTAGTTGATCTGTGGTGCCTCCTGGAGTGAACTATATCCAGGTATAGGGTTGGAACAAATGGCTATTCTACCAGCATACCACAACATAGAAACTTGCTAAAACATCTTACTTAAGAAAGTAACCTAGATATCAAACAGCATGGACCATGTAGGACTAGGTCCCAGTTCTATTCCTATAATAGCTTTACTTTTGTGCAGATTTTACATAACCTAGGCCTACTTCAAATCTGAGGTAAGCTTTTTGAGGTGGTTCATTATAAGAGTGGAGACAGGGAGATAACAAGGGAGTATAAGAGGATGCTAAAAACAGACAGAGACTAAAATAGACACACTTCGCAACAAATGATAAGTCTTAGACTCTTGATTTTATCCTCAGTGTATGAGACAAAGGTCAGGGGACTGAACCATCGATCGGATTATGAAAGAAACGTCTTTGAAAGGGAAATGTCAATAGTTAGAGAGCATCTATCAAATACCCTTACAAGTCCTTAATCTTCCTTTGCTCTTTTTAGCCATCTGTACTGCTACGGTCTGTACCATTAAATTGTTTATTTCATTAGGTATTGATCTTCTATATAGCCTTTATGCATCACAAGATAATGTTGAGATTTCATGATCAGGTTTATAGCTATAACGGCTAGATTCCATCGGGGCTGAATGCCTTTATTGGGTGAGATCCGCCTTGCCATGAAATGAAATCAATTTAACTGAATTTCATTTGTTGGTATTGCTATCTGGTTAATTGAGCAATAGGTGAGGTGGGATTGAAGTGCATCGTAAGACTGCTAAATGATTATATATGATTATACACGGTTCCTTGTCTCAGTGTATCTGTTCTCAGTAAATGCCACAGTGCGTGTCTATTCCGACCATGGCAAGTTCTCTTATAGTCTTTTATTTAAAGATGATAATTTCTCATGTGTTTTCACGTATCTATAGTGTAATTCATATTACATACATTATGACGTACTTAACTGATGCTGGTTTCCCTTGTACCTACAGGAGAAACCATTTACTCGCTGGGTACCGACAGCAAACGGTACAGCTCCGACACTGAACGCAGCGCTGTCTTCCAGGTACCCGGCGGATTACCGTACTTCGGCTCCCGCTACTACAAAGTCTATGTAAGTCATACTTTCTTATCAAATATGGGATATCCTCAATTAAACACTGACGTTATTCAGTTGATGCTATCATTTAATATGAATAATTATTGTCTTGATTATTTGAGTAAGTGATTTTGGACAAAGGTTTTCCTCTCCAGGGTGATATTGACATAAAATCTGTTCAAATGAGTCAACAGTAATTGACCAAATTTCTCATGTGAAGTCTTTTAAAAAGGGACAAGTAAGCCTTGAACACTGAGCTCTATATCTTATTTGCAAAAAGGAAAGATAAATCATAGATCATAGTTCAACATAAGATTAAAATCCCCTATTCATGAGAAACTGTAAACTCCATTTTTATCATTTACCAGCAATATTGCTTCAAGACGATTTTGGTGAAATCAGTCTTTTAGGTGATGGTCGTGTTTATCATCGTCTGGGCAGGGTAGGCTGAGACATTTCTGTAGAAGAGATGAAGTAATTGATATCGGAGGCGGTTCCCAGAAATGTCAAGTTGGCGGGGCGTCTGTATGGGCACTGAGGTTGATTGGGGTCTGGTAGCTGATAGACCGAACGACAGCCATTTCTCCGATAACATTTCCATATATATGCAAGACATTTTATCATTGTTCGCTCGGAGTAAGGCAGCAAACTTATAGCAAATTGCATGGTGTCCCTAGATAGTTGGTATATAGTTGTATTTTAACGGAATGTATGTGATTCAGGTCCTGTATGCAGAGCATATTATGTATAAGGCTATGCACGTACCTTCCATTGGTCTCAATAACATCACCAGTAAATATATTGAACTAGCTGGCAGAGTATTCTCTTCTGCTTAATTGACAATGAAATAATCTCTTCTCTCCGACACTGTATGCTGGTTTCCTAGGTGACATCCAATTATTGATTTTTTTTTTATCTAAAAAGTATACTCTACCAGGATATCAATGTATTAAACATTCATCCTTAATGAGGGCATGATTCCCCAAGACTTCATGTTCATTTGTCGTCATGATGAGTCATTTGCGCATCATGCTAAGCCTTCTGAACTAAATCCATGCATCATGTCAACAAAAGAGCACTATGTAGTCATTTCAGTGTAAATAAATGACATATTTCTCTTAAATTGTAGGCCTCCATTGATGGGCACGTGAGTTTCAGCCAGGACTACTTACCACCCAATCCTCCAGGTGGCGCCAATCCAGTATTCCCGCCAAAAACTGCAGTTGTCGCCCCCTGGTGGACGGATCTAGACACTACCAGTGGCCCTGGTGCCCTCTGGGTAGACCTCTACGAACCAAGTGACAGGAGCGGTAACTTTGACAACATATCAGCTGACGTAAGGAAAAACGCCGGTGACGTCAATTTGACGTACGCGCTTGTGTTTACATGGAAGGAAGTAGAACCGTATCCGTCATATGTGTCTGCAGGCAGTAAAGAGGTGAGTGTGTTTTTTTCATGAGGGTTTCATGGTGGCTTGGCACAGAATTTGTGCAGCAAAGGTGCTGAATTCTACTCATAGCTTCTGGGGACTATAATGTCCTCAATTATCTATGTTCAGAATTGCCACCTCCATTTTGTTATGATTCTTGTGATTCTATAATCACATCCATTATAGAATTATAATCAGTATGTGTTCAGTATCATTCATTGTATTGGTTGAAACAAAACATAAAAAAAACGTAAAATAATCTGGTAGTTTGTAAGGTAAGTCCTAAATGGTCCTGAAACAAGAAAGGATCGACTCCAAAAATGCCTATAGGCCATGCAAGTTTGGTATACCCAGATGGCATTTTATGGTTGTAAGTGGACATTTTAAACGTTGAAACTACCTATCACCAAGATTAAATTTAATCTGTACGGTAATCGCATACTAAGCTGCCATTGGGAACTTTGAAACAAGTAAGCAGCAACTTATGAACAAGTGACCACTATTGTATCTATATTCAATGATTTTACTCTGGTATTTCCCCAATTAACTGTGATTTTATAACTAATAATAAAGATTCACTCTATCATCACTGGGTACTTTAACAATAACTATTCTATGACACATCTTGGAATGCATACCTTGAGGTCACCCTCTGACTTCATATCCTATGTTACTGTCTAACCACCTTACTGCTATTATAATCAATGCATGCAGTGATTAGCATCTCACAAACAAAGCTATTTTTATAATGACTTTGTTACTGATTTCCTGATGAATCTACTCTGTTGAGAAAGCACAACTACAACTTTGATCATGCTTAATTGAGCATGACAACGACCTGTAGGATACATTCGGTAGATCAATCATCAGCAATCCTGTTATGAAATGATAGCACTTCTTTGAAACATCCATTTGTTACAAAATGTTAATTATTGCTGTCAAATGACTCATTTGAAAGCAATCCTACTTGACTTGGAAAATCTCAACTTGACTTGTTCATGTTTATTGGCATATTCATGTCAAATGTTAACTTACTATTTGCATTTAAAGACAAGAGCTGCAGGTGACCCAAAAATTAATTGACAAACAATTTTCTTTAAACTCAAATTATTTGTTCTTTATATCATATGCAATCAAAATATAAAAAAAAGTGGGGTCCCAGTGCTAGTTTCTCCAGGACTGGCCAAACAAGATGGATGTCTGTATCATTGAATTGAATGGGCCCGACCCTTGAAAGTAGTTATTTCTGGTGCATTCTGGTGAATAAATCACAAATTAGACAAACAATTTTTTTCAAAAACTTAAGTTAAGCTGAATAATATATAACAATCAAGATTATGAACTAAAATCAGAGTGTTGCAGTGCTACTTTTTGCACAATATGGCTATGTGAAAGGTAAATTTTGTGGAAAATCTTTTATACTTCATGAAAAGGCAGATTAACATACATTATAGACTTAACTTTTGAACTAATAAAGATAGAAACTAGCTTAACAAATTGAAAAAATGCTCTCAATATGAAATAAGCTGTAGTTCCCAAACCGCAGCTAGGCGCCTGCCGCTCTCGTCCATACTATGGAAATCTAAGGAGACATGCACCCAAGCTCTATATGCATTTTATAAAAAGAAACTCAAGATATATCATACATAGAAATAAATAGATAAAATAAATTGTTCTCTTTTTCCAACATATTGCCATGTATTTATTTAACAATCCGCCTGTCTGAAGGCAGTATTCTATAGTTGGTGATTTGACTGACGGATAATACATGAGCAACAAATGAGCGTTGGTCAGTCAAATCATCTACAGTGGAATAATGGCTTTAATGGGGGCTTTATAAGAATGGTTCATTATCACAATGGTCACAATTACTTACTTCTCCATACCCAATCTCCCCTCCTACTTAGAACCTTCCCCCAAAGTCTTGGAAAGCAAGTATCTTTTTCCATCTCACCTGTAGTTACTACCTGTTTCCTGTAGTCTCACCTACCCCCTCCTATGGCTTTACTACATTTACTTAAATGCTAATATTTGTTGGGTACAAAAATCTTACTTACATTAATTGAAACCCATAGATCTTATTGAATTAATCAACTAATTATGGTGAAGGGATAATATATGGCTACGGACAGGAGACAAACCTTTTGGAATTTTTATTTTAGATTACATGTTAGTTGACTCTCATGTTCAGTTTGGGAAGTAGGGTGTCATAACATAGTAGAAAAGCTAGAATGATGTTCTTTTATTATGGTTGCATAACTGTCTGTCCCTTTTTTCTTGTGACATAGTATATACTATACCTAATTTACAAGTGGAATGTTTTGGGAAAATATATTTTTGCTTGATAGATTATGCAATTTTGTTGTCTGAATGAGTTATGTCTGTCAAAAGTTACTTTGTCTTTTGTATTAGATCTTTTTGATTGAATTGCCACCCCAACAGAGTAAGATCCACGTTAACAAAATTTAGCTTGGTCTCTCTCAATTACAAATATAATGAAAAAAGACCTTTACATTTATAATTTTAACGGTATAAGATATAAGTTTAATAATGTAGCTCCAGTAACCCTATTTATCTCTAAGTCATATCGGTATGGGGTAGTCATTCAGACTACAATCGTGAACATATCATGATTACCTTCATAGAAATGCAATTGTGTTGTGATAGGGATCATTGTGTATAGTTAGGTACCTTGTCCTTATTCACTTAGTTCTTAGTGACCCCCCTATCAATAGGCTTTCTGGGCCTCAGGAATATTGACCCCATAAAAGACATTAAGTGTCTGCTTAAGCACAATACTCTATATGGACTGTTTCAGCCTTGGCAGTGATTATTTATTTTAAACACGCTGTAAAATCGCGGATGGAGGTTCAATTGTGGGTAACTGACAAATACAACTCTTGGTGCGTTCACATCGCAAGGCTAAGATTTAAGGGTCGATAATATTCCTGAGGGCCTTCACAACCAGTGCATTATCGTAGCAACCCATCCTTAGATACCCCAATTGTTGGTGTGTGGTCAACAGTTGGTTTTCAGTATACCTTGATCATTTCCCCCTGTAAGCAAGGATATTCTGAAAATGTATAAAGATGCATATGACAAGGATGCAATATGTAGGGTTTGGGTCGTACTACTTTCAATTCTTCCATAAAAGGCTGCTCTTATTAGGAGCAAACACTCTCAGTTGGCCTGTGATGGCCAACAAATAATCTAGCATCTTAGATGCATGGTTCTCATTAATTACTCACTTTACACTGCAATGGATGATTAGTTAATGATTTCAACCATAGTCACCTTTCCCAAACTATGACTAACTTCACCATAATCTGTTTGCAACCTTTGACTAGTGTGTACCGTTAATCAGAATGATGCCTAATCGGTCAATCAACTGATAACCTGATAAAGCCTTAATCCAATGAATACATGCCTGCAAATCCCCCACCAATGGTATAAACCTACCATTTCATCCCTGAGTAATTATTTTGCTATAATCAATTCCCAGAATGCTACATTCCAACTGGTGTTGGCGACAACCAATGAGCAGTCGTTTGGCATGTTCAACTACAACCCGGATGGACCCTGGCTCAACATGGAGGCCACTGAAAGACGCTTTCTGATTGGCTACTCCTTTGGAAACGGAAGTGACGTTCAGATTGATTTGCTCGGCGACACCCCTGGATATCAGAGTAATATTGGTCAGTGTAACAAGCAGTTTAAATGTCTTAACAGCTATTAAGAAATGCATAAAATACATTAATACTGAATTATGATTGATGGAGCAAAATTATACATGCATCAATACCATATGTAGTATCTATAATTTTCTGTTACACATGTAAACATTTATCAAAAAGTCAAGTGTTAAAAGTAGATATTCATTGTTGATGAAACTATGTGTATCTACCCACAACTGTTGTGTTTAGCCTAGTGACAGTTATTGAAAATGAGTAGCATATGTTTGGTTGTTAAAATATTAATATGTTTTCTTGTAGGTCATGACGGTCGCTACTTCTTCACATTTGGAGAAAAAATGTCATCACCTGACCTTAGCTGCCTGACCTGGTATAGAGGTCAAAGGTCACAACCTAGGGGAACAGTGACCCCGCCATGCCCCTGCACACTGGCACAAGCCAATCTCGACACCCGTTTCATGGTGAATACAGCGACCGGGTGCGCAGAGGGGGTATTCGCTGATGAAAGCGGTGGTAAACAGAAGTGCTGTTATGACAGGTAAATATTTATTAGTCGTCACTGAACTCTTTAAAATCTCACTAATGGGAAGTCATATTAATTTTAATAAAAGGTTTGATGACAATCCTCATATGATGCTTTTCTCATCTATCTCTGGGAATAGAAAACCCTAGGTGAATTGGAGAAATAATCTGTATTATGCAGCCATAGATAGATGCATCGGAATTCAGCTCCTATGGTCATTATTTCTCTGGTCCCTACCGAACTAGAGGTTCTTTACCGGTACAGAAACGTCCCGGTAAACAAGCTACGTAATTCCAACGTAGCTCAGAGGTTTGTCTAGGTTTGGTCTCAACCAAAAGTCTGATTTACGCTTTTTTGTAAGGTTTGTGAACGTCAAAACATGAAGGTTTATTTACGTTCAACTGACGTAGATGTCTGAGTTACATTTGTAAACCTCATTCAGACGTAAATAGACCTAACAAATCTATGTATATCTATGTTGAAAGTCACATTTTTTCAACCTCAACTATGTATTCAACTCCCCAGTATCACACTAGATGGAAGCACTATCAACTATGGAGAAATCATGTTGCATTTGAGCAAATTTCATACATTCTATCAATACACTCTTAATGCTTATGAATTTAATGTTGTGTAAATCAGCTAGTCACCATTGACTATTCAGTCATAAAGATGAGGAGATAAAACAATAGACGATTATATCTATATTAAGGGATTCTGTTGATTTAACACCACATGGGTGGTACTGAAAAAACACAAAGCCTCACTGAAGCCAAAACTAAGGTTACTTTTCTGACACAGAGATACTAGGTTGGTGTCACATATATATATTGATATTTTCATTTATAGTATTTCTGAAGTAATCACATCTGTGAATGAAAATGATATTTATCTATGCTGGAATCCCACTTATACTTGTAGGTCAAGTTAGTGTTATTTTGCAATAATATTATATTTACGTTCGAATGAGGGTGAAAAACGTAAATCTGATATCTACGTCTGTTGAACATCAATAAATCTTCACGTTTTGCCATTCATAAACCTTATAAAATTACGTAGTTCAGACCCCAAATGAACGTATATTTACGTCTGACCTACGTAGTTGTGTTTACTGGGGTCATACTGTGGCATAGGCTAAGCTACTGGTCCATACTTCTGCAATGGTAAGCATCTAAACCCAATTTAATGAGAAATCTTATATTTCCAAGAAAGGCTCTTCCATATATAATTACATCCTTTCCTTTTCCTATATATGCATAACCTAATTCCCAGTACGAAAAGGTAGCATCGGTCATGTACTTTGAAATATACATCAGAAATTAATATACATGTATCACAATATCAATGCTCCTTCTATGATTTCATATAGATAAAAACTGATATTAGATATGGTATGCTTTACCCTTTGCTAGGTATCTGCTTCATTATGACATCATAGTTGTTCTGTTATTATAAATAACACTAATTGTCAGTTGAAATGAAAGTGGAGTGACTGCTGAACAGGCTCATCAAATTTCACTGACGTTGCAGAATATTTATAATTTCACAACAATGCAGAAATAACTTTGCATTAATGAATGGAAGGGATGTTGGATAAGATGAATCACAGGTTAATTGCGGAGGAATGAAAGGGAATCGTGTTTCATGTGAACCCTTTCTTACAGGGAGAACTCTTTGCATAATAGATTGTGATATAAGTTTATTTAAGTACAGGTAGATATTACAATAACAATCAACTCATGTATGTTAACTCTGTAAGGTGTACAATATCAAGTTTGACAGAACAGCGGTTATTCATGGCCTAGGCAGAATATTACTTTAAATATAAATGAAAGCTTTGTGGCCAACGCAAGCGAGACTATATAAGATCCTGGAGGATACTTGCGGATGGTTTAGAGTTACACCTGTGGGACACTTTGATATGATGTATTTAGAATGTCAATTAACAGAATACTTCCCCTTAGATTTGGTACAACCTGTGAGATTATACCTGCTCGGGCTGTGCTATGCACCCTGCCGGTGTAGAGCCATTTGTCTATGAAAGTGTCTCAGGAATTCTCGAGCCACATCAGTGATCCAGTGTAGCCTACATTTGTCAGCATCACTAACATATCAGCTATCTACTATATTATAGGCAGCCTTTGTCAGCCCTAGCAGAAGCTTAGAGATCAACAGTTACTATAGGCGGTCTTTGTCATCCTCGGGCTCAGCAATAGCTAGGACTTCTACTATAGGGAGCATTTTCCGTTGCACCAATGTTTTAATTATCTAGTATAGGTAGCTTTAGTTAGCCTTAAAGAGCACATACCTCTAGTGCAGGCAACCTTTGTGAACCTCATCAAGTGCCCAAGATCTATAAGCATTCCCGCCATGCCAATAGCGCAGAGGCCTAGTATAATCAGATAAGGTCTTTGTAGAAAGGAGGCCGGGCTTATCATGACTGTGCATATAGGTACCCCTGGTGTTCTATAGGTCCCTCCAGGCACCCATAAACCTCTAAGGACAGCATGATCATGATGCCTAAAAGCTTCATGATCTCCTCTCGTCATGATGCGGTAATGCACCACGATTGAGTCGCTCTCATGCACTATGCTGATGTGTAAGGCCGGCCATAATCATCAACCACATAGGGTCGTTATAATAATGCATAAATAGAACGCCAGCGAGTACCTCACCCAGTTTGCATTTTATTCATCGGTACAACGCACATGAAAGCACTCTGCGGCCCGTAAATGGTTATAATACATGTATCCCTCTGATGTGTCACTGCCACATGCATGGCCCAAATGCCTCTTTCCACTTCTTATTGGTGGTTTTATCTTTTATACCACAAAGGGGCTATATAAAGACCCTCTAGCTGTTGCTGCGCTCGGGCATGCATTGCGAACATAGCAGTCTATATAAGCTTTGTGACGTATGTAGGTTAGGACAGGAAATGGGTTGCCTTAGTTCACAGAGCGTCAGAATTATGACCTACGTGGCTTTGGTATATAGTGTGGGGTTGAATGCCCGTGAGTGTACTGCATCATCTGGGTATGTCACCGCACCCCCTGCTATGGAGGCATACGGCACATCTGTCTAAGGCATGTTCATCTCACATAATAGTGTCTATGCATTTTGTCTACCTTTACTGCACGTCATACATTTTGAACCCCATCATCACCCTCGAAAGATACTTCTACAATACAACCCAACCAAACTGTTACAGATAATATGCTCATGACCATGGGGTATACTTAGAATGTTCTGCACAGGGTAGGTACTCGGCCGTATTCCATGAGGCAAATTCCAGTAAATTGCTGTCCGGAAACCGAAAAGAAAGAAGAACACTACTTCTAGCTGTACCCTGTAATGCATTATCTGTATGCCACTATGTGTATTTGTGTTTCCATGGAAATATGTGGAGTAAAGAGGACTGTCAATATGAGCTGAGTTATTTGAATCACATCTGTGCTACAACTTCCCCTGTTCTTAACATACAATTATGAAGATTGCCATGTTTACACATGAAATTTAATCTATTCTTCATTTACAGCATGGGTGCTATACATACGAGCTACCCTTATGGTGGGTACCCCATGCGAGTGGAGGATGCTGATGCCAGAGCCGCCTGTTGTGAGATGACAGAACTATGCCACCTGTTCTATGAACTAAGACCATCCGATGACTGCAGAACTTATAAGCCACCAATTTGGGGTGAGTTCTACCGTTTATTTACCTCTATGTACTGCTAAACTGAATCAGATATTTAGGAACCTCAAGGTTAAACTCTTAGCAATAATGATAATAAAATACTGTTTCACATTTTTACTGTGGACGTTTGTGTTGCAGCCCTGGCCTGGGGAATCGGACACTACCAAACCGTTAACTCGGAACAGTTAACCTTCAACAACCGGGGACTATTCAACTTGTTTGATCAAAGGTAATTCTATATTCACATTTTACCTACATTGTAACTCTCCTTTATAAAGTATAGAAGTGGTAGAAAGTAACCTTCCAGATGTATGGGAAGCATCTTTCTAATGGCTATTCAGATACTGACTAAGTTTCGCTATATTTATTTCAAAGTACACTTATTGCTGCGTATGAAACATAATATATATCATTACCTACTTGGATTTGCATTCGTAGAGTAGAGATATGACTTTAATGGATTGTAATATCCTCAGTTTATCACATCCTAAATTTTCATACCACTCAAATAGAAGTGAGACATACAGTTTTTCACCGACTCACTCCCTCACATACTTCAATTTTATCTCCCCCAACATGGTCGATCATAGGGTAGATGCTCCTAAGGTCAACCATATACCTTGAGTCGTACACATCAATTTGCACTTATTCGTGCATAATAAGCTCTCTATCTGTTTGTTCTTATGGTAAGAGTAACGCTTTTAAGATATAGTCAGAAAACAAATGGAGGGCTTTGCATGCTTCAATACATACACATGTCCGATTTAGGGTATGTACATGTGGTTGACTATAGGTGTATCTACCCTATGCCTCATTATATTCTAGCTACACAGATCTCCTCACAGACTCACCTCTCACTGTGTTCACTATGTGCACCCTGTTTACCCTTGATACAGTACCTTCACACTACAAGGCCGGACAGACCTGGTCCCCTCCCTAGTCACAGACCTGATGACCACAGCACTGGTGGCTGTAGCCTGCAAGGTAAACACTACACACTTTCTATTCACTTTTTACTTTCAATGAGATGTGCGGGGGTTTACAATATAAATATTATCATTACGAATGTCCTAATTGTATGAACATAACAGATAAATATGTAAACATCCAATGGTGCCATACATATTGCTTTACAATTAGAAAAGAACCATGCCAAATAAAATGATCATTACATTTAAATTTGCTATCTAATTCAAGTATCTCTACATTGTATGCCATCATATTGAAAGTCAACCAGCACGTTGACAGTAACAACGATGACTGTTGATCTATCTTTGTTCCAAAGGCAATGTAGACTGCACTTCCAGTAACCCACACATGTGTATCTGCTATACGGGACTAGTGCATTAGGTTATGAGGGCCGCCATTTTGGCTCAGAGCAATGCATTGTGGTAGGCCCCCGACTCCAGAGCAGTGCATCATGGGAGAATTTCTTATCAGCCCCTTTCTTTAAGGTGTGAGGAGAGGAGATTAGCCTGATAAAGAGATGGAGTTTAGCCCCCGACTACCTCAGGTACCAGGATGTGCTAGTCCCGTATAAACTGATAAAGGAGAAATGAAAAACAAATCCTTTTCCCAATAAATGTTACCTAATTGCCTTCTTACAGACCCCTAACTCATCTACTGTGGAGGTGACTCTTGGGGCTGGTGGGAGTCTGATAACCATGGTGGACGGTCTGCCAGCACAGCCCGGCCTCTACCCCAGGATCTACCTGACTGAGATAGGAGACGACACCGTGCTGGTGCAGTTTGCATCTGGGGAGGCTGTCCTGGTAAGTCACAATAATAATGTTTATATTATTTATATGATAATATTATTATCTAACCCTTTAAAGAAAGCAGCACCAGAGAATACCTTTCTGGCCCTACAGTGTTGTAAGTTATTGACCAGTGTGTTAAATCAGTATTGAATATAAAATAATTCAGTTTCTCACTAGGGCTGTTCAATTCATTCCAAAACAGTGCCTCCACATGGCTCCCCACAGTATTGACCGTGTCGCCGTGTCGATCTTTAGCAAAAGGGCCATGTCACTGTGTCTATTTCTATGTGTATATCATATATAAGGACCTTATAAAGATATCTATGTCCGTCGAATTTAAAAAGTGCTGTGTCGCCCGTGTCAGATTTTAAAAAGGGCCGTGTCGCCGTGTCGCACATGTCGAATTTTACCCATGTAGAGGCACAAAACACTTTTACTCATTGACAATCTAAAGTAATATCTCGCTTAATACCTGCAGGTTATATTATGTGAATCAAAACTCCAGTACAGGTTAAACATAATTCAAGTCTTGGTGTAATAATGCGAGATGCCGATAATATGCAAGAATGCACAGTAATACATAATGTGCTAGAGATGCAGGCAGCAAGTGCCTTTTTTGTCAATTGACTTTTTACATCAGATAATTAAAGTGGAATGGGAACAGCGAATGAATTAACAAAACCTATTCCATTGCTCTCTAGCAAAAAATATTTTAATTAATCTCAGGCAGCTAGTCACATTCAGGACCTAACGTCCTAAATAACAATTTGTTTGTTAGTACTATTGCAAGTTGCGTCATGATTAAAGCCTTTTAGAATCGATTCGAGTGTGCAAGCATTGCTTTCAAGTAGCCATAAGCATGAATTATGTGTCATTACAAGGGAAGCTATTTCATTGTCAGCCTTGACCTTGACCTTGATCCTGGGGGATCTTTGATCACTACACTCAGAGGAGTAACCAGACAGAAGCCTCCTCAACCCTAGACTAAACCACACGCATCCATGGGTCATCAATTCTATAATAGCCCATGGAAAAGATGATGATAATTATATCACCATGACCTGGCCTCTGACCTTGATATTGAATTTGACCTTGACCTCCAGGTGACTGCCGTGGAGGATGTGCTGAGAGTGAGGCTCAGTGTACCGGAAGTACTTCCGGGTACAAAAGGACTGTTTACAGCGACTCCTGGAGGCACCCAGCAACAACTCTCACAATATGGTAAGGGTTTCCCCATAAGGAATTGGATGCAGGGCACTCTTAAGATTTAAGTCACGTTTCTGCTCATTTTTGTCAAATAAAATGATGCACTTTGTTTTATCAAATAAATTGAAGTTCATGTCAGTGTTTTCTAAATCGCATTTAAATAATAATCTACAGGATGTTGTTTACAGAAATTGGAATTGTAACAGTTGAAACTGTGCTGTACCCAGGAATACTATTTAACATTGTAATAAACTCTCATTTATACCACCTTTTTTCAAAAACAGCCGCTATAGCTGATGGTGGTGCCCTCTTCCTGAACAAGAACTTCAGCTTCACCGACTATGCTCCGGCCGACCTCAGCGCCACCATCGAGCAACTCAAGAACCGAGCCGCTTTGAACGACAGCGAGCCAGCTGGGTCATGTGACCAGATTGAGCAGTGTTTGTACGACTATGTGGCTACTGGTGGTGACATCTACCGGGGAGTGTCTGCAATCACTGAGCGGACAGTGATGTTGGAGCATAGAAGGAGGCTGGGTAAGGATATTTTGAATAGCAGGTGTTTTGAGCAAGAGGTAGTTTGATAACGGTATAATTATGTTTATTTTATACAAACGTTGTAGAAACTGTGAAAGAATCGTCCCAATATCCCAAGTACACAACACAATATTAGTTACTGTATTACTCATGCTTAAAATTCCATGATGGGCTAAATTGATCCGATAGCTTAGCAATACAAAGGTTTGATATTCCTTGGTCCAAGGCTTGGTTATCAAACACAATTGAAAGTCTTGTTAGATAACTTGGAAAGCCCCTTTTAAACAGTAAGCCATCATAAAGCAATATCAATTCAGTCACCCATATTTGAGTCCTTGAACCTAGTCACATGCAATTTACTAAGAAATGTATGCTGGGATTTCCCTTGAATATGTCCTTATTTCTTTTCAGACAACATGCCGCCGGTGTTCAGCGGGGCGCTGCCGGTCGTACTCAGGGTGAACAAATGGGTGAATCCTATCATTATTAACGTGGCGGCTGCCGACCCAGAGGGAGACCACTCCGTTTATAACCTCTCTACCAACATCAACACCAGTGACTACATCTTCTGTGAGTACAAAGGGTTCAGCTATTGGTTGCCTTTTTTGACAGGGATTGGGGAACAAAGACTAATATGATGGCAGCCTGATTCTGTTTCTTGCTCAAACCATGTGATGCTAATACTTTATATAGTTTTAAGGGGAATATGATAGTTAGTGACTACGGAAGGCACTTGGTATGCTGAAACTGGTACAGGAGTGATCTTTCCCCTCTTTCATACTGAAACAGCCTATTGAGACGCTTTAGTGTCGGACGATGTTGCTATCACAACAGACAAGTAGAAATGTCCTCAGTTTATCCCGGTGTATACTGGTATACATAACCACTTTCTGTTTTAAATTCACTACCTGTTGCTTGTTCCTGACATTCATCTTTCCTCCTTCAGTGGACAGTGGCTACTTCCGATGGGAACCGACAGAAATTAACACCAGTATCTACATCCGGTTTACGGCTTCTGACAAGGAAGGTGCCAGCACCATCTACTGGCCGGAACTCAGGTTCTGCGACTGCGCAATCAACAATGTACACTCATGTGACTTTGACTACATCAACATTCTAGGATCGAAATCCAATGATGGTATGGCTTTTTCTTAAGATAGTAATGACTGGTGATTATTTAAATGCATAATAAACTATAAAAGCTTATTGTTTTAACATTTGCAATTGTCTTCTATCACCATTCCAATATTGCCCATGGTTATTAAGTTCTTAACTTGGGCATGTTTTAGACATTCATGTTGAAAACAAACACTTCGGAAATGCATTTAGTAAATGTACATAGCTACAGCACTCATGGCAACGATGTCTGCAAATTAACCAAGGTATTATAAAATGACTTAAAATCAGCTTTAATTATGAGTCCAAAATTATCCAAGTGACATGATATCAAACCTCAGAGCCTACCTTCACCTGTACCACCTCCCCCTTTCAGACCGGTACTATGCCGCGGAGTGCCCGTGTCTCCCCGGCTACACGGGCCGTACCTGCTCTGAGGCGGCAGACATGTGTGACCCCGACCCGTGCTACACGTCCCCGGCCACCAACTCCTGTACCACGGCCCCCGGGGCACTGCCTCACGGGGTATCATGCGCACCCTGCCCTCAGCAACTCACCGGGGACGGACTCAGATGTTACGGTAAGTGTGGTTTCAATCTCTGTAGAAGACTGTTGGGGGAATATACCTATCTGATTTACAGCACGATTTTATTGTCATTGGGCTATTGGGAGAGGGCGGGTGAGTTCTATACCAATTGGAACACATTGGATGCATTCATGAACTTTAGGAGAACATTCAGTCTCGACCTGAAGAACATCGTCTGAAATCCATGATGAAAGTAGTATAGCAGATGAACCTAAAGCTCAGGCGGTACATTGCCCAGTGAATAACTTCCTATACTACAATGTACTCGCCTACTGTGCCTGCACCCGCATTACATGTAGCAGGGATTCTAGGTGGCTATACACATTGCAGGGAAGTTAGCTGTCTGTTCCACTACAATATACATGTGTACTAATGTAATTTTGAATTTCTAGATGAGAACGAGTGTTTGCGCGGTACCAGTAAGTGTTCCCATATATGTGTGAACCAGCCCGGAAGTTACACTTGTCACTGCCCGACCGGCTACCAGCTCACCGACGACGACGCCACCTGCCAGGGTAAGCACACAATAACATACGGATACTTATTTATTTTGTTGCATTGTGTTTTTAATTGGCGATGGAACGACATATCATCGAAAGAATTCGGTGTATTTGACGTTTATTGTCAAGGCATAATGGCTTAAAACGGTTTTTCATTCTGAATAATTAGTTTATCTAGAGTTTTCCCTATCGTTGTCTTTTATTTTATTTGATGAAATCTATACTTTTATAGTTATAAACAAATAAAATGACCAAACCTGTTTTATACCACCCACAGATACGGATGAATGTACACTAGGAGAGCACAACTGTAGAGGTATAGGGGAGTACTGCTCCAACATACCCGGCTCCTTCAGCTGTGAGTGTAAGGGGACCTACTACAGACAGAACAACACCTGTATGTATGGTGAGTACAGGCTTTGTTGTTATCAATATATATGTTATACAGGGTGTTAGTAGTATATGAAGTTCACCCTATTGCTCAGGCGTTGATTTTTCCTATGCTTCTTTATACCATTGGAATATTTCTTATTATGTCCGTATTCATCCCTTATAATTTGTCAGTCTTTCTCGGGGGTCAGTTGTACTTTAAGCCATGCACTTTTAATGATTATGTTTATTCAATTGATATTTAGGAAATCTTCAATGACATCTTATGGTTCTCATTTCCCTTTCACCTGTTCATGTATCTTTATTTGCCTGTTCAAAATTACTTGCCCATTTACTTCCGAAGACAAAATCATTCTCTTGATTCATGTTCAACTGTAACAGCTATAATCGTAATGCTCCTTCCCCCCACAGCCCCATACAGGTTTGGAGGTCAGGTGACCTACCAGGCCCTGCAGCTTCCCTCAGGGGAGACCCTGACCTGGTCACCCAGCCTGGAGGAGAAGGACTCAGACCGTTACAAGACAGAGGCTACCATTATTGAGGACTGGGTAAGCTGACCATCTCCTGATAAACAATTCCTTGATCATCATTTCACCAAGTTTAATTCTTCATCTTAGCTATTGTGTTCTTCATTAAGTGATGTCAGTGGGATTTCGAGTGATACTTTTTACTTTCTTTTTCAGCTGACAGATTATTATAAAAAGGAGCCAGGCTTCAAAGCATGTCAAGTCACACAGTTTAGGTATGCACACACTGCTTATCTCAAACCTGAGGCCAAATGGGAGAAGTTATAGGAAGTACAATTGCATGCCATACACTACACATTTATGTTGGATTGAACTGATCTCTGGGTGTCTAAGGCTATTAGTGTTGGTTGCCTCTGATGAGACCTCCCAATAATCCAAACCACCTTTTAAGACAACAGTTCATAATCTCATATCTTCCAATTAAGAATCCTTACTAATTTGATTGTTATGTCATATGTTAATGATTGATTATCCATATTTCTCCTCCAGTAAAGGGTCCACCATAGCTGAGTACAACCTCAACATGGACCAGCCCCTTAATATCAGCACCACAGCTACAGACTTCAGTACCTACCTGGAGGCCCAGAGCTGTACCATGTCAGGGCCTGCCTGTACTGTGGGACAACTGGTCGGTGTAGACATCTCCAGGTCCTATCCCATAGGTATAACACTTACTTTTTAATCTCTACCAAAGTTCCTTCCCAAATATAAACCAATCACAACAAAATATTTGATATTATTACAGCCAAGGGAAAGGCTGCTACAAGGATTCATAATTCATATTATAAAGTATACTGTTATGTTAAAGAACCCTAGCACATGTAGATCTGGAGGCCTAGATATCCCTAGCTAATACGACCGGTACTTATTTTTGACCTAATTTTATTGAATAAGATGTGTATTTCAAGAAGAATCTACCACTGTATTGAAATGAGATGGTATTGTACGGTAAATCGAACATTTAGATATTCTGACTGGAACTATCACAACTCAAAATGGTCGGCCCTGATTTCTGCTTGAGTAGAATTCTGCTGACTTGGTATCTAATCAGATCATTTGACTAATGTAAAATCTGACATAATGCGTTGACATTATTTCAGCTAAAGACCTGTGTGAGAGTGATGATGACAACGACTGTGATGTTAAGTCAACCCAGTGCAGTAGCTACAGTAATGGCACATACTCCTGTAGCTGTCGAACAGGCTTCAAGAAGTGGCTCGACATCAACACAATATGCCAAGGTAAGATCTGGGGGAAAATCAATCCCCAGCAAACTGGCGCCACCCTGTGTCATGATTGGTGATGCATGGTGAGCTTATTTCGCGTGATCACGCAATGAGTCATCCTGAGCCAATCCTTGTCAACTCTCACTCAGTACCAAGCATCCTCACTCATTTTACAAGAATCAGTGTGTGAGTCTGTGTGGCTTTGCTCCACTACCTGTCAGCTCTCACTCGGTATCACGCATCCTCACTCATTTTACTTGAGCTGTGTGAGGACACTGCGTGGCTATGAGCCACTACCTGTCAGGTCTCACTCAGCATCACTCAGGCTGACCCATGCCCCCAAAGGTGGTTATGACGCATGTGTCATGATTTGTCATTCCCTGTCAGCTCTCACTCAGTGTGGTGCATTATCACCATGGTTTCAGCATTAAGAGACTATGGAAATTGTATGTACTGATATTGCTTATAGTTTGCAGAGATGATGTATCAGTTAAATGTTATTTTTAGTGATCTCATCCCATAACCAACCTGTTTACTGATATGACTGTAAACATATGTGAAGAAGGAACATAATGATGGTCAATAATAAGGTATTTACACTCATTTTTAAGGCAAAAAAGAGGATTACTTTTCTCTATGGGGCATAGCACTGAATAGAAATCATTTAGATCTTACACAGTATTTAGACATTGATTGACTTGGGTCTTACAAGAATCTAAAAATATGATGATCAGTGACCAACATGGGCCCATATAATCATGAGAAAGAGTTAAGAACTCTTGATAACAGGCTAATACATTATGCTGCAGGGGGTGATAATAGGGGCACATGCCATATCTGAACAAGCATGGCAGGTTCTGACACATGCGTGACCATGAGTCACTCCCTGTCAGCTCTCACTCAGCATGACACATCATCACCCACAATGACACACTATATGGGTTTCCTGAGTTCTGATTGGTCCATTTGAAATTTCCCGCCATTTCCTTTGTTCTCAGTCCATAGCACCTAGCATTCACAACAGACAGGCAGAGACAGGCAAGGAGAACAGATGTCAGGTGGGTTGTCCTACAGTATACCTAGTGTTATTTGTACATACAGATGATTGTGAATTTTACTGTAGCATAAAGTACTACAGTCTTTCAATGTCCTTACTCTTCTCTTATGTTCTGTGATTAATTTATTGCAGAATATGCAGACAGGTAGAAACAGGCAAGGAGAATAGATGTAGCCTAAGGTGAGTTGTCTTACAGTACTTCCAGTGTTATTTGTACTAGATAATTGTGGATTCTACAGAGGCATAAACTAATATTGTTTATTACATCAGTGTTCATGTCTAATGTCTTCTCTATAATTCATTTCAGAATAAAATAATTTCACAGAATCTATAGAGGGGGACAATGGAGCCAACCATGGAGAAATAACCATCCAAGAAACCCTCACATGGAAACAGGATCAACAGCTTAATTGATGTTATCAATAAAGTTAAAGATTAGATTAACAAAATATTGTCCCCTTCTGGTGAGACATCATGACACATGTGTGAGTGCTGGTGAGGCTGTGTCATGACATATGTGTGAGTGCTGGTGAAGTTGTGTTATAACATGGGTGTGAGTGCTGGTGAGGCTGTGTTATGACACATGTGTGAGTGCTGGTGAGGTTGAGTCATGACTCATGTGTGAGTCCCTGTCAGGCTGTGTTATATCACACATGTGTCAGTGCTGGTGAGGCTGTGTTATAACACTAAATGACTCATTTCTGATTCAACCAACGCAGGTGTGAGGGGCTCACACATAGCCACTCAAACTGACTCCATTTTGCTGGGTCAGTTCTGATATAATATCTTGTTGGATGAGGGTTGGGAAAAAAGTTGGTTCAAAAAGAATTATCCTTTTATTTAAAGCTCAGACCATGGTTGTAGAGAATTATTAGAGAATTCCCTACTACAATGCACAAATACAACTTTAGGTCAATGGGTTTTGGTCGTTATTTCATGAGTTGGACATATTCAATATTTCGCGAAGCAACAGGCCGAGTGAAATGCGGGCTGATGTCACAAGAGTGAGACCTAACCTAGCATATTCCCTACCTGGTTTGATTCAAAATGAGATAGAAATGGCAGTTGCTGCGCGGTTCAAATATGAAGAAACCCCTGCTGAATAAGTGAATCGATGGAGAATCAACTGTTGTATTTGATAAAAATGGAATATTTCATTATGTTACAGATATAAATGAGTGTGAAGGTGTACATAACTGCAGTGTAGAGACTCAGGACTGCGTCAACACCTATGGGGGCTACACCTGTGAGTGCAAACAATCTTACAGAACACTCAACGGCAAATGCGTCCGTAAGTATACAATGCATTCCCAGCTAACAAAGAAAACCGTTATTCTACGTCAAAACAACGTTTTAAATTCTACATAACGTTATGTCATACTACAGAACGTCAGAAAAACGTTGACATATAACGTTATATAACGTTATAAAATGGTGTATAACGTTATTTGTTTACTGGGTTGTCTCTAGTTGTACACAGTGTTTCTGTATTGTTAATTCATGAGCTATGTCTGGGATACGTTTTCAATGCTATGCTATACTTGATATCATGTTATACAGAATTGCAAAAGCTCCTTCTATATAATTAGGAAGGAGTGTTAAGTTTCCATCCGGCAAAGTATTTACCATAAATAATAAAATTGATTGATATTTCAAAAAATATCATACATCATATCCAATTAATATCACCTAAGCAATGTAGAGGAACATTTAATGGAAATGATTGAACATGGTACTTTGTTTCCTGCTAATTCACTTTACATACAGTAAATAATGCAGTACATACTAGTTTTCTAATTATGCCTCATATCTGTTTGTAGCTGCATGTGTGCCGAACCCTTGTGAGCATAACGGGGAGTGTTTCCCCGATGTTAATGCCGCCTCACGCTATACTTGTAGGTAAGTAACACGTTAAAGTTAATCCTTTATGGACGATATGATGACTCAATGCTTCATGTTCATCCTTATTAGATTTTAACGTAACGCCGGCAAGTAGCTCACAAGTGTAGCTACAGCATGGTATACGTCACTAACAAGTAATATGTATCTTTAATTTACCTTCAGATGTAAAGGTTTTTGGAGTGGTCCTGACTGCTCAGTGGAGAACAAGCAAGCCAGAAGTAAGTACATAATACTATTATATTGTAAATTCTCGTGTTTCAGCCAAACTCGCATAGTTAGAAGCTGCTCTCGTAACTTATATAAATCATAAGCCACACAACATGCCCTTTTAAGCACAATGACCCACAGGTTATTCTGCTGAAAACATGTGAAATCCCCCCGTGAAACGGGAGTTGAAATCGTTTACCCCCCTCCTAAATCCACCACCACCCCCACCAGTTGTTAAAAATCAGCCCTCCCTTATAGTTGCGATCTGATGATGATTGGTCAGGAAATGTAAGAATGAATGTTGGATTGTCCTTAATATGGCATAATAATGGAATGAGTACTTTACATATGAAACACAACTTCTCTTTTTGCAGGGTTGGAGCAGATTTTAATAGGAGTAGGAGTAGCTCTAGGACTTCTCTGCCTCATCCTCCTCATCATCATCATAATCACCTGTATCAGGTAAGTCAACTTACAATGGTCAAAGACTAGGGAAGGAAAAAGGTGAGGCCCACAACTTGCTGTCTCTACAGCAAGAGTCATAGTGGAGCGAGCGAGGGCAGATACTTAGAGGTATATGTATATAGGGTGGATGGGGATTTCAGCTAGTCCCAGAACAAAAGGACAGATCTATCAAGGATTATAAAAGAAGGGGTATTGGAAATATTACTATCCAATAATCTCTGTTTTGAAAAATCGACATTCTATGCATTGGTTTCTAGTTTGGTGTCAATGACACATGAAAAGGAACAAAATGCTACATGAAATACCATTGTTTACCATAAACGTTGCATTCATTACATGTACCGGTACCTTTAACAACAGACGTGTCACTTACATAGAACATTATGAATGCCTGTTTATTTAGTCTTGTTCTTCGGTTTCATTTCAACTTATTACACTAGAATGATTTGAGTTGGTAGATTATGTTTAGAATAGTCTGTGTGTCATCACTGTATGTATGTACACCCTTTGTATACTGTCCACCATTGGTTTATGTCAGATGCAGATCTAGAGGGTCACATAATGACTCCTCCGATATGGAAACTATCAGTGATAAAAAAGTTAACGACAGGTGAGTCGAGGTGTGGGAGGTGTGGTCCCCAGGTGTGAGAACAGGTGTGAGAACAATAACCCGGAGGTTAAGGTGTGAGGCTAACAGGTAGGGGCTATCAATTAACAAGAATACTAGGTTCCAAGGTCCTGTCAATTCAGTCAGACCGTAGAGCAGAGAGTCTGTTGGTCCAACAGAATTCTGGATGATTGTTGACTAACCTGTGCTTGCGCTGCAGGACTTTGTTGCACAATAGGGTATGGCACTCAAAGTCCCCTGTGTCCTTTGCACACTCAGTGAGCCCTTGTCTTCACACTGCTGGATTGGCTGCTTCTGACTGCGAGTTGCCTGACACAAGAGAAGGACACTGTATGGGGACTTTATTCCAAATTAAGTGTCATACCCTGATACTACTATACTGCAAAACTGCACCATACGACACTGCCTAGCTGATGCCCTGAATCCAGACCCACTCCCAGGAGACTCTCATCCTCCAATAAAGGGAATATCCACCGCCAAACATTTAACCAATAAACACTCATCCGTAAATAGAAATTACTATAATGGCATCCCAGTCATAATGATGACGGATGAATGTCCATCTGTAAGATGGTTGGCGCTGGATTTGACTCCTAAGCTCCCACTTCAGTGCCCATCAGAATAAAGGGCATTGGTTTTGAGGCTGCTAGATCTGGGGGGGTGGGTATACTCCTGAGAGTGACCTGTGGATATAGTCTCTGTTTGATAGGACCTTGATGTCTAGTATGACTGACAGCAACACACTAACACATGCTATCCCAATGCACTAAACCCCTCAGACATAGGACCAGTAACCTAGCACCCCATGTAGACCATCTATGTTGGGCTGGTGAAGTAAATCCATCCTCACAAGGTGCCACAACAAACTCCCTAGATCTTAGATTTTATTTCACCGGAAAGGATCAATTTGTCTCATGCCGCGGCCGCAATTTGATGGGTTTTTTTCGAAGCGACCCCATAGTCATAGAAAAAGTTCCATCAAAACTGAAAAACAAAGCAGCTAGATACACATGTAACTGGAAATTACAACTAGTCAGAGCGACCCGTTGCACACTGCAAGCACAGTGCTTACTAACAAGCTTTGGCAAGAGACTAACAACTGCTGACTGCAAGAATACTCCTGGACAACATACAACCAACATCAGGTGATACCATCATGCTTTCTACATATAACATCCATCTCTATAATCAGTGATAGTTTGTAAATATAATTATCATTAGAATTATCTCTTTATATATCTTGTTTTCTATCATATAGGTTTATTGATCATAAAACCAATGTAAAGGTGAAACACGTTCTGCTAGAACGAAGAAGGAAGAATATGCAAATGTTATACAATAAACGAGTGTATTTCACCTTTATATCATGAAGGTCTCAAAATAGTTAAATGTCATCATATGTTTTATAATCACCATCACAAGTTTTTGACAATTTAGATTCCTTAACATTTCGTCCAGGGCATAACTTGTTAGCATGATAAATATCGCTCTTTGAACCAATTAACTAACATTGAGTGTATTATACACTTCAGTTATTTAACTTGTAGTTATGCTTCCACTAACTGTTACTAATGCTAAGCAACTAAACGCTAACAAGTATGATATGCTTACATATTAACCAATATTTTAATTTCAATTAAATTATTACTTGGATATGTTTTACTGTTGGTCTCATATCAATAACGTCATCACAAAAGATACATAATAATTATATTGTATTTCTGTTGAGTTGATTTATTCTGAGTAGTTGTAAGTGTATTAAGTTAATGATTGTTTTTGTATAGTAATTCAGTTGAACTATCATTTAATTAGGTGAATAGATGTTATAACCTTATTATTTGTTGTAAGACTTTTGCATTCATTTGGCTAGTAACCCAATGCCCAAATTCCACTGAAGTCATAATTAAGGAAAATATTCACGCAGCAAATCATGAAAATATTTCATGATTCAAGATTCTATACGCTCTCTCAACTGGGTGCCCAAGAATGTGGCACTGATTTTTGTAAAGCTATGAGAATGTGTTTGGGTGTTATCTTCCATGGACTCACACCATCTAATCAGTAGAACATCCCCGTTAATGCTGTTGTTTATTCGGAAATATGAACAATATTGCTTCAGTGGAATTGTATTGGTAGCAGCATAGTCCATCTTACTTGATTTGATTTTGTTGTTGATAGTCTGTGTGGCATTTCTTTACAGTTTTGATATAGAAAGTAAAATCTCCCACTCTGTGTGGGTAGATAGACTCTTCTCATCAGCACTGTCGCTACACGACGATGAACAAGACGACCTGACAGCGAAACCACCTCCCACGCTAGGCACATTCCGCAAACCTGCCCGTAACGGGACAAAGCCGCATACATAACCCGCAGCTCAAGCTGTAGAGAACATAATTAAATCCATGAAAATTAATTTCTTTTAGTCATATGAGAAAATCAGAAATGATGATATATATGTGTCACATTGGGGTAGGATATTTTGCCAGTACCCTGAACAGATTTACGGTGTGAAAAAGGGGCATGGGTTAAACTAAACACATGGCATATCCCCCCGCATATCCCACAACCAAAGCTGTAGAGTAAAACTGTAATTGAATCCATATAGACTTGTCGACAGATATCATATAAATGTGATGTAGGAAAAGCAATATAACGGACCAACGGGCCATAACCCACCTAGCAACATAAGGAGTTAGACTTGTAGGCTATATATACCACTGTCATAAACAAGATGAATAATGAAAGAACAGAGATTATATACATGTACTATTTGAGGTGTATCCTCTTGCATTTACCACTGTTGAGTATGAGAATGAGACTGCTTATATTTAAAAAGAGAAGAGGTTCACTTTCTGGACAGTGCTGTCACTCATTTGACTGCTCTCCATAATCCGTATGAGGAGATGATACCTGCAATCGATCTAGCTACAGAAAACCTCATCAGAAAATATCATGGTCAGTACGTAATTTACACATAATGAAGCAGCACTATGCAAGCACTGCTTACCTCAGGTTGATTGATCGCTCATCTTCACATGGTTGTGTAGTATACAAGTATGAATTAAGTGATATTTATAGAAGGAAACACACTAACCAAAATGGGGGGGGGGGGGTTATGGATCCATAACCCCAAAGCCTAAGGTGTGTCACGGCAAGCAAGTTTCAAAAAGAGCAATAATGAGATAGAAACATGTACTGCAAACATGTCAAATTGACTGGCAATTTCTGCATTAACCCTTTAAATGTGGCATAGTGCCTCAATGTATTATGCCCTTTTGTTAGCATGATGCATAACTTCAATCTGGATGGGTAGCTCGCCAGTGCTGCATTGAGCCATCATGTAAACCTTAGGGGTTTGAAACACTCCTTAGGGTTGATATGGTGCAGCGGTGGAGTGCTACTTGCCAGCACTATACCTTGGCACATTATGAGTAGAACAAAACATAACGCTTTGAGGTATCATGCCGTCATCATCAAGAAATAAGTAATATGTTGTATCAGCATGTCTGATAGTGTGTGTACATGGAGTCGTCATTGTCTTGTCTGTAGTATTTATTAAAGTTACTCTAGTGCTTATGTTTATTTATTGTTTTAATAATTTGATTTTGTAGACTAAATGATGTGATTTTATTACTTTACAGTAATTATTGCTGATAGTGTATAATTACAAAGTGCATGTCTGTATATAGAAAGAAAAGTGAACACAGATGCAATTATATCATAGCCAAAGTGGGGATCAAAATGTAATTGCCATACCATACAGGCAATGATTAGGCCAATTCCATCAAGTAATTAAAACATAATGCAATATCATAACAGTATACATTTTGACTATATAAAAACAAATATATCAAATTGCACATATTATGCTACCTACTGCCAACACGTTACCTTTAATAGGGGATTACCTTGCAAGAAAATGGAGCTCGCAGATAGAACTCAACCTGATCAATTACAATCATGCTTACAGATATGTCATATCTATAATCATGATAATCAATCCAGGTGAAACATAATTATAGATCTAAAATATGTGGTAAGCCGTTTGGTTAAGCCACTAGTTGGTTATTTTAGTCTCATTGATGAAGATCATTGAATTCATATTATCAAATATTGTGCTAGGTGTTCTATTTGATACTTGGTCAAAATTTAATGCCTAAGTAGACAATCATTAGAATACTAGTGTTGATGCGTCTAAATATATTATAAGAATATGTGTTTATGGTTTCCATGAAGTACCAAAGGTATGATAAGATGAACCTGCATTTTTGCTACAAGGAATATATATTTTTGTATGGGACCAAAGACGTATAATATTATATGTATTTGGTGAATTTATAGTAATATTGTACATAGTGTTGTAAATGCAGTACATAATATCAAGGCGCCAATAAACCTTTGTATATACACAATCAGACTTCACTTGATATTTATTTCATGGTTGATATCAATTCTTCATTTTGGAGAGGGAATTTGATTCCATTCTAGGCAATGAACAATGGGAGGAGTTATGCGACACCATGCATATCCAGCGTGACTGCAGGGCACTTTCATGAAAAAGCCGAATGTGCATTTCGGTCAAATAACCGAGAATTTGTTTTTAAGTACAATGTGGCGCAACAGGATGAGAATAGGTTGTGTCTATCAAAGGTGGAAATTTACTGGTAGATCAAAGGGGTCCAGAGCCAGGCATCAAGAAAGGAAAGACCTCAAACTGCACCCTTTTTGTTGAAGCTTTGTGTTTACAGACCCCCTCCTTCTCATAATTATACATTCAGATTTTCCTGATGAGTACACGTTCAGCAATGTTGAATCTAAAGAGCCAATAGTGAAACATAATCTCTGTTGAAGATGGAAAAAACAGAGTCACTAATGGTTTAAGAATTTCCCACAAATTATGTCTGATTTATGTTTCTTTCATGTTTTGGAAATATGTAATAATTGCGTTGAGGAAACTCAATTTCCAAGAAGTAAATGGTAGTAATATTTGAAAGTTGATGCTTTGAAGTGGTGACTTTCCAAATATCTACTTCTAGACACTGTTTATGGAATGTTATGCATAATACCTGGCATTGTTGAGATTAGATTATAATATGATATTCCTGATACAATGATATGATATCTGCACTCAGACATACTTTGAAACTATTTTGATTCATTGGAACAGTTATGTAATGAGATGACAGGAAATAATTCTCGGATAATTGGGTTAAATTGCCTGACATTAGGTTATGGGACAACCTGACACAATCATGCTTTCATTGCCCATTTATATTATGAGCGTATTGTAAAATGAGGGAAGGCAAAACTAAATTAACCCATGACTATACTTACAGTGCAGAGCCAATCCAGTATTATGTGGTTGGCTATAATGTAAGCTTTGATATCGAGATAACTGCCAGCGAACATTTAATAAAAAAAATTACAAAAGCCAACATTTGCTGACACATGCAGTGTGTTTTAATGACACATTTTGAATTGACTGACCTTTGAGCTGAACACTACAAAAGTTAATTTGAGAACCATGTAAATTATCAATTAATTGCAAATCCAATGCAATGTGGGTAAAAACCAAAATTCACAGACAATAGCAATCCGTACCCACATTGAGGGCCAAACAAGTCTTCTCAAATGATAAAATCTTAAATTCATGATGTTCAATTGTTATCGTTTGCCCTGTAGGGTGCGTAATACCAAAAGGACCTACTCTACGGCTGGTGAGGTGGGCCTCGACTCGTGGGAGAACAATACCCATGTAGGGGCAGCACCCGCTGCACACCACCTGAGAACCACACAGTTTGAGATGACAGAGAATGGCAGCAAGCAGAATCTACTCTCTGGGGGCAAGGTGAGATATAATTTATTTCCATAGATTATTCAATACTTCATGGTATCCAAGCTGATATTCTCCAATAAGGTAGAGTTGACCAATATCTGTCCCTGACCCCCATTCAGGATTGCCTCGGAAAAACCCTGGTACTTTGCCATCCACCTCTTGGATACTATAGACAAAGGGCCATGACAGTGGAGTCTATGTACATTGCTTTTCATAAGTAGGACCCGAGTCGGATCACAAGACCTAGGTTCCAATGAATGGAGAACGAGTTAAGGCTGTGTCTCATGAGAACAGGGCATTGTAAACGTCTTTGACCGGGTGCCAGCTTTGACTGGGTGCCAGCTTTGACCGGGTGCCAGCTTTACATATTACACCACTTAAAATTAGCAATTAGTAGCCCATTTATATCTCAATCTGCCCTAAATAAACCATTTTCTATCAAGCCGGTCAAAGCTGGCACCCAGTCAAAGCTGGCACCCAGTCAAAGCCGGGACCCAGTCAAAGCTGGCACCCGGTCAAATACGAAAACATTGGCCCGATTTCATGAGACAAAGCCTTAAGTGGGCCTTTGTATTTATTACACATGAAAACAGTCTTAAGTAGCTTTACTTTATTGGTGAAAAAGGCCATGGAATCTGTTTACACTGCATTGTATAGAAGGTGTGGAATCCGCCGATTCCAAAACGTAAGCATAGTGAATCTTGTATTCACTGTACTATTGCTATTGTTGCTGAATACTTGGGGGGATGAAGTGACTGACTAAATAATCATGAGGATGCATACAAACTTTGTTGTTGTATGGTTGACATAGTTATTGTTATTTACGATGTTGTAATGTATATATATGTAAAGCTTTTGTTAAATCATGATAGCAGTACTGTTATAGTTCAATTATAACCTGATATTATGATTTGAGAAATTAGTTATTCACAGCTACGAAAATGCATATGCACCACATCATACGCGATGTAAACATGCATATATAAGTTAAACAGTCCCCTCAAGAAACTCATTGACTATTGTTTCAATTCAAATCAGTACTTATACTATAGATTGTTATGGAAAGTTCTGTTAAATGTAGGTTTCCATTTTGATAATTTTGTTGTCAGGAGGAACCAGTGAGTCCCAACTAACATATCACCTACCTGTAAAACCTGCTGATGTAATCTGTATCTAGCTCTTCTGTGTTTACTCACACTTTGAATGTTTAGAGGCTTGTATAAAGATATATAATCATGCTAGTGCTCACATGCTTAGGTCAGTAACACTGTAGTTGTAACTATTGTATGCCTTTGTGTACTGCTTATACTTTGATCATTGTTTTGCAGCTTAATTTTGTCTCACCTGTTCATTATCTATATATAAGCTGCTTTGGAATCTTTTAGATGTTCATTTTCTGTTATTGCGTACACTGCACTACCGTGTTCCCGCTAGCTTGTTAATAAGGGTTAATCTTCTAAGAAACACTAAATCGCAAATATCAATAATCCATTCAAATTAAGCTCTCCTAAAACACATTAGTATGTACATATTCTAAGTTAAAATGGAGAATAAATTGGTAAGATGGTTTATAAACTGGTGGAGGGAGGCTTTCAATGACATCACGAGCAGACTTGTTAACATTCTATGACATCATTTCCGGCCCACCAGACATACGCCTCTACTGTGATGTCACGAAGTGATATGAATGTGTCGTCGGCGACGTTGCAGCGGGTCGGTGGTCATTATAACGCTTACAATGCGTATGACCACTACGACGGGTTGAATACCTTCAGCCATCATGACCCATACATCCCTGAGGATAACGATTCGGGGAGTTATGTCGATGACTTTGACAGTGATAGCCACCACAGTAGTTACCAACTACCCCCAGAAGGTTACCAAGACCCTCCGGATCTACCGGATATAGACTATGGGGTGCCAGAGGTGATCTATGCCCAAATAGGGAGGAGGGACCTGGATCCAGCTAATCAGGCATCACCGGTGAGGCTTGCGCATGTGCAGTGTGTGGGCATAAATCATAGATGTGGGCTAGTGGCTCCCTCTGGTAGATCATCAGTAGAAATATTGACTATAGTGGTGACGGCGGAGTAATGACATGTAGACACAGACAACTGGACCTTGTTGAATAAAGGTTTTGAGTTCATGACTATGATCTACCAATGGAATGATGGGTTGCAATATCATTCCTAGTTTGCCACCCATTGCTTTGCCTGATTATGGTTTGATTGATGCTGTATATAGGCCAGAAAGATGCAGAGTATAAAGGTTATGTGTGCTTCATACATGTTTGGCCATAATATTGTTCATGCTACTGGCTAACAGTCCTCTAGGCCATTGGATAGTTGGCCTCCCAGAACTGAAGCCGCTGACTTTCATGAAAAAATGAAATACGTTGAATGCACAATGAGATTTATGACCTGGGTGGAGATGCTATACTGCATTAAGAATAGGATTATTTTTGTTCTCACCGTACAGCAATAATAGTTTACGTGAATATTTTTACCTGTTGTCTGGTTGGCCAAATTTCCAACAGCCGGCGTATTGCTTATACTTGTTTTATACATTGGTAGGGGATACTTATGTCCAGGAGACATCCCTGAAATTCACTAATCTTAAATGTGAATTTTATTTCATTTGTTTGGTTTGTATGTCTTTACTTGAATATTGTTGAATGAATTAGAGACTCAGTTGATATGGTTTAAGTAGAGCAAATATGCTTAGCTTCACCTTTTTGTGTTGACATTGTTTCATATGTGTTGGTTTTGGCTATTGAGACCCCCCCCCCATAAAACATTTTAGACATTGTTTAATCAGATTGTGTATTATTTTATAGTAATTAAGTATTGCACCAGCCTGTATAAATGTTAACACATTGTAAATGTACTAGCTTTAAACATTGTTTCTCTTTTGTGATAATTTCTATAGGTAATGGTTTTGTTAACATTGTAACTAATAGGTACATGCCTGTACTATTATTATAATTATGATTTTAATTGGATGACAATGTTTGCAATTCAATAGTATAGCTGATATTCAGTACTAAACAAGCTTTTGCATCTGATTACAGTATAGCCCGCGACACGCGGACACCCCCAGTACCTATGGTAGCAATGGCGCAGGGTCTGCCCCAGCTGGAGGAGGCAGCATGGGGGTGGAGAACCCCAGCTATGCCGGAACGCCGAGCGACGGAGGGGCAAACAAATTGGACAGTCAATACTTCTAAGTGTCAAGTGTGTATAAGGCATTGACAGACTAACAGTATCAACCACTGTCAGGAATTGACACATTATGATGTCAAACCTAGATTCTGCTAACGATTTCACCAGACTATTGGGCATCACAATATTGAGCAATCAAGCAGTGGGACACATTGGATGCAATGTTGCTCAGTGATAAAGCAAGTCACAAGACCATATTATAATACTGGGAGTCTAATGTCTGACACAGTGAACTGAATTTGTCTCTGTCATTAGCAGATTTCTACAGGTGGATATACATAATGATTGGTGACTATGACATTTGGTGCAAGGAAACTATATATTTGTTGAATACAAAGATGTCTTGTTCCTACATTGTCTAATATGTAGGGGTAGTAATTGGAAACACTATGAAATGACCAACACATCCATATCCCACAAATAATCTGTAGAGTGATGAGTTGCATAGCATACTAAAAGGAATACCTGAAAGGCTACTTGTATACATAATGTACTTTTCAATGTGGGATTGTGTGCAATATAGTTGAGGGTAGTATTTTCTCTCAGTAACATTTCCCTTTGGTGTTGTTTCTAAAACTGTTTTATAGCCCAATCTGCAAATTACAAAAGCATACATTGTTTACTCATCTGACTTACATGCATTGTGTATCTAAAATAAGTATCAAAGTGAGAGGATAGGCAATGAAAATGCTATCCCTAATTTGATTGATGTATTTATGTTTCCATATTTTGCTGTGGGTTTTCAATGGCATTAGGATATTTTGTAGCTCTTTTAGATGATTTGCCCCTCCATGACACCAGTGACTGAATGCAGCGGTTAGCATTCTAAACTCTATGCTTAAATCATGTTTCAGCTCTGTATTGTAAAACAATGTAGCCATGTAAATATTCAAGAGATTTCTGAATAATCTGAAGTAATCTCTTAATATAAAGTTATAGCCTGTACCGTTGGTATGTATTATGTACAAATTATAATGTAAAACTTCATATCAGAAAGATGCCTTGGTCCTCAAAGAGGGAATGAATTGATGAAAAACTTGTATTCGATATGTATTTCACAGGTTGTGGATTGTAATACTGAGGGTGGTTAGCATGGGGAGAATCTCATCTTAAGGTGTATCAGTATTACTACTAGCATTGTGTATAAATATCCCCACCTATATCTCCATACACTAACATATTATACACACTGCATTCCCCAAGCCATATATTTTGCCAAAATATCCACACAATTATGTCAAAACTTACAGCAATACACTGCAACACTGTTCTGTGACATATTATTGCCATATTATGGTTGGTGGCACTTTTGATTTTAAGCTGGCAATTAATACTGGCTAATCACTATGCTGCTCTTAAAATCTTGATGCGACAGACACGTTCTCGTAAGGGTTGCAGGGTTCCAGTGTACTAGGCAATTATGTTAAGATTGCTATACCTCTTTGATATGAATTCTATACCTAAACCTTACCCAATTTGTGTTCAAATAAATGAACATTGCAGCTATACTGAATGACATTGCACTAGTTAAACTATCATTCATAAATATGAATAATTGTAATTTATTGTCTGTGCCTAGCACCTTTTCTCTTGAATACAACACAATTAGATGCTATATACCATGTAATGTACAAAATACTACAAAGGCTATGTATGTGATCGAGATGCCTTCTGCCGCTGGGACGATGTCATGCAATATGAGTATCAAGGAGAGAGTATAAGTGTATCTATGGTTCTGGGTTTTGTGCTTAGATATATCATATTATTGCTGAGTGACTGTGGTACAGCTTACATACTATTATGTTTACAGTATTTTATGTATAATATTTATTTTATTGTTGTTTCACTATTATATTCCCTCTGTGCCCATGTTGTACTTTTAAGATGCAATGAATCTGAACAACCCCCCTCTTTCTCTTCTCTGACATGTAAATCAGTAAAGTCTCATAAATAATGTCTTAATAACTGTTGAATAAGATACCAGTCCCTGCAGTTTTAAACTCTTAGGGAAACCCTAGGCCTAGGTTACTTATTGATAAGCACCAAAATATAACGAATACAGAGACGTGATATGAAATACGGAAGCAATGTTCCATGCCTACTACGTGTTGTTAAGTGATACAAACATATTGGGTGATTTTATACTGTCTTTGATAATTCGCAAAACTGGTATTCTATCAAATTGGTAAGCCCCACGTGTCCCATCAATGTCCACAGTCTGTATATATCTAAACTAGAACTGACGACCTTGATGATCTTCTACATCCGTCGTCACTCTCTTGTGGGTTGTTATCACTTTCCGTCCGTCCAGGGGGTGTTTCACAAGCTGTTTAAAAACAACAACTAAAATACTGTTACATTGCCTACTGACATGAAAGAGTTGGTTGCAGCAAGACTAATTTCTGAGACAATTGATGTACCGTATATATGTATCCTGTTTGAGTCGCTAACCTGATTTAACGATCCACGAACTTGTGACAGTGCTGTTGTGCGCTATTCGCTAATTGGCGCAGAACGCCAATATTGACATTCTGCGCTGGGCAATTTGCAAATGGCGCAAGATCGGAGCCGCGCAGAACGCCAATCTGCGCGGAATACAAATATCAGTAGGGCTGCGAGCACCTTTTCCATTTATAAGTCTCTGGATCAATTTCACCCAAATTAGTTGAAATAAAAGAGGAACGCCATGAATTTTGATGGAATGTAAGCCTTCATCCATCTAAAATGGCAAAGGCATGGACATTTTATTCTGGGTAAAATAGAAACTCGTAGACATTTGTATTCAGTGCACTGCAGATTGGCATTCTGCGCCAATTGGCGAATAGCGCACAACAGTGCCAATCAGTATAACAATGACAATTGGACAGCCGGATAATTCCTATCATTGTCTGATTGCATGTACGATTGTGGTCACTTTCCATGTCAAGTGTTACTCACCGGCATCTCATTCAGCTCAAGCAGAATAACAGGATTTAATTTCTTATTGACTATTATTTTAGTCACTTTGTGTTGGTGAAACACTCCCCAGATCTGTCTGTTAACACAGTCCCCCGGTGACGGTGACACGTCTGTCTGATGTATTTAACACTGTGACAATAAAGTTGTTATCTTGACAAAGTGTGGCGCTTTAGTCATTTCCCATTTCTTATATTTCTCTAGTACCCTATTCAGATAAGAACAAAAATGGATTAGATGTGTTTGCATTGTAGTACTATTTCATGATTAGATAATGCTTTATCTACTTCAATCAAACTGATTATATTTGATCAGGTGATCAAACCTAGTATACATCTTTTACTACATTACTGTGAATAATCTGAAGAAACTGAAGATTTTGAACATTGGGCAAAGTTAACTCTTGACCGTCTGACCCTTTAATTGCCAGCACGATCCATGAATGCATCACAGTTGAGTAGCTCACCAGTGATGCAGTCGTGCATTATTCAAACCTCACTGGACTGATACACTCCCAAAGGTTTGACATGATGCAACAATGCGGTCATTGTGCGTAACTCTGCGTAACTCGCCAGCTCTGTTGTTCCTCATGGCTACAAAGGAACACGATGCATTAGGCAGGCTTGTCATCCTTAATCACCTTGATAGTCCCGTCATAGGGCTTGACTCCTAGCTTAACAATATATTATTATTATTAAATGATATTTTCCCTGTACCAATTTTTAATTGGACACACGTGACTGTTACCGGGGATGTTAGTGCATTTTGAAAAAATGCACTTTACCCTTTCACTACATTGAGAGTGTGCTTTAGCGTTGGGGAAAAAAATACCCCAACGCTAAAGCACACTCTCAATGTAGTGAAAGGGTAAAGTGCATTTTTTCAAAATGCACTAACATCCCCGGTAACAGTCACGTGTGTCCAATTAAAAATTGGTACAGGGAAAATATCAATTGAAAGATTGATCCTACACCTAACCTAAAACTATGAGATATAGTTTTGACCAAGTAAATAAGATTCCCTACCTGAATAGGTAGGTTGCACCTAGACAGTGCAGCTCCCACATGTCCTGATTGACTGAGAAGTCCTAAACTAGGTCACAAAATCTGGGTCAGCCCTGATTTCCATCTACACTATTGTGTCTAGATAAAATCAAAACTAGGCTTAAATTAATTAATTTTAATTTAATTACCTGAACCCACAAACTCCTGAATGTCTACCTGATGAATCTTGGAATAAGATGAAACATCCTGAACTCAACCAACCACACATTCAATGCTGAATGTCCATTGAACCAGAAAAAATAAAATGGTCTATTTTATTTTTTCCCATACCCAAACTTTTTATGTTCTGTGAATCAGAAATAAATAGTCTCCTCGGAGGAACCCCAAAATTGTATCTTTTGGGTGTTCTGCTGAAAGTACAAATAGGGAACTATTTCTTGGGTAAACAAATGTATTTATCTTGACCTAATTGATAAATACAAACCAATGGAAACACAGCATGTGGTCACATGTCAATTTGACATGTCAGGGAGCGCCAAAATCGCCTTACCTGGTCAGTTCTGGATGTAGTAGCGGAGCAACAACCTCGTCTTTTCGAATTTTAGTCTAACGACTGAGCCTCTCCACTTCTCCTTCCTTTGGGTAAAACCTCCAGTACTTCTCGAAACTGTCTATACTGAGCTTAGTGGTTTCCTAATCACACAAGCACTTTAAATAGCCAGTCTCAAAAGGGTCCCAGGACCCAACTTTCGGTGACGACTTCGGTCTAACTGATTGACTGTTTTTGTTGTTGACGGCGGAACGCCAAAACACAAATTCAAACCGGCACACAGCATGGCAGCCGCGGAACAGCCACCTACGAAGCGCCAACGACTCACAGAGTTAAGCTTCAACATAGTGGAACCAACTCCAGCTCCTTCCGAGGAAGAAAACACTCCGGTGAGTACACTTCAAAATGTATTATCCAATTGTGCAAATCCTCGGAGACTAAAAAGGAGACTGACCCAGTCTACGCTGATTGACTTCATGCAGCCCCTCGTGTTTGTGACGGCACCGGCTTGTTCCCACACACCAACCGCCTCCTCTAGTAGGAAAAAGCGGAAGGCCTCGGGAACCAGCGCGGACCAAACAAACGGAGCCAGCGCCGCAAACGACAGCAATTTGCGTATTCTGACCGAGTTGACTTTAGAAAATCGTTTCGATGTTCTATCCCAATCTGATAATTCTCAGCATTCATTTACTGATTTATCTGAAAGCCTACTTGTGAATCAAATGGATTGTGAATCCAAAGATTCTACAAATACGAAACTCGCTCGTGAACCTTCGCCGGTGGCCACATGTAAATCCAACATGGCGGCCGGCGAACGAGAAAATGCTTTTTGCAAAACAACTCATGTTGATAAATCATCTTTTACTGAAAGTAAGTGCTCTTTCATGTTTACTAAAGGTGATCTATGTCTTTCCTCTTCCACACAGGAAGAAACTGCCGACAACAAATTGCCAGAGGAAGCCCGCATGGTATTCGACACGGCTCGGAAGTCAGCCGTGGAGGCGAAAACACACCATCAATGGGCAGCCTTCTACCATGATTGCATGGCGGAGAACATCGAACACTACCCATTATGGACGATGGGTATTGATCGAACCCCTGAGATCATCCTAGCAATTCCCCAGTCGGTCGATGCTATAGCAAAGATCCGTATGCAGGCAGCCCGTGACATCATGGAAGTGTCACGGAGAGGTCTTGAAAACAAGGCCAAAATGCTTGATCGGGTCACAACAGGTCACAATGATAACATGTTGGGTCTCACCCGCGGGGCTTACCCCGACGCTGAGAACAACATAGATGCTGACCGCAGATATAATGCGGCCATAGCAAGCCAGGTAAAAATGGTCAACACGGCCGAATCGGCCCTGAAAACCAAGATGAACGACTTCTCAAAGGTCGCAAATCCCACCAAAGCCCAGGTCCTAGACCCAGCCCAAGCTCGCACCAAAAATAAGCCCACCTTCCAGCCCACGGCTGGTACGGGGGAAAAACCTGGTGCCAAAAAGAGCAACTACAAGGGGAAAAATCCCATCCCCAACTACAAACCTGATAAAAGTAAAAAACCAAATCCTCCTAAGGGAAACGGGGGGAAGCGCCTCCCAGGGCGCGGGGGGGAGAACAAGAAGTAACTTGTGACCCCACCCTGAACACGAGTATCAATGACAATCTGAACCTGTCCCTGAACAATGACACTGAACACTGTCTAAACCTGTCACAATCATCTCACCTGTCTAACATGTCCAACATGTCGAACATGTCCAACATGTCTACCATGTCCATCATGTCTACAATGTCTGAAGATAATAATAAAAATGACACGTTGAATACCTCTGTTGTTTGTGATTTTCTTGATATGCCCTCGGCAAATGATCATCATCATCCTAGTGATAAACATGATAGTAATCAAGAGAATAATGTAACAAATAGTCTTGAATCTCAAAGTACAGATAAGGCAAGCACAAAAGTGATAAATCTCTCAAGCAAAAATCTCACTGACCCACAAGTAAAAATTCTGGGTAAAGGGTTGAAATTTTGCCCCACACAGTCCAGTGTGGATATGGCTGAAGTAAGAAAGGAACTAGACATTTTTCACAATAAGCTTAGAACCAAGCATTATTGGTCAAATGGAAAAGGAAAGAAATTCTTAGACTCTAAGAAAAAATCCAAGAAACCCACTGATAAACAGGGCCTCCAGCAACCTTCTATCGTAGATGCGTTTGCTGCACAGGTAAACCCCCCACCCAAACCTCCTTTTGGTAAACCACAGGAGATAAAGGTGAAAAGTGAGTCCTCTTGGAACCCCCCAGCGGGGTCAATTCCTTTAGAAAATTGGTGTCATGAAAACACCAAAGCTCTCAACAAATCTAGTCAACCTAAACCCATAAGGGCACATAACATCAGCACTAAAGAGAGAAAAGCCATCAGGGAACTGTCGGCTGACAAACATATCACTATAAAACCTGCTGACAAAGGTGGTTCTATTGTGGTACAAAACACAGTAGACTATATCATTGAGGCCCATAGGCAACTAAATGATACAAAGACCTATCTGAAACTAGACTCTGACCCAACTCTACAAAATCAAAAGAAAGTGGAGAATTTGGTACAATCTATGCTAGAAAGGAAAGAAATAACAAAAAAGGTGGGAAAAACTCTCTTGGCCAAAAAACCAAGAACCCCCCAGATCTATTTCTTGCCCAAAATTCACAAAAGCACCAGGCCGCCCCCTGGTAGACCAATAGTTTCAGCCAACAATTGCCCAACTGAACGGTTATCAGCATTTGTTGACATTTTTCTGAAACCATTGGTCCAGACAAGACCGTCTTTTATAAAAGACACCACAGACTTCATAAGAAAAATTGAAGGTCTGAAAGTAGTACCAGATGTTAGCATCATAGGTACACTTGATGTGACATCCCTCTACACCAACATCCCAAATGATGAAGGTATTAGCAGCATAAAAAATCTGCTAGAAAATGAGAGGGACTGTGAGATAAATCCCAAAAACAGCACCTTAGTGGAGGCTTTGGGTATAGTATTGAAAAATAATAATTTTCAATTCAATGGTGACAACTACCTACAAACCAGTGGGACGGCGATGGGGACACGAGTTGCTCCCTCGTATGCCAATTTGTTCATGGCTTCTCTAGAGAAGCAAATGATAGAAAACTATCACCTACAACCAAGAATCTGGCTCAGATTCATTGATGACATCTTCTTCATCTGGGATCATGGAGAAGATGAATTGAAAAAATGGCTGGACTACCTAAATGGGATCCATGAAACCATAAAATTCACCTCTGAATGGTCAACTCAAGAAGTGAACTTCTTGGACACAACCATCAAAATTCATGAGGAAGGCACTTTGTACACAGATCTGTATACAAAACCAACTGCTACAAATAGCTACCTCCTATATGACTCGGCTCACCCTCCACATGTGAAAAAGGGCCTACCATATAGTCAATATCTCCGACTCAGGAGAATATGTCAGGAACAAAGTGATTTTGAAAGAAATCTACTAGCCAAGGAATCTTTATTCCGTGACCGGGGCTACCCGGAAGATGTGCTAAAAGAGGCTAAGGAAAAAGCCATGAGCATAGATCGCGCTGACCTCCTGAAGGAGAAGGCAAAGACCAATGCTCAAAAGAAGGAGGAAGACGAACGTATCTTCCTAAGTATCACCTTCAGGCCAAATTATAACAAAATACAAAACCTGGTTAAATCAAGATGGGATAACCTATCTGAGTCTTGCTCCACCAGACCCTTACAAAGGAAAAAACTGGTGGTAGGGTACAAAAGACCCAAGAACCTGAGAGACTTGCTATGTCGAGCAAGAATTGACTATCATCCTGTAAGGGATGAAGGCTCGGAGGATGGTACCCCCAAAATCCGGAGCAACAAATGCATCACCGAGGACTGTGACGTTTGTCACCGTCTGGACAAATCTGGAAAGATAAAACAAAGCAAAAATGTGTACAAAGACACAAAGAAAAATATTTGCTGCGAAAGTTCAAATATTGTATATTGTGTGGAATGCAAGACATGCAATAAACGGTACATTGGGGAGACCCAAAGAAGTGCCCAGATTCGTATAGGCGAACATTTAAAAGATATCGAATTCAAACGATATGGGAAAAGTGAAGTGGCATACCACTTCAATAGACCAGACCACAACCGTATGGATGATGTGAAAGTCTATATTTTGGATTTCATTTATGAACATCCACAATCCAAACATGCCAATAAACTGAGGAAGTCGGTAGAATGGAACTGGATACAACGCCTAAAGACTGTTATCCCGCAAGGGATGAACATAATGGAGAAAGGCTTTGGTTAGATGTACCCCTAAAAGGCCTCGTCATTTTTTCCCCAACGCTAAAGCACACTCTCAATGTAGTGAAAGGGTAAAGTGCATTTTTTCAAAATGCACTAACATCCCCGGTAACAGTCACGTGTGTCCAATTAAAAATTGGTACAGGGAAAATATCAATTGAAAGATTGATCCTACACCTAACCTAAAACTATGAGATATAGTTTTGACCAAGTAAATAAGATTCCCTACCTGAATAGGTAGGTTGCACCTAGACAGTGCAGCTCCCACATGTCCTGATTGACTGAGAAGTCCTAAACTAGGTCACAAAATCTGGGTCAGCCCTGATTTCCATCTACACTATTGTGTCTAGATAAAATCAAAACTAGGCTTAAATTAATTAATTTTAATTTAATTACCTGAACCCACAAACTCCTGAATGTCTACCTGATGAATCTTGGAATAAGATGAAACATCCTGAACTCAACCAACCACACATTCAATGCTGAATGTCCATTGAACCAGAAAAAATAAAATGGTCTATTTTATTTTTTCCCATACCCAAACTTTTTATGTTCTGTGAATCAGAAATAAATAGTCTCCTCGGAGGAACCCCAAAATTGTATCTTTTGGGTGTTCTGCTGAAAGTACAAATAGGGAACTATTTCTTGGGTAAACAAATGTATTTATCTTGACCTAATTGATAAATACAAACCAATGGAAACACAGCATGTGGTCACATGTCAATTTGACATGTCAGGGAGCGCCAAAATCGCCTTACCTGGTCAGTTCTGGATGTAGTAGCGGAGCAACAACCTCGTCTTTTCGAATATTATTATTATTAAATTTTCATTACCACCTCATTACACTGGACCACTTTACCATACCATATCATTAACGAACACCACACTACCAAACGCATGTACCACAGGCGGCACATATACCTTTGATCCCATCCCTTATCAACAATCTGGCCCCCACTCACCCCATGTCCTACAGAAACCAGACCTGTGGAGATTGCCTTATCGGGTAACCAGGTAACAGGTAAACACCTTCCTCCATGTGCTGGCAGGTGTCAGGAGGGTGACAGGAGGAGGACATGGCCGCTACAGACAAACCTAAGGTGCTGGAGGACCTGTTTGCCAACCTCCAGCTACGTCTTATTAACCAGGTAGGTGCTGGAGGAGCTCTGGATACATCCCTGCAAGTTAGTGTGAGCTTGTGTCAGTCTGTGGCAGTGTGGCTGGAACATACAGGTTGTGTGGGGCTCGTTCTATGTGCTATGGCACTAATGGGAAGGGGTGTCCCATGCTGTGTAATCATGTTGCATAACATCCCATGACGTTATGGACCATTGTAACAGCATACACCATGACACTCATACAAAAAGCCAAAGAAAAAGCTTCACACATAATTACTATACTTATTTTCCGGTATGGGGTGGGGATATAAAAGATGGAGGAGAAAATGGAAAGTGGGGCTACTTGGTAAGGGGGCATTGGACATAATTATGGCACCTAGCGTTGAAGAAACATTGAATCAACACAGAATGATGAATGAAGAGCGTCCATGGGCTTCCATGTTTCTTCGTATATATCCCTCGATAGGAAAGGAAGGGTGATACGTTATGAATGCCTATTAGTGTTCCGATATTTTATAGCGAATATTTTATGCCAATCTAGTGTTGAAATTGACACGAGGAATAATATTTTTCGCTAATGGTTTAAATGGGCAGTGTATCAGTGCAGTGCTAGTCCCATAAGACCAGTGGTTAATCTACTCTATATACTACTGTGACATGCCTCCTTTACCCTAGCTGTATCTATGTTGGGTAACACATCATGATGTTTCTATGCTATCAGTGATTAAGGACACTGAGCGGGTTAGATAGGGTCCTCTTGTACAGATACCAACACAGAAAGGTATCATGTTGGGAACCTTGTTACATTGTTCAGTGAGACCTAGAAACTCCTTTGAGGTAGGTAGGGTAAGCTACAGTCATTCTCCAAGTAGACAAAGCATTTCCTCATGGCTTCCCATGAAATGTCCTCCTTCGTGCAAAAAGGTTGAAACTGGTATGTGCATCATGCCAAGGATCATCCTTTCCGTTTGCCTTATTTACTCTAAGGGCAGTTAAACCCCCACAGTAGGCAAATACAGGATAGCTCTCCCAGGTGCGTGGACAAACATTAACAGCGCAATCTTAATCCTACATCTTAAAATATCCTACAATGGACTGTCTAGTCTTACCACTCCATTGTACTACTACTAGTGGCGCCGTCTTCATCTGCTTTGTAACACTTTTAAGATAGTCTAAGACAGTCTAAGATAGGTTAAGATAAGATTAAGATTGCGCTCAGAACGTTTGAGGAATTACAGTACTAATTTTAAGATAATTGAGACGATCTTAATTCTCTGTTAAGATTGCACAGTTTACGTTTGTCCGCGCACCTACGAGAGCTATCCCGGGCGTGCCCACAGTAGGCAGCCTTCCCCACCCACTCTACTTTACCCCATGAGCGATTTGAATAGTAGTGAATTAGACCACCTTACACAATGTCAACTTATTTTTGCACTGATGAAGCGAGACACAGGTGCAAGCATGGTTCACAGCAGAAGCAATAGTTTTGCAGCATTCATTTTACTATTGCCCTTTTGTTGCTGTATATTCTGCTGTAAATGCCACACCTCGTCAGTTAAAGCTTGACCGTCATGGTTGAAGTGAGGCCAAAAGCACTTTTGGATATAGTTCATTTTCATTCACAAGAGGGCTCTTAAATTAAGGGCTGGGAGCTCAGCTCTTACAGGCACAAAATAGGGTGAATATGTTACAGCTGGACAATTCTCATGGTCCCCTGTACAAATACTGCTGCCCTCTGGTGGAACTGTTATTTTAGTCCATGTATGGAAAATGCTGAACTTATACCCTGACGGCCCAGCTTTAAGGACATTTACTGGTGTTCTCAATTGTAAACCTATAAGAGTGTAGCAATAGAAAACCTGTAAATAACAAAATATGGTACTGTCCCTGGAACCTACCCCTTTGTCTGAATAGCATTACGTGTAACAGCCATATCTTGGTGGTAATTAAGCCTTCTTTTTCATGGATGTGCAATAGTAAATAATACATGGAAAGGAGTGAAGGCACTGTCAATTCATCTGTCCTTGTCTTAATTAATCAAAGACCAGCTATTATTATTAATTAAATCCCTTACAGAGACTTGCGGAGATACAAAAACAGAAGGACGAAGATCAAAAACAGAAAGACGAAGAGAACAGAAGTAAACAGATCACCTCATGTAAGTCAATGCACCTATAGTTGTTATGATAGTGACATGGATAGACCGGTGAATCAGATTAATTATGACTCTCAAACGTAAAGGCAGGACAGAAGGTCTAGCATCAGCTACCACACAGTGGTTGAATGCACTGGCATGATTGTGTGCAAGGGGTATCAAAAGTGCAGGGATTTGCCATGTTGCAAATCATATCATTAGGAAGCCTTCAGACGTTGTCCGGGCCTTTAAGGGTCAAACTACCAGACACTGTAAAGATACTCATGTTTCGAAGTGCATAATTTGAGAGGACCTACAGTGCAGTACTTTACAATCAGTATGATTATGTCCATGTCCTTACTGACAACATTTTGTCGAAATTCCACTTAATTGATCTTAGAAAAAGGTATTTTGATGGGTTACATGATCAACTATGACATCACGATGATATCACGGTCGGTAAAGTAATGGTGAGGATTGTTTCACGGGGCTTTCATTGTTTAAATCAATGGGACTGCAGTATTTACTATGAAATACATGTATATATCATACCCACTGATAACAGTTGCATTATGATATTCACCATACAGATCACAGAGGCCGAAGGTGGCCGGAGGACGACCGCCGGTCGGTGCTATCACCCAACTCGGTGAGTACACAAACACAACACACTAATTACCTTGTCTGAATGCCACCTGTCACGACAACGTGATTGTACCATGGTATATTCAGGTAGTCAATCATACATATGAAATTGGTGGACAATTTAGATTTGTGGAATATAAAACGTATTAAGATTTCAATGATTTATTTTTATGGAGAACACACTTTTCCACACCATGTCATAATGTACAAGCGAGTGAGAGTTTCTACCACATTTACACAGAAATAATCATTATTTTATACAGCCTCGAATTGACAATATGGACCGACGTTCCCCTGACTACTACAGATACTCACGTTATGGTAGGTCAATCATTGCATTTAGCTGCGGTGTTATGGTCATGCATTCCATATTGTTAGATTATACACAGATAGTGCTTCAATGTATATGCCCCTTTGTCCTGGTGAGTAACTAACCAGTGCCCCGAAAGTAATCCACTCATTGCAATACATGCGAGACATGATTTCCCTTTAAGGAAAATAATTAATTTCCTCCTAGTGGTATTGCTGATATTGGCTGATGGAATCGACACTCTTATACTCAGAAAGGGGTGGGGATGTGACAATTGACTGATTGCGCTTCTATAGTACAGCCAGGGGCAAGGTCCACCTGTGATCAAAGTACTTTGCATGTAACATCTGACAAGATATTGTACACTTTTATTAACCCTCTCACCGCCAGCAGGCCGCTATAGCGGCCAGGGCACCTTATTCACTGAGCTGAACAAGAAAATATTACTCAAAATTGATGAAAACATTTTCTTACAAGTCCTAGTCAAAGCACCTCATGTTTGGCATCATACTAAAGCCTATGACATCCTCTTTCACATCCTACATTCCATTCATGTTTACGAAGAAAGTGAAAGGAGTATCTATACTAAAACCTCACTTCAATTTTTGATAGGCCTATTTATATTTTTTTCAAATTTTTGGCAAAATTACAGAGAAATCTGGCGGTGAGAGGGTTTTAATATTCCTGTGGCTTTTCTTTCTGCCAGGCCGATCTCACCGTCCCCCTATGGACGCTGTTCTACCACACCATGGGACCTTCATCAGTCCCGTCATGTATCCACCTGTACCAGCTCCAGCACCTGTACCTGCACCTGTACCTGCACCAGTAGTCCCTCCATCCAACCCTAAAGGGGGTGAGTATGGTGTAATATATGGGACTAGCACATTAGGATATGGAGTCTGCTATCTTGACTGAATGAAGACCTTGTGGTTAGGCCCCCGACTCCAGAGCAGTAAATTATAGGTGAACCCTTTTATCAATATCAGTCCTTTTGTTCCAGGTATGAAGGGAGGGGATTAACTTGATAAGGAGATATGGGTGTGGCCCCCAAATACCTGTAGTACCAGCATATGCTAGTCCCGTATACCCCCAGTACCTTCACCGAAAGACTATAGTTTCAAACATGATGGAGATGACATTGTATCATAAATCCAAACATGGATATGATATAGAAGACTCTGGTTTCAGACATGATGGAGATTATTATCTTATGAATTTAGGCATGGAGATGATATTGTAGACTCTGGTTATAGATATGATGGAGATGACATGGTAGACTCTTGTTTCAGACATGATGGAGATGACATGGCAGACTCTTCTTTCAGACATGATGGAACTGACATTGTAGAATCTTGTTTCAGACATGATGGAGATGAGATTGTAGACTCTTGTTTCAGACATGATGGAGATGAGATTGTAGATTCTTGTTTCAGACATGACGGAGATGATATGGTAGACTCTTGTTTCAGACATGATGGAGATGATGATGCTGCAGGGTGCCCAGATGCACCAGTCTGTCATGCAGCAGATGATGATGTCGTCTCTCCGCACCAACCAGGTGAGGCCATCTGTAGGTAGAGGTCGTTCTTGAGTCAATTGGCCCGATTGGGACCCGGTTCATTTTTATCTAAGGAAAGTTAATGATACTTTTTGGTCCTAAACGTCATATTTTTCTGGCTATTTTGAATTATATATTATTATTATTATTATTATGTTTATTTCTGTTTTGATTGTACAATGATAGGCTGACAAGAGCCTGTGATTCTCCATCGGACAATAAAGTACCGGTAATATATGTTTACATACAGAATTTGTTAGTGAACCGATTTCAATCGGCATGTAGAGTATGATCAGATAGGGTTAGTAGCATGTATTCATAACTAATAAGCGTATAGAGTAGTATGGCCTTTGCCTTGAGCATAGGGTTTTAGTATAAGATAACATAACTTACAATGTAATGCTTCAATTAACATTGCAGATGCGGTAAAAATACCACAAAATTAAATTTGATACAAGTCATGGTTGGGAGCTGGTCTTCTAGCTTTGGTGGTGGTGTGTGTTTTAGATATGTGTTAAATGCTTCAATTTGTGGTCATAAATGCTTCTCATTCCATTTCCAAATGTTACAGATTCAAAAGTTTCCCTTTGTTTACTCTCCAGGGCATTCCAAAGGGAGGCGCACTGGTATGCTACACTCTTTTGGACTTTTGCCCTTCTCGTGAAGAAGGTTTTTAGCAACCGGTTATCATGAGCCCGTGTGTAGATCTGTCTGTTGTCCACATATTCTGGGGTCAGACTTCTTTTGAATGCAAACTTTGTCATGTGCAGCTCTCTTCTAAGTCTTAGTGGGAGTACATTATACTCCTGGTGAAGTTGCACTCTGTTTAATAGTGGAGGATTTCTGTTGCATATTCTGAGACATTTGTTTTGATGAACCTGGAGCTCATCCAACTTGGTTTTTCCTGCAGCACCATATATAATGTCACCGTAATCGATGACCGGGACAATCATTTTTGTGACTACATCAACTGACGCTTTTTCTGACAGTCTTTTTCTGTATCTATTCAACATATAACTTTTATGTGAAATGGATTTGGTTAGAGACTGGACATGTTTGCCAAAGGTCAATTGACTGTCCAGGGTAATTCCTAAATATTTATAGGTGGGTACATGTCTGATGGTGTTTGTGCCAACTTGGATCTCCAGCTTTGGAAATCTTGATAGTGTACCCCTCGTGCCAAAAGTCATAATCTTGGTTTTGTCTACATCGAGGGACAGCTTATTACCATTGCACCATTTCATAAGGTTTTTCACATCATTTTCTATCCTTTCTACCACTTGAGGCGTCTGATACTCATAGGAAATGTTAACAGCAGTGTCATCTGCATAATGTTGTGCTTGCATGGAGTTTAAACAGGTAGACAGGTCGTTGATATATAGTATAAAAAGTAAGGGGCCCAATGTTGAACCTTGTGGAACGCCATGTGTTATATTTAGGGGCTGTGAGACTATCCCATTGGCTTTTGTACTTTGTGTTCTATTTTCTAAATATGATTTAATTAATTTCGAAGAATTTTGTTTTAATCCCATTTTTTCCAATTTTTTAATTAAAATATTGTGGTCTAAAGTGTCAAAAGCTTTTTTTAAATCTATGAAAACACATGTAGTTACTTCTTTACGATTTATGGCTTTGTAGATATGGTCAGTAAAAGTGGCTAGACTATGGATGGTGGACCTTTTTGACCTGAAGCCATTTTGGTTTTCAGTCAAAATATTGTTGTCATTAAGGTAACCTGTCAGCTGCTGATGAAGAACGGACTCAGTCAGTTTGGTTGGTAGAGGCAGGATTGAGATAGGGCGGTAGTTGTTTACCTTAGTTTTGTCCCCCTCTTTAGGGAGGGGAGTCACAGTTGCAGTCTTCCAGCTGGCCGGATAGTCAGAGTACTTTATTGTACAGTCTATGATATGCTTTAGATGAAAGGGTAGGGTGAGAAATGCATCCTTCATTACTTTGGAGGTGATGTTTGAAAGACCGGACGGTTTGTTTACATCAATATCTCTGATGATTTTTAAGATTTCATCGTCTGTGGTGGGCCTAAACTCAAAAACAGGGTCTCTGCTTTCTGGTACATATGTCCAAGCATCATTCATGTGTTCTGCAAGATTTGAACCTATGGTAGAGAAAAAATGGTTTATAAAGTGTGCGACATTCTCAGTATCTATCTCATCTCCTTGCTCATTTACCAAGTTGATGGTATCTGTGTTTGATCTGGGATTGAGAATTTCGTTTATTTCTTTCCAATACTGTCTAGGGTTTGTGTTGTTCTGGTGTATTTTATTTAGGTGGAAACTGTCTTTAGCCGCCCTATTAACAAGATATCTTTGTTGTAAATGGTGGGGTACTTTCATAATTCTCTCTGTTATTCTATTCAGTGCATTCTGGTCTGATGAGGCTTTCCACCTCTGAAATTACTAATATTTCTTTTTTTCTTTACAATGAAGGCATCACAGAATAACACACCTGCTGCAGCAGCGCCCCCACCTCCACAGTACCCACCACAACAGCCTCCACCACCCCAGTATCCACCCAGACCAGCACCCAGCACCCCTCCTATACAACCACCTGTACGAAATGCTGCAGGAGAGGTGCTGGTACCCATCAGTATCATGGACATACTCAATGCTCGCAAGGACCCAGCTACAGCAGACCGTCGCTGGTCCCGGGAGAGTCGGCGGTCAGGGAGTGGGAGGAGGACTGATAGGCCAGGTACCACCAGGCAAGGTCAAGGTCAGGAGCCACTCATACCACTCAGCCTGGCCAGGGAGCTGCTCGAGGTGAGGGGTCAAGGTCAAGGTCCCGCAAAACCAGACGACCAGGGAGCACTCAGATTTGCAGTCTGACGGCCTTTGTAATTGCTTTGAAAACATGCCATGTCTAAATTTCAATTTAAGAAAATCACTCAAAATGCAAACAACAAAAAAAAACATCATGTTAGATCTCTGTCGTGAGCCCCACCATTGGTTCGCCTGACCCAGAAGATGGCTTTGCAACCCAACTGTACTCCAGGGTTAGAACAATGTACTCAATATTAGGCCAAAACTATTTATTACAAACCAATAACAATTATCTCTATTTAAGTAGAAATGATTGGGCTTTCCCCATCTCTGGTTGAAAACATGATTCCAGACCAAAGATTCTCTGATCCAGGGATGCTCCAGAATGCTAGAGGACTGTTGAAATCACTTCAGAATTCGGTTGAACTAAAATTTGCATTTTTGGCTAGTTTCTTTTAGCAATGGGCAAGAAAATAATTCCGACTTTGCTACTGAAATTTAACATACTGATCAAATAATTTGGAGGTAACTTGGAGGTCTATATCCTATATGGTTATGGTTTACCCAGTATGATTTATTAATTATATCATACTAATTTTCCATACCACTTATTTCTTACAGCGTCGCCCACCTTCCATCCACCACCACCATCATGGCCGCCCAGAGAGTGCTCTTGTCACAGCACGAGGTCCAGTCACGAGGCAGCAGGAGGTGTTGTCCAGACGTGCCTACTCAGAACCCCTCATACCTCACACACCGCCACGCACACCCATACAACTACCACCTGTGTATGTGTATTTTCATCTCCTTTATATTGTCTAAAGAAAGGGTGAAGCATGCTTTAAATACATCTTTTATTGAAATAAGATAACAGAGTGGATATTCTGCTAAATGACCTTCTGCCAATTGCTGATAAAAAAAAAGTTCACATAGAAATAACTCTCCCTGTATGTCGCCAAATCTACACTCCTTCCAGAGTCATTTCAAAGAGAGTCGGGCAATATTGAAATCTGATTAGGAAAAATAGAGTTGACCAGGCAAAAAAGGCAGGCAGTTAACGATGGCTATTATCCATTGTATTCATCCCTACGGCGCCTGAGTTTTTAATTCGTGAATCCAGTTGTAGAATGTGTTATTTAATTTTCTATGATATTTGATTTCCCCTTTGCAGACAATCCCCTACATGGGTGCACCAGCGTCCTGTGGAAATACCTCCTCTAGAGCTGCCCCAAGGTGGGTTTCCCAGATACAAAACTTCAGTTGTGGCTCTCTTATTAAATCATAGTGCCTTTATGTTGGTAACTTGTGCATTTTGAAACAGGTTTTTCCACATAATATTATCAACTCGTATCTACATAATATACTGTCATAGTTTGAACTGGTGGGCAGCTATTAAACCCGCTCTTGCGTTTGTCTGGGTAAACATTTTGCTTATAGAATACATGTAAATAATGGTTCAGATCCATCATGTAATAACTAACATAACTGCCTTGTGATGTGCTGAATATTGCTGTATCATATTTCAGTCCGTACCCGACCACCGTCCGCAGTGAACATTGTTGTACTCCCCAGGGTAGCCACACCAAGTAAGGAATTAACCATTTAAGGACTGTGTGACGCCCCAGGGGTGTATGATGATCTGTTATCATGGTCCACCTTCTAAAGATTCAGTCATCTTGTTATGTCCGTCTTACTCCCCCGACATAAAAAAGATTAATTGCAGACGTAGAATGTACATCTGTAGCAGGACTCAACCCTAAGTCATAGTCAATTCACAACTAGCCTCCAATGACAGAAGGGTCTATTGCTTAAAACACTAATAATAGGTTATTATTCAGATTAGTTGGTTTAGGGACAGTGAATCAACACTTATCCAATGAGTAACATTACAGCCAGAAACAGAAATCATTTAAAGACTGAACTACCATCCCAAACCAATGTTCCTAAGAGCATGTGCTATAATTCAGGTCCAGCTGAAGAGGTTCCCCAACAACCCCAACCACAACCTGTGGTACTCCAGCCCCCACCACCTAAACAGATGCAGGAGCAGCAAATACAGACTGAACCACAAGGTAGGGCAACCATGACACTCTTACCCTGTTTATTGAACATTTTAGGACCACATAGTGCTTTAAATGTGCTATGCCCTTTTCTCTGATGCATGAATGCAGCTTTGGTAAGTCTAATCATCAGAGCTTCGTGCATCACTTAGCCCCATAATGTTGGCATGATGCTTGAATGCAACACTATCACTCGCCGGGGCTGCATGCTTGTCTGCGAAGAGCATAGTACATGCAAGTACCATGCCGTCATTAAAGGGTCAATTATGATATTACTTATATACCACTAGTCCAGCTGGTGATATTTCACCTTAATTTGTTTGATTTTGCATACTGGAAAGTCAGATCATGTTTGCGGCAATTAGCTTTAAACATGTGGACAGAAGTAAATACAAAGTCTGAGCTCTTAATCATTATTAATTTCCAGAAGAAGTCCAACCACTGCCACCACCTAAGCCGACACTTCCCTTCCCTGGATCAAGTGAGTTGGTTGGTATAATAATTGAGATGGGGAAGAGACAGAGAAACAGAATTTACAACCAATTTCAATTTATTTAAACCACAAAGGTATCAATATGAAACAGCATTAATTGTTATATCCATCATAATCAACCTGAGAATGGTCAATATTTACATATTTCTAAGCAGCACAGGTATTTAGCAATCAATGTCAAGAGATAAGACGAGAGGCCCAAGGTACATGATAACTAGTACTCCTGTCACAGTGATAAGAACTCGTGCCATGCAGCCTTAGTGATAAGGGAAACATATCACACCATATTCAACAATAAAGGTAATTCATGACACCGAATGTGACCCGGTGGGTTTAAGGTGGGGAGCAGAAAAAGGTCAAGGAGGTGTATCAGACAAAATTAATTTGGATCTGATGAGATCACAATGGAATCGACCAACCTAGTGTTAATACATAATAACCACTCCCCATACATAGTTTTATATTTTATTTGATTACATGTAATTTGTGTCCCATATTGAATGGTGTACATTGTAGATCCCCTGCGGCGGTTCCGTCACCTTGGTTATGCTGTTCTGTTTATACAGTGGCTTAGAGCTGGACCAATAAAGGTGAGGATGAATTTATGAGTTGAGTTGAGTTTTTGAGTGTTTTTTTTTAATTTGGCTCAAGTTATATTAACAAGTAACGTCTCTCAAAGGGGGTCAATGTTGAGGACAATGATGAAAGTATAAACAAACGGCAAACGTGATATTTTCAAAAAAAATCTTTATTCAAGTATAGAATGCTCGTTTATATAATACATCTACTACTTGCCCTTTCGTTCCAGAAACTAAATGAGGAGGAATTCCTGATGGTCATCCGATTAAGAGAAATGGGGAAATCAGCTAAAAACCTCTACACAGACGTGAGTTATGGCATTCTCAATCCTATGGTGCACGTACCCGTACCTGTATTTAGACATGTAGTCTATGATCGGTCATTTAAGTATCTAGACTTCCATAATTGTTTAAAATACATAACGGAATAAAACATATTTTGAGACAAACTTTATTAAACCAGGCTCCTGTTAAAATCACTGATACTAATACATAGACGGTATACATTATACATGTATCAACAGGTTGTCATGGCGTATGACATAATAAAATAAAATGTGTCTTATAAACCGTTGAACATGAGTCATTGGGCTTCAGCACAAAATCCTACCCAATCAAGAGTTAAATAAGAGAGTGAATGAACTTATGAACATAATCATATTACCATAGTAGTATCTTAACACAGTTCCCATATCTTACAGCCTGCAGGCAACATGCTGCAGTGCCTAACTCGTGTTACGGCCGAGCAATCCACCGATCTACAAACAGCGTTGGTATCAAGTACACCCAAGGACCAGAAACCAATCTTCAACCGGATAGGGGACCTTCTCAGTGACATGGTGGACATCATAATAGAGATCTTGGTAAGTTCTATACAATAGGTGAGAAGTTTAATCCGATTTCACTGCAATTTCACTGGTCCCAAAATGTACTGCTGATGACAGTGTACATGCATTTACACAAACACGTCGGGGCATTATTTTCTGACAAATATGTGCCATCTTGGTTTCATTCATATACATGTATAACGATGACGTACCCAACAGTCAGTCATACAATAATGATGAATATATATGAGTTCCTGGTATTATTCTTAACCGAGTCATCAGGCGATGAGTCATCATCAAGCACTGCCTTGTAAGACAATGTCCTAACGGGTGTGCCTCTACATGGGCCCCCACAGTTTAGACCATGTCGCCGTGTCGATTTTTAGCCAAAGGCCCGTACGTGCCACTGTGATTTTTAGCTATATAAGAAAAATCCCTGTTGGTCGATTTTTACCCCCAACTTTCCTGTGTCTGTCGATTTTTAAAAGGGCCTAAAACGGCAGACGGATGTCCCAGGACTCGGATGATGAGTCACTGGACAATGAGTCATTAGACAATGAGTCATCAGACAATGAGTCATCGGTGCCTGGGCATTGAGCCTCGCTGAAGCTGTCCCAGATCACATCCGGGTCACCCTTCACGACTCTCCTCCTCGGCTTTCCAATCCGGCTCTTGTCCTCTGCTTCACCTTCGTAACTGTCATTCAATTCATCGTAGGGTAGAGTTTCCATCCTCTCCCACAGGTAGGGGCCCCAGTCCCCGATGTCTCGCTCTCGTTTGAACTCTAACTGTGAGTCTTGAAGCTTCCGTGTCAGTTTGTGCACGGCCATGATGCGATCAAGATACTGCATACTGGTGTAGTGACCCTCTGTCAGCTGATTCTTGGCGGTCTGCACAGCCGGAATCTTACCCTTGGGCATCTTGAGGGGGCCTAGACGCCAGCTCCATCGCCGGAATGCCTCCTTGTCTGCCATCTTGGCAAATCGGAAGAGACGGAGAATGCTGGGGCAGCGATCCAGATGGGTGCTCTGCTTGATGTAGTAAGACCGGGCAGCACTGAGGAGGCGGTCATCACTATCCCATTCATTCCATTGGTCCTGGGTCACCGTACCCTCGAACCACTCATTCTGGACTGACTCCAGGAACTTGTACACTTTCTGCATTTCACTCATTGGGAGGCTTTCCAGGTCCTCGCTCTCTTGGATCTGGTTGAAGGTCTGCTCCATGAGCTCTGCCGGTAGCATGGGTAGGTGTGCCACCCTTTGGACAGCCTTGACAACAGCCTTCCGGCTATGGGAAGACATTGGTAAGAGGTCAAGTTCTCTGGCTCTCCTGTAGATGTCCCTGCAGTAGCTGTTGTAGCTCCCCTTAATCGGGATATCACCAAAGCAATGTTTCAGGGATGTCCGCATGGCAGCATCATACCCTGCCACTAGTGCCTTAGGCTTGAGCTTCAGTCTCATAGCCTCGGCCTTCTCCTTTATCATTAAGAAAGCCTGAGTGTACACACCACTGCAGGACTTTTCAGGGAGCAGACAGAAGAACAGCGGATACAGCTTATTCTGATCCAACACAGCATGGATGACCAGGAGTTCTTCGAAGAGGTATGGAGCACTTCTTGCGGAGGTGGTGATGTGGAGGGTGTGGGCGCTGCAGAGGTCTGGCAGGTTCCGCTTCTCGCTGCCAAGGATGATGATTCTGTCATCGGTGCCTTCATCTAGAAATACCTGCTTCTCTAGGGCGGACCCTGTGAGCTGGAAGATAACAAGGACAGAGAAAGGATTAGCCACCCTGTAAGAACCATGTAATAAACCACCTCGAAGCCACATACCTCCCAAGGCCAAGCCAGTGACTCGGTCATGCATAGACCTCCCCACCCCCCACGAGTCTGTGCTCTCACAACTACATGAAAGGATTTCCATGAATGAATGAAGGCTCCTAACTTCTATCACACATATGAATGATAACGTTTGATTCCAATAGAAAAACTGTGAAAAAAACCTCCCCAGTGAGCACAAATTTGAGTTTAAATTGAATCAACATTTTAATCAACATTTAATCAACATCGACAACCAGGTATCCATGTTGATGCAGTTCCCATTTGGCCAGAGCTATAGGCTAGGGTACAAGATGGGGGGGGGGGTGAATTGTGGTAAAAATATTACTCAACACTGTCCTCATCTAGATAGGGCTTGCCTAAAATTTTGTATGTATGACTCGTACATGTGTGAGGTACAAAATAGGCTTTAATTTATATGTTGCTCTCTATTGCTAATAGTAGCCTACATGACTTTGTATTACCTCAAAATTAAATTAGCACTACGGAATATGAAATAAAATAAAATAAATGACACAAAAAGTCTGGCAAAATCTGAACATAAAATACTATTGGCAAAAAATTATACTACATAATCATGATAATGCCTTTTTACCGATGATAGTTCATATCTAGAATACAAGATAATGAAACACACAGATAGTCACTGTACCTTAAGGTCAGCTCTGGAGTCTGTATTGGGAGGCAGAACCTCCCTCCGTGCAGCCCGCATCTGGTACGACATGAACTTCTCCCCCATATCGTTGCGCAGGTAGCGACAAGCCTCCAGGTTTGATTTAAAGAGCCTGTTTTCTTCATCAAAATAGATCTCCTGGATGTACTTGTAGACATCCTTTCTAGCCGTGTCCTTCATTCGCTCTAACGCATCATTCGCGGCCTGCAATGGGTCCTTCTGTAATTCGAAAATAAGTTTAACATGGTTTGAGAGAGGAAATAATTGGGTTGTGTAAATTCCGGAGCAGAGTATCTTAAGGGAACTTTGGAGATACATAAACTATTTGGAAAATATCCATTATCATAGTAAAATGTTGATCCTTAGACAAAGGACTAATTTTAAGAAGTTTTTCGACAAAAATCAATCTAATTTCCATAATTATGTTGGGTTCAGCATGTATGTTACAGTGTACACAGACGGGTGTAGCCCTTCATTATCTGGCTGATGTTAGCTGATCTGTGAGCGGGTCATTTATTTAGGGCAATGCGTTCGGCAAACCCGTTACAACCCTCATCGCAAGAGGCCTTGTTTACTTACAACCAAAAGCAATGCAAAATCTGAAAGATATTAAAAATGAGCTTTGGGCATTATGATTATGCATTCTGTTCTAACCCCATGTAGTTGATGAGAGAACAGAAATATTACATTACCGAAATATATCTATGCACATTGCTTAGCAACAAGAAAGCTGCTCCCGAAAGAACGTTTTGGGAATTACTTACACTGATTTCTGGTGACCCCGGTGGTTTCCAGGTGGTTCCAAGTACACCTACAACGCGTTTTGTGGTTGGGGTCCGGGATGGGTTGGGGACCACTTGGTCCCCTTGGTGGGACCTTGTAGAACTAGCAGCGGCCTGGTGGGACTTTGTAGAATTAGCAGGGGACTGGTGCGACTTTGTAGACCTGGCAGCGGCCTGGTGCGACTTTGTAGACCTGGCAGTGGCCTGGTGCGACTTTGTAGGACTAGCAGCGGCCTGGTGCGACTTTGTAGACCTAGTGTGCTCAGCGGCCTGATGCGACTTTGTAGAACTAGCAGCAACCTGTTGAGACGTGGGAAGCTTGTTGGTCATCTTGTTTGACAGAACAGCGCGTCCCGTCTTCCTCTTTTCAGGAGCCTCCCCATAGGTGCCGAAGTCTTTACCCACGTTGTGCAGGACACTGGGGACGTTCTCCTTCTGTCTCCGACCAGCCTTACCCACAGACGCCATCTCTGGTAGCTGAGAGTTACTGTCTTTGGAGGGGTCCCGACCTCTCTCCATGCTGTCCATGCTGCTGTTCTGAATGATGGCTAACGAACAGATCCTGGCCCTGGGCTCTATATAGTCCTCCGTGAGCCGCCTCGAGGCCTGACAGGGATAGGAGGGGGAGGGTGGCTGGGTGAGCGGAGTCACGGTTGGGTGGCTTTTGAGTTGTTCTCGGCGCGGATTAGTACCTCCTGAGCGCTAATCCCCGGCGCCCAGTAGTAGTCCAGTAGTGGAGGTGTCGGGCGCTAAACACACTGTGGAGTGGATGCGGACTGGGCAGTGGCGAGCTGGCGCGGCGATCGGGAGGATGAGGGGGGGGGGGGGGCGAGGGGGATGGGGTGCGGAGAGGGCGCGGGAAGGAGAAGGGTAGGGTGCGTGTAGTAGGAGGCGCAGGTAGGGGCGCGGGGATGAGAGAGGGTCCCTCTGTGTCCCTTAGTATGTGAGGTCGTAAATTGTAATGCCAATTAACATCCTACCACATACTGGGCTAAGTGTATTTTAAGTATACTGATGTATATGTGACCGGATCTGTGAGGTCTAGTAATATAATGACACTTGTGTCCGGGTAATGAATAGGCCTGCTAGGGTTCTTATAAAATAATTATACTAGGCATAAAAACTGTGTCCAATGTTGTCCGTTACGGTATGTGGTAGCTGTTCCTTCTCCAGACATCAAGGCACAACCACAATAATATCAACATAATCAAATCCTCCTTTGTTCAGCGCGAGGTTGAGTGTACATTGAATTTACTATTACTATTGTACATGTGTAAGTCGTGTTTAATATATTTAAACTAAAGGTCAGTAATTTTATCCGAATCTCTCTGAAGATTGTGACCAGGCTCAGATGAAACCACTCAGACTCTATTGTAAGCTTCTGCTGAAAGTGGAAACTAGAAAGAAAGCACGGATGTTCTGAACATAATATACATAATATACATTGGCTCCAATATCGAGAGGACCCGATTTGGTCAGGTTGCAAACTTCTTATTTCATTTTCATCCACTCCCCCCTTCATGGAAGACTATTAAGTTGGCCGAGAACAAATTCTCCGCCTTATTTTTCTGATAATAGTGATATACCAATATTGCAACCTCTATTCATTTTTAGCCTTTTATTTTTGAACGGATGGTGTCCGACTCAGGCAGAGTGTTAAACTTGCTCAAGTCCTAGAATTTGAATAAAGACAAAAAAAAAAAAACTTTTCTCAGCTATACTTTTCTCAGCTGTCTAATTCTAGTGGGAGCAACCAGGGGAGGGGGGAGGAGGGGGGGGGGGTAGTGCGTGGTGGACTCGAGCTCTCACTGATGGAGGCCAGTCTAGGATAGTCTAGCAGAGTGGGTGGGCGCACTGTCGGTAGTGGGGGGGGGGGGGGGGGTGCGAGTCGCGGTAGTAGGGTCGCGGGGGCGTCATAGGAAAAGTAAAGACTACAGTAGACTAGCGATAATCCAGAAGTCCTCTGCCCTACACCCTGCCAGTTACATGGACAACGTCCCAAACTGGATACATGGCCATGGGGGCTGTAGCCCGGGGGGGGGGGGGGCACTGACTGTATGTGGGTGAGTGGCAACTGCCGCGGTACCGCCCGTCCCCCTCATGCTTGGGGGAGCTAAGGGGGTCACTGACCGACCCTTCTTTTCAAGACTGAGGGAAATTGTGGGCGTGACCGCCCCCCTAAATGGACCATATGCAATCTAAGCCCCCTCCTTTCATCCATCTGAGCATCAAATTTCAGACATAACAATGGTAAACTTAACACTTACCATTTTCTGACATGTTTGTGCTGCAATATTGCTGTATAAACACAAGAAACCTATACACAGGAAGCATTAAGCGCCCTACTTTTGATGACATAAGGGGGGCCACCGCCCCCTCTTTTCATTAAAAGTAGGGCTGACCGCCCCTACTTTTCATCCCTTCTGTCAGCCCACCGCTACCGCTCCTGGGAGAGGTGTGGCAGTGGTTATCCAAAGCATGCCTCAGTGCCCCCCCCCCGGGGGCTGTAGCCTACACCAGGGTAGGGGCTCAGTGCAACGCCCCCCCCCCCCCCCGGGCACGGGCCACAGCAGAGAAGCCCCATGCACCGAACCCTGCCAGTGTCACAAAGTAAACCTGGAGCGAAGAATATAACACGCAGTTGTAAACTTTTCAATATGGCAGACTGGTCTCAAATGGCTGACACAAAGCTAATTATTGTATGAATTCTGACATCTATGACAACTTGCCAAATCGGTGGTTTCTAAGTGATATCTGCCATCCGGCGATCTGACCCATGACGAATTAATTGTTGTTGCTTCGACCACCCCATCCCTTTATCTCACGTAATACATCATCACTATGTCAGGGGGTAGTAAATTAAGGAAGTAAACGAGTTGGCATTTAGTTTTACACAATGTGAACATAAATGCAAAAAGTTGATGCTCCCTGTTTGAATAGATTTAATTTACATTCACATACTATAAAGATACTATTACATAATTCTCTTTATTTCTATTAATCCATCTCGCCTAGAGCGTGCTCTTTAATTTGAACACTTTCAATTCTCTTACAGCCTGAGACGGGAGTGCTGGGGGTGGGACACAAGTCGAGCATCCACCTGCTGGTACAGGACGGGGTGCTCATCCCGCCAGGATACCTCTGGGAACTGGAGGAGGTAGGCTTGTATTAACCCTTTAGTGCCAACATAGTGCGTTAATTCAATAAATACAGTATGCACTGTGTAATTTGAGCGTCATGATGCATTTATTCTGCCGTGGTGAATAACTCGCCAGGGCTGCATTCATGCATTCCGTATGTTATGGGATAGATACACAGGAAGTCGGCATGATGCACTAATGCAGCACTGTCGTTCATGTTACTCGCTGCATTACTGTCATAGACATAGGTGCATCACGACAGCAAACGGGCACGATAGTATGCCGTGGTTACAGGGTTGATCACTTTAGAAATAATCGCAATAGAAACATAACCCCTAGTTTATGGCATAATATGTCGATAGGGGGAGTCATTGAAATTTTGCTCTTAAAAGGGTGTCGATCTTTTCTGTATAGGTTCTTTACTCAGGGAGGCTCATAATTATTGTGATATTTTCGTGTACAAGGTTCACAATGATTTATAATAATTGATCTTCTGTTTCCTCTAAATATTGTCATGTCATTACACCAGGACTTGTTAAAGTTGGACCGTCAGGGCCGCACTAAGGACGTGGAGGAGCAGGGTGCCAGTGTACTGCTCCTGGGGCTGCTGGTCGGCAGGGGACTCATAGACATGGTGAGTAAGGGAGCCGTCATTGTCAAAAATGGTGCATGGGTTGGTGCACTTTCACACGCCGACCCCCCCCCCCCCCTGCCTCCAAGCTAGAGGGATCTAAATATGTCCCCCCACACACACACACACCTCGACGGTCTAATATTGAATGCGGCTTACCCCCTTTGCATAACATGATGGGTTTTGTTTTACTCCCCCCCCCTCTCAAGAGGGGTGCAAGTTTCTATGCCTCCCTCTACCCTTCAGGCAGGGGACAGGCTCGTAACAGTCTTATCAGCGCTTGTCGCCCAAACCAGCGCACCTCCCTTCAGATCCTTATACCATGCCTGCGCCAAACCCCCATTCCTATACTACTCACGGTGTTTTATCCAGCACCCACGTCCCCCACCTTCTTCCCATTATAAATAGGTGTGGCGCTTCTCAAGAAAGGGAGGTTCAGTTTTAAGACAGCTCTAATAATAATAATCCATGATTCTTAAGCTATGTGTTCCCTTTTCTCTCCAGGTGCTGTTGAACCCCCAGAGCCTGGTGACGACGCCCCCCATCCAGCCCAACACCAAGCAGGCGACCAACCTGCGGGTAGTGGGCTCCCTGCTGCTGGTAGTGCTACTGGAGGCATACAGGACGCTCTACAAGGTCGACAGGAAGAAGAAGCTGGTGGGTACACGACCGCTGTTGGTGTTGGAGGTTATGTTGTTTATCAGTGGTAATAATAAAGGTGTGGACAAGTTGATGTATGTGCTATTGCTCTACTGCCCTTTGGCGGGATAACACATGTATGTGCCTCAAGGGCCAACTGTTATTCATAATTAGGGAGGGGGGATGTTTAACAAGGTGGAAAATATGAATATAGTACAGGTTTTATGGTCTACTTTCAGTCCTCTGTTGTCTTTAAAATCTATTTTACCCCGTCCCTAATCCCCTCAATTATTTTCCATTTGCATACCGTAAAGTCTAAGCCTAACTCGAGTATAAGCAGCACCCCGACTTTGGGAGGATCATACATAAGCCGCACTGGTGATCTGCTTATGGTGAGTTTAGGACTGTACTTTAGTAGGAAAAACTCCCGTATAAGCCGCACCCCCACTCTGCCCCGATCATGAGCCGGACTGGCGATCTGACTCGCGTACTAGCCTCGGCTTATACGCTAGAATTTATGGTAATTATAATAGCTAACCGACACTTCTGTACTTATATTATTGTAGGTGTTCCCCCCTGAGCTGGCGTCCCGACTGTGCAGGGTTGAAGAACTGGACAAGTTCCTGGACGTTAAGGCCAGCGTGGTCACCAAACTAGAGGTGGGTACTCACAGGCAGACGTTAGATCTAATTATGTGTGTGTGTTGGGGGTGTAGGAGAAGCCATATCACATGTTACTATCGCGTTTATATTAGTTACGATGTTCTTTATTCTCTTACTTGCATTTGTAACAGTATTTCCATAATATTTTAATGATAATCAAGACTATTTGGATGTGTTCTAATCAATTCATTTCCCTCAGAAACGACTACGACAGTGGGCAGCGAGCTACTACAAGAAACTCTCGCAACTTAACAAAACGAAACGCTGATGAAGCCTGACGCCATGGGAGAGGAAACTACGTCTACCAGATCTGAATTTAGACCTACCAGTATTTGTTTTATCTAGGTGGGAATTTAGACTTAAGCCATGTTCTCTGTGATAAACTAACATACCAATTATATGCATTTGCTATTTATGTAAATTTATAACGATGTAATACATATCTAAATGTTGTGGCAATAAAGATGTAAGGCATTTTGCAACCAAAAGTATCAGAAAGTATTGCACAATGTATATTCATTTACTTTGTAGTATTTAATATACTGACCAACTGTTAGAGGAATGTACCGCTTTCATCAAAAGAAGACATTATTTATTACTTAGGGAGTGGTCATTTTTTAACAACATGGGGGGGGGGGTGATGGATTTGGGGGGGGGACCAAAAAACTTTAGACCCCTCTTGAGGGGGGGATCAAAGAAATTGCACCACTTTTTAGCAAAAAAGCCAGTGCGTTACTAAAGCTCAAAGGGGTCGGCCGCACTCAATTTCAACTTGCGTGAGGGGGGGGATCAAAAGAATTTCGACCCCTCCGGTGGGGGAAACCAAAAAAACTCCGAAGCGCTCATGCGAAAATCCACCGACCCCCCCCCTGTTGTTAAAAAATGACCACTCCCTTAGAGCACGAAAGATGTACCATAGTGGTCTACATGTATTCTGGGTCAGAGGTGGTAGATAGTGTGATGTTCTCCGTGATGCATAGACAATAACAAATAACCATAACAGAGACACTAAGGTACTATAGTATATACAGGCTTTATCTTAATGTCTTAAAGTGACATTCTCACCGAGCGTTTCCCACTCACAATTCTAGTACTGTTCTAGGCTGCTATGTGGTAAGTGCGAGTGGTGAGAATGCCCCTTTAACGTAAAGTGTTATTGCAATATCAGTAGGCATTTGACACCAGGCGTTGGCTGAAGGCCGACTTGGACTGTATCTTTGGTTATAGGACATCTTATATATCTAACGTGCAAATTTGCTTTGATTTATGAGAAAACATGACGCTGTAACCTGATATGATAATACATGATACATTATGTGGATGGGAACAAATGGAATTGCATTTACCATAATAAATAAATACATCCAAAACATAATATAATGTTGAAATTTAGGAGCGTTTATGTTTTGCTTCCATCTCAGACTTCAGGCAACAAATGATTAAAGATTTAAACATCGTAATCTATGAAAGATGTTTAGCATGTAATAATATCTGGCATAATTTACACCATGCATAATCACACGTAAGTGTATGTATGTTCATATAAAACAATGAGTTTTAGAGATATTCCTATCTAATTAGCATAATAATTATTATGCTAATTACCAAATATCCAAACCTTTTCAAACATTTGGTCACAGATTTTGATCTAAAAATTGTATTTACATTATTTTTCAGCATAGAAATCGTTGTGGGGCCTCCTATTAATCTTTTTTTTTTAATTTTCGAGTTAAAATGAAAATCATGTTTCCATGGCAACCAACAAGTACAAAAAAACTCCAATTTAGGCCCAAACACGTTATTTTCCATTCCAAATGTTATGGAATGTTTTCACCAAAGATGGAATCTTGTAATGTGGCCTATCATATTCTACATAAGAACGTAGTATAAACATGTATTTAGGTCCCTTTTTGGCTATATGGAGCCCCCTGGTGGCCAAAGTTGGTACTAAAAAACCCACACGGAGGTCCCTTTTCCCTTGTTGATCCATAGAACTGTTGTAGACTGGTAACTTCAATAACGGGACTAGCACATCCTGGTACCTCAGGTAGTCGGGGGCTAAACCCCATCTCCTTATCAGGCTAATCCCCTCTCCTCACACCTAGAACAAATGTGCTGATAAGAAGTTTTCCCATGATGCACTGCACCCCATAGCCTAATGTGCTAGTCCCGTATATATAAGGATGTATTTATACAGACAAGGGAAGTGATACAAAATACAAGTGAAAAAGAACACGGAGAAAATTATCAGAGTCAACTTTAAAACTCTTTTAGCAGAGTCGAAACTATATCACCATAATGACTCTCATTTTGACTCTCTTTACAAGGCAAGAGAGTTAAACTGTATTTGAATTTCTTCTGGAATGGAGTTAAAGCATACTCAACTCTGCTGTGCAAGGAGCCAAAACCTGTTTGACACCCTTTAAATCAGAGTCAAAGTAGGGTCAACTCATTAAGAGTGGAGAGTTAAACTACTATTGACTCTCTCCTCTGGAAGAGTAGAAGTAAGGACTGTGTTGGAATACCCAGGGAACCTCTCAAGTTATGAATAATGAAAGGTATAAAACAACATTCATCAAGTTAGAGTCAGACAAGATAAGACTTGTGCAAGTGGCCATTTTAAGTCTGTCATCTTTGGTATCCAATGTTTACCTGATACCTTGTTCAATGTTTCTAGTTAGTATAAAACCGTAGGAAAGGTGCCTCCAGTTAAATATTTCATTTTCTATCTTTATTTATACATTCAAAGGGAAATCTCTATATAATATTATTATGAAAATACATTGAAATATCTCCCTTCTTATACATTAATCAACTAATTGACACATTTGACTTAATTGCTTATGAAAAGTGTATCCTACATCTCCACAATATATACTGCTGCCATCTAGTGCCAACACTCAGCTATTTCTCAGGTGGCACCACCTAGTGGTAATCACAAAATAAACACATGTATGAGAGTTTGACTCTCGAGAAGAGTCAATGTAAGTTTGACTCTGCTACTGACTGACACCTTAAAATAATTAGTAGAGTCAAATGCGCCTGTAAGAGAGTTAAGCCTAGTTTAACCCTGACTAGGGAGTTATTATGACTCTGATAACTTTCTCTGTTAAGTTTTATGATAACACATCGGCTTCTTTGCTAAAGAGAGGTCAAATTATGTCCCCCCCCCCTACCCCAGTCACGTTCAAATGAGATCCAAAAGTGTTTGGCCCCTTCACTGACTGTCCAATATTTCTGGTCCCTCCCCCCCCCCCCTCTCAAAAAAAAATAGAAGAGGCGTTGTGTGAGTGAGTGGGCTGCACATAATGTACGTCAATACACACAGCGGGAGGGCACCCTGTCTAGGCACGCAGCTCCACCACTCTACACTGGTCCCATTGGCACTCACTACCACTGGTACAACACTCCCATTTGTCTACACTGGTCCCATTGGCACTCACTACCATTGGCACAACACTCCCATTTGGCTACACTGGTTCCCTTGGCACTCACTACCACTGGTACAACACTCCCATAATATGTCTACACTGGTCCCCTTGGCACTCACTACCACTGGCACAACACTCCCATTTGTCTACACGGGTCCCCTTGGTGCACGGTAGCCATTGCCTTCTCTATACTATGACTATTTATGCTATGACTATCGACAGTTCGAACTGTCAATAATAGAATAAAACCACATTATTGACAGTTCAAAAAATGATTGTTATTAAGTGTTCTTTACCAAACTGTCAATACTGTAAATGTAGATATTTTCACGATGTACATATTTTCGCGATTTAAAAAAATCACGAAAAATATGCACAGAGCGAAAATTAATACAGTATAGACATACTACTACAATCTTCCAAAAATCGTGAATTTAAATACACGCGAAAATGCATTTTTTTAGCAAAATCACGAATATTTATACACACGAAAATATCTACATTAACAGTATAGTAGGAACATTCTCTTTTATTGACAGTTCCTTACGGGGACCCTTTTCAATTCAAATGTAATTTTGATCCCATACCTGATGTTGATTACAAAACCGATTTTGACTCCAAAACCGATTTTGCTAAGTTTTACTCCATGACCGATTTTGACGATTTTGGCTCCAACAGTGTGTCAACTGTCAACAGGGTCAAACTCATGACTTTGCAACAATTAAAAGTGAAAAAAATGTAAATAAAAATTTAATATTTTTATTCAGATTTTTTCTCAATTGCAATAGAAAATGTAGGTCTTTGGGAACATGCACATAAAATTTTGTGATATAGCTATGATTATTTCTCACTGCATCGTAGCCATGAAAATACCATGTAAAATCATGATTTTTCATGGCTTCAACAAAATCGGACATTTTTCATATAAAAGGGCTGGTTGCTAAGCAACCATTCAAGATAGAGAAAAATGGATAGCCTCATTGGAATCCTTGACATCGATTTAGGGGGGGTACTCTTAAAATCATTATGAGATAAATATTAACGACATTATGAGCTGCCATATGTTAAAATCTTCTGAGCTAAATATGGCACCATATAGCGCCATATGGCGTAACTGACGCGAAACGGACACGTAACAGACAGCTTAACATGGTCGTTTTGTGACATCGACTTTAAACTATTGAAAATAGGTGAAAAAATTTGAATATTTACATGCAAATTGTGTCTATTTATAGCAGAAAAAAATTTCCAATCGTTCTGGACCATTTTCAATTATGCATTATCATGTTGTATATTTTTAGATATTTATACAAAAAATAAAATAACAGCTTTTTAATTTCTTTGAATTATAATGGATTTTTCTGTAAAACGTGGAAAAACTGAAAAAAATGAAAAAAAGTTCTAAAATTACATCCCTGAAAAGGGAAGATTACAAACTTTGTTCCAAGAAATGAATATGTATCATAACTTAAATAATTCTAATAAAATATTCGAGGTAAAAAAGATAATCCACTTTGTGACATCTGGATATAGCTATTCTGTGGTATTCTCATGAGCCTGAGCCAACAGTGCTTTTGCATTCGGCCAGCTGACCATTAATTCACATCTGTGTCCCTAACCCACTGTTTGAGTGTTTTTGCAGGATACTGTTTTTAATCTGCCTGGCCATGAGCGGTAACATAAACATAATACCGTAAAACCCCGGCTTTAAGACGGATCTTATTTGGTAATTATATTTCCTAAAAGACGGATTTTTTCTCAAGATTGGGGGGTCGTCTTAAAGGTGGGGTCTGTATAAATTGGATTATAGTGAAAACCATGTTGAACGTTTTTTTGTAGAAGAGGGATTTTCTTCCCAAACTGGGGGGTCGTCTTAAAAATGGGGTTTTACAGTACTTTGTGTTTCAGGTGTTGCAGTTGCCTTAGCCATTACTGAGCACTAGTAGGCCGCGGTTACCAGTGTACCACTCTCCCAAGCTGATCCCTGCTCACTCCCCTCCCAGTGAATTCAGCTCTACCGCGGAGATTGCCACACACTCCTCTCTCATCTACTACTCACACACGTGCTGCCACGGTGCGGTAGATTCCAGTACCACCTACTGGAGTACCTTTAACACCTGGAGCCTACTCCAGCCATTCATCTGGAGCACACTCATCTACCTACCTACATACCAACCTACCTACCTACCTGCTTACCACCCACCCCTCTCACCTGCAAGGCCTGCTTACCACCCAGGTGTTTGGTGGCCGGTGTGGTGGTCAGATCACCGAGAGACAGCAGGAGGAGGGAACCTTGCACTGATTACCTTTACCTCCAGGGTGCAGGACCATAGACAGGTGAGTGTCAGGATGCACCTGTAATCAGCTAAACACCTGGTAGATACCACATGTGTCTACAGTGTTACACCTGAGTCAGAGAGGGAGGGGAGGGGAGAGAGTCTATGACTGACAGGTACTGTGTGCTGGGCAGTCAGTTGGTGGTTCAGTGTTCAAGAGCACGAGACCCTCAGGACTGCCCTGACTTTACCTTGGTTACGATTTTCTCCAGGGTGTATAGGACCACATGCGTGCATGTTGGTAGCTGTCAGAATCTACCTGTATGGATATACAACTGAGTCAGATAGAAAAGCAACTCATGAAGAAAGAAAAATAAAGTAAGAGCTCGATGTTCATGTACTTGTACTTAGAGCACATTAGATCCAGGGGCTGTGGTGGTTAGGGAGAGGGGGGGGGGGGGTCTCAGCATTATCAAGGACAGCAACAACACAACCTTGAGTGTTCATGCCTGATAGCATAGCCAACCAATCCAGGATCATAGGGACAGTGTACAAGGTCGTGCTTTGATCAGACACACCTGAGTCCCATGTATACAGGGAGTCAGGTATAGGCTTACATTGTTATTACATGTGGTAGGATTAACACTGGTGTTACCATGCATGTATAGACAGCACCAATCTGATAAGCTCCCATGTTACAGAATCCAATTTATGACTTGATCAGATGTAGGTATATGGGTCAGGTTTTATAGCTGAATGTGAGTGCAGCTAAGTCACACAGATCTCATACATACAACTATAGTACAGCCTTGGTCAGCTCTGTACAGCTCTAGACTATACTGTGTGACTTGTTTGATCAGCAGGCAGCAATGCTAATAGTGTGTCCCAGCCCACTGTATATTGGTATGTACATGTGTGTACAACTAACAGTGGTTACCTAATTAACGTATTAACAGGGTCTTTAGGGTGATTTAGAGGGTTCAGCTCAATCCTTACAGCCATGTATACATAGGCTGTGCTTAGTTTTGCACGAATTTACACTCCAAGAAAGTATTTTATAACAATGCAGATTGGATGTACCAATAAACCGATTACAATTATGAGCAATATGGCCATGTGAATATTATAGGATATCGACCAGACTAGGTATAAGTGTAGCCTACACAGTAAACCAGGGACTCGGAGGTACATGGGCCAAACCTTCTATACAGAGAACCTTGCTGGGAATGTGCTTTTTCATCAACCTATGACTTTACAGTTTGTCCATAGCATTATTGTATAGCACTGCACATTACAATGTCCACCAACATAGGTGTAAAAAGTAATATAGGCTTACATGTATGGACAAGTAAATCTGTGATTAAACACATCATTATCTATAAGCAGCTTAGCAGCACGGCTTATATACATTCGGTTTACGTAACGGCATAATTATGAGAAATCTAGAAATCGAAATAGTTATGAATAATACAGACATGACTGCTACAATCGACGATAACAATTGCTCGCAGTTGACAGGTACTATAAAACACAGAGCTATATCGGTTTCCCCATTAATTTTGGTATGATTATAAGCTGAACCCCCCTACAATATATTTGACCTTCATTCAAAGCTGTCGACAACCCCCTCAAATCAATGTCTCTGGCCTGTGTATCTAAGATACAGTGTATGCCTCTTTGACTCAGAGCTCTGGTTGTTTCCTGTTGGTACTAGGTCATAGATCAGTCTACTTCGGCTCCGAGCCAACCCAATGTATTGGTACATGTACTGCAAAATCCCATCGATATTCCCTCTCAGGCAGCACCTAACCATTTGGACATTAAAAGAAAGATGCTTATCATGGGATTGTGTAATTTGGGAGCTGTGTTAAGACACCTGGAGCTGTGCATCCATACTTAACAAGGGGTAGAGAAATTATAGTATTTGGTAAATTAGGCATGGCAATTGGGTGACAATTGGCTTGGCTGTGGGTAAACTTATAGGAATGAATGGACGTAATTGTTGCATTGATATAGGTTGATTGGAAATTGGATCAGGTATTTTAACAACAAATTGACAGAGTATACTTATTGGGAAGGAGAATAGTAAGGAGGTGGTCTGTGGTTTGGGGATGAGATAGCGAAGCCACTGTATGCACCCATCATGTCCGATCACCGATTAGTAAGATCAGTGTACCCCTCAATGTCTCTGCTCGCCAACCCTTTTCTTACCTACCACTGCTTAAAGAGGGACTATCACCGATCACTAACATTACCACCAGCAAAATGGATATGTCACATTTTAATTCGGAAGGGGTATTTTCTACCATTGCTGAGCTACCCCCTCACCCGTGCTAAATCAGTATTGATTACCTTGTAATGGCAATGAACATACATCCACATCCCGAAAAGAATGGGAAAAGGGTAAATAAATAAAGCTTTGTTACACTTTATCAGATTAAAACAGCAAAATATCACTCGTTTATTATAAACAATGTGATCAGATATAACTAGAATGCAGGTATATAACTGACAATACCCCTTTTAAAGTTACCTAAACCTAACCTGATCGATCAGACAGGGAAGTACCAGTGTGTTTAAGGATGTGTGTGAGGAGGGGTTGGGGCTGGAGGGCGGGGGGGGGGGGGGGGCTTCATGGCCGCTCTGTCATCTGGTTGCACCTGGCAACACTCATGAATAAGCTATCACCTATCTGGCATCACCCCCACGGTACAGGTAGTGTAGCGGATATAAAATGTAGCCCTCTGATAACTCTAATGGTCCCTATTGTAGGCAGGTAATGTATGAGATGTGTCTACAAGTGTTGCCATTCTATTGGTAACACCGAACAGAAAAAAATGTGCATGACCGAAGAGATGAAATACACACCTAACATGGGAAAAATACCACGTGAATTTCTGGGTATTTACACAAAGGGTGATTCAGTCTATGGGCCCTGGAATATCACATTGTTTTATCCCTCTGCAATTCAATTTCTGTTCCACTTACTCAATGCAATCCGTGTTCACATTTGGCAAATGCCACTGGGATAAGGTATGAGAATGGTTATGAACGTGTGAGACGGCTGGACCTCTGCCCAGACCTACATAATTAAAGTGACATTATGCAGCTCCATTAGGTTAATGCATAATGTACCGGACACACATCCCTGGCACCAATAGCACGGCATGTCCTTCCTTGTCAGATTCAACAAGTAATTTGCTGGTTTATTTGACCCCGAGAACTATTCTTGACTTTGGAAATGGTTATCGACCGGAGTGACTAATGCTGAATCAGAAGTGACAGGTATGAAGGGAAACATATCCGAGACACTTTTGGCATGAATTTACATCTGACTTAAGTCTACCTGTATGATATATAATTATATCAAATGGGTTGTCAGCAACATCATTGAGTCAAACAAATTTGGATTAACACCTCATAATATTATATCCATAGACATCTTCATAGAACATAAACTTGCATGCTGTAACCGCAGGAGCGGACCCATACATTTAAAAGGCGGTGGGGGGTCCATCAAACACCAAAGTACCGAAAAGGGTCGCGCTACCAAGAAACTCGCAATTTATTTTTCTAAAGGCGGATCCGGACCCCTAGAACCCTGCCCCCTGGATCCGACCATGAACCTTGTGTGCAGATCGTAGTTGAGTGTAGATTGCTCTAGTCTAGTTGAAATAGTCGAATTTTGATAAAACTGCATGACCCCTGTAATAACACCCAATAACAATGGCCTGTAGATTTCTATGTGATCCAAGTATCAAACGTGGCTAACCTACAACATTATAGGCCCCTACCGGGATCGGACTTGTTCCCGCAGCCACTCTGTGTACACTGACACCAGCAATCTCGTGAGACCTTGGTTCTGCTCTCGTATTGTAGCCTGTTCCCCGGAAGCTATGGTGTGTGAATGTCTGGTCACTGCCTAAGTCTCACGATAGATTGCGAGCTCAGAACTAACATGGCTGCCCATACGGAGAAATCCGAGACTTCGCTATAGTAAGACAGTGCTCCTGAGGGTGTCCCCATGTAGTAAGTACATGTAAATGTGCAAACACAGACCCGGCCATGCAAACATCGATATACAGTGACCACACAGGTTTATGGTATGTAGACTTATGTAAGAAATAGCATACACCCGTTGTACATCAGGCCCAGACTGTTTAACCTTCAGCTTAGGACCCCGACATAGGCTTAATAGCCAATGTAAACGATAATCCCACCCTGTAAACCCAGATAAATTATACTTAAGAGTGCTCTCTTGGGGAATTCTGGTGCAGCAGAATATGGAAATACTATGTGCTTAAATCTTAAGACTGCTTGTGTGTAATTTGTGGTCTGTATACAAATTTAATCTCAATTACGTGGTCGGATTAGTGTTAAATCTGAAATGTAAAGTATTCCCCTATTGCTGCTCTAGATGGACAGCATGCCGTTACTAGGAATTTATGTAACCCAGTGATTTATACATTTTAAGCAGGCAGAGAAAGGTATACATTCAATTAGAAATAACTACCGTAAATTCCCGCGTACTACCCGCGGGTAGTACGCGAACCAAATCGCCAATGCGGGTTATAGGATTATCCCAAAGTCTAGGTGCGGGTAATACGAGGGTTTTTGTTTTTTGAGATTTCAGAAATTGCTCTGAAATGACTCCTCCCTTTCCCAAGGTAGCTCGATGGGGAGGGGGGTGGATAGGGCCGGATGGGGGGGGGGGGGGTGAAAGGTGTGACCGCCACAAAGCTAACTAACTTGGGTTAGGGGGGCGGGGGGGGGCTCAGCTCTTGGTACATGTAGGAGCTTTACGGGTCACAGCTTTCTCTCCCCCCCCCCCACCGACCCCTACCTAAGGCAATTAGCTTTGCGGCGGTCACACCTTGCCCACCCTACCTCATGTATAGTACTATAGAGTGCATGTGGCTGCTCACAGAAGGGGCTGGGGTGTGGGTAATATTTACAAATTTTCCAAAAGTCTAGGTGCGGGTAATACGAGGGTTTTTACCCAGGAGCATTCTCCCAAAGTCGGGGTGCGGGTTATACGCGAGATGCGGGTAGTACGCGGGAATTTACGGTACTTATAAATTTCCACTGCTGATAGTGTGAATTGTCAATAACAGAAATATTTCCACTATTGATAGTTCGAACTGTCAATAGCGTTTTTGCGTTGAAAGTCACGTCAGTCAATGGACGCCTAAATAAGCATGATTGAACAGTGGACACTGTTCTATTACATCATTCTTGACAATATTTCTCAAACATAATTCGCTTGTTACTTGTAGTAACTAGTTAAACAAAAGAATTTGCAGCTATCTATTCCTCTCTTGCGGGTCTATGATTTTTCCTTATACGAATGCCCCTACTATTCCCCTGATTAAAGATGGGTGTACGGTTAACTATTGTGAATTCTTTATATGTCAAGAAAGTAATCTTAAAATGTTGTTCTCTAGGTTAATGGATTATCCTCACAATCATGTACATGTATTCCAAGTTACATACTTGTATTGTACCCTGAAATTGCATTCTTCGACTAAATATAAGAGGCAATGACGAGCAAACCTATCAAAAAAATTGATTACAAATTTAAATGTTACATTCCTCCTTTACATTACAGACAAAATGGCGACTGACCCAGGGGACCACCTCCTCACCATGTTGGAGCATGACTGGGTGTCTGACACGTCCATGACCCATCTCTCCTTCCTGCTGCGTCATGCCCTCTTTGTGCACCACCCGGCTGCCGAAGCGGCCATGGATGCCATTCGCGCCTCCGAAACAGTCACCGAGAGCGACTTCAGGGGCAATCCTGACCTGATGGTCCTCTGTACTGGAAGTGCCTATGAAGGGGTGTTTCCACCTCCTGCAATGGCAGATGACCCAGACAGACCAGGGAGTGTGATACCTCCAGAGGCAGATTTGAGTTGTTTGCATGTGTTCAGGAAGTGGATGATTGATGATGCCCCAGTGAAGGAGAAGAAGGAGGGTGAGACACCGGAAGTCGTCGCTGGTGGTGGCGGAAGCACTAATGGGCCTCCGGAGGGTTTGGAATTAAAGCGCAGTCGCGAAGAAGGGCAGTTGTCATTGGCATGCCACATACCCAGTGAGTACCCTGGAAGGGTGAGAATCAAGCTACGCAGCCAGTCCAAGGAGCTATCCAAATTCGCTGTACCCAATGGAGATGAGAATTTCCTGTCAAAGCGACTCTTGTCTGAGAAGGCGCAGAGTGTAATCGGTGAAGTCAGTGGTATAGATCACCAAATGGCAGCCTCCATGGCAGCAATGGCGGTTAATGACTCAGCGGGCCCATCCAAGGGTCGGACAGCCTGGTCAGAAGAAGACACATCAGTAGGTACAGACTCTCAGAGCACATTCCAAGCTGCTTCTGTTACCTTCGGGTTTGCTTCACCATCTTGGCCTGCTGCGGCCGCCAATTGGCGCTCAAGACGCCGACGACACGAGTGGCCAGAAACAGCCGATGTCAATGCTGCCATGAGTCAAGGCTGCCATTTAGTGGCAACAACTGGAGCAAGACCCACGTCCCCTAGTAAAGATGACAGTGGTGATGTCATCTGGGATATGTCATTCTCAGCAGCAGAGAGATCTCTGGTGTGCTCACTGATAGCAGCACAGAAGAAGTCCTATGCTATACTGTTAACTCTATTCAACCAGTATTTGTCCAAGCGGGATCTACTGACTCCTCATCATATCAAGCATGCTCTACTGTGGACCTGTGAGCAGTCGACCTCTGCTATATGGAGGGAGGACAACCTTGCCGAATGTCTGCTACTTCTTCTAGACCGACTCCTGCACTTTGTCTGTGCTGGCAATCTTCCTGATTACTTCATCCCTGAGCGAAACCTCTTGGAGCATCTCTCTGCTGGGCAGATTGCGCGACTCGCTCTTATAGTCGGAGATATTAGAAGAAATCCTGTTTCCACTCTGAACAGCTGCTATAGTGAATTGAAGCTTGCTGATGGCGCTACCTATGATGATGTCTTCAAACCAGTGCTGACCTACTTGGAGACCTACCCTGAGGATGCCCACCCATTAGAGTGCATTGTCCAAGTGGCCTTCACCGTTGGCCATGTTTTCTTAGCCCGCGACCAAAAGGAGCGAGCGTTAGTGTTATTTGAAGAAGGCTGTGAGTTGATGTTACAGATTTGCCGTCCTGATCCTCGCTCCCTCTCAGTGCTCCAGCTCACAGCCTGGCTATACCTCCATACTGGGATAATTGACAAAGCCATCGAGTATTACGAGATCATCTGTGCACTACATCGCATGGAGGACATCGGTGAGGACTTTGACTTCCGCACATGTCTCACCAATTTGGCCTGCCTCTACCATGTCAAGTCTAGCCATATTCCTGATGAAACCATCCAGAGTCATCTAATCGAGAAAGCCCGAGGCTGCTTTGAGGTGGCCTATAATGAGGGTAAATCACTCCAGGTGGCAATCCACTATGCTATGTTCCTGATGAAACTTGGTCAAACCGAAAAGTCCGTTTCAATGTTAGTCGACGCCGCTGCTGGAAATGAGGATGGTGCCTCCTCAGATGAAGCGGATGATGATAGGAAGCTGTGGTCTCAGGTGACAAGTTTTGTTGAGGCGGAGGCAGAAATCCTGGATGAGGATCTCGGAGCGGAAGTTCGCGAAGCAGGTGAATTGGAGCTACCGACTGTGATTCTCACCCAGTATCTCATCTCAAAGGGCCTGGCCTTACTCTCACTCCGCAAGCAGGTTAAAGAGAGCAATAAGGCGCTCGCGCGTCTCTGTCAGAGTGAGAATAATGAGAGTGCTCCAGCAGTAACCTGGGCTTTGCTGGGGCATTGCTTCAAAGCTGCAGGAGATCTACATTCATCCTTAAAGGCTTATGAAACAGCCATGAAGGTGGACCCTTACTACACACTAGCAGAGGATAACTATAATATATGCCGCGCTAAGCTTGGTAAGGATCTCACTGACACCGGTTCTGAATCTGATAATTAGTCATCAGCATTAGCCATATTTCCTTCCTTTAGAACTCAGTATGTAGAAATAAGGGCCCTGTTCCCGTCTGAAGCCATATTTCCAGATCTAGGAAATTGTCCAAAGGTTGATGTCTGTGAAGAGTGTTTCTTGTAGCTTCATGAATTCTCACCGTTTCATGAAGAAATGTTATTCAATTGAATAATAAACCTACTGGCATGTCATTCTATTCATAAGGTCTCCGTCCAAAAGTGTTGAAATGTGATAAGTCAATATCTCCAAGTTGAAACACCAAGAGCTGCATTCCAAGTCATTGTTCCATATATATCTACAAGTACTATGAACTCCTATACAGCACAACATAGGGGACTGATTCTACATATGAGCCCATTATATCTAAATATATCCCCACATCCATGCATTGAGGATTTGGACCAGTATTTCAAGAAGAGTCTGCTATGGCTGATTTATATCGATGTTGATCTCACTGAATGAGTTTGATGTGCATTTTAATGCATAATGTTTAGGGGACCACGAGGAAAGAATACTTTCATAATTTGTTGACTCTGTGAGTGTGTGAATTTACTTGTTTGGGTATTTATTGCTGAATCTCTATGATGTGAATAACGATGTTGCTGTTGTTGTTGATTTTAGAACGTTACATGAAATAAAGTTCATTATGAAACCGTGCCTTGAATATTATTTTGTTTATCCTATGACAACACTATCTTAACCAGGGCCGACCCTAGAACCCTGTATTTAGGGCCTATCTATACACGTCTGTATTTGTCATATTTGAAAAGGAAAATTGATAGAATTAAGGTGGCTGTCTAGAATGGATCAAAAGTTTTTGAATTTCCACCAAAACGTTCCTCAAGGTTCTTTGCATAATTTGTAACCCAATAGCAAAAAGAAATATAGGTGGTCCTGGTCTACTTTTTTAAATATAGAATTTTGAAAATTAAAAGTATTTCCCTAAGATCAAAGAGGGAAAATGGTTTTAATCAATGAGGAATAGTAGTAAAAGTTTTTTGAATTATGCTTAAACTTCCACAAAACATCCATACCGTCATTTCCAAATTAATGTAAATAATTTCAACATAGGGTCCCATGCATTATTTTAGTTTTTTTTATCATTTTGCCATGATGCCTATACTTCAAGTGTTCTAGTAAAAGAGTCCTATGCTGGGAGAGTGCATGTTGATTTACTGGCCCACTACTGCCCCCTAGTGTATTGATAGAGAAATGCCTGTACAAGTACATAAGGCTATGTACACCATGTTATTCGGCTAGAGGAACATATGATGCTCTTTCCTCTGGTATGTGCAATGAGATGCGCAGTGGGTCCGTTTTTCATCCTAGACAGCTACCTTAATACAGACATCTTGTGGTACAAAAGAAGGGCTGCTGGCCTACTAATCCCCAACGGCAATCCCCAAACATCATCGTGCTGCCACCTGAGATCAGTGGCGAAATTCATAACTTGAGGTATCAACATAATATCCACCTGTGCATAGGCATGTTGAAGGTTACAAAAGATTCTAAAATGTATCATCTGATTTCAAAATGAGCAAAGTGTGTACATACATGACTACACCCACCATAGATGATCCGCCTAATAGCACTGCCATTCATGCAGCATGAAGCACTTTGTGGCACGTTGAGTGTCCTTTAACCACTGCTGCCACCTGGTTTTAATGAATCCATTCACAATTAGGTCTCGCAGATCTAAAAATTTATAGATCTAAGACCTGCTAATATTCGATCAAATTATTCCGCTATCTCAAAAAAAGTGAGTCCATTCTAATCGTATTGCATCATGAAGTAATTGGAGGAGGGAGTTCGACAATAGAAATCTTAATTTAGCTGAACAAGATATCTACCCACGTTTTGGCAGTTGCAATGTCCCGAACATCGAACAATTTATTAAACAATTTCCTTACTTATTATTCTCCCAAGCAGATCCATCTGTAGAAAGCGACATTACTTACACCCTGATCAAAAATGTATATTTTTCTAACGGAAAGGACCGACTCTAGCTTTTTGCTACAACCTTTAGGATTTTTAAACTGATTAAACAGTAGTCTTCATATTTATTTTACAGATTTTAGCAATTCTTTGGTCAGGAAGAAAAAAATCCAACCGATTTCAGTGGTATAATCAATTGTCTGACCTCAGGAAATTGCTTTTTAACAAGAATATCCAACAAGTCTGTGATATTCCTATAGTTATTGGAGGAATCAGTAAGTCGCTGTTACGACTCATTCCTGGTAGTTTTAACATTAAAAAAGAGATCCGACCTACCTATCATTAATTGTTAGACCATGTTGCCTAAAAGTACACACCATTGCTAACAGACAGTTGCTCCCGGATCATACTATCTAGCAGCATGAAGCCACTCCAAAAATAACCACTTGTTTCTCATCACTAAGCCATGAGAAACATGACGGGATCTAGGCTCTCAGCGAACTAAATTCACATTTTGGTGATTAAGAAATAAATGATGTAATAAACTTGTGAATAGGCATATTACCTGTAGCCCATTGTATTCGTGGCACTGTAAGCGTTGCTTTGATACCAAATATGCACATATTACTATCAGGTTTGCCCTTCAGATCTGCAAAAAGAAAAAAACCTCCAATACATGTGTTGGTGACGTACGCGGTGATTGGAAAAAAAAATTTGGAGTGGCCTTTTATACCCAATAACGTATTCAAATAAACACTGTTGCCAACTGCCTGTTCAGTTGGACGTGAAGAAGGTATAAATAAGTCCTTGACTAAATATATATATTTATATATATATATATATATATATATATATATATATATATAGAGAGAGAGAGAGAGAGAGAGAGAGAGAGATAGACAGATAGACAGATAGATAGATAGATAGATAGATAGATAGATAGATAGATAGATAGATAGATAGATAGATAGATAGATAGATAGATAGATAGATAGATAGATATACACATTTACATTTTTTTAAATTGCATCATGAGTCAAAGTTGACACCGATTCTCTGTGGACCTAGAACCATGATATAGTTTACTTTGGAGTCGTGCCGATCTGATGTCAACTCACAACTTCGTGACTGCCATTTTCTAAGTTCATATTTGCATATAGATCTATGGACTCATTAAAGATGGTTTAACCAAGTGAAGTGTAAGTGTACCATTGGTGCATTGTTTTCTCGTTTGTTAAGCTGCGTACTTTTTATATGTAGTGGTCATTGTTAACTTTAAGAACAGGGGCGGGTTTGACCCCTCTTGGACTTACCATTCAGGGAGTGAATATTTTGAACAGGAGGGGAGTGGTGAAATATTGCATGGGCGTGCAGAACTTTTTCACCCAACCCCTAGAGGGTAGAGAATCGATCACGTACGTGCCCCCTTTTGTGCAGAGTAACCTGTTGGACTTTTCGCTGAAAACAGATGAAACATGTCCCATCCCCCCCCCCCCCCGTCCCCCAAAATAAGATCATCAGAACAATGTGTACAGCCAAGGGAAAAGGGTCCTCCAAGGTGAAATTCAAATATAAAATTCAAAAACCACTTCTAGTTTCTGAGAACCCGGCTCCGTGAATATGTGTGGACACTTTACACTCTCAAATGCCAATACACTCCATTTATTTTGTTTGTTTTAGATATATGTGGCTCAACACGTGAGAACCCTAGTAGCAAGCCCGCACGGGGCCAATTTGGTTTTAGCTTGGATTTGCTGTTTGAAGTCGGGCAAAGCTGAGCTGGGTTTCATGTTGGGCAGATGGCTGGGCTGAAGTGTGGCCCCGATCGGGCTGCCCATTTTGGGCTCAGATCAGTTTTAAAGCGGGCTGCCCGATTTGGGCTCAGATCAGTTTCAAAGAGGGCTACCCGCTTTGGGTTCATGTTGGCCAGATGACAGGAAATCCGTCCAAAACCCGTTCTGAGCCCAATTCGGGCAGCCCACTTGGGGCCACACCAAAGCCCAGTGCCCTAAACCAACGGGCGCCCATCGGTTAGCCCACTCCGGGCCGATGAGGGCTGAGGTTGGGTTTGGACAGGGCAACTGGTCTAGTAGTTCTGATGATTGACACCAGATGTCACTACTATACAATATCTAGAGTTTTCCAACAAAACCAGATGAAATTGACATTACATAATAATACAATAAAATGTAAAAGTGATGTAGAATAGGAATCAATAAATAGATGTTCTCACAGTTTGGAAATAAGATAGACTATATATTTGAATGATGAAAAGGAGGTTCTCTAAGCAGCTATCCAGTGTAAACACTATTTCTGTGGCATTACAATCTGCTTAATATAAGACTCATGTGCCCCATGTAGGTATGAACTATGGCTTTGAAGGCCAATGTGCACCATAGACACTTGTCTATGCTGCATGTGTCTCAAACCTGATGATAATAAGCCTGCTTGATACTTCCATTATTGGGTAGGAAGAGTATGATTATGCCTTGGGTTGATTAGAAGGACCTAGGATATCTGGTTCAACAAATACAAGAAATCATTGGAGAATCATTGAATAGATTCTAAAAACCCATAATTATCCGATCTGAGCCCGCTTTCAACCCGTCCAAAAACCGATCTGAGCCCGCTTTCAACCCGTCCAAAAACCGATCTGAACCCACTTTCAGCCCGTCCAAAAACCAATCTGATCCCAAAGTGGGAAGTCCGTCCAAAAACTGATCTGAGCCCAAAGCGGGCTTCCCGTCCGAAACCCGATCTGCGCCCAACATGGGAAGCCCGCACGGGCCAGACCAAAGCCCAGTGCCCTAAACAGACGGGAGCCCGTCGGTTAGCCCACTCCGGGCCAGACTTGCAAACACAGTCTGGCCCCGTCTGGGGCCACAGTGTGTTTGCTACTAGGGAAGGTACCTTCGTGGGGGATTTTTAGTTCTGCTTTTGACCACCAGGGGACATTAGAATGGCAAAATAGTGGAAGATAATTATGGCCAAAAATGCTTCAGGGTATTTTTTTATGGAGAATACAGTGGTCCTCCATCTTTATTATTCCATCTTTTGTGCTAACATTCTATATTTGGAATGTAAATGGAACGTTTTCTATGGGAAATTGGCACATATCACACTTTGTGGTTACCATGGAAACCATTCCATGCTTTCTTAATGGAACATTTTGGTCCTAGTCTCTTGAGAGTTCCATCAATAACTCAAAACTGAAAACAGATCTTGAGAAATCCTCCTGGAACCAAATTTACATTAAATATTCACAGTTATTTAGCAAATTTTTTAGAAAATCTGACATTTTCATCATTTTTAGTGGTTATTATGGGATACATTGCATATAGAGCTTATTTATCATTTTCAGTAATGAGCAACAACTCATGTTCGAGATATGATTCCCAGAAAACTATTAGGAGTATCTTTGCTTATGATACCTCATTTTAAAGAAAATGACACAAACTTCAATCATTCTATTCCCCCTTGAGTACCCCTTTTCACGTATCTAGTAGCATAACTATGGTAATTACCAAACATCCGAACCTTTTCAAACATTTTGATCACAGACTTTTTGGATTTTTCTATTTAGAATGAACATCATGTTTCCATGGCAACCAACATGTGCGACAATACCAATTTAGGCTCTGAAACGTTCTTTCTATTTTCTAAATATGGAAGGTTTTCATTAAAGATGGACTGTTCTACATTGGCCTACTGTATTCTTCGTCAGAACGTTTTTTAAATATATATTTGAACCTGCTTAGCAAAATGAAGCTCCCTGGTGGCCAAAGTTGGTACTAAAAGCCCCTCACGGTGGTCCTTTTCTCCTTGTTAATCCACCCATCCCCGTCAAAAGGTCGATAGTTTTACCCCCCTTCTGCTACAATAATGATCACTTCCATGACTGCATGTATTATCTTCTAGATAATTTTGTGAAATCAATGATCGTGAGCTGAAATTCAATAATCCTAATGCTAACAATCCGTATTTCTATGATGCGGTTTCCCAAAGAATAAAAATCGAATGAATGTTTATCGATTGAGTTAAGTGCCATAATCTGGGCGACATTAAAATTGTAGTGCTTCATTGAATTTGTTCCACGTACTTGCCTGCTAGACTTGTATAAAGGGGAACGATGCGGGGATTATACATTAATTGGTAGGTGGGTCAAGGGTATGTTTATGGAGCATAGCACTGCACTGGACCTACTAATAATTCTGGTTAATACATGACATTGTGATGGATGGTACATCAATCGTTAATGCTGGAGAGACACAGTGCCGCCGCGGTGCTGCCATCTCTCGCCCACAACCCACACTCCCCGAGCGCCGTCCCCGCGTTCTACGTCATCACTTTACGCGGATCGGCGCCGAGCAACCTTGGCGATGTATCGGAACCTGTGTACTACATCACCAGGGTGCGGGTATCCGATGAGTAAGAACATTTCCCACCCACCCACACCTGAAGGAAGTAGCGTGAGTTAAACATGTTTAACTGAACACCCTAAGATTGACTCATACCACTCTATAACCATGTGCTTTCTCGACTTGAAAGGTTTTCAAAAAGGTCAACCCTAGGGGTTATATCACCTGTACGACATAAATTGTTTAACTGTATGCTTATAACCAGTTATAACCTGTATGTCTTACCCATGTATCTGTAGCTGTTTACACCTGTGTATCTGTAACTGTTTAGCCTTAGTCATATAAACTGCCGTACTATAACTCTGTGTCCGTCTAATCATTATAAAACCATCCATATCTAGCCTACGCCTCTCAGTGATTCTGTGATGTATAATTTCAACAGTTGAATGGCCGATTTACCTTGTATCTTTAGGGATATACATATCTGGTGACACTCACTGTAGGAACACTGGGCCTGGCATCTGGAGTTAGCCCATCAACGATGGCGCATGGTGAACAATCAATACTTAACAGATTACATTCTGTCTTACATGATAGAGAAATCAGCCTGTTGTAAAGGTAGGTCTTGATTCCAGTGCGAGTTTCACCACTTTTCCACCTAGAGGAGAACGTGTGAGTACTAGTCTGAATGCTCAAGCCGTGATTTGCTGCATGGTCAAACCGAGAGGTCAAAAAGCCAACCAATATGAGATCTGAGATCGTAACTCCTTTTAGAATCTGCTTTGCAATTTCACCACAATTCATGTTTAAACAACTTAGTGATTATACATACCAGTAACTCAAACTCGATCAAACTCGATCAATACAATAAAAGCTATAGTGTACACCTATAAACATCCAAAAGGGGAATAATATAATGAGGTCAATTCTAAGTACGAGGCACATACATAATTGTAATGATATGGACGCACTATAATTACCTTGCCCCGGGTGCCACATGCTCCATACACTAACTGGTGCTGATATTCTACCTCCAGGCTAAACTGGTGACGGTTGAAAGAAAAAATAAAGTGGTGTCGACATAAAGGCTGGTTCTAGAACAGGACTATAGTTACATTTGCCTCAATTAAAGCTAATCATTGGTAGTGCTACTAGTAGTTGTTTTCCCTCCTTTGACGGAAAGTACAGTCGTCATGTATTAATTAATTGACTACGTCTGAGAAAGTATTAAGCCATACAGCCATATTTACTGGAACTCCATTTGTGTATTTTAATGTCAAATTAAAATTGTCAGCCTGTTTTCATATTCTAAGATAAAATAAAATTTGGTCTGGAGGAGGGGGGTAATTCTTTTCAGCGAAATAACCAGCCCTTACTCTAGATCAGAGAAGCCTGGTTGAATTAAATATGAACACGTTCTAAACCAGGAGAGGCATACTCATGATGATGATCACTCTCTCGCCTAATTTTGATGTGTCTCCATTTTCAGGACCTTAAAACAACAATAGGGACGGTTTTACTCATTCAATCACATAAGCCAGTACGACACTATCAGATAATGTATCTAACCCATATGTGAGATGTATCAGTTGTCAATACCTCAACTAAATAGTCGTGATGATTGTCGTGACTTAGCAGATACGATGATATAGATGGGACTTTTTGCAACATACGTAAAAACAGGACACATTGACTGGTGCATGATATGTTACAGTTGCCACACTCGGAGTCTCGGTAGATGGGGTGTGGTGGCAAAAGGTGGCACACCTGTGGACCCCCCCCCCCCCTTCCAAGTTCCCACCCCCACCCCTCCTGTGAGGGTGTGAGGCATGGGATGGAGAAGTGATACAGGTGAGTGGCTATTTGGGGCAGGACCCTGCCAGGCCTTGGGTGGGACCTTACAAACTGGCAACACCCCACCCCCTGTAACCACCCTTTGTATACCAGCCACATTCAATGTCCAATGTGCTACTTCCAGGTGACCCTCTCCACACTTCTCCTCCTCTCTACCAAAGGTAAGAGTCTAGTCTCTTTTCATACATTGATCTCCATGAACCCACCATCCTTAAAACCTACCTCCATCCCCACTACACAGCACTGTTCCGTATAAAATTATCTTGCACGGTGAACAGTATGCGCACGTGAATTCATCTTTGTCCAGAGACAGATCTATCTCACCCTCGCAAAGACCTTACAAGCCCCCCCCCCCCCCTCCTCCCTCGATCTGTTCTAGTAATCCAGCTCTGCATAATTATATATGACTCGCTCAGTATATAACTGTGTGTGTCTCTCTACCTTCTTCTCGTCTCTATGTGTTTGTGTCTCTCAGTCTCACTGAATACCTCTATCCCTGTCCCTGTGTGTCTCCCAGTCTCCGCTCTGGGTGACGTTTGATACCTGAAGGAGGGAGGAAAGCCTCCAGGCGCCTCCAGGCGTCAGTCAATGGCGGGCGGTGCTGTGTCGTGAAAGGCACAGAGGGTGAGGGGGGGGGGGTGATGGTAGAAGTGGTGGTGGTGGTGGGGGGGGGCTGGGCGCCCGCTCTGTTCACTAAAGTATGTACTTGTATTGTACATGGAATGCAGTTTCAGAGGCGGATGTTCTCTGCTTGCTCTGGTAGAAAGAACGACGTTTATGATACATCAATAGTGCTTCATTATATTTGCTATTTTGTCATCATGTTGCATACATCCAGAACCAGAGTAACCTAGCAGTGGTCTAGCTGGCAGGGTGGAGAGATAAAGTTGTATTATGGGAAAGTCTTGAATGCCTAGACATTAAACTAACCAAACGATGAATGAAATAGTCTAAGGAAATCGATACAGTGGTGTCTTAGTGATATATAAGAACCTTGTGGCCTAGAACGCCACCTTTGAATTTAATTGTGTAATAAGCTAGCTATACTGATGAGAGACACCAGCATGGGTACAATGTACCATAAATGCATGAATACAAGAACCTGTCCGATTTCTCTGGAGCTCATACTCACCACCCCCACCCTCCACCCCATGCACTGTGGGTCAGTGTGTATACCCTATTCTTCACTCTTTTCCAGAGTATCAAACAGCGTTGAACACGCCAACACACCATATACAGACTCTAGCTGCATTAATAGAGCAGGGGGTGGGAGGAGTGGGATATAGTGGCCTCCCAACCAGGTCACATCCCTACATTACAGGACTGCCTGCAGGTCGTGTGTGGCTCCCACACTCCACCACTCACCTGTACACAGGAGAACCAGGCACCACCACAACAGGTGTCTGCACCAGGGGGACCAGCTTTACACCACTATAATAGAACAGTCCTCCAGGGGGTTAGAGGGGACAGCGGACTGACTGGACCCACGTGGACACTGGAGAGCTGAGCTGAGAGTATCCCTACATTGTAGGGGAGCCATACATTGCAGCTAGTCGCCCCTGTTTTGGTATATTGGGTATTGGACGTGGAGACATTTATAGAAACCGGTCTGGAATTCTATAGGTAGGGCACCTGATATCTATCTAAACCACATAAAACAAGGTTACCTAACGCTAAATATATACATAGACACTGGAGTAAGACAGGTGTATCTAGATGCTGCACAGCAGCTAGACTACACTGCTTGATAGCATGGTGGATCATTGGATGTGCTGAAGGCATTGCTGATCTGCAGAAGGCTCCGGGAGAAGCAGTTTCTGTATGAGCCACTAAAAGTAAGCATAACTCAAGACTATACTGTATGCAGGTGAACACTGGAATGGTAGGAATATAGTTTACACATGTGTATAATATAGTGTAGAGCACAATATACAGCCTGGAGGCGTACATTCCCATTGAGTTCTATCTTATTGAGTTCTGTCTTCCTATGTTACAGCCTAGCAGGTTATTATTGGAAGACACTGTTCAATAGGCTTTACCTAGTCGCAGTAGCAATGCAGAGAAGGGAACGACTGGCACAGTTCTGGGCAGATACTGGAGGTATAGATATATTATGACGAGTGTATGGAGTCTTTGTGTATATATGGTGAGACAGCATGAGCTTAGTGTATATCTATGGTTCTTGTAACTCACATAGTGAGGGAAAAAGAGGTACAGCAAGAATAACAATACAACCTCATCACATTGCTACACAAGGGGCACAATCGTAGACGCATTGCTACAAAAGAGTCACAACCATAGACGCATTGCTGCACGAGAGGCACAATCACAGATGCAGTGCTACACACGAGGCACAATCACAGACACAGTGCTACACGAGAGGCACACTCACAGACGCACTGCTACACAAGAAGTACAATCACAGGCACACTGCTAAACGAGAGGCACAGTCACAGGCACCTTGCTACACCGACCACCCCAGCTACAGCATCCTAGGTATTGACACCCAGCCAGCTCAGGCACCATCAATAGCAAGGCAGCCACAGCCCATTCCACTCCTCCAGTGTAACCCCACAAACACAGGCTGTATGCCAGGATCCTTCTATAAGTGATCACGTGTGGCCTCCCAGAATGCTCCTCTAACATAGGAAATCCACTTTTGGAGCAGCGTCATCTTATATGAAGGATTACCGTCATTGAAATAATAAGGTAAGTTTGGCAAGGCAGGAGTTTGATTAACCCTTTGCGTATTATGGCGTGATGTCTCAAACCGGAGTGTTTATTTTGTAGCCATGATGCACATGCAAAACGCCTTGTGAGTAACTCGCCAGTGCTGCATTGGTGCATCATGCCAAGACTCTTTGCGAATGTATCGACCCCAAAGAGTTGGTCAGGTACTTCAATGAAGCTGCATAATGCTTAAAATCAGTAGCTTGATGGTGCTGTATAAATACATCATGGTGACAAAAGCCAGCCCATTAAATTACTATGCTGTCCTAAAAGGGTTAAATAGGTTACACAGAGTGTGGAGGCTATGTGTATATCGGTGTTGATGACGCACCCAGACAGTAATAAGTGTGTGGGGGAGTGGTTGAAATACATACCTCATATTCAGTTGTATCAGCCAAGTTACAAAGCAGGCCATGCGGGCAGGGAGTGGGATGGCAGGGAGGGGGACATGTGGTTCTGCTGTTGTAGCTAGGGGCATCACTGATTAGTGCCATATAGAGAGGCATAGGTGATGTATAGGCTCGTTATAATATCATTAACTTGAAATGACTGTCCCCTTTCTCCCTTGTCCTCCTGTGTGTATGTAGTTGTAGGTATCTATATCTTTTCTGCTGCAATAGCATTCTTCCTTATACTGTGGTCTTTCCCATGTCTCTATTTGCCAGCCACACCCTTGTCCATTGACACGAAGCATTCCCCAGTGTAAAGTTATATTACTAAAGAGGACTGAATATATTATTTAGAACGGGGACAGACTATACATCATCCTGATGTTAAACTACTATTCAGTATCATATTGGTGGAGAGTATACGATAGTATCTCTCATATTGCTGCAGATTATTGAGAGCAATAGCTGCCATAAAGATCTGATCAGTGTTCTTAAACACCTTCACATACAACATTCTAGCATTCCTTTCCAATGTATAATGCGATGTCACATGCCTTATACAATTCTGTACATTGAGGTGTTGGTGTCGAAGCCAAGAAGGCAGGCAGTGAGTTGTAATAATTACCAGAGTCAACATACTTCACTGGAAACATACTAGCTATTCTGTGTTGTGTAACATAGGGGCACAATAATGTATAGAACAGGCAGCCAGATAATATTGGAATTGCTTAAAGTTTTAAGTATTGTGCCCCAAGGCTGGGCTCAAGACGCCATGTTCATCATGATGCACCGATGGGACATGATGTATAGACTGCATTGGAGATTTCTACCAGGATGTTTATATTCCCATCCATATGTCACCTCCTTGCAGTCTCTCCCCTCACCCCTGTTAGCCCCCCTCCCCTCCCCCCCCACACGCCCCAGATTCATGCAGACATACATATTTTCTGTCCTACATCAGCCACTTCTGTCACCCATTTACGGCTTTTCTCCTCAGGTTACACAGAAGTACAGTGCGACAACCCCCCCCCCCCTCCCTCTATAGGGCCTTAGCGAGATGATCAGTGGTCAGCGCCATTTCCACTGGTACTAGGCCTATTCCCAGTACCCACAGCAACCAGCTTAGCCAAATCTCGTGGCCGAGATTAGGGTACAAGCAAGGTGCCGATATTGTGAATAGCTTGTAACTGGACAATACCCATATCACCTAGTCCTGGATAGTGTAGTGGTTAGCACTATGGACCCATGATGCAGAGTACCTGAGTTCAATTCTCTTCCAAGCAATGCATGGTAATCAAATTTATAAGTAAAGCTATTTTGGAAACAGAACACATTATTCATAATACTAAAGAAAATTTAGAAATATATAGGGATTTGAACTTGGGCTTCCAGCATTATGAGTCCACAGTGCTAACCACTACCCTATCCTGGACAAGGTGATATGAGTATTGTCCAGTTACAAGCTATTCACAATACCTGCACCCTGCTTGTACCCTAATCTCGGCCACGAGATTTGGCTGAGCTGGTTCTTGCATAGCAAAGGGTTATGATTGTGACCAGTGGTCCAAAAGGTGGAGCCACTGTATCTCGTTAATGCGGAATACCACCTCCCAACACTCGCACGTACGTATGTACATGACTTGTTGGAATCATATTCAAAGGGAGAAGCAAAAAGCACTTGATCAACCTTGCATATGTCCTCTTATGGCCACCGTCCACTGGCCTCTAATCAACCGAATTTTTATAGGAATGTATGGGCTTAGTCGGCCAAAGTCCCTCAGTGGACGGTGGCCGTTAACGTATAATTATGTTGGAGAGTATTTCCAATTTTCTCTCTCCTGAGGCATTTAGAGATCCTTAATACACAGAAGAAAAAAAACAACGTCAAAAGCGAGTCCAGGTTGCCTTTAGAATGACTCCCCTTTATAGGGGAGCCCAGGTCCTTATGTGACTCTCTTAGCTGAGTCAGGGAACTCGCCCAGGTGAGTCCCCTAGGTCGGCCAGGGAATCACCCAGGCACCCATAGGCAGCCTGTGCTCCCCCTAAAGAGGAGAGTCATTCTGGATGCAACCTGGACTCCCCTTTGACGCTGTTTCTTTTCTCCATGTACAGGAAAGGCCTAACATAGCATGTTGTGCATGAACACCCCCCCCCCCCATCACTCCCCCACCCCTCTTTGCCTGGCACCCCCATCTCCCAGCCTACCTGGGCACGCAGTGGGGATCAGTGTCAACAGTAGAAGTCAGACACAGTTCTTCGACCTGGAATATCAAATCATTTCCAGAATGTTCATGGCATTGGCTATGCATGTTTTCCCAGCAAAGTGCACATAGTCGATCCCCCCCCCCACCCGCCTTTCCTCCTGCCCTCTCTGCCTGCCGGCCCTGCCACCTTCGTTGCCCCTGTATATTTATATGGCAAACTGGTATGGAACCTGTCATCCATATATATCCCATGCGTCCCTTCCATGATTTCCCCACCTTAACGAATTGTATTTATCTATGCTGTCCAGTCCCAGTGGCGATCTTTCGACCTCCTTTCCTCTCATCTACCTGTCATAGCCATAATAGAAGGCCACAAACTTGCAGCTTTTTACCCATACATCAGCTATTCCGTTTCAATTTCTCAACTTAACTGGTCTTAGATATCTCTACTAGTCTATCCTACATTTCCAAAAGGTTGCACATCTCTGGATCTATACACTTCTCTCTGCCAACCTTCATTTCCCTCGCCCACTAATCTAGCTGCGACTACCCTCCCCTGGCTGTTCTCACAAATGTAAGCCTTTTTACCAACCCTTTCCTACCTGGCTATTCAGTGACATACTATACATTTGGGGCTTTTCCCAGAGGTACAGAACAACTATGTATTACCTCCATCACAAACATACTTATCCCTATCGGGCGGGAGTAGCATATTGTTTTGGTACCTCAGGTTATCGGAGGCTACATCGCCAGAAAGGCAGAGGGAGTGCAATCAAGGCATTATCTCATTATCAAGCTAATCAGCTAATCCCCTCCTCTGACACCTGGAACAAAGAGGAGGTACTTCGGGGGATCATGACAAGAGTGCTGTATAGCTTATCAGTCGTTATCAGTGGTCATTGATCAAGGGCGCTAACAGGGTTGCTGATAAGTAATTCACCCATAATGTACTGCTCCCGAGTTGGGGCCTAACTACAATACATTGCTCTGAGCCAAGATGGCGGCCTCCGTAGCCTAATGTGCTAGTCCCGTATAGCTCGCTATACACCTTTGGTGCCATCTATATTATCATGATCACCATCCACTGGGCTCTATACTATATAAGACATAGGGAATGTATGACAATTTTAGTTGGCTAACCCCCTGTGGACGGTGGCCATAAGAGGCTAGTGGTGTTCTACTATTACTGAATACTATTGAATAGTGCATCAGTATTGATATTCTCTGTACACATAGGGAGAACAGCATAGGTCAAATAACAAGACACATCCCGATACTAAAGGCCATGTCACAAAGTATGCTGAGCACCCATACGATGAGGTACTTATGCCAGATCCATTTTTTTTTAGATTAAGATCCTGTACATAATAATGTACATGTATAAAAAATGATTATTCATTATTGTGACAAAGGGAAGGTAGTATACTCAATGTTTTACTGTGGCTAAAGGAATCTACTAGTAACAACCACACCAACTCTGACCTGTGTGTAGGATCTAGGCCTGAATGCGGCCGGATCTAGTCCACCCCCTGGCCAACATGTATAGGCCGCCACCCCACATCGTATATGGATTACCATTACAGGATTTGAGCTTGTTGGAAAGGGGGTGTATTTACATAGTAGGTGGGAATGGTGTGTGTATTTTGAAAGAGCTTCACTTTGTTCAGATCGAAGCTAGAATTGTAGCCGCTTGTTTGTTGATTTATGACATTAACAGTCTTATAGGTTTCTGCAGGTATAAGTAGCAACAATATCGACATTGGCTCAACGTCATGCTTTACCCCCTACCCCCATGGCTGAACCACCGTTGCCAGGTGCCAAAGTAACTTCTATACATGTCATGACCATTCTGGCCATGCGTAGACAAAAGTAAATAGATTTGGCTGAGTTAGCATTGTCTACATAAGCCCTCGGAATCGGGAACAGCATTATAGGTGTGCCAAGAAAGGGGAGGAAATCAGCGTTCACTCTTTGCACCAACGCTTACGAATGCTTTATTTATAAATGTACATTTGTCAAGATGCACCAATTCAGTGACTGCGAGATTCTCGCAGGCGCTTGATTGATGCAATACCATAGAGTGCATTCGATGGTTGCATTTATGCATCATGATAACAACATGGATTTGTGCATCCAAGCAATACGTTGCCCAGACTATAGCCCCAATAGTAAGATTATAGGATACCCCTGCTATAAATTATCATATAAATGATATAGTTGATAGTTGCTAAAAGAGACCTTTTCTACTATTCATAATGGATATTGTATTAACATGTACCTATTTTGGTGGAGTTCCCCTTTCTTTGGAACCATCGTATTGTTCAAGAGCTCTGATAAAAGTAATACACACACGTAATCTAGTCCTTAAGGTGGGTCAATGCCTTGATGTAAAAGTAGCTAGATTTTCGTCAGGTTTTCACCATAAGACCATAATAGGATACACTTTCCAAAGAAACTGAGAAAATAGGGGGGTCCCGGGCTATTTTCTGAGATATTTAAGCCTTAAGTTAATGTCTCATGTGATGGATTAGACAGTGTTTTGCCACATATCTACATGAAATTGTATTGAAAAGTAGCTAAATTTCTATATAACTCTCTCAGAGTATAGGCTTTGATGTTTTCTATCTAGAGAATATATTTTTAACACATGGTCCCGCACATATTTCTAAGGTTTAGGCCCATTGAAAAAAAAAAGTTGAAAAGAAATAGAAATATACTGAGGGCTACCTATGTATGACTTTCAATGAGGACAACCACTACAGACTGCACAGCACAGTGGTAGAATGGATGCCTCCATATTCAAAGGTCGGTGGTTCTCGCCCCGGTCAGGGAAAATCCATATCCTATTTTATAACCATTTGATGTTACTTAGGCCAATTTGAAACAAGGGTGCCCTGGTGTTCTATGGTCAAACTAGAGAATGTACCTGCGCAGAAGATGGCGCAGTGGACGAAAAAGTCATCATATTGACCCACCTTAAACCACACCGTAACTCAGTGTAGCTATAGGCCAACACCCACAGGGCGTTCTATGGCTGAGGACCCTCTGCGTTCTATGCATATTGCGTTCTAGGAGCCTTGCTTATACTCCAATTCGCAAAGGTTCCCATATCCTATTGCAAGTTTCAAATCCCACTGTACACATGTGCATGGCACTGAATATCTGCATATTGGACTGCATTGACTCTATGTGTGAAGGTTAAGTGTTGTATTTCGGGGGAGTTACTTCATAACAATTGTGCTCACAGTTGGTTTACTATAGAAGGGATATCTGTTAATTTATCATTTAAAATAATACATCATGTAGGTCTAGTGGTAGGCAGATTATGTATATTATTCATGAAAAACCGTTGTAAAGGCTCTCTGTGTATAATCAGAAAAAAAAGAGTGGCCCCCCTGACTTTCCAGATGATTGATATGTATCATGTGCATAATGAAATCGCAGAGATTTCCCTGTTAACCAAGAAAAAATATCTAATTATCTAGATCTTATTTTGTGCCCAATTCGCAAAAGATTCCTTGCAGTTACACCTCCCTCTTGTAGTTACATCAGTTGCGCATTGGGGGGAGATCCCCAATTCGCAACAGATCCCCAATTCGCAGAGATTTTCCAGTATAGATCGCCCTGTGGAATTTGACCTATAAATGACCTAAATTGTATCAGCTAAAGACACATTATGGTCATTATTTCCAAATAAAATGTTCAATTATAGCATGACCCATTTGCCCTAGATGTAGGGCCCTAGATGAAAGACTGAGCCTTACCAAAGCTATCCCAGTTAACAGTGGCCTTGCCTTGGGGTAACCACGGTCAGTCCAAAGTCATATAATGACATTCCAACCTTTCTGTGCCTATAATGGTCACAGAACTGACCACTTGTTCCACATGCCTTAGGCAGCTGCCCTCTGTCTCAAATGCGGTTGAATGTATAATTTATCATGATCCAAGGAGACAATGGTACACTGGTTCTATCGGACATAGTTGGGTACACAATGTTTGCTTGTATGAACCTAACATTGTAAATGGGTTGGAAATACACCCACGATGTAACAATATAGTTTGCAGACTGATCCGTCCAGTGCTCTATAATATTATGAGCACAGTCGAGACACAGTTGAGGGTTGCATGCATTGCCCACATCACGAAAGGTGACATTTAACTTGAAAATATGTTGTCAGATTATAAATCAATTTGATCTCAAATATGTGTTGATCAGAGTGACACGCACAGTCCTGAGAGAACTGATTAGGGTACTGCATCAAAAACACCATCCTCATCATATGTGACTAGTAATTCTACATACTAGGTATCATAGCGAGTGTTTGATCATGATGTATACAGATGAAGAATTAGAAGATGATATGAATAAAACAGCATAGGAGGCATTGTGGTCCATACACAAGCAGATGGTATTTTGTGATGGGGTAATGCACATAACCCTCATAGATGTGCTGATGCGTGTTGTCCCTGTACAAAACGTAGATTCTAATGCTGAGCCTGTTAAATGCGATTGCTAATGGCAACCGTCCATTGGGCACTAATCGGCCGAAGTTATATAGGAAATGTATGGGCTTAATTGGCAGAAGTTCACCAGTGAACGGTGGCCATAATCAACCAAGCGTGGCATTAGGTCAGATGGAAAGACACGAACCTATACCATTATAGGTGTATGGGCAAAAAGGTCTTTGTTATTAGTGTGTATAGGTAGGGAGTGGTACCTTCACACGTAGGTTTTGTCCATGACAAGGAAGATCCACCCATATCAACGATAACAGGTAAGGTCTGACAGATAGTTTCAGTATATTAGTAGAAGGCCCTATAGAATATCCACAGACTTGAATAAGTATGTCTATTTATGTCCGTGGAATATCCAATACTCATATAAAAAGCTTTTATCATCAATATTATGGCACAGGGAGTGGTCGTTATACACCTACTATATGGTGTTTAGTGTGGTTGGAGAGATCTACCTATGCTAAACACAACAACACTGACCTGTGTGTAGGATCTAGGCCTGAATGAGGCCGGATCTAGCCCAACCCCCTGCCCTACATAGGCCCCCACCCCACACAGGAGGTACTATTTACATGGGAGAAGGGAGGGCATGTGTTTATCTTGCTTTAAGGCATACTTCATGGAAATGGTGTTATTTTATTGGTGCAGGTAAAACCACATTCAGCAGCCATAATTCTTATATCAATATAAGGGTATAACACCAACAATAGAACAAGAGAAATACAAGGTTTTGTCAGGGAGAAATTCTCTTACTGTTTAGGAGGGGTTCTCAGAGAGAAGAGAAGGAATTACATTTCATTTTCACGTATATATTCTTGAATCCATCAATGTTCTAGAGAATTCAAACATTACATCCACTGACATCAGAGTAGATAATGTTGTTGGGAGCATAGTTTGAATTATGGGTGTAATAAATTATGGAATCGTCTATGATATCGATTCTTGAAGGGTTTATCGATCATTGGCTAATAACAATATGCCCGTCATCGATGAATATGATTATAAAATCACTACTTCCTCAATCTGCCTAGAGCTCCCGTGGAATAACATTACCCCACACTCAGGCAACAAGGATATTCCTCATATATTTATTCCGTCCTTGGACATTGATCTCAACAAAGTAAGTATTGTCTACGTCAGCTCTTGGAATCAGGAACCTGGTATAGGGTAAACCGCCCCTAAGTGGCCCCCCTACAGGACAAGTACCTATAGTGGCCCATCTATACCTATATACACCAGTCTTTATGGTCATTTTTTCCTGATTTGTTAATACAGGTATGAAAGAAGAGACAATTATGTACCAATATCACAGTTTATATTCTCTATAGAGTAGCCACAGTGTTTTCTACAGAGTGCCAAACATGACATGTTTGTGTGACATGTAGCCCTCTTTTCATTGAGAGGTTTCAAGAAAAAGACATTTTATACCTCAACAGTGTGCCTATAGTTTTCCAGTAAGATCCAAACTTTCACCTTGTTTTCCACACATAATATCTTTACATTAACATGCCATCTTCATTTGGTGAAAATCCTATATTAATTAGGTAGTTTTTACTGATTGATTGTCACCACTACAGGAGTACCTGAAGTGGCCCAGGGGCTCAACCATAAGTGGCCCACCAACAGTATAGGTTATAATATGCTAGGTGTAGGGTGAGATCTACTCTAAGATCCAAAATAAATGGATGCCCCCCCCTATGACCCAATAAACAAAAAGATGTCATGTAATGTGGGAAAAATGTCTTTTTCATTATTTTTGACTATAGAATTACATGGAAATCAACCTGATTTATGGTCAGAGAAAAACTGGTCCATTAAGTTTCGAACCCAGGATCTTCTGTGTGCTAGGCTAATACTGTACCTCTACCCTATTCTGGATACATGGTGTTAGAACTGCTGAAAGCTATACTTGTATGACATTGAGACTGTGTGAGTATGTACCTTGGGAATTTAGATCCACGCCTTCTGTAATAAGGGACCTTATGTCTATGTTTCATGAGCTATGTCAGGATTGCTAAAGGTCCCTATAAATATAGGTTATACCTTATAGCCACAGCTTAGTGCTGAGTGAACAAAAGATGGGGGTACTTCTACACTCCCCACACTTGTCCAGCCCCTGTGGCTACATAGGCAGGGCTTAGAACTTTAGTGTGAGAGGTCCCTGGTTCCGGTCTCCCCACATCTGAGACTTTTGTTTTTTGGTGAACCATATCATAAGAACATAAAATAATGTTATACATGGAAAAGTTCCTAAATGTTTTTTTTTGTTCAGTGGTACACTATGCCCCCAGAAGCAGAAATGGGTATAATTATGCCCAGAGCTTAACAGAACAGAAGGCAGCCCCCAAGAAGGCAAGATAGAAGAGTATAGGCTTAAATCATATTCATAGGCTTGCTATTAGAACTAACATTGTGCATGAGGCTATATTTCATTATGTTCTAATGGAACATAACACTGTAACCACATTTACCAAGGTACAGATGCATAAACAGTATTTTATTGGAGTGGGCCACTCAAGGTACAAGGTGGGCCAGTCATGGTACCAATTCAATGTCCAAAGTGTACCTTACTTTAATTAGCATTTTCACAACATATTACATAGAAATCAATATTTTTGACTTGTCTATAGCATTCCAAACAGTGTCCCAATGAAAAGTGCTACATACTTCATGAGGATTGGATCACTCTTTCTACATGTAATCTTGTATCAAAGTCAGTCTTGTGGGTTTCAGCTCCTCAACAGGGCCACATATGGGCGGTTTACCCTAGTGCCGTGCCAGGGATTAGAGAAGCAATATCCATGTGCTTAACATTAGCTTATCTAGGATAGGCAAAGCGAGGGGAATAGTCATACAAACGCACACAGGATGTAACCCATTCAATATAACATGACACATTGCACATGCATCAAATTGAGTTAGAATTGTGTTTTACCAAATGAGGACCACTGCTCAGAGATACTTAACTCTAAAATATAATTTTATTATAACAACTTAAAACGGATCACCATATACATTCGGATAGAATGAGAGACATAACCCAAAAGATAAGGGAGATGGAAAGAGATCGACACAGAGGAGGAAAGACAGAGACACAGACACAGACGCAGAGGGAAGGTCATGGGAGGAAAGGCGCGTTAATACATAGTAAATTGTAGCAGGTATAGCAGATCTGTATGTACATTGTAGAATAATCAACAGATAGTTCTAGATTGTTTATGAATCTTTGTGTTTGGGACCTCTACAATGCATGCACACCCATCCTATAGAGTACAATCATGACGAGTTGACCTCCAGCCCGACTTTCCCAGACATCAATAGAACAAAGGGACCTTGTTTGCAAATTATTCTTTCCCAATGCAAAACCAGTTGCCCCTGTATGCGCGTCAACAACCGGGCTATTTACAGAGAGAAAAGGGCGGCCCTAGGGACCACCCGGCACAGTCAACGTTGGTTTTTTGATGATTGTTCCTTCTTCTCCGTCATTTCACAGGCTCCGTATCCTAGCCACAAGGATTATTTAAGCTTTCACGTGTAACATAGTGACTTATGCAATATGTGATTTTCAACATTATGCATATAGGTATACAGGTATTGAACGAGTTACTCGCCGGTGTTACATTCATGCATCATGCTGAGGCCAAAATAAAAAAAAGGTTGGTTTCCGGTAACATGGTCTGACAGAGGAGACCCGGCCGGTCGGATTTTTTTTTTTTTTTTTTTTTTTGCTTTCACCTTCCTGACCTTCCAACCGAAGGGTAGATATTATGGGGCATGCACCAATGCAGTGCCAGTGCTCCAGTGCTGCACAGGTACATCATGATGCTAAATGACCATAAAACATTTTAGGCATCAGGCCGTCCTTAAAGGGTTACTAGGTTACATTTGCATGACCATCTTCCTCTTTGGAATTGAAAGTCATGCTTGGATCTCTAATATATAAGCCATGTATATACACCGCATTGGTTTACAGCTTTAGAATAGGCTATTTTGGATTAATGCTGAATGATTTCCTTTGTTGACTTGATATAACACAGTGGTAAAGTAATCGAAACGGCTGTTGAACTCAAAGTGTGTTGAAATTGAATTCTAAATGGGATGTCCTTTATTGGCGCTTTAAATGTCCCCTGCTGGGATTGGCTCCAATGTAAGAGGGGCATCTCAGGTATGGGGGAAGTTTGGTCATCAGAAAATACACTCCCTTTTCAAAGTCATCCTAGTTTCAAAGTGACATGCCCTATTTAGCCCTTTAAGGCCCGCTTACTTGTTCCTTGCTCTTTGTTAATCATGGTCCATGAATGCATCTATAACGACCTAGGGATTCGCCAGTGCTAAAATCACGCTTAATACAAACGTGGTTAGTAGTCTGAACGGCCAGCGTGATGCACCGATACAGCGCCGGCGTTCCAGCTTGCCTTGGGCATGTTGGGGCATCAGGACGATCAATATTAGAATGAAGCATTATAGCATCTTTTTTTCTTTTGTTTTAAACAAATTTATTCAATTTCTTGATATTCGATAAATTTGTATCTCGTAGTAGTACAGGTTGTCTCTGGGTAGACTCTATAATTACATTCATAAAGTTATAATCTTACATTTAAGTTATATATATATAATACGGACTTATGTCCTTGCTGAGATAAGATTGCATATTAGAGTGTCTTTTGTAGAATATTCTACTTTTTCATGAACAGACCCTTGCCTAGGTCTGTGTCATGCTGATGAAAACACATTGATGGGTATTGATGAGTTTTGATGAGTTTTGTGTCGTGTAGGTTCTGAACAGTTCTAGGTGGGTCTTCGAGTGGGAACCTTTTGCCAATGCCGGCAGATGCCCGAACCACGTTCATACATGCAGCCCTTAAATGGTTATCGTTGGCTTGGTGGTGCACATCATTTTATGACTTAGGGGTCAGATGACCTCATGTCCTGCCCTGCTTATTATCCAATGGCAATAGCTTGAATCGGCACACCTGTATCAACTATACTATCTCGGTTAATATGTGGATTCTAGGTTATCAGTGTCACATAAGGCACCAATGTGTTATCAACCACCTAAATTTTAGTCTTTGTGGATATGGAATTAATTCTTTATTTGATATGTCAATATGCCCCACGGGGTTGATATAATCCTAAACCAGGGTAATCTAGCCATTTATCAAGATTGCTATCAATCATGATTCCATTGGTGATGTGCTCTATCCCATGTCTGTGCCAACACAATCAGATGATGGCACATGCATCCCTTTTGATTACACGGTCACTCAGTATATACAGATTGACATATCAAATAGGGGACAGCTCTATTGTAGCAACCATCTATATAAATAGACATTCAGACACATAATTACATGTTCATGTATATTAAATAGCAATGTCTGGTGATACAAAGTGTTTTTGTATGACATGTAAATGTGTGCATTAATATTTCAAAGTCATAAAAGTGATATTTGAATGGAACTGTCATAGTGTGCCAGGAAGTGACCACAATAGGCATTGTGTGGTATGCAGACTTGCTTTAATTCGCCTATGCATTGTTGGCTGGGTCGGCCAGCAGTATTTAGATGGATGGCAGGATTATTTATGAATGTAAAACGCCTCTAGACTGAAACTGTGATTAAAACACAGATGTCATTTTCTGGAAATATTTTAAACAGGGATATAACTACCGGTAGATCTACTACCCAGAACTCCCATGGATACACCATGGCAAGCAATGTCTCAATATGATATAACACCTTGAATAACTAGTTTAACAAACTTTTTTTCTGGTTATATTAAAAAACAGTATCATAGAAAAACATGAAAATAGTTATAACATGACACTATGATTGTGAGGAAGTTTTCAATAAGTAATTAAGAATCAGAGCACAATGCAGGCGTTGGCATGAGAGGGAGACCTGTCAAACCTTGGCAGTAGATCCAACACTTCTCAGAATAAGTTGACTACTTACTAGAATGACTCATGACTGATAGATAAACAGTGCTGGGTCCATCATATTAGGGATGCATTCATAGAGCATGGATCAGTATGTGCTCTCATTGCAAATAGGCCAGACTTATCTATTGGTACATCCATGTCAACGTGTCTTTGTGGAAGCTGTCTCTCGACAAGTGCTGGATTTAGTATTAAATTGTCTTCAGATGTTAGGATTTAATATACACATTGTACATAAGGGCACCCTTAGTTATAGGACTGGCAGGTGAGAATTTATGCATTGTGGATAAAAGAAAATAGTTTGTGCTCATTTTAACTTAGGAGTTAAACATTGGTTGTGAGTCATAATTGATATCATAATTACACGGCTGGATTGATGGAGCATGAGGCCTTCCGTTATGCCACTTTATATTAATACATACACCCCTTTCAAACCTCTGAGATACAAACGCAATTTAGAAAACTGAAAGGACAGCCTTTCCACAACTGTAGTACCATCCATGGTCTCTAAATAGGACATAAACACCTAAAAGGGAAGTGGGGGGTCTAGTAGGGCTATATTGAGCCAGGTAAATCAACAAAAGTCATGACTCATGCGTCAGGGAAAATAAGAAGTAGTTTATAATCTTCCACTGTAGCTTACTGCATTTGACATGTGACTAGATGTATGTGGAAGAGTAATGAAAATCCGTGCAGGTGGGGGCTTTCTCAGTATATTCTATTTCACCATTATGCAAAATTGCAGAATCATCATGGAAATAACCTAGAGTAGTTCTGTTTCTACATTCACATGGGAGGCGCGTCTTCTCCCAAAGCCACTGAGGATGGGGATTAGCAGGCAGCGATTTATATTTTCACATTTTCAGAGTTGAAATGGGAGAGTAAAAGTACACTGTTAGTGGATAAGCTGGCAATGTCGACCGTGACCTATAGATAGACATCCGAAAGTTATATGTAATATATATGCTTCCTTTCGCCACCTAAGGCATGTTCAGAAGTGTATCAACCCCATTTTGGTGCGCATAATGCTGTCCACAAAGAGTTAAGCAGGATACTTTAGACTAACTTTGGGCTAGTCTTTATTAGTATATAATAGTTATCACTACAGCAATAGAGAGAATAACCAAAGATGTATGACTCTTTTACCTGCAGGTAGCACATCACCACAACCATGTCAGGTGCAAGAAGCGCCAACCCCGCCCCGGAGAAGAAACAATCAAGATGGAGGTTTGGTCGGAGACGCAGCTCCTCAAGCAAAGTGGAGGTCAATGGTTCCCCGAGATCCCCCGGGATGTCACCACCCGTCCAATCCCAGTTCCACCGCTCACAGTCACTGACGCCCATGACGTCACCGACATCACAGATGTCACCTACGTCAACGTCACCAATGTCACGGGTGCCGATGAGAGATCGGGAGGAGCCTGATGAAGGGCTTAGGCAACTAGTTAAATCATTGTCATTGAAAGATGACCCCAGCAAGTAAGATATTGTTACAAGCATTGTTTGACCCTTCAATTCTCTAGGTTTTTGACCTACTTGGAATCAATTCCTTGCTGTTTACCATACGTCTAACTGTACAAACTATTTATTGTCAAGCTATTCATCTAATCTACATTGCATCAATAAGTAAATGATATTATTTATGTAACATATCCCAGGTTCCTGTACAATGTGGGCCATCTAGGCCAGCACTCTTGGAATTGGGTTCATTATAGCTTGCATTCATTACTTGAGTTGCTACTGTATTGTAATCTCGATTTGTGTAGATGTCAGAACATTATTTTAAATTCCAGATTTGGCGCAGGCACCCTGGCGGCACGGCGGATGCAGAGGGAGGAGCTGGATGCTGCTATGGCACAGAACCTCTTTAGTAGAGAACTGGCACGGGTAAGTGTCTGCTGACCATTGCCCTCGTCACTATCATAAATACATTCAGCCCTCATTTCCTCGAATTTTGAAAATGCAAGGAGAAATATCTGAGGAAGCAAATTATCCGAGGAAATTAAGTCGAAATATAATGGAACATAAATATAAAGCCAGTTCCAGGACTTCTGTGTGAGGAAGTGAAGGATTCAAGGCAGTAAATGTTCAAGCAAGTGCATGTTGACTGTACACCCTACTCTTTATATTTCTGGTGATTTAAACAGCTTTAAAAACACAGTTGTAACATGGTTTGGGTTTCATGATTCTAAAGGTTTTTGGAGTGGTCTCCAGGTCCAGCAGGCAGGTCGGTATCCTGTGTAAACCTCATGCTGCATGGTTATATGTGTGTACAGCAAGACAGAATAAGAAAGAAATTGAGCAGTGTGTGTGCATGAAGGAAATGGAGATGAGCAACAAATCATTCAGTATAATCTTTCCATTTCCCATGATCCTTGAAATCCTTGAATTGCTTCCGATGTTTTGTGATGAATCTCTTTAACAGAGCTGTTTATAGAGAGACACTATCCACAGACACTCCTCAGGTTCTGGTCATTTTAGAGAAGAATGTACATAGAATAATGTACAGAGATTGCTAAGTGCTTCAAAACTAAATAAGGTGTCGTGAGAGATTTGTTGACACTGGCGACAAAGTTAGGACGGTTTGTGCATGGCCTGGACCTATCAACGTACTGAAGGCATGCAGTATGTCTACACGGAAGCTATGTGTTTAGATGTGCTTTACTGCCATCGTTAACCCTGTGAGGACAGCATGATGCTTCAACCTCAAGATTCAGTTGTCGGCAGTATGCACCAATGGAGCGACAGTGAGTAATTCACCGCTACTGCATTGTTGTATCGTTCTGATACATACACGTGTATCAGCCCTGTTCAGCTGCAGCCTTAGTGAATTACTATTCATGGCTGCATCCATGCATCATAATGACAAAAGTATACAGTTTCTAAAAAGCAGTACAGGGTTAACAATGAGTGTGATCTTACTGTTTGATGATAACTATGTGCTTATACTACACGCGGTATATATAGTTTAGATGAGGAACACACATTGGCATATTTGAGTAAGATTCATCATTTAATAATGGCATGATACTTCCTCATGACATCCATGCTTGATTATTATCTCTAAGGGAAGTAGTTTACAAGTTGGTTTCATTATAAATACAATTTGAGATTCACGTATATCCCCTAAGTAAAAGATATAGATAATGACTTGATGAATTACAGTCAGGATTTATAAATTGATGATGAATCAGGCAAATGCTGTTCCCTCTAATCATCTTGCTTCTTTCATCCAGGTACCACAGATCTCATCTGAGCCTGCACCTCCACAAAACATGCCTCCTGGCCATGGTAAGTGTGTGAGAGGATTGACAAACCGTGTGTGCTACGATATTTTTTAGTCTCTATACATAATAACAATACCTTTTCTGTGTTGAGAAAGAAGTACCGGTAGTTCAACTTTTTTGGACCTTAGTAGAGTAAATCATCTGTGTGAAGTTTATACATATAACCATGACTTGAGATTAATTTCTTTACCATATTATGTTTAACCCCTAAGGGGAGCCTTCCCAGGAAACTGGGGTGAGGCTAGGGCATGCTAGTGCCAGCTAGGGCGAACTACTTTTGTGCCTAGCTCAAGGGGTGAGGTAGTGTGAGCATTGGGTGAGGTGCCCTAGCCCTTCCACATGCCCACCCAATCCCACCCAGTGGCTAGCTGGTGGTGGGGGAACCTGGGTGAGAGGTGGGTGAGGGATTGCACAAGGTGTGGGGATGTCCAATATGCAGTATATATCAGTTACTTATATGTCACCATCTCACACCAACACTGTAGTATAGTGGTCAGCACCGTCACCTTGTACCCCAAAGGTCCAGGGTTCGTGACTCGGTCATGTCAACCTACCCACCATTTTTTCTTCATAAAAATAGAAAATTGAAGATAAAATGGTGGGAAGGTTGACATGGCGGAGTCACGAACCCTGGACCTTTGGGATACAAGGCGACTGTGATAACCACTAGACTACCATGTGGGTACGAGGTTGGGATATCTAGGGAACCTATATGTATTGTAAATTGGAATGTTTTAGCCTTTTGTTCTTAGCATTGCCCTCACACAAGCCTGAATCTTGTGCCAGCCCTATCCAGCTCTCAGCCATGTTGCCCAAATCCAGGCTTGATGGCTAGGACTGTGTGGCACTGTGGAAGAGTTGCAACAGGGGCTTGCAGTAGCATAATGAAAGCCCTTATGCAGCTATGATGTGAGTTCTCCCAGTTGCCCCTTGTTTTAAGAACAATAGATCAGTGAGATGTATTTTGTGGACAATTGTAAAGTTAGGTTAGTAGAAATATACAATTAAAGAAAAAATGGTGGGTAGGTTGACATGGCCGAGTTTTGAACCCTGGACCTTTCACATACAAAGCACCAGTGATGACCACTATACTATCGGATCTGTGTTGGGTGGCCATATAAAGGTACCTCTATTTATCCACTATGGCAATACAAAAACCTACTAACTACTGGTGTGCATGCTTGGGGGACCTTGGGTAAGGTGGTGTGTCAGCACACAGACCAGAGGGTCACCCTCAGTGTGGGTTTGGGCAGAGGAAGCTATAGGCACAAGGCTTGCCCAGTCTAGCACATAGGGTGAGCTTCTTCACACAGGGCTCACCCTACATTGCTCTATGGGCAATGCTCGCACTAGTCTCACCCTTCCTCACCCCAGTTTCCTGGGTTCTCATTAGAGATAGATCTATGGATACAGGCCTTTAATGCACTTTGTCCGATGGTTTCAATTAGATGGTAACACAGTGGTGTAAGACTGGTATGACTATATTATTGATTCATATTTGTTCCCCTTCCCTTCAGTACGGCCGCAGGTACAGGTAGACATGCGCCCATTGATGCACCTCAAGTCAGCCTTCACGGAGCGGGAGTGGGCTCTGTTTCAGGTGGGTGGACGTTATAATACAGCAAAAAATAACGATTGTCATTCCGATAAAAAAAGAGATAAATAAATTCGTCTTGCGGACCAACGACTAGATTTAATAACAATTAGAGAAATCTATTTTCTTAAAACAAGTTTATTTATCTTATTTATTATACACTGCCTTGGGTTACTACCTTGAATTATATTTGCTCGTCACACATAATTAATCTAAATATTGATATACTGCATTTGTGATACTAGTTTTGGTAGGAAATTAAGAAAGCAATTTAACCCAGACAGTGTTAGTGAAAGCACATGTGGCACACTTATGGGGGACACAGAGGCCATCTGGTGGAGAATGGGTTAACTATGTGATGTCCCACTATTTCATGTGCCGTTTGTTCATACCTCTTTACTGTGGTATAAATCATCATCATTTCCCATTTCTCCTTTTCGCTTTTGTAAATCCAACTTGAAATACGTTCGATTGGTATGTTCAATAGTTGTAAGACCCTTGCCTCTTACACAATGAGATGGTCTCACTCTCCCTGGATATTTAGGAATTGTAACATTGTATGCAATACTGAATACTCTGAGGATATCCGATGGGTTACTTCTCTATAAATGGAGTTAAAATAATGATTATCAAAAATGAATTTATCAATAAGTATCATTGATTCTTCTGTCTATGTACAACTCCAAGACTTGAAGATCTAACTTCAAGATCTGGAGTTCCTCTAAGTACATAAATAGCAACTGTTTGGAAACAATCATATATTTTTATACTTTCCGCTCCCCCCCTTCCCCGAAAAAAGAATCCAAATGACAATAACAAACTCAAAGATGTTTAATCAAAAAACACAGACAGGTGGCAATTGGTAATTTTATGTGGGGGACAATCAAATGTGTATACCTTGGTTAATTGGTACTCCTAAGACTGGTTATACACAGTGATGCACCCTGGTGTTATTCAGCCTAATTTGCAGATAAGCCTGAATCACACATCATAGTGAGAATTGGTAGCGCCACCAATTCACACTACGCAGCATAGTGTGAATTGGTGGTGCTACCATTTATGGGGTCAACCTCAAGATATTTATTTAAACTGTAATTTTAACCTTTAAATTGTTAAATCCAACAGGCAGCAATTATGGATATCCCTTCAGCAGAGTTTGTTTTATACATATTCCCCAGTGATACTCTTGATTTAGTCCTTGTAAATTAGTAAAGAAGGATTTTCTACTCAAGATGAGATAAAATCCACACCAACTCAGATGCCATCTCATTTGCTAATTATATATCAGTTTTGCTTGGAAATCTAACTGGTATTGTCAAATAAAGTAACCCCTCAGGTAGGTACCTGTGTATTTTCTAATGGATTGATTGTTTGGATAATGGGAATATTGAAACTTCAACAAATGTCCTCTCATCCCAAGCCTCCAGAGCCATAGTCTACAGTAGAGATGATTTTAAAATAAATATCTTGAGGTTGACCCCATAAATGGTAGCACCACCAATTCACACTATGCGGCGTAGTGTGAAATGGTGGCGCTACCAATTCTCACTACGATGTGTGATTCAGGCTTATCTGCAACCTGCTAATTACCTAACATTACTACAACAACCAATGATATGTCATACAAGGCGTCCGTTCCCAAACCCACTCATGTAAAAATTAATGTGTAAACGTTTTAGATCAGGGGGCTCTTTCATAACAGCTGTGTGTCTGTTGGGGAAAAAAGTCATGAGTGATTATTTAGGGTCTGACGATCATAATTGACACTATTGACGATTTTTTTCCTAACCAATACGGCAGTTGTTATGAATGAGACCCCTGTGCTTATTGTGTTGCAGGAGGACCCGTTAAGGTACATCCACACCCACGGTCTGCCCCAGGAGGTACAGCTGGTTGGCGTCACTGCCACTACCACCACCGACACTGTCATCGCACCCCAACAACCACAGCAACAACCACAGCAACAACAACAACAGCAACAACAACGGCAACCACAGCGGCAACAGCAAGGGGTACCTTCACCACCTGAGCCATCCCCACACTTCATACTGCCACCAGAGGTAAACTAGGACTTGATTCACGTTAAACTATTATACAAGAGTTGGCCCATGAAGTATTCTGTTAAGCTGGGGCTCCACTACCCGATATTTTGGTCAATTCTCACGATCCGATCATACAGGTCTGTACAGTTTGATCAGTTGAAAACAAAGGTTGATTTCCAATAGGGGAGGATTCATTATTTATGGCAGGGGTGGGGGTGAGCGTTTGGAAAATCGAATACGTCAAAAATAATTGGCCCCCCCCTCCGGAATAGATTGAAAAAAAGCGCCCCCCACACCCTAGATTGTTTTCAACTTTATTATAAAAACGACATTGGCGTATACTGATAATCTTGGGCCCTTTTTTACCTACAATTTACTACCTTGTAAGGTGTTTAAGTGTAAAAGTCTTGCTATACTTGCTGGTGAGTGATAATAGTCAAACCTCTATACTTCAGACACTCGATCATCGTTTTTCAACTTACATACTGTTGAGTCTAAGGGCCCCAGCGCTTATAAATTGGAAGCTCCCGTACCCCCAGTGCTTTCATGAGGCCGGCAATGATTTGAAGACTGGCAAAATGGTGGGCGTTTCTGAGTGGCAAAAGTGATGCAGTGAGAAATTTGCTGGGAGTTTGAGAAAAATTTCCGAAAATTTTGAAAATTATTGACATAATTTGGTAAAATATAATGCAGGCTGTAAGCAAAAATCCCGACATTTCAACGTACTAAATTGGCGAGATTTTAAGGAATACCCCTAAAAAGAAAAAGCCCCCCCATAAGAATAGGGTAAAAAAAATTGCCCCCCTTTGAATACCCCTAAAAAAATTGCCCCCCCCCCTCAAATGCTCACCCACCCCGGCCATAAATAATGAACCCTCCCTAAGAAGATCGGCCGACTAGATTCACGTGGAGATTCACGTACCACATTCCACCATAGGTATATATAGTGTGATAAGGTATAAATATTGCCCGAGAGATCGCACCATTAGAGACCAATAAAAATCAAAACTGTTTGATATGAGATTGGTAGCCAAAATCGGCCTGGGATGCAAAATCGGCTATTGGAGCCTCAGCTTAATGCTATCAAACGTTCCTTCTAAAATGTAATATGCTACATCGAAGAAAGTTGATAAGCCCCTACCCTGGTATTGCAATATTGTAATCTACTTTATCTATTGAAAATCGATGTGAATTCTCATGTTCTACCTAGACGATGTTTTTTTTTCAAACTTATGAGTATCAGTCTTGGTGAAGGTAAAGTTGAAAATTGAATTTGATTCTGCAAGTAGCAAAATGCCCTTAGAATAAAGGGGAGGACCTACTGGGGGAATTACTACCAGAAACTGGCGAAAGACTTGCAATTGAAGCTCACAATAGTAAGAATAATGTTATCCTATACCCCTATAGAGAATAGCTCATGCATCATTATCTATTATTCTTATTCTATTATGTTATTTGTATTCCATAGTTCCCCCGACCACCGCCGCTGACAGACCCACCATCAGACCCGTTCCCGTCCACGCCCACCCAGCAACCACAGCCGCCGAGTAAGGGACTCTCAGCGGACGAGATAGGACGGCTACTCACTACCTTTGGGCACCAGAAAACGGTAAAGCTTTGGATATAAACATATAACTGAACAAAATGTTGAAATCATGTACTGTGTAGCAACCATGAGGGTTAATGCACCATGCATACCATTAATGCAACACTGAGGAGTAACTCGGCTCAGCAACATGCCAACCCTATGGGGTAAAAAAAGGTAATACATTGTACTCTGAGAATTACAAATTAATCTGAGAGGCACTAAAATATCAACTTCCCAAAATTTAGGGCTTGGGCCTACTTTTTAAATTATTCTGAAATTAAAATATGATCTTTGAAAATCCTTTTCAGGTGGGTCGAGCAGATGGTAAGAACCGACCATCCAGGATCCGAGGTCGGAAGCTGCCGAAGGGTGCCAAGACTAAAGGTATCATCTCTGAGGAAGACGCTAATGAATGCTCCATCTGCCTGTTGGAGTTTGAACCTGGGGAGAAGGTGGGCCTCCTGCCCTGCTGTCACCGCTTCCACGCCGAATGTGTCGTCAGCTGGCTACAGGTAACTTCCCAGCCAACAAAAATAAAGTTATTTTATGTCAAAATAACCTTTTGAAACTTTATATAACGTTATTGCATAGTAAGGAGCCGTAGAGAAACGTTATATAACGTTATAAAATGTTATATAACGTTTTTCGTTTACTTTTTTTTTCTCATAAAAGATATGGCATCTATATTAGAACTTAGAGCTTAGAGGAGCAAATTTATATGCTGCTCTATGATCATGTCTCTGCCTGTGAATCCCTATAGACTTCCACATCGCAATTGCAATTATTGTAATTAATTACATCCTCATACCTAAAATATGTAGGTCTAGAAGCAAAATAACATTACAAAGGATTCCGCATTATTCTATCTGAACTAAAGGTAAAAGGAAGAAATTATGCTACTGCTACTTATAGATTTATCTATACCTGTTTGCCCTTCAGAGAGACGCAACGTGTCCGGAGTGCAGAGAGGGACTAAGGGGCCATCTTCATTAACAACCTGTCCCAGTATGTAATGCTATATAGCTGTATGCAAGCTGGTCCCATACCTACCAGTTACATGGCTCATCGCTGCCTTGCATTATATTCTAGGAGGTACAGTCCCTCTGCACTGGTGGTACCCAGCATATAGGCTGACCAGTACTGGTGTATGAATGCATCCTCAATACAGTTGAAACATGACAGGGAATTGCATTATAATTTGAACAAGTGTCTTCTTGATAATAGAGGAAATGAGCTAACAATGAGACATGGACAAATCATTAGGAATGTTTACATTGCTGAAGTATGACGTCCCATAGTGGTATACTTCATGTCCCTGGGTCATCACGGTGACAACCTAATACAAAGACAGATCATCACTTAAATATCAATGACACTGGCTGGTACGAACCATTGACAACATTGTGTTATATCTGATCATGCTGAACACAGCAACTGTTTGCCAATTTCTACTAAGCATTATGAGATGGCATGGACGTCGAATCCCTTGCAAGCATAGATAGCAAAAACAGGATATGGTGGAATGGATTGACTTCCATAGAATGTAGAAGCTGGGCTTCTGTATGTATCATGGATGAGTTTAACCCAATAGTTCCTAAGCATCAAAGTGGGTCTAAAATCCGTGTGCCAACATCGGACGCGGTGCATTGACTGTATGACGATAGACCAGATCATCTGGTGTGCATGGACATGTTGGCTCTCATCTCGTGGCCGGTACCATGGCCCACCCTGTCCCCACGAGTGTGCTAGATGGGAAGAGGCAATGTCAGCCTGACTCTCCCAATGTCGCCAAAACTACACACTCTCCATGGCCAGGCATTATAAAAAGAGGCAGGCCATGCTGGTATCCTAATTGTGAGAGTCCAGCCTTCCTAGACTGTGACCGAGTCTAGTAAAACTGGAATATCCTACCTGGGTCTCAGTCATGATGGACTAGCTCTCGTAGCTCCAGAAGTCCATTAATTAATTGAGAATGTGTATAGACCTATGTTTTAACTGCTAGAAATAACTGATGAAATGTACGCTTACGTATGGAAAGTAGGTAGTGAACTCACCTTGACGATGGCTGGTCCAGATCGTGGTTTTATGTTGTTGCTATCCAGACTAACCTGTATAATACTTCATCAGATGTGTGCTACACTGTACTATGGAATATTATCATTCAAAATAGGACTGCACGGTTATGCTATATAATTATACGTTACGTCACATTTATGTAATATCCGGGGTGGAGTAGATCATCACGAAGAAGAAAAATTCAAATGTACTAATTCCCAACCACCAGTGGTGCTTCAAATTAGATGTTTTGATAATACAATACCATTTTGCAGACTGTGCCTTAAAGACATTGGTATTACATAAAGGTGTACAGAATGTTTGATACTCAGCAAGATATGTATTGTACTCTAAGGAAGGAGTTAACCGCTACAGCATGTATACATCTGATAGGTACACTGTAAATAGTTGGCTGTCTTTGTTGTTGGTATACATTAGAATCTGCTGTAGGTGTACAGTCTAGTGTGGGAAAACAGTAGAACATATCGTTGTAAAGCTACAGTAGATGGTTTTAAAGTACACAGGATTCTACTATAATTATACCGTCACTTACTATTTTTTTACAGTGTAAAGTGCCTGCATAAAGATTCCATATACCCATAGCCACTCTGTTCCTACATGATAATTAGCAATATTAGATATCTTAGCTCCGCATGCCGAAACAGCATGAACCAACAGTAGTGCCAATGACTGGAAGCACACAGCGATGTAGTAAGGATGCCCTACGCGGGGCATGCGGATCATCCTTTTTGCTTGACTGCTCACATTCATATGAAAAATGATATAAAAAATGTATTGAATGAAGGATCATGTCCATCGTCATCCATTCCAAGCGTATATGAAGCATGGTACATTGTACTGAACATTGCAATCAGAGTCAGGTTAGATGCTAATGGCCTGGGCAGCATAGCGGCTTTGCCGAGCCCAGTGACAGTTTATGTTTTTTAACATATCTCTGTATACCTTGATAAAACACTCTAAAAAATCCTCCTCATCAATTATCTTTGTATCACACTTTCGAACATCGTCTTTTGATAATTATATTAAAACTAAGGCATAAATTACTCAGGTTTCATTTGGCACAATATCTGGTATTTAAATGAAAGCCAGTTATGCAATGTACCAAGGTCAATAAATGGGTGTTTCAGAAAAAATAATTAACCTAAATTCTACGCCAGTAAATACAATGAGATTGGTCTGATTCGTGTCACGGTAATATCGTCTCTGGATGAAAACCAGGTCCTATCCTGTCACATGCCTTGAGCGGGTCAGGGCTTTAAATGTGACACGATCTGCGAAAAAGGCCCTTAGTGCAGGGTGCACTAAGGGCCCTTTTCCCAGTACATGCCACAAATGTACTTCACCATCCTTGTTTATCTGCTTTGCTGTACCGTTTTGTAACACATTAAAACATATATACAGCATTACATGGAGTTTTATCACCGTGAAGCACGTACGCGTATTTTGAACATAGGCATTGCTCAGGTGAAGTGCTGTTGGATATAATGCATCAGTATGACACCGATTTTGTTGATGAATGTGATTGTGTATATAATTCGATTTCTTTATCATATACGTTTTATAGCATATTAAAAGGAGATTTCGTATGATATTTCTCAGAGATATTAAAACATGTTTTCAAAGAACCCAATGGTTTGTGTTGCTTAGTTGCACAGTAGGACAGATCCAGTAGAATGGTTAATCATGATTGTATCACTGGGTAATGTATTAAAACTAGACATATTATTTAATGTCTACATCAATCTCTTTTTTCTAATAGGAATGGCCCTATGGTATAGAAATATGATATGTTTTTAACTCTATCGATTGAAATGGGGGTTTGTGTGCTTACAGAGGACTCTTTTTTCATTCTTTTACTGCTATTTCAATTATCAAGCTCTACGGAGCTGTTCAAGTTTGAATGGTTACTAAAAATAATGCTATTTTTATGAAAAGAAGCCCTAGAAAACAACATTTTCGTTCGATTTATATTCCGCAGCCATAGCTACCAAATAAGGGAAGGAATTTAATGAAGGCATTACATATGGTTATAACGTGATAATATGTATAGTTTTAACATTATTTCTACCTAAACATACATCATCAATATTGTTTTACTTGATCTACCCTTCAAAATGAAATGCCAGTGTGTGACAGTTAACATGAATATCGTTACTGCAGTTATATATTTAGATATGGTCAGATTCATCGTTGCTAAAAATAAACAAAGTACATCACATCATATTGTGATTTCCTCACGTTTTTATTGATCGTGCATTATGATTATACGAATTCGCAGTGTGCATTATCTCTGTGAGCATTATTTACCACTGAGACACTATGCAGTTTGAGCAGATATTAGTTTAAGCGACATGAATGTATACCCCTTAGTTATGGGTCCAGCAACTCCTCATTGGCTGGAGCATAGTCTTCCATGATGTACTACCCAGTTCCAAAGTCTCTCGCCAGAGGGAGTCCCTCACGTGCGTTTATCGGTTGACTCGCCTCAAGGTGGGGCTCCACTAACCGATTTTATTCACAAATCGGGGCTATTCTCACGAATCTGACTCACCTATATATGCCATAAGAATTACATACCTAAAGCAGGGAGGTACTGTAGACACTACTATAGGTTTATGTTTGTAAATAATGTTAATGTTTATAAACCAGTGGAAAATAGAATTGCCAAGGCTGTACAACATGTTAAGATCCCGATTTAGGTCCCGATTTTGCAACCAATGCCGATTTTTGGCCCCCGATCTCATATCAAACTGGTTTGATTTTTATTTGTCTAAACAGTACAATCTCTATGCCTGTTTATACCTGATCAAACTGTATATACCTTTACAATTATATAGTGAAATGTAAATATAAACAAACCCTCAGATTCTCCTGATCGTATTAGGTTTCTCATGTCATTCTTTTCTAAAGGGAAAGCTATAGGGTTCTCATAGCATTGGATCGTGAGAATTGCCCAGAAAATCGCGTAGTGGAGCCTCAGCTTCACCCACTATTTAATTGTCAATCACTGACGTAGGAACCAACAAGCGCATAAACGATGACATTACACTCACCAAACAGATGGTTAGTAGATATTACCAACAGTGTAGTATATTATTTGTCTACCACCTCCGATGCCGCCTTCTGAAAAAGGCCACAATTTACTGTAAAATCATATGTGTATGCATATTAAAATGTCATCATTGTCAGTATCATGTATCATAATAGTACAAAATAGCTATTTCCCTCATCGTTATTCATGGGCATGATAACTTGGTTTCATCTTGAAACCGTTTGCAAGTTACCAGATTGGTTTTGATGGTATGAATTAGTACATTGGTCAATATGACTACACACGTTATTGAGAACCTTTTTTCTTAAAGTCTCAACTTTTTGGAGAAAGAAACTGTAACCGTTCCGTAGGACATTGGGACAAGACCTAGGGGCACGTTCCTTCAGGGATTCTAGGTCAGTACATTCCCAAGCTGATGTTAAGTAATATTACCTACAGAGTAGGGAACTCATGCTACCACCGGCTGTGAAGTTGGGTAACTGGGCCAATTATGAAAGTCTGAATGAAAGTAAATGTAACAAGCATGACAGGTCTCAATTATATGGACCAAACTTCAGATGGCGAGTGCATTTACACAAATGCACTGGCCTCAATCCTTGCACGCACGTGCCTCGTGGTGACAGCAGCTGACCATGATGCATTGGATGAACAGCCTTCTGCGCAGGGAACAAGCAACTATATTGTTCAGTGGCCTCTGGTTTACTATAATATGTATAGCCACATTCATATGTTGGTGTTATAGTTATTGTCCGGTCTGTAGACTTACTGTGGATAGCTTCCAGTGATGTCATAGTCTATATGGGCCCTTTTTATAATCCATCCAGTAGTTGTGAAGCATGGAATCTTCAGGAAGTTGAAGACGATTGCCCCAACTTTATTAGACCAGTAGTCATCGGCAGCCATCAGACACTCCTTAAATCTGAAACATGATGCATAATTAATATTTGTGTGAATTCCTGTGATGGAGGTCGAAAAAAAAGGGATGCATTGAGTCTAGCACTGTCAGACTCTAGGAAGAGGGTTCAGCATTCACAATCGCTCCAGCAATTTGAGTCCAGCATGCTTGACCTTTACTAAAATGCTTGACCTTCCGAAGTGTGTTGTTTTGCGGACGTCAGGCCGACGCTCACATTTTCACATATTTCACATTGTACCGTATTGGCTTGAATTAGCGCACCTGCACATATAAATATTGAGATGGTACAAATTACCCTGCGCTTATTCAAGACCTGCATTTATTTGAGATCGGGGCACTTATTCATGCCACTATTACCAAAATGACGTTTATTATCCCCCCTCATGTACCCAACCAATCAGAGAAATGTCTCTTCAGAGCAATTTCCTTCAGCCGATTTGGCCAAAAAAAGGTGTGTTTCGGGTAACCCGACCAGAGATTCATAAAAGGTCGACCCTATCACTTTTTCTTTCAAGATTTGAGGAATCTTTCTTGTTACATGCCAGTTTTTATGTCTCGTAAATCGGACAATTATACATGTTGGTCCATGGATTTCGTACAGCTTATTTCCAGAAATTTTTTAGAAAAGAAATCGTCGATGGAAAAATATGAAACTGACCTTTCATCGCAGTCGCAGTGACTTATGGTGTATATCAAAGGGTTCCAGTACAAGTACTTGTAACTTATCGCTTCAATATACTGTACACAACGGTCGTGTTCAGTGCAACACTTGTCAGCCTCCACCTCGTCCGGCTGGACATCATGGGGCATGGTTCCCCACAGACACCATTTAGCGGGAGGGACAGGCGCTGTCACTGATGCCAAACCCTGCAGAAGGATTCCCAAAGTTAACATGGTGCCTATGTTGACGGCTTGCATCTTCGTACGTAAAGTAACAAGGAGAGCAGCGTTCAAAAGGTATGTCCGGTTAGAAGCAGCCACGCAATGTTCCTTGTCAGTTACCCTCTCACATTTATATGCACTCTAGGGGTGCTACCTAACTTTATGGGCTGTGTTGATTATACCTGTAAGGCTCTTCTTAAGGTTTCACTTTCAATATGTACACCCCTCGATATCTATCTACAAAACAGCCACACTTGGTTCTCAGGTGTTAGGGGCAGACGAGTGATATAATGCATTATGCGCTATGTCGTCATGATGCATGGAAGACCCAAATAAAAGTACTCACCAGATGCTTGAATGCAGTGCTGATGAGTTACCCACTAGCCATGCATTCATGAATCATGAGAGCAAAGATCATTATGTGTTAAAAAACTATACGGCCTTAAATGGTTAATTTTTATTTGGTTTCACTTTGAGTGGGCTGCCAGGTTCTGGAAGGTATGAGTGATCCACCCTTCTGAATGGACTGTATGCATAGCTGGTTTCTAAGTCTAAATCTGCTCCTTTACTATTATAATTGTAGACATGAGAACTTTCATAATCCCACTATAGCTTCGGCATTAACAATGGCTGATCCAGGATTTTGAAAGGGGGGGGGGGCACTATTGGAAAAATTCATCCCCCGAACCTTTTGGCTAAAATTTTACATTAAAAAAAAAGTACATTTTGGCCGAAACCGGGGGGGGGGGTGCGTCCGGTGCCTCCTATAAATTCACCACTGGTTAATCACCAGATCCTTCTACTTATAAGAAAAAAACTAATTATTGTGACCTATCTAGATATTTATGTTTCCCAATTCCCAATTTATACACTTAGTATCACTTTCGATTTTGCTCGTAATGCTGCGTACTGAAAATGTGACCTATATAGGTAATTATGCTTCCCAATTCCCAATTTACATAGCTAGTATCACTTTCCTTTTTGCCCATCTTTTAGATTCAGTATGTACTTATATATGGACTTATTTGACCAATCATTGGCTTTATTTGAAAGACGTAACTTGTTGAGAATAGCAGTCAATAAAATCTTACTAAACCCAAATTCATAATGTTGTGAACTCCTTGGGTCCAATTTAGAGAGAGGGGGGGGGGGGTAGGTATGATTATAATCAACCTCAGGACCATGGAAAACTGTGTTGCTAGGCAGATAAACATTTAGAACAGTTTTTGCTAAGTAATCAGCTATATTAGCAACAAACCAATAGAATCATTGACTTCATTGGGTCCAAGTTGGGGGGGGGGGGCAGTGTTATTCATAAGCCATATCTTGGTCACAGGAGATGGAATTCTGATATTTTGGTGGCCATGTTGGATTGTTCACAACTTACTCACCATATCTGAAAAGCCCATGATCAGAGCTTTCTAGTGGTATATGGCGTACTTTAGTCTTTTTTGGTGATGGGTGTTGCTAGAAATAATGCTCCTGGCCCTCTAATGCTGCAGAACTAATTACATGTTTTAGGCCACCAGCCTTGTATGCGTAGTAAATAGATTTATCAACAAACCGGGTTTTGCTTGGATTCAAGTTACAAGTTTTATTGCGTAATCCTGCTTACAACATATAAGAGGTGAGGTTCAGTACCATGTGATCGCGATAAGATAATGTGCAAGATTAGGTTCAGGACAGGTTACTCCCAGAATCCAAACTGGATCTAAAGTATGCAACTAAGGAGAACCGTATGGGACAGGTGATCGGGAATAGGTTCGGGACAGGTTCAGAACAGGTTCTGGACATGTGACTGAGGTCACACAGAGGAGCCAAACCAGGCCTTAGGGACCTGTATCAGGGAAGATGAACCGGTATCACAGAAAGGGTCTGTTAGAGGCCTCCACACAGGGTAATAGTGGGGCATAGCCCAGGTAGGGACGGGGAGTAGGGTAGGTTCACCACTTTCAACCGGTCTGATTCATGTTTTTTCATGAGCTACCTTTCAGGTCTAACTGCTCCTAGAGTTTTTTGTGCATATCCTTCACAATTGAACCAAACTTTAGGTATTGCTCTGGAGAGTAACTTTCATGATGTCTCACAATGCCATATATCAGTTTACAGTATTTAATTCCATGATTTATCAGAGTATTCAGAATTGCCCCTTTTCACCCTAAGTCAGCCAAAATGCACCTTGAGTCAGCCATATTTCAACCACCAGAAATATGTGGAATAAACCAGTAATTTTCTGATTTTCATAAATGGATGAATGCATGCATCATATATCAATATGTTACAGCTAACAATAGAGAATAAGATAATTTATTGAATATGGAATAATCAAGACAAAGTTAGTACTGTACCTTAGGTGAATACAATTGCATTATGAGCTATCAATACAAGTAAATATTACTTGCATGAGCAATGAGGACCAAATATAACATTATAGACATGCAGTATGGAATTCTATTGAATATATCGGGGGCTCTGCCTTCTCACCCCCTTTTCCCCCCTCTTTTTGCGTTTCACCCTTGCCCTCTATACAATACACAAGTAGGCCTGCTATCCTTAACCCTGTAGTAGGAGAGGGTATTCTGGAAGGAGGAGGTATTCACAAGGGTAGGTGGAATGTTCTTGGACAGAAATTCAAGGTGAGAGAATTCCAGGGGAGATTCCCTAGAAGAAAACCGCATGGTTGACTTAAGGTATGATGTGGCTGACTTAGGGTGAATTCATGGCTGACTTAAGGTGAAATGGGTATACCTTACGAAATCAGTCCTAAATATAATTTAGGAAATTAATTTTGCTCAATAAAGACATGATTTGTGTGATTTAGATACATATGCAGCTTACAAAACTGATTGACACTGTGTATGAAAGGGACAAACACTTCAAATCAACTACCAAAGAGTACGAACAGTGGGGAGATTTTCATTCTCTGTTTGCCAAAACAGGTCAAACAGGAGTACTTCTGACTGACTTTACAGTTTGAAAAAGAGTTATGATGTGGATGCAATGTGCAGTTGATATTTGGAAAACACTTGAATTCTTAAATCAGTGGGAGTTTATTATCACCAGATGCATATTGAACTTGTAATTTCATGACAAAAGTGGTTGACTCAAGGTATGAGTTTGACTCAGGGTGAACCTACCCTAGGCGGGACCAAATACTGGATCCTGGTGCCTTTTATAGTAGGTTAGGTGACTGGGCTGACACCTGGGGACAAGATCTAGTACCAAGGGTGAAAAGGTTACCTGATGACCCATATGGAATCGAGGGTACAGGTAACACCCGGATCACCACGTGGCAAAAGGAACAGGACTCCCAGGCGCAATACCTGACCATGTGGGGGACAGGTTCGGGATGTCTGGACCCGAACTAAGTCATCACAATACCTCTAACTGTTTTTCCATGGGTAGCCTAAATCATCGAAAACGGTAGATGACAAGAAATATAGGGGTCCAGAGCTTTTAAAAGTATCTTTATTTTTCATTGATAAAAAAAAAAAGGGAGGATTGAGACTATTTCTTTCTCTATCAACCAATGACCACATAATTCTAGGTATACAAGTACAGGTTGCAGTGCACGTACAAGTAATGTAGTTAGGAAAATCATTCTGTATGGTACCTGTCTGGGCTGAAGTATGAGAGCATGGCTCAGTGCAGGTCAGGGTAAAATGAGTGGGTAATTACAGTGAGATATACTTACCCTAACACCAATTAACACCTACCACAGGTACATATAGACCAGTCAAGTACCTGGATATATTCAGACATTTAAGGTATACAAATACATTACATATAACCAGCAGTTATCTACACGTACGTAGATAGGTATCTATGTTCACGTCCATAACGTCAAGGCTACAAGTTACAAACATCTAGATGGGCACACCCCCCCCCCCCCAAACTTGACCTGTGAGTCACAGGAGTGTGACACTACACATAGTCGTTGCCGTACACGTCGTCATCTTAAACTCCCTATTCACCAGAACATTCTGCTCATAATGTTGCAAACTGGAATTGTGACCTATATAAGTAGTAAAGTGTGTTTCCCGATTCCCGATTTGTACACGGTGACTTAGTATCACTTTCCTTTTTGCCCCTGTAGGAATGGTGAATTTCAATAAGAGGTTTCACTTTGTATCACGAATCAACTGATCTCTAGTGAAATCTAAACCATGCACCCGCAACACACATACACTCATATGTAAAGAAAGTACCGTATTTGAATATACTCATCATTTATTAATGGCATATAGCTTCAAGTGCAAATAAATGGCACAGAACAGTACACAAGAAACAATGCCCCTCATCAGGGTGAATCAATGTCTGTGTGTGTGCACTACATGCCTGCATCAGAAGGAGACCAGAGCTGCCGTATAAACAGTGTGCTGCAGTTCTTGCTATGGTGAAAAGTATAGGGTAGATTCACCCAAAGACGGACACACACCTTAAGTCGGACACTTTAAACAGTAAAAATAGTAATATAACCTACACGATTTGCCCTGTCTGTGATTACCATGACGAACATGAAGTGTCCATCTTGCCCATAAAGTAAAGGATAGACATGTATATCAGTCTTATCTGTGTCTAAACATGCCCTGAAGTAGACCTGTTTCAGGGTGAGGAGCTGATGTCGAGTGTGGCTCATTATATTGTACCTCAAGTCGGACAGGGTATTATCATGCAAAATACTGCTGTTCTATCTACACCCAGACAACATATATGTACATGGACAATATCATACATGTATTTCAAAGTAGTTTTGAACAAAGAAGTGCATAGTTATTCCCAGGAAATAATGTTTGAAGACCTTTCAAATATATGATATAGGTGCTCTAAGAGTCAGACAGCACTGTGCACTGTATCTTTCCCTCTGCCCCAAATATAAAGGAAGCAATGCTAAGATTCTTCCAGTAAATATTATGAAGTGCATATTACTTAAAATGTTGTATCAAATGGCATTGGCTAGAATATATCAATTTAGTTCAGTAAAAAGGAAGAATGTACAGATTTTCTATATTGAGCAGGTTCAATGGTCTTAAACATATATTTCTGGTGCAGATATATTTATTATCTTTAATAGTATCCATAGCCTGGATGAGTTATGTCATACCTGATATACTATTAAGACAAAGCAGTCAATATTACTAGTGAAAAATAAACAAAAATCAAGGTGTCCGACATCAGGTGAAATTGGGGTATTTAATTTCCTAACTTTGAAGAGGAATAAATCATTTAATACTTAACTTATTGCAAGGATCACTAGTTGGCTATAATGTTTGAATACCCCTCTTTCCATATATACCCTCAGACTAGGTCTGTGAGGAATACTAACAGAGCTGTAGCTTATCGAAAAGGGGTCACGTTTGCACTGCCAACGAGCGTCCGAAAGTGGTGAATCTACCCTAGAGCATTGTGTGGCCATTTTTTATTTTTTTTAAAATAGAATATCCACCCCATTTAACCCTCCAGTGATGGCAGGTTGCGACCACACACATTTAATTCTTGCTGTGGGGAGGAATGTATTTTTTTTCAGAAACATTCGCTGAGGGCAGTGTTGCCAATCCCATAGAGTCATGTCAGTTATTGAGTTGTTATGTTCACCATCCGCCGCCTCATGGCGTAGTAAATAGTCTACACCCGGCCTGAGATGGTGCATGTATCTAGACTATAGTCTACATTTGCTCCCAATGCGTTAAAAGGCTAAGATGTATCATTATATTGTTGCTTTACCCATAATGTTCTGTACTGGTTCCCTGCACTGGTTCCCTGGCTGAGCAAGGTAGCAGACCCAGAAAGTTACAAACTGGTGCGCGTTTAGTAAATCATATGATATACCGTAAGCCCTTGCCTATAGACAACTATTTTCTATATTTATAAGCCTACCGGTACTTCCTTTTCTCAGAGTCAGCTCTAAAATAGGACCTTTGTAATGGGGTCCTGGTAAGGTGTTACCAAATGGTTACCATTCGGAACGCATTTTAACAACAATGGGGGGGGGGGGGAGGTCAGATTCTTTTACTCCCCTCCCCTGGATGGTCGACAATTGGGGCACATACGATCCCTTTGTATCATAGTATGGCGCGAAATTCTTGGCTGGAAACAGGTGACATTATTTGCCCTCCTCTATAGCAGGGTTGAAATGTCCATACCCCCATCCGGCCAAGGGTGTTAGTAACTTACAGAAAGCTTGTTTGTTGACATTGATTTTCCCAGGTCCTTAAGAGTGTGTACCATGTGCTGAACAAAGAGACGTCGTCAGGCATCACAATGTACATTACGCTACGGCTAATAATCATAGGTATCAACACAGCCCCCATTGTTCATTTGGCTACATCTCGTCAGAACAAGCCACTGTATCCGAGTGAGCAGAAATGCGCATATCAGTTACTCATTAGCAGTGGATGGTAGAACGCAGGTGGGCTAATTTTGATCTAAAAGTATGCATACTAGAGTGTTTTCTGTTTAGTATTTGATAGATATAATACACCTAATAACTATACATCTCTAATTTGTATTCATCTTTAATCTGTCGTTAAGAACTACCTTGTTGCTCAGGATGTAATGATCATCTTTTGTTAATGAGATGATCTGGACATCACTATAAACGAGTAATGAAAACATTAATTCTCCTCTTCTCTACTCCAATGATTATGACGGCCATGCAAATATTCTGCCAGAGGGTTTTGATGTTTTTGTGTTGGTTCCATTTTTGTCTTTTTGATACTGTGACTGATAATTACCTGTTTTTCTGATGAATATCGTTACATCTTTAGACAACCATTGTAATGAGGGACAATTTGAAGGTAATATTGGGGTCCTGGATGGTCCCTTCCCTCATTCCCCTAGCTGTGATCCTTCCCCACTTTTCACCAGCTGTAGCCCCATCCCTCGATCCTCTGTTTGCAGTCCGATCCCTCGCCCCATGTCTACAGCATTTCGCTTACCCCCCAGTATACAGTCTCTTCCTCGCTCACTGTCTCTCTCTCCTCCTGTCAACTGTCCCTCCCTTACCCCTAGTCAGCAGTCACTCAATCAGTCCCCTCTCAATTCCGCACTAGCGAGATGCAGTGATTTTCCCTTGTGAGACCTGTAGCTGAAGCTGGTTCCTGGCCGTCCAAAATAGACAGTTTCAGGGGTCATACATTTTTGAATCATTGGTAGTTGAACATCCCTAATGTCAGCTGTTCAGATTGGGGGAGTGGTTAGGACATTAGCCAACAAATGCAGGGGTCATAGGTTCAAATCCATGCCAAGAGTACATGTTTTTCCCTACTTGGTTAAAAATAGTATTTATAAATGAAAACTTAGAGATGTAAGAATACAAAACCATTTTAGATTACACTATGACTATTTATCTTGTGTAAAGGACATCAATATGGATTTGAACTCATGACCCAGTAATAGGCAAGAGTCCTAACCACTCCCCCAATCTGAACATATGGCATAACTACCCACAATAGACGATTATAACTGAAAGGTTTATGGCCTCTAAAACTCAAAATTTTGGACATGACAGGAACCAGCTTCAGCTAATCACCTGGCTGCTATAATTAACAGAGGAAACAGCACTGGTACAAGACAAAATGGCGCTGTACAGTGATCATCTTGCTAATGCGGAATAGTCGCCCCCTTATCCTCAGTCTGCTCAGGCCCTCCCATGGCCCTGCCTAAAGACCCTCTCTCACCCCCTGCCTATCCCTCAATCCCTCATCCCCTGTTGCCAGTGCCTCCATTACTACCGTGTCATCAGTCCCGTCTGCATCCCCTGTTGCCAGTGCCTTCTTTACTCCCCTGTCATTAGTCCCTCCCTTAATCCCATGTCGCCAGTCTGTCCCTTACTCCCCCGTCATCATTCCCTTCCGCAGCCACTACCAGCAGTCCTTCCCACACTCCCCTGTTGCCAGTCTCTCCTGTAATCCCTGTTGGCAGTCCCTCCTTTGCTCCCTGCCACCAATCTCTCCCTTACTCCCCTGTCGGAGGTCCCTCCCGAACCCCCTGTCAACTCTTCACTTCTGTCTGGAATGTCCCCATAATTATAGAGAATTATCATATATTCACTACATTATTTCACTTTGGGAAGTTAATATAATTTTGACTACTATTGATAATTACTGCATCAACAGTAACTGTTTAATCCAACTTTGCCCTAACTTAGAACTCCTGTACCTGGCAATTCCAGAAATACATGTTGTGGAATTCGTCGCTCTTCATTGAACAGATTGGGCCTCCTTCAAAAAGAATGTATTCAATATGTTTGGTCTGGATCTGCATCTTTGCGCATGTGACAGCAATTGTCCACAGTTCATCAGGTAATTAATTATGGTACTATAACTATAATACCATACCGTCCCGTGTACAAGCTGTGTTTTGAATAAGCGCTGATCTTGACTAAGTGGGAAACCTTCAATTGTCTCTTAAACACTAAACCGAATCTTGAATAAGCGCCAGTCTTTTACAAGTGCAGAGGAAACGTGCCTCCAAATCTATAAGCGCCAGGCAGCTTATGATAAATATTATGTTTAGTTGTATAAAATCACACTAGTAACTAAAATTAGGCTAGTGTTAACCATGGTTTAAAATGGATTTATATTGTGAAATATATTTGAATGCTCTAGGGAAAATACAAGAGATCCAAACACATTTTTGGAGAATTCATATTTTTATATTTTTATGCAGTCAAACCATTGGTCAAAATCTGATAAACCGAAATACACTATTGATGCAGTAAATTATGATTTGGAATTTTCTTTCCAGTCAGTATTTGCCAGTCTAATATAAATTACCAAAGAAACACATGTTATTGGGTTGAGACCACCACCGCCTCCTTCTATGGGTCCCAGCAGAAGTGGTGGTAACCTAGCAACAGTGGATTCTGCAGAAACGTCACAGCTTCTTCTGGACTTTTTGAAGGACATTGGGTAAGTCTTGTGAAATGCCTCCTGGTCTTTGTACAGCTGAGGACGTTTTGATCTGAATTGCATTACAGTGTACATAGATAGCTCATTTAAAATTCAAAAGAGTTAAAAGTAATTCATAGAACATGACAGATTGCAAGTATGTCAATTCTTTACATTGTTTCACTTCTCTCATTCATCAAAGATTGAACTCAGGCCTACTGTGGATTGGCTATGATGAGAGAAATCCAAAATGGAATGATGGCACACCATTTTCATGGACAAACTATTCCCCTAATGAACCAAACTGGAGATTAGAGTACTGTACATGTGTGGCAGCAGGGTCATTGCAATGGGCCGATCTGACGTGCTCTCGGCTTCAAGTGAGTCTATGTCAGATGCAGGTTTCACAGGGTAAGTATTACCAAGGAGGTATATCAGTAGATATCAACCAAGTATAACCTTTACACTAATTGTTGAATTATTAGGTTCTTACCCTAATGGTATTGTACCAGGTTAGCATAAAGTTTATCTCTCGCTACTGTATAGGTTAGAAATGATAGACACCATACATATTAACATAAAAGTATCTGTAGTCCGTTCACTAATTCCTCACTTTCTCTTATCTACAGCTTCAGACAGGCAGTTTGCGTTTGTTGGAGTTGACCAGGGCAGCACTGTGGCTGTAGGTAGCCATATGGTGGTACAGATAGACTGCGTTAGCTCATGTGCTATACAGTGTGCAGGTGACAGGTACTGCTTTGTATTCAGATACATTCAGTCAGAGAGAAATTGCATGGTGTACAACGCTGGAAATGTCAAGGAGACTATCGCTATCCCACATGAATGGTACATATCATACCGTCGTGTTTAAGTGCCCCCGCGCTCATAACTTTGGAGGGGTGTTTACCTCCAGTGGTTATACAAGACCGGCGCTTATTCAAGATCTATATTTAGTGCTTAAGAATTATCTCAAGACCCTCAATCCCCCAGCGCTTTTACAAGGCCGGCGTGTATTCAAAACCCGGCGCTTAAATGTGACGGTACAGTACACTGATTAACATATCAACAACATCATGTCAATAAATCCTCATGTGCATAGTGCAGTTGTATTCATCAGGGCCTATAGTTTGTCTGTGTTGTTGGTTGTACCGTAAATCTCCGCGTATAACCTGCATCTCGCATAACCCGCACCCTGACTTTGGGAGAACCCTATAACCCGCATCAGACGTCTGAAAATTGTGATTTTAGTACTGTACATTACTCCCAAAACCCCTTGTTTTACCCGAACTTAGACCTTGTGAATTTTGTAGAACCGGCATTAGGGGTTTGGTTCGCGTATAACCCGCGGGTTCTACGCTGGGATTTACGGTTGTGATAAATTTTGTCCATGATAATAGATAAGGATTCTCTCCATACTTGTTACTGCTAATGTACCAAAATGATGACATCACTTCTCTGGCGAGTCATCATGGTCAGATATGGGCACTTTTCTTGATATATTGATATATGCAAGAGGTATCTCTCCCATGCATTATTATAGCACGCCGGCTCTTAGCAATCTCCATCGTAGGCAACATGCTAAAGATCTGTACAGGAGAGTGAGGTCATGTGACACCTCTGGTATCTAGCACTGAGAAGTTGAAGGCTGACCAGCGATGATTGGGGCCTGCATGCCATGATAATGCATGAGGGAACCAGGAAATGCAGGCCTTTCTATTTAGCTTACTAGAAAACTAAATTCAAAGGAATGATACATAACTCTCCCCACAATGGTGGATGGTTTGCTCAGCCATCACCTTCCGGCCTCTCACGGTATTTATAAAATACTAGCTATAATTTTGAAGAGACCGATGGATGGTATTGACAGAGTATACATGTACTGGCCATCCCTCCTTCTCAATCTCATCCCAGTGTATAAGCGTGCTGGGGAAACAATTTTCTTACCACTGGTTTCTTAAGTGAGCCAATCAGATGACAGGCAAAGGCATGCATTATAGTTTAGCCCAGTCCTAGTGTATGAATTACAGAGTCCTAACTTTGACAACCTTTGAGACACTATAAAGAATATTTACAAGGATGATTCCCAAAAAGTGTCCCTGTAACTACTGGCCTACAGGAGCACTTTAGTTCCTTTTCGAGAGACTCTTTTGACTGCAAACATTATTCAGCAACTTTATTAAATAAACCACTTGTTGCACTAAAAACCGAATGGAACTTGGCTTTGACATTTCGCGTCCGTTCTAATATCATAACACAAAATAACAACTACAGAACATTATCTGAAAATCACCGCTGACATAACAGCTACATCATTCCTACAAAACATAATCTAACCAAAATAAAATTATGCCTATAAACATTTTGAGCACTGATCTGTAGTGTAAAAAACTTTTGCCAGAATTTGAACTCAATAGATAGCAGTATTACTGATCCCAACCTAGCCTTTGACAAAATGGTAAACAAAATGAAAAATGCCCGCCCGTTATGTTATCCAAAGTAACAAACATTGAGCAATGTGTGCATCTGTTTTTATCATTATTTTCAACTTGATTATTGAGCTCACTCCTGCAGTACCCTAGTCATTCTCTATCATAATCACACATACTACTATATGACTTATGACAGTTTGCTCCAGGATTTCCCTCACTTGGCAAGTTGTAGGGTGGCCGGACCTTTTTTTTTAAACGCCCTGACTTGTCCATGTGTATTATTTTCACAAAGCCTTCATATTCGCATTTGATAACCTGTCACTGTTATGGCCATACACTAGATATGGCAGGAGTGACAGCTGATTACAGATGCCTTACCAGGGCAACTCTTCTGACAGATTCTTACATTCCCATTGTATACCTGTATACTTACTACATGGGTGATTCACTACTCTGTGGGGACATCTACTGCTTGACCAATGAACCATGTAGTTATGACCTATGACCCTTTGTGTACATAGCTGTTTAACAGTGGCCAGCTGGTGCTGCCATCTCCTGCCTTATATTACTTTATATGGTACTAAAGCCCCTTCCATGGTCTATTATGACCCCCAGGAGATATCCTGACGCTGGCTGGCGGTAGGTTGTATCATGTCCATTCCAAATGCATTATTTTGAGTTGATTTAGCTCTATCTCCAGTAATTTACCGTGAACTACCAATTGAAAACTTCTATGAAAAAATGGGCACGGAAAATAGCCAATTTTGGGTGGCTTATCTCAAAAAGATGTTAATTTCTTAAGATGATATAGGACCCCCCAGGGGATACCTGCATTCAAGACGTTTCAATCAAAAAAAAGAATCTCATTGATACATGGCTTGCCTATTCTCTTAAATGATAGTTGCAGGTGATTACTCATTATACAGCTCAAGACAGACTCAAAATCTGTAGGTCTGTCAACATTCTCCCTGAATTACAGTAAGTAATACAATTTTGTATGCTTATTCCAGCCTGTATATAGATGGACCCATTCAGGATCTAATTATGCAAATTTACTAGAAGTTTTTATCTGCTCCCTAATTAAAATGGGGGCATATCATAAAAGGGTCATTTACCATAGGATCAGATACGAACTGCGCGATCAGCTAGACCCTCCGGCCACCCTACACTTGGGCCTAATTGTCCACACAGTACCGTTAATGCCACCTGGATGTCGAAGGGGGAACTAACAAAGAGGATCCTATGCACAGTACTACTGCCTCCTTGTGGCTAGAACAGACCCTACTCCCTGCCTCACATGGCCAACTGTAGGTGGAGCCACTGCTGCTTACCCAGACCCCTGCATTGCCACCCCTGCAGTGCCAACGCTTTCGACCCATTGCATTGGTCATTGTACAGCGCCTTTAAGTCAGGCATTACGATAACAATATGAAATCTCAATAATATGATACAGTGTTGGTTGTAATGAACTTTCTTCTGAGTTTGTAAGAGTTAAGGGTTAAGTAATGAGTATAACCTCCGAGTAAATTCAGATAATTATCCGCGTCTTTTTAATGACAAAACCAAGCTCAAATAGAAAGAAAACAGCAGTGTAATGTATACCACGTGGCGGCACATGTGAGTCTACATAATCAAAGCTAGATTCAAATCCTCACGCTTCAATCAAGGATTTAGAGGAAACTTGCACTCAGCCAACTTTTAATTGCAATAATTGAGGGAGGATAGTAGGCTGGGGAAGTGGCTTCAACACCCCCAATGCTAGATCATTAGAGGAGGAATGCCTCCTCCCTAGCAGCAACCATCCCAAAATCAGGTATCACTCAGCTTAATTGAAGTTTTCAGTTTCACTTTTATTGGAGGGCAAAAAATGGCAACGTGGCAAAGAAAGGGATAGGGACCAGGTGGATCCTTGGACAATTACTCTAAAAGTGGTACAAAAAGGGGACAAGTGTGCCAAATAAATTGGGTTAATTTCTTTAATTGCACTGGTGATGTTCAGTTAAAAAAGAGAGGTTTGCTGCTGGGTTCTAAAGGCCTCACTAACTAGCGCGCATCATTGTGGTGGGAGGAGCAGGAGGAGTTGGGAGGAGGTGGGAGGAGGAGGGGGGGGGGAGGGGGGAGGGGGGAGGAGGAGGTGGGGGGAGGAGGGGGAGGACGGGGAGAAGGGGTAGGAGGGGAAGAAGGTTGGGCAGGAATAGTCAAGGTCAAAAGCAGAAATTTGCACTGCTGCAAACTCCGATTTATAGCCGTGAGCTATGGTTGCAGCATATCTGGTTTCTACGTTAATACTAATGTGTCTAATAAGTCTAAGCCCAGAAGGTCTGATGCCATTTCTTATTAAATAGTTTAACATTGTATAATTCATTATAATCTCCAATGAGATGCCTATAGCTCTGGTACTGAATGATATTCAGTGTATATCAGGGCTATTGGTAGAATTGTCCGTGGTGCGTTTCTGTCGGATTTGAAACTGGAGAAACAGTATAAGTATACCTGTACATCATTTACATTAATTAGATACATAGGATGTACATTGCAGAACATTTTAGTATTTATCTCCTTGAGAGAAACACATGGTATAAGAGGTACCGGTACTCTTTGCTTTTCAGCGGCACTATAATGCTTGGGGGCGATCCATTAAGTATGTCACGCCAAAAGGGGTGGGAGGGGTCTTTTTTTCTGTGATAAAGTGTGACAAGGGGGTGGGGGGGTTATAGGATTGTGTGACGTCACACTTTGAGATTTGTTTAAAACCATATATTAAATGCTGCACTGCTATATATATATATATATATATATATATATATATATATATATATATATATATATATATATATATATATATATATATATGCATTGCAACTAAGCAGCATAATAATGTCATGTGTGCTACTTGAAACAGTATGTAGGTATCACAGGTCTTCCAACATCTGAGGAAAGGATAGCAGTGCTCAGGGGTTGTATATTTTATATAGATGGGTGTGCGGCTGGCAAGGTTACATTTTGAGCAAGATCCCCCTTAAGGCCTACCAAGGGTCCGCTTTTTCACCAGAATCACTTTTCACTAGAATCCCCATCACCAAGGGCAAAATTTCCAACAAAACCTCCCTCACCAAGGGTCACTTTTTTGGAGATTTCAACAAAACCTGTCAAAACAAAGGTCACTTTGGAGTTCTCACCAAAATAACTTGCAATCAAGGTGACTTTTGACTAAAATGTCTTTTATCAAGGCTCACTCTGCAGAGAATCTGATTAAACCTAGACACTGCACTGGGGGTCACTTTTCTCCCTCACCAAAGAAAAGGGTAGCTGGAAGGCCAGCCGCACGCCCATGTTGAAATAAAATTGAGTCCCCTTCATCAGGTAGCAGTCCCAGCACACCTTATATTCCTGTGAAAACAGACAAGAATCCATGGATAGAGGCCACAAAAATCTAGGGTGCCACCGATACTCGTGTGATTTTGTGAATGCCTCTTTGAACAGTTGTAATCTGAATGGGTTCTAGTTCTAGTCGATAAGATCCATTATTTTCCCTTCTAGGAGGACTAAAAGGATTTGACTGATATCTGATGTCATACTTTCAACACTTTAGTATCAATCTAATTGTATTAAACAGTGTTAAACCTGGTTTACAATTTATATTTAATATTATGATAGGCCTTATTGTACTGCTTATCACAATATGTGTATGGTCTTTTATATGATACAGTACTAGGGGGGGGGGCTGTCAGCAGATTTGTGACATACTTTTCTAGGGGGTGTTTGGGAAAGTGTGACATGGGGGTGGGGGGGGGGTCTTCAAAATGGCCAAAAAAAGCGTGACATACTAAATGGATCACCCCTTGTCTATAAAACGCGACCCGGAAACAGCACTGTAGATAACTTTTAACACATCTTGATCCACACCCGTATTTATTCTTTCCTTACATCGATCTGTCAGCAGTACAAAACTAATTTGTAGAATCTGCAAGTGATCTGATCGTATTCAACCATTTAAGGACAGTATATTGCTTTAATGCAATATGCGCTTCTGTCGTCATGACGCATGAATTCAGTTCTGGTAAATAACTTGCATCCATGCAGCGGTATAGGTGTATTGGCGTTGATACACGCCTGGTGAGACGGCATGATACATGCACCAATGCAGTATTGGAGCATCATGGCGACAGATGAACATGAGCATGTATATGTTGCAATTAAAGGGTTATCGGGTTATCAAAGCGGTTTTTTAACCCTCTCCGGGCTACAGCCCCAAGCTGGGCCCTCCTTGGTGCGTGATATTCTCACCAGGGGCCGCTGTCATAGTTCACAAAGACCACTTCCGGTAGTGGTAAAATGAGCACGGAATGCTGGGATGTTTAAAAAAGATAACAAGACATGGCGTCACGGCTAGCGTAAACTTTACATCAAGCCTCTCCCACACCCACGCAAAGGGTCCTGACAGTGGAAATTGTCTATTTGGTCTTTCGATAATTGGAGTGAAGTGGAGAGAATCATGGTCTGATCAGCTGATTGTAAGTTTATAGATCCCCTCTATTAGCCCCTGTAGCCTTGGTAAATGGTAGTTGTTTTTGTAGTGCCTCAGTGAAGGTATTAGACTTAGTCCAGTTGCCAGAACTGGCCTATCTACCTTTACCTCGCAGCGAACGACGTACGTAGTGTTTTTGGTGATTCTGGCTCGTGAGACCCAACTGAACAAAATCCCACACGGTGCCAAGCTGGCACCACCGGGGAAATTCCGTAAAAGACGTTTTTCCAAAATGGCTCCTGGGAAAATGATGGCATTATGAAAAGTGGATATCTCTGCTGTTAGTAGGTCTAGGACTTTGATTTCAACACCAAAGGATATGTTAACAAGGTCATATGTTCATAATCTTTCCAAATGAAAGTGATTCAAGGTCAAGGTCAAGGTCAATTTAGAGGTCAAACTTCATTTTCCTTTATTTTTCATTAGTATCAACTGAATAACAAGTAAATAATGCTAGATATTATCATCATAGGCATATTGAAGGTCGAATGATTCAAGGTCAAGGTCAAGGTCAAGGTCAAATCAAAGATTGAACCTCCAATTTCAGTATTCCTGATAGAAATGACATGTATATAATGCTAGATACTATCTTCATAACCATATTAAATGTTACAATTCTCAAGGTCAAGGTCATGAATAAGGTAAAATAGTTTTTTGCACATATTTGGTAAATATATTTGGTAAATATATACAAATATCATATCTATAATATATTTCCTATCCTGATGATATCGTTCACAATAAACCAATGTCAAGCTCAAGATCATGCTGGAGTTGGAGGAATAAATACATCCGCTGGAACCAGCAAGTCATCCCCTGGGAGGAATTGTACATGTTGTGACAGGAAGGATCGTCAATGATGTGAATGTGGACAATTCAGTAGCTATGGGAGAGGAGATGATGACTGAATTTGTGAAGGGCTGGCCAGACAGCTTCAACAAACCACTACCAAAACGTGTAAAAACAATGCATGCTGCAAAGCCACATGCTCAAATAAACTTGCCAAAAACCTACGACAGCAGTGCCATGCATATACACAGGCGTTGTTGGACTGCAGGCTTCAGGTCGAGATCTAGACTTACAGGATGTGCTCTCCTATGAATTAGCAGCTATACTAATCTCCCTGTTCACTAAAACTGGTGATTTGCGGATTGAGGTGACATTGAAGAACAAACTGAAAGTGGAAGTTCCTGCACAGAATCTTTGCAAACCAACAGATATTATCATTTATGGTTGTGCCATGTTGTGGGTTGTGCACTGGCCATCAAATGGGACTGTAAAAGCTTACATCGACAATATTGTTAAATATATATCAAGAGGAAACTGAAGACAGCCAATGTGTACCTTGTGTTTGATAGATACCTTGACTTCAGCATCAAATCGGTCACTCGCTGTGGGTGGAGCACGGAAGCAAGCAGAAGACATCAACTCTCCTGCAATATGCAGCTACCTCCTCCTAGGGTCATACTCAGCTCTTCACATAACAAGGTCCATCTGATTCAGTTAATTGTGAGTGAAATTGTGGTTCACAAAGAGGAACTTCAAACAGGTCAGCAAAAGCTCTTTGTTACAGGCCAGAATGGTGATCCCTCTGAAATCACTGATGGTCTTTGCATTCAAAGAGCATATATGAGGACCACACATGAGGAACCTGATATCATAATGATTCAGCAACTTCTGTGGATCACCAATGGGAATGAAGCATGCAACATCAAAGTGATTGTTGATGACACTGATGGTTTGTGCTTCTCCTTTACTATTACAACAAGTATAGCCTAAACCGCTGCATAGTCATGGAAGAAACATCAAAGGACAGGAAATGTGTTGACATTAAAGCTACAGTGCAAAAACACAAACAAATAATACCAAGTCTACCTGCCGCACACTCATTGTCAGGATGTGACACTGCAGCACAGTGCTGGGGCATTCGGAAGGCCAAGATGGTTAAGAGTCAATAAAATGCTGATGCCTGTAATGACCCCTAAGAACACACTGCCAGCTCCTGAGTACATTCTAAAGCTGATCAAGTGCTCATGTGAAAACTGTACCACAGCCAAATGTACATGTGCAACAGCACAGCTGCAGTGCAGTGTGTTCTGCAAGTGCGAAGGTGGGGAAGGGTGCCGAAACGCAGAGAAAGTTATGATGGATGACAGTCTCTCAGAAGACAAACCAATTGATTTCAATGTTCATTAAACTGATTGTTCTTATATTGACCATGATCTTTTAGTTGAAGAATAACACCTAATTAATAGAATGTATTTTCATATTCTGACTAACTTAAAGGCAAAAAGTAAGCTAATCAGTAACATGACCTTGACCTTGAGAAATATTGCTTCTTATATCCGTATGATAAGAGCCTGTGACATTGTGACCATGTGATAGATTGTACCCACACGTGATTCAAGTGAAAAATAGCTAAATTGGAAGCTTAATCAATGATTTGACCTTGACCTTGACCTTGATTTTGAATCATTTGACCTTCAATATGCCTCTGATAATAATATCTAGCATTATATAGTTGATTTTAATGAAAAATACAGGAAAATGAAGTTTGACCTCTAAATTGACCTTGACCTTGACCTTGAATCACTTTCATATGGACAGATTATGAACGTATGACATTGTTAACATATCCTTTGATGCTGAAATCAAAATTCTAGACCTACAAACAGCAGAGATATCCATTTTTCTGAATGTCATCATTTTCCCGGGAGCCATTTTGGAAAAACGTCCTTTACGGAATTTCCCCGGCGGTGCCAGCTTGGCACCGGGTGGGATTTTGTTCAGTGGGGTCTCACGAGCCAGAATCACCAAAAACCCTCCGTACGTTGTTCGCTGCGAGGTCCTAGCTCACAACCTCCAGACTAACTTGCGTAAGTCATTTTTGATATGTGATATTATGATAAAGTGAAAAGAACAAATTCTGACAATGTGTTCCTGGCCGAGCCCAGAGACTGTAGCCAATCTATAAAGATACCTCTCATCATTGCAAACTCGATCTTGATAGATAATGACAGTTTACTATTTGTGATAAAAAGTATACACCCAAAAGGTTACTGCCAAGATCATCAATTCCATTAAGCTTGTGTGTATGGGTGGCAAGGGGGGAAATGAAAAGGAAATGTGGGGAGGGGGGCAGAAGAAACGAGTGCACCTTCATCAACCCCATCGTCCTTACGAGTTATGAGCACGAGTTCCCCCCTCCATACAAGATGTCGTGGCTGTTGTCTAGTCCCTCTCTCAGTAAAGGCAACACATGGGATCTGAATCAGGTTACACGATGCCCCCTACCCCGGGCGGCCCAACTCGTGCCTCCTGCCCGACAATACACACCTGCACTACCCGCAGTACATTACAGGTGTGAAAGGTGGGGTCGGGTTTCTACATCTAAACTGGGAAGGGTTACCTGATATGTGGGGGATCAAAGGGGATTGGGAAAAAACTCTCAAATAGAAATTCAAAGAGTGCAGGAGGGACTAGTAATTGAGGTAAAGCAGTGGGCTGTTCACTTACTTAACCCTTTAAGGACGGCATAGTGTTTTGATGTTTGCTATTCCCCTCGTTGTCATGTCTCATGATTTATAAAATCCTTCCCGATGTTATCCTCCCATAGTTTCTGATAGCCACGAGGGGAACTACCTCATAGATTATCTATAAGCAATAAGCGACTGTGTTTATGTAACATTATGGGGAACGCTCACAACTGAGGTCAACTATTTCAACGGTGTTTTTTTTCAAGATCACTCATCCCCTAGTCACTATGTATTGTGAGAATATGCATAACTATATGGTCTGGGATATTGTTAATGCCTCCTTAGCCTTAGGGTGAATTTGCTAATAAAGAGTAAGTGCAATTAAGATTATTGTTCGGACATGAAATGATAATTAACTTTAAAACTAATATACCCTCATATTCATTACTTACTAGTATGGCAACATTTTTACCTCCCATTGTTCCCATTTCAGACAACACAAGTCACATCGCCTGGGGCTGATCCGTGCGCATGCGTAATGACTGCTGCCCCCTGGTGTGATTGTGCCGCAGAAGTGCCCTAATATCGCCCAGGCAATGGCAGAATTAGGGTATTATCGCCCGCCCAAGGCGGGTGGTCCCAATCTCTACACCTTACCTAGGTACCTTATATTCTCTCAAGTTAACATGTCCTTGTTATGTTGTTTTAATGACATGTACCGTGCCTTTTTGCTGTCATGATAAATAAATGCGATGTCATAGCAGGACAGGGGAATCAGGAGGCAAATAACCAAGGACTCCTGAGCCTGAGGCATCATCCGGGGCTTAACAGGTTAAAGGCAATGAACTTGTATCGGAGTGTGTTTTACTCGTCACTGTTTGAGGTTCTTTCTTTTTTTGCTTCCTTATTAAACCATTAATAAATTTGGGGCAATTTGTGGGCAATTTGTGTTTTATCATATAACTGTCATTAATATTTTTGTCATTTACACTGTAAAAATATTCCGTTGAATATACGGAGAATCAGTGTAAAGTTTTACGGTGATTCATCATAACATTATGATTACGGTGAGGCAATGTAAAATCAATCAATTTTACTTTGAATCTCCGTAATCAAGTACAGTGAAAAAACGTTTATTTTTACAGTGAAACACAGTTTATTTTACGGTGAAGCTACGTTTAATTGATTTCAGTTTTATCACACCAGGTGGCAGTTTGGTTCATGAAGAGATTTTCCCTAGATGCTAGGAACACCATTTTTGTGGTGATAAGAAACATATATAGTGACACAGCTGTAAGGTTTGCTCTGTAGCCATCCTAGAGTGACTTATGCTCATGGACTTGTATTACAAAGTATCATGAAGCATTCTATAAGGCTTTCATAGACTAATCCCTAATGATTAGGTCTGAGGTCTTGACACTAAGATGATATTGCTGATTGTTACCAAATTGGGTTTGGAACCATATTGAGCATGGAGTTAGGTATAGGGGGATAAATGAATTGAATAACACTGGGACAAATCAGTACACAAAATACCATTACAATTATTGTTTAGGCACTGAATCAGAATACAGTGGTGTTTTGTATTCTGTTAAAATAACAGTGATTCACAGTTCTGTAGAAATAATAGTGACTTTGGGAAAAACTGGGACCGTGAAAATAACGGTGAAAATCCGGCACCCAGTGGTGCCAGTGAATCACAGTTATTTTAACGGTACTGAGAATCACTGTTAAAAAAATTTATAACGGAGATTTATTGTTTAAAAAATAGCGGTGACAGTTCCGTAAAAATAACGGTGACTTAGGAAAAAACATAAAGTGGTGTTCATATGATCTATGAAAGTGTCATCATTACTCAAACTATGATTATGGTTATTCAAAGTAAATTTGACCGTTTTTACGATGCCTCACTGTCATCATATATCATGATGATCCACCGTAAGATGTTTCATTGATTCTCCGTGTATTCAACTGAATTCTTTTTACAGTGTGCCCATGGTGTATTTCTCTATGTGTTCAGTATTATTTTGTTTGTGCTTCAAGTAGGATAAATACGGCACAGTATATTGATGGTTTATGAAATGTCAACAATATTTGTAAGCACACTTATGAGTGATGTATTCAATATCACGTCCATCATTACCTCCTACAGAACATTAATTGATTAGTATCTTAACCATATCCTGCGTCATCGTGCATTCTTCAGATAGAATTAAAGATTAGATTAATAAAAGACAAATTACAAAACGCTCTGCTTCATTTCCACAGCTGTATTATCCTCTCAGTCTCATGCATCTTTTTTCTCTCAATACTGTCTCAGCTCTTGCAGGAATTCAAAATCATATTAAATCCTTTGTAAAAATTTGTACTCTGTGTTCCAGACCTCAGTTCGCATATAGTAATTTTCAACTATGAAGGTACCATATTGTCAATATTATCAATCCGATTTTGTTTACTGCGGCCCCAATCTCTCGTGTTCTATTCTAAATCACCTCCTTTATTTGTACCCAAACCCACCACGTCAATGTTCAAATAGAAATCACGTGTATTTCTAAAGCGGGTAAGCTATATGGTATCAATATTACCCACCCCTCAGTTCTCTGTCATTTGGCCCCATTTCTCTGAGTCTCTCATATCACAACTCACAGCTCTTGCACCCTCCTTCGTAGTTACCCCTTCTACCCACTCCCCCCCCCCCCCAGCAGCAGAGTGGCGGCTGAGAGACCCCCTGCGGCGTGCTAGTGAGACCCACGCGGAGTGCACCCAGCCCTCCTGCCGCCCTCCTCCCGTCCTCCTGCCGCCTCCCCCTACCCTACTGCCGCCGACACACTGCCTAGACAGCCTCCTAGAGTCTGCTGCCTGCTTATCAAACCTGCTTCTTGTTTTAGTTCTGGGTTTGTAAGTCTGCAGACTGAGTGGATCGTCGCAAGGATCGCCCCCTGGTGAGGAAAGTTGTCACGTCTGGAGGAGAGCCTGCACGTCTACCTGTAGGAGGGTGGGAGGGGCAGGTAGGGGTGTACCGTGACAGGTACTGCCGGGTCTAAGCAGCGTAGGTGTATATTATACTGTTTATCATAGAAAGGGATTTGACTTGGATTACTGCATCGGTATAATCAAGAGGAATCGGAAGAGCAAGAATAGCAACAGTAACAACAACACTGTGAACAGCAACAGCAACAATAACTACTAACATCACCCGAACAATAACAAGACAACAACAGCAGAAGCAACAGCAACAGCACCCTGGTAGCAGCAACACCAAGAACTACATCATTAGCATCATCCCGAGCAATAACAACAACATCGATGTAGGTGCCTCTTTCATTTACCATAAGACCTTTATTAGTATCTTGTGTTTCAGGCAGCATGGTCCGGAATTTTAGAGTAGGTAGGTCGAATATTTTAAAATCAATTTTTACTTTTTTTTCACATATTTAGAGTACAATCGATAAGTCGCAAATTGCACCATCTGCTCGCGACCCATCAGCATTTTTCTAGTAAAAATAGAGAATTTGTTAGATATTCCTCCTAGTCATTTCCTGAGGGCAGACTGCTATTCAGGCCACTAAGGTCAGTGGGAACGTTGACCAAATAGAGAAAAATATGAATATTTCTTTTAATCTCCAAAATCGAGGAAAAGAAGGCTAGGGTCGGCCCTTTTTGGGATCTAGTGTCGGGTTGCCTGAAACACACCTTTTCTTTATTTGGCCTAAGTAAATAGCACCTCTTATAGATGCTGAAATAATATGTCTTCTAAAGGAATGCAAAAAAGAAACAACAGTATACTTAAGGCGGCTAGTCTTTCATCTACCAGAAATATTATACAATTGTATTATGAGTTTGCAGTAAAAAAAAGTCTAGAGAGAGGCAACGGGGAGGGAGCGAAAGAAAGAGTTGTTTTAATTCAGATATTTGAGCACACAGTAGAGGTAAAAGCCTTTTCAAACCAAAATTAATTAGTATTTCCAAATCTGTCTCAGAAATGTGCAGACATCCTTTTATTGCTTCAACTTAGACAGATTACAGTACCTGTGGTTCCATCGCATCTACTACTCACATCCCTACTGATTTTATGGAATATGTTGAAATTATAAATACAGTGTATATTGATTGAAAAAAAAGATAAGCTGCTATCCCTTACCCTATCCCCTCTAAAGGATAGTGTCTGGAGGCATATATTTCAATAATGTTCAATCTGAGATTTGAATAAACCTATACATTCACCTTTGTGATTTTATCCTTTCTACACAATATTCAGTGAATTTCCATTTGTGTAGACATTTTCTATAGCTTTACCTACTTACCTACTTCTTTTTACTTGAAAAAGTGGAAGAGCATGTCCAATGTACGAAACTTTTTAGGATAGTGAAACTCATCCTTTTGTCAGGAACACAACAAAGCATTCAAATAATCATATCCTCGGGAGCATGCTCTCATCTCTCTATTCTCCTTATGTTGCTAGAAAGGCATTTACTGTTACCAGAAAAGGCTAAGAAAAAGCTACTTGTAGATGAGAGAATGCCCAGTCCTCCTCCCAAACGCTGCACATAAAAAACATTTGGTTAAAGAAAAAAAAGTATTATGTAAATATACAACTTTTCTCCTGCACCGTCGTCCTGCATGTGATAGGTAGGGGGGATAAGTTCTAGGCCTATATCAGATTGCTAAAAAAAACACTTCCAAAAAATCATTAAACTAAGAATGTAAGGGTACCATTATGATAGCTGTTATCAGTGGAATCATTTGCTGCATACACTAAAGGACCTGCAACATTGGAATACACCCCAGGCAGCGATACTCTTCACCTCACGGGTCCACACTTTTAAGGTACCCCACATAGGGACGGGGACACTCAGTATAGTTATCAGCACCAGCTAAAAGCGACACCCAATAACTAAAAGATACAGAGCCAGGAAGCCGTTTCACCGTATCATACGGAGGGTCCGTATGTCGTTTTTTTGCGTTTCAGTTCATTTTTGCGTTTCAGCTCAACATGTCCGCATCTTACGGAAAAACATACGGAGGCCGTATGTACATACGGCCCTCCGTATTCACATACGGCGATAATTGCGTTTCAGCTCAACATACGGAGCACAAAAATTCCGCATCTTTGGCGTATTTACTACAAGATATACGGAGGGGTAGGGGGGGGGGGTGCTATGTCAAATTATGCACATATACCCTGTTTTTTAGGGCCGTATGTGTGTATAGTCGGCCGTATGTCAATTCTGCACTATATGTATTGGCCAAATTCAGCGACCTTCACCTTGGCAGTTGACCATTGACCCTTGACCCCGATATATTTTGGCGCACTATTTGGATAGAGCCAAGATGGGTCCCAGAATAGGCTATGTGCTTCAGACTCAAAGAGAGTATTACCAGCGGGTGGATCCCTTCATCAAGTATGGGGAGAAGAAATTCCTTCAGCGATACCGCCTTACGAAGGCAATCACCAAATGCCTGATAAAAGACTATGTGGACAGCCTAGAGGACAAGTTGTTACGGGGCAAACATGCTGTACCACATAGGATAAAGGTATGTACCACCCCTTCACCCCACTATGGCTATATGTCTTCCCTTCTTCCTATATTGTTTTTTTTTTCTCCATTTATATTAAGTTGGATTTTGGCTTCTGCCCTGCACTGATAATATGCTATCTATACTGTTATGCTTTTTCCATATAAATGATTTGTGTTCCCTTCATATATGATATGACTGAATGTATTATACTATCCCAAGTGAAATAAAACAAGGCAGTAATTAAAGTGTAACAAAATGATTTTTTATTTTAAAACAGTTCTGTGTAGCTATACGCTACTTTGCCACGGGGTCAAACTACACCGACATAGCGGATGTGCACGGTGTGTCCCGCAGTACCGTATGCAGAGCAGTCAAGTCAGTTTCTGACTTCTTTCATCACAACCTTGCCCGATATGTCAGCTGGCCAGACAGCACGAACGAGAAAGCTAACCTGGCGTATCGTTGGTACAAGAAAATGAAGAAACCCAAACTGTTTGGACTAGTTGACGGTACTCACATACCAATAGCCTGCCCTAGGGGTTATACCCGTGACGAAAACCAATACTACTGCTACAAAGGCTATTATAGTATAAACGCCATGGTGAGTAAAATCAAAGTACACAAAAAACATGAAACTTTGCATGCATAACATATGTTGTCCCTATTTGAAAAAATAGTAGAGCACAATCTTATCGCTATGTAACAGTTGACTTAGATTCTATATGTACCTTTGAAAGGGTAAAAATAAAAATATTTCACACACATGTAACCCAAAAAAGGAATGTTATATTTTGCAGATCATATGTGATCTGGACGGGATCGTACGTCATGTGGACGCGTCATACCCAGGCTCCCAGAATGACATTTACATTATGAACGGAAGTGAAATAAAGTTCCTGGGGGAGAGGAATGACTTTAAAGGGTTCTTCCTGTTGGGAGATTCTGGGTAAGTAAAATAATTTAATTTTCCTGTGCCCTGACTTTGGCATAGCAGATTAATAGTTATTCCTTACAGTACAACTAAAAACCAAAAAATAAATATATATTTTGTATGACCTGAGTTTGGCATAGCACAGTAATACTTTGTCCTAAGACAAAAACTTTTATCAAAAATATACATGTTGTTTCTCTCACTCATTTGTCCATATCATACAGAAATATATCACACACTTTGTTCTACTACAGATACGTATTGACAGACTACCTGCTTACTCCGACCAAAGTAGAGTACACTGCAGACGATGTGGCCTACAACAAATGGCACCGTAAGACCAGATCTTTGGTGGAGCGAGTGATCGGAAACGTAAAGCAGCGTTGGAGGTAATATCACATAACATGTTGCATATCATATCAAAAAATACTCCATACCTGGCTAGGGTAGTACCACATAACACAATGCCCAAAATTATCTCCTCTTAATGATACACATAATACTATGACACTGTACAAATGTGTACATCAAAACAGCCTGTCCAGTAATCATTCATTTAACACATGTACCTCTGTACATTCTGCCATGATCCTTCTGATATATACCTAATACTAAAAGAGACATGTTAAAATACAATTACATAGCACCATACCTGATATGTCTCACAATATAAAACCCTAATACTATGTCACATTAAAATGTATCTCTTTCGGTAGGTGTCTCGATACAAGTGGAGGATATCTCTTCCACGAACCCGTACGAGCTGGGCGCATCATAGAGGCATGTGTAGCACTGAACAACTGTGCTAGAATTGCCGGACTCCCAATCAAGAAGGACTTCTACGCCAAGGATTCCTTCGTCGGATACAAAGCACCTGTGGAGCAACCCGTGAATGTGGCAGCGGGAGAACGCGTCCCCTTCAATAACATGCGTAAAGAGTACATCAGCAGGTACTTCAACCCGGAGGCTGTCAAACGCGACAAGCAGTGAACTTATCTCACAACATGAACTACCTAATATACATGAATTCTGCGACAAGCAGTCAACTTATGTTACAACATGAACTACCTGATATACATGAATTCTGTACCAACAAATATAACGTGAAATATATTTCGGTGTATAACAGCGCCGTGGAGTATTATGACATGCAACCCCGTTGTGTTAAAATATATACAGTTCAACCCAGTCCGGCTGCTTTTCATTTTTGATTTTTCCTGGTTTTGACTCGCGTGGATCTTTTGGGTAGTGTTGTCACTTCACTCTCGCTCTCCTCCGCCGATGCTAAACCTAGAACCATTTGCACGTGTTCTTCGTCGGTTACTGCCGGTTCCATGTTCTGCTCCACGTCGTCTGCTACTTCCTGGATCAGCACTACCTCATCCTTGTTCAGGACCTGGTAGTGTGGCAGTCCACTGTCGGAATTGACGTCCTCCGTCTGTATGACTATGAAGAAAGGAAAAAAATTTAAGTAAATGTAATTTAAGGATGCATTAAATTTTACACTGTAATATATTCTGGCTCTTTTTATTCACATACAATTGTTGATATATATGTCAAGGGGGAAAACAAATTGTTGTATAATACACTGTGGGACCGGTTGTTACAAGTACAATCTTCTTTCAAGACATTGGCTATAGAGAGATACAATTGAAAAGAATGTTGTGATTTTCTCCCTTGTTGCTACCATACAGATATGTGTGTAAACATATAAAGGGAAAAAAGATATGGTATTGACTTATACAGTGTTGATACATGTGTACGTGTGATACATATTTTGTGCATTTTACGGTACCGTAGATACATACTTTCATATGGAAGAAAGAATATGAAAATAAAGATATGGTATATAGCGTGCTTACCATGAGCGTTAACCACACATTTTGTTGGATGAAGCTGGGGCTTGGGGGAACACAGGTAGTTCGCCTCCTCTCCCTGTTTGGGTGGCTCGGGATGCGTCAAACTGGCTGTGATGTTTGAAGTAGACGGTAACGGGTTTCTGTTCTGATCCTCCTCCTCCGGTTCCTCCACGCTGCTCTTGTTCACTGAGAAAAGAATTACACATATACATTTAATTACCAGTGAAAAATAATAAAACATTGTTCGATCACATATTTCTGTATTTAGAGTTGTACTTGAAACATATAAACGGATAAAATCATTTTATAATATCCTCACAATATCTTGATTTCTGCAGTACATAAAAACCAGAGGATACATATAGTGAGGTGGATAACATATGGTAAGTAAAGGAGCAGGTAGCTTGTTTCCCGAAGGACTAACATATGTCATACTTACATGAAATAACAGAATTCACTACATGTGCCCGGTTTAGCTTCCCCTGTGCCACCGCGAGGATCTCAAAGTTCCTAGTCAACAAAGCAAGAGCAGAGTTGGCTCTCTCGCTCTCCTTTTTATGCATCTCTGCCACGCCCTGTACATCCGTCATCAAGTCCTTAATGCTGTTGGCTAGAGTGGTCAGACTGTCCACCATACCCACTACGCCTGACATCATAGTTTCCTCTGCTTTCGCAACACGGACACCCGTATTGGTAATAGCACCTCTGACTAAATTCAGTTGTTGCACCATTGCGGCCTGTTTGCCAAGAACATGATCAGACAGTTTGTCTGTTATGGCAATAAATTCCTCGTTGTTCTGCGCAGTGTTGGCAGCTGACTCTGCTGTCCAGGTATCTAGCTGCTCTTGTTGTTTCTTCATCGCCTCAGCGATTTGCTTCGCATTGTCAGATACAGCTATCACGACAGTTCTGGTGCTGTCTTTCATTTCCCGGTTACACCTGGCCATATCCTGCTGGCAGTTGGCCTGGTCATCCGCCATTGTCTTCAGGTTATCTCTGAAAGCCAATGTGACTTTTTCCATTTCTTTTCTTATAGCTTCACTGAAATCCTCCTGTGCTTTTTCCTCCGTAAAAGATTTGAATAGGGCTTTCCGGTTAGCAGATGCGGTGCGTTGTATACGGGACAAGGCAGGAGTGTGATGTGGGGTTTTCATTGGTACAAAATCAGGTTCTATTTCTTCTTCCTCTATTTCTATGGGATCTGGTAGAACAGGCTCTGCAGGGGGGGGGTTTATGTTTAGGGGTACTGGTTTCAAACTTCCCTTTCAGCGCCAAATGTATCAGCTCGGCTACTTCCTCCTCCGAGTAATGCTTCTTGTTGGCGTCATCCGTGTCCACATGTGAAACGGGACCCGGAGAAGAGTGTTGAGAAGTTAGGTCAATCTCCTCCTCGTTCAAAATGGAAGAGAAAGATGGTCTCCTCCCCCGAACACGTTCAGGTTTTTTCGGCATGCTTGGACCAGGGTGAGCAGTACAGTGAGCAGTATCAGCAGCAGAAGTTTTAGAGGGAGGTTTTGGAGCAGGTTTATCCGCAGGTTTGGGAAGCACTGCAGGCTCTGCCTGATTTGTTTTTGGAGGCAAAACTTTTAACTTCAGTGTCTTGAGTGCCATAGCCAATTGCGACTCTCCGCTACTTCTTCCGGAGGACATAAGAAGGGATTCAGTTTTGGATACTTTTTTCTTTTTGCTGCATTGGCCTTCCGGATCGGCTGTTTTGGCATTTATTCTGGCGACTAAATCTAACATGTCTCTGCGGGAAATACGTTGAATAGGAGACTGGTTGACATCCCCGAACATGGCGTCACATGCTTCTGTAGTGGACACGTCATCCGGCTCAGCTTGCAGGGCAGCGGGCGGTGGATCTGGAACCTCGTTGTACTCCTCCTCCTCTCCACTTTCCTCCCCAGCGGCCGTGTCTTCCTCTGTGGATAGAAAAATACATGTAATACACCATAAGTTTTGACTTGGTATATGTTGTAAGTTAAATAGAATTAGCTGCATCATGTACATGTACTATATGGTTTAACTTAAGGGAAGGTAGGTACATATCTGCTGTGTCTGTTACCCATATTATTACCGTATAATAAATAAAAAAACAATATATTCCACAGTCATATATCCAGAATCAAAAATAGGATAAAATACTGCAGACAAAAAGAATTTTACAATCATATATAATGTCAATGTATTTAGAGTTATTTTCAGCACACAGGTAAAACAAGAAAAAGGGAATATATATCCACATATGTATGTGGGGTATATTATTTTTGGGTAAAAAGATTCAAACATATCTCACCCTCGTCGTCTTTAAGCATGTCCCCATCAGCTATAGCAGCTAGTGCGCAAGAGGGCAGACCCATGCCGGCATAGTCAGTCTTTGATGCTCGGTCGGGATCGTAACAGGAAACGAACCGGGGCCGCCCGCCCCCTTTTAGACTGGGAGGCTGCATTCCTTCGATCCCTATAGTAAAATAAAAGATTGAATTAAAACTGTATTGTTTTCACCTGTACTATGTGTTTTACATATGGTATGTGGCATTGCTTCAATTCAAATGATACGCAGTACAAAGGAAGGAAATTAAATATGGGCACTTGAGGTGGAGTATACAGGAAGGAGATATATCATGCGCTTTGGCTGAATGCTCACCTAGGATTACTTCTTTCCCCGCATAATCGCATGCGGCCTGCTCCAGTTCATTTAGCTGGTCTTTCTCGTCCCTCTGTCCACTGCCCGTCTTGTATTTCATATCTATCAGTTGACGCTATAGAAAAAAATATAAATAAGATTACAATGACCTAGAGCAAGGTGTGGTAAGAAGCTAGGTAACACAGGTCATAATGAGACTGGAAATTTTAGACAAAGGCATATTTTTTGGCATCCTATATTCATATATGTTTTAATACCTCTGGTAAAATAAAAACAAAAAAAAAAGTGTGAATTTTCAAGAACCACATGTGTATGCGTACCTTCCTCTTGCTCTCCTGCACGAAGTATTTCAGCTTGTTTTGACACTTTGTAACATCTCGGTCGCGCCCACCGTTCGCTGCCACATAGTCTGGCAGAAGGAGGAGAATATAATGAAATGTCAAGTAGATGTATTGTTCTGTCCTTTATATAGCATGTAGTATACTGTGACGTTGAACAGGGATAAAGGATTTACTTTATGCTAAATATGGTAAGGGTACACACATGACAGAGATACAACAAAATCAAAATGATACGGTATACAGGTAAAACAGCTGGGGTGCATGTCATAATAAAGTGATTCACATGAAATGATACGGTATACAGCTCACTTTGCTGGGGTGCATATGAAAGGAATGTCAATAATGTTTTAAATATACTCACCAACTAGCTCGCCCCATGCCAGCTTCTTCAGTGCTACCCCATCGCTGGCATGCTTAAACCGTCCCTTCAAGACGGGCTTTAGGTGGTTCGCCCCCTTTATGAGCGCTTCAAGTTCGTCCGGTCTCCAGTGCTCACTTTTGGCCCGAGCTGCCTTTGAGGTATTTACAGCAGAGCCGGATGCCACTGAATCGTTGACAACAGTTTTTCCACGCCCTTTCCCACGGCCCTTACCCCCCCTACCACGTTTGGGGGTGGGGGTTAAGGGCTGCTCCACGTTTACCTGTGGTACAGTTGCTGGTGCAGGAGGTATGTAGGTGGGGTCATCACTCTCTCTCTTCCTTTTCTTGGTCTGTGTGGTATGAGGCCCACCATTGGACGGGTGTTCGCTGGAGGGGGCCTTCCCCTTTCCACGAGCATTCTTTTCCCGGTTCCTTTTGATGAGAGCCAATATATAGGATATGGCTTGGTCGCCCCCATCTCCCTCGAAGTCGGTCGGACTGATCTCTTCCTCTTCCTCTGAGGACTGAAACTCCGGATCTTCCTTGTTGGGGGGGGGCTGCAAAACATTACATATACCCCATCACACAGTTGTATTTGAATGATAATAATGTAAAATAATTTTTAGAACGGACTGATATATGAACATAGCATGGAACTGGAGAATAAGTGTTGTGCTTTTTTTCACATTGACATAATACATACATGAAATATAGGGAAAGCAGGCTGGCCCGTTAATTTTCTGTTTGTGCCCAGCAGCAGGCTGAGCGCATCCAGATTGCCTAAAAGGCCCTTGAAAGACCTTGTTTTTTTTGATTCGGCTTCATTTTGGGTAGTGGGGGGTTGGCTGTCACTGACCTCCTCCTCTGAGGTAGTATCATCCTCCTGAATTCATTGAAAATGCTATGTAAGGTATGTTGTATGGTGTATCACACAAAGGGGGACAGTAGTATCGAAATAAGCGATATATTTTGGCATAATACAGTTGTAAGGGGTGTATAGAAGCAGTACCGGTAGTATCTGAGTTGCTTTCACGTAAAGCGGGAAAACGGACCGGCTACTTTGGCACCGATGTTCATGTATTAAAATCAGAATAACACGCACAACAAAGTACATTGCTGGAATCTACGTGATCTGATGCATGTAATGGCACAGGAAGGACATGTCCTACTTACCCTTTTGTTGACTCTCCCCATGTTGTTTGGTGGTTGTTGTGGCTTACAATCGCTTTCCGCACGCTTGCCCGACTCGGTGTTTACTATTGAGAAATTGCAAATGGCGGCGCCCACAAGTCACGTGTGTATGACGTCAGATACGGAATCCCCGGGTATTCCCCCGGATGTAGCCTGGTCGATGGCGCCAAATTCAAATGCGGCGGGTCAGAAGAAGAACATACGGAGGTGAAGATACGGAGGGCCGCATGTTGACTGCTACATACGGCATAGCAGGGGTGTATGTTGGAATTTGATAAAAAAAGATACGGAGGGTATGCGGAGGGTGAAAAGAAACGGAAAATTTGCTTTGGTGATATTTTGTCCGCATCTTGACCGCATCTTTCGGCCGTATCTTATATTTTATATCAACATACGGTGAAACGCCTTCCAGGGGCTGGCACAGTTGATAGAGACATAAATGATATTTTACATTCCATACATAACCTCGAAAATCTATACAATTGCAAACAAACCTAATTCTAAAAGGATGAGGGCTTCTAACCGTGGGTTGTCATCTGAGCTGTTAGAATATAGGAGACTTGAAAAGTAATGCACCTTTTCAAGGGCCTGTCAAATGACAAGATTGTAGTGTTGCAGCTTGTACCGACCATAAAAGAGCCAGTGCCCCCCCCCCCCGACCACCACCACCACCACTACCATCACCACCACCACAGATGATTCTGCATGCATGCAGGTGCCCCCCCCCCCAAGGTACTCTATATATTTCCCTACACCCCACCTGGTGGCAGTTTTAACCTATCCCCATTACAGTCCACACTGACAGTCATAGCGGTGCACCAGGCGGGATTTAATTGACTTACAATTGCTTAATTTGTATTTAATTAGTTGGTGTGACATTGTGAGCGTTGTTGGCCTATTAGACGTCATCACTCATTCTGGTAGAGAAAGGCTATGATCCATATGATGGGGGCCATTATGAATGGAAATGGGAGTTCATTGTTGGTGTGTCTAATGGTTGTTTGTCAAAAATATGGTAATGATTAAATATAGACATGGAAAGATGGGCGTAGGGTGTGGAGGGGGTATACTGTGACTAGTTATATGCATGTATAATGGATGAAAAGAACATCATTATGTATTTTGATTTATTGAGTATAATGTGAGAGTAATGAATTGTTTCATCAAGTATACAGTTTATGTTATCTGTGGTGCGTTCTCTGATAAGATATGGTACACATTCAGGTGGTGAGTCCCAGTTGAAAAGAAAGCAAACAAGAACTGAAAAACCCATGTATGGAATGGGAACAGTTACAATGCAGTTTCCATGTGTAACTAACTGTTTATTTATAAAGGTTATCATCCCATAGGTGCAATGTCATAATTATTTCGATTATAATATGCATTTATTAAAAGGATACCATGTGACCATGCGTAATTAGTTTTCCTATACCCCTCTCTTGTTCACCTATCATAAATCTCTCCCCAATTTTCAAAGATGCACCCTGTGTCTGACAGCATATTTATTGTTATGAATAAGGAGCTATGATAGTAGAGCAGACATGGGAGGCCCAGGCCTATGTACTAGGGGTATGTAGGGATGAAAGGTGGGATGGGCTTAGACCAGCATGGAGGGTGGAAACCAATGGGGGATAGCAGCCGACGGGAAAAACAACACCTGGTTTACACCTGGACACGTGGGGGAAGGTAATATGTCAAAGGACTAGGTATGCTCGGGATGCAGAATATGGAAACATGAGGAAACAACTTTGTAATGTCCGAAATGAATAATGGCATTTCACAATGATTTAAAAGGTATCATTTTTATCGTTTATTACATTCATTATTCTAACAGTATGATTACTACCCGTATAGACTAACTAATAAGAGATATAGAAAGGATATAATATATTGAGAAGTTAGACCAACCGTGACTAGTCCTTAAGTAACCTTTATCTCTAAAGACACTGGCATTCGCTTCCTCGCAGGCTTGAACTGGACGAATAATAAAAGTGACTGCCCCTTGATGGAGATTGTCACATTGGAGAAACATGCCATAATTCTGTCTGTACAGTAATTTGAAAAGGATACCCTGTATCCACCCTACGCTTGTCTGGGATAAATCGCATTCATATTCAGAAGAAGAGTCAGACTTTAATGCAGAGGGGAGGAGTAGTTTAAAAGGTATCCCATGCGCTCCACCCTATAGACTTGACCTTAGATTTAATTTAATCCCTCCTTATACACAAAAAGTCGAAGGCTGAGGAGAACATTTATGGTTTATAATAGGTTGAGAATGTAAGTGAATAATTGCGTAGGAGGGTTATTACAAAATAATAATTATGACAAATTAACAGGTTAACCCCGGCACTGACTGGGTGGTTGGTGCTACAGACCGCGATTCGAACACTCATGTAAGTATGCCCCCCCCCCCCACATATACTATATAGGTACCAAAGTATTGGTCCTCGCACCACTCCGACGATTGATCTAGGGACAGCAAGGATTGGACATTTAAGCTTCAAAAATGACAGAAACCACGAAGATACAGGACTTTACTAAATGAAGTGAGTAGCACATTATTATCTCAAATAATATTTGGAAGGTGATTTGGCCACACGAACAAGTATTATCCATAGTGAAACCAAATAATTCATTCCAGGACACAGACTAGTGCAGTAAAGTCGTAGTGGAATTGAAGAATTTAATAGGATAATTGAGCGTAAGGGTGATTAGGAGTCAATACTTGAAGCGCAGCATGGCGCTTTTTTCAATGAATTGTGCCCTTATGTCGCCATGATGCACTAATGCAGCCCTGCCGATTAAGTGAGGCATCCATGATGCATTCAAGCATATGGCTGAGTTGATACACTTAGAAAAGGTCGGTATACTGCAGTACATGTGTGTATTGCTGGCGATTTACTGACTATAGTGCTACGCTGGTGCATTATGACTTCAAATTCACATAAACCTTTAGGCATTATGCCGTACTAAAAGGGTTAAATTAGATAATTGAGTCTCAGGGTGATTACCTGGTAATGATCCTGACACGTTGACAGACTCACACCCTGGGGGCACACGTAAAGACGTGTACCAATGACTACAGCTGCTCTCAACATCTCCACTTTTTAAATATTTTCCTTCATTTTTTCCTGTTCCATTGCAATGTGTTATTACATAATTATGCAATTAAACAATACAGGGCGGCGTGTTTGGAAATACCTCGTGGCTTGTAATTAGTTATTATGTGCACCTGTGGCCAAAGGGACAAACTGGGGGCTTTTATTTTTGATTAGGTCCGCTGTCTTCCTTAACCCTTTTGGGTTGGCATGATTTCGTAAAGCTTTATCTTCATTTGTTGCCATGCTGTACCAACGCAAGTTTGAGAGAGTAACTCACCAGCATTGCCTTGATCAGCCATTCGATAGCGTAGCAACCCCACAGGGTTACTCGGACATTATATCAAATAATAGGCATAGCACAATTGAAGCACTATACAGTCCTTAGAGAGTTAATGAAAAAAAAAGGTGGGAGATTCCCAACGGTGCTCGGGCTCGTGTCAGAATTAATATGCAATTGTATTTTCATTCCTTTCACTTGAGAAGATAAACTCTTGTGTGTGAAATAGGGCTGTGTATGAATTATGTTTTTATACATACGATTGATTAAATTGATGACGAAATTAGCTTATGCTATTATTGAACTATATGACCCCCAACATTCAATGTTATTCATGGAATTATTCTGACTTAATAAGGAGGGTATGCCATGGAAATGTGTTTTTTGAATTCTCACACAAGACCTGGATGGCTGATAAGCCAAGGCTAAAATGTTTTATTTTTATAATAGCAAAGATAGAATTGGCCGACCTAGTGAAATAGAAGCCATGGGAGCATCCCGTAGAATGATAGATACCTATATATATTATGTGCATTTCATGAGAGTAAAGCCACGTAAATCACATTACATAAACTCGCCGATTACATAAAAAAATAAATGTTAATTTATGTACGTATATATAATGTCTAAGCTAACAATCTATGATTGGAGTCACATTCCAACAAAGACTTAATAACATTTAAAGAGGTTGAGTAGGGCAATTTGGGGGAGGAGTATGAATAAATCAAGGGTGTGAGATGTGCCTCACGCATGTATATACTGAAAGATTCACATGCAAACTTCTAGTTTTCTACAATGGCAGACAGTGGATATGTCTACCCAAGTACTTGTGAACCCTTGCAGACCACATTTAATTATTTTCTCTTTCTTCTCACATTGTACTTTTATTTTACATAGTATTGTATACCATTCCAACTAAACCAACGATTTTTACGACAACAACATCCTACAAGGTGCATTCCAACTAAAACTAAAAGCTCTAAATTAACCTCATCCCACTCCATAAACATGTATGAAACCAAGTGACTCAGCACAAATAGCAATAACGTCAAAACGCCCTCACCACAAGTCACCCCCTCCCTGCCCCCTGGGCGCCTTCTTGGTGTGGCCTTCGCTGGTACTGGGCCGGTAGTAGTACCGTGTATGGGGTGACAAGCAGCCCGGAGGGAACCAGTGGAGGTCCCGTGTTTCTGCCCGGTAGGTTTTCATCTACCACAGGTCGGGGCTGGGACTTGACTAGAGTCACTTGTAGTTACATGACCAGGCTGTGTGGTTGTTTTGAGTTTATTAACCCTTACGTGCCCAAGCGCGCCAATTGGCGCGGTTTTAGGCATAAAAACAACTATATTGAAGTAGAGAACTATCCAGACACTTCTATTGGGTCAATTTCTAAAGTTCTACCCTCATATTAAGCCCCATGACCTCACAATTTCAATGAGACTATCGTTCTTGATGTGAATTGTATATCTGAGGAATGGTGCAAGGTTAACTAAAAAATAAGTGATCAGATATGTGATACATCGCAGGTATCCAAAATTCACCCAAAATGCACAATTCTCACTAAAATACCCTTTGATATATATGAAAAATATGTTTTTTCACATAAAATCATCTCAAATCAAGTTTTCCTGTAGTCACTTATTATGGTATCAATATTCTTCAATTTTCACTCAGAAGGTTCCTATGTAGAACGTTTTCTATGCTAGGAATAGACTATTCATAGTAAAGAGAAGACACCTCTTTAGCCCTACAAATACAGAACATTGCCTATAACAGGCCTATAACAGCTGATAGAAGGTTTTGGGTTGTCATGGCAACCAGAGTTAAATAATTTTCTGTAGTCAAAAATAAAGCCCATCTCAAGAACATTCAGAAAATGTTTTATGACCCGAATCTTAAAATAAGAGATGAAGTTAGGACATAATTTCCAACATCAGAACAATCATGTTGAATAAAAAAAATGGATATTGATCAAATAGTTCTGGGCACCAAAGGGTTAAAGACATGGTGGTGATGTAGCCATCTTTGTTGGAGATTCCTGAAGTTAACCCTATCAGGGCTGCGGCTTAGGGTAGCATGGCCCTTCAGTGCACCGAAGCAGCCCTCAATAATTATAGCGGATTCTATTTTAGAATTACATGTCTGAGAAAGCAAGTTATCTGAGGTTCCGACGTCTAAGTATAATAATGGAACATATATAGAAGGGCCCTTGCATGGATCTGAGGCGAGAGTGAGGGTTAGCGGGGCCCTTGGAAGGGCTAGTCTCTGAGGTAGACCGGGATCTGTGGTGAGAGTAAGGGTTAACAGGGCCCTTGGAAGGGCTACTCTCTGAGGTAGACCGGGATCTGTGGTGAGAGTAAGGGTTAACAGGGCCCTTGCAAGGGCTACTCTCTGAGGTAGACCGGGATCTGTGGTGAGAGTAAGGGTTAACAGGGCCCTTGCAAGGGCTACTCTCTGAGGTACACAGGGATCTGTGGTGAGAGTGAGGGTTAACAGGGCCCTTGCAAGGGCTACTCTCTGAGGTAGACCGGGATCTGTGGTGAGAGTAAGGGTTGGCGGGGCCCTTGCAAGGGCTACTCTCTGAGGTAGACCGGGATCTGTGGTGAGAGTAAGGGTTAACAGGGCCCTTGCAAGGGCTACTCTTTGAGGTAGACCGGGATCTGTGGTGAGAGTAAGGTTTAGCGGGGCCCTTGGAAGGGCTACTCTCTGAGGTAGACCGGGATCTGTGGTGAGAGTAAGGGTTAGCGGGGCCCTTGGAAGGGCTATTCTCTGAGGTAGACCGGGATCTGAGCTTGTGAGTGAGGGTCAACAACAACATGCAGTCCAGACGAGTAACTCGCCAGAATTGATTCACTAATATGAGGCAGTGCTGGCGAGTTACTCACTGGCGATGCGTTGATGCATAGTAACGACACATTAACCTGACATTGTGGGGCCTCATATAATAATCTTGCCTCAGGAAGTCTATATTTCTATATAGCTGCTCACATGATATACTAGTACATGTAGTAACATAGCAGTTACTGCTGTACCTGCAGGACCTCTACCATTTTGTAGAGTGGATCTATATCAGAGTGGAAATTGCGGGGGGTTGGCTGGAGAGTGGGGTGAGAGCAGTGCGGTTCTAGGCGGGCTGCAGTTCCTGGGGGACCCGCCCTACCCGCCTCTACCCGCCCAGGCTGACCTGCCTTATGATTGGCTGTTGGCAAGGTCGGCCCCCACCGGAAGCATTGCTTTACACATGCGTACTTCCCACTTCCGCTGTGAACATTTATCTCTGACATATACATTTATAGACCTCACTGAGTCGGCCAAGACTTGCTCTGGTCTTTTCCTGATATCAGGTTTTATTTTCAGTCGGTATGTTTGCGTATAAATCATGGTACATACATTTGATTTGGTGTCGCTGTTTCTTTCTATGTCTCCCCAAGTCCCCTGTCTCTCTCCCCCTGTCTATCTGTCTCTGTCTCTCTGTCGCTGTCAATTTATTTATTTCTTCATCCTCTTCCTCTCTTTACCTCTCTTCGTCAATCCCTTTTTCATTCCACAAATTGACACCATGCAATTTGAGGGAGCAATCTTCCCATTACTTCATGGACTGTCAGTGATGTGATGCAATTAAACAGATTCTATCTCGTCTTAAATGGTTGGAATTTCAATAAGTTGTTGCTATTGATTAGCCATGCATGATCAACTGATAACGCAGATTAAAACTATTGAATTGATTGCATAGAAATGAGTGTACATGACTCAGCAAATATGCATATCCTTCCTTGCTCTGTGCTCTGGAAGAGCATTGCATGGCATTGTTGGGTGATGGGAGGCCTTTCAATGGTCGTGTATACTATATAATTGCATTTCATGAGTGTTTAAAACAGCTACAGGTACCATATGGTTACGATGTAGCTCCGGGGTGCTATGTAGAATTTGACGGGGGCTTTACTCCCAAGAGAGGCGATTTTTGAAGATCCTATTTCAGTGCTTAATGGCCATTCCAAGGCCCCTTTACCCGCGGCGCTGATATATACAAGAGCTGCGTTCTTTTGCAACTGACGGTATGGTAAAATGGCAAATACACGCCATGGTCTTGTTTTCTCTCAAACTAAGTAAACCTCCATACTGCTCTCTATAGTGAGTGTCCTACGTGTATAGATAATGTGTAATATATATGGGCATACCCATAAAACCCTGCATACGTCCAAGCATCCCCACACTTACAGGAGTCGCCCAGTTTTCGCCCATGCTCAGTCTGTCACGGGAACTAGTAGTTGGACGCTGTGAGTAGTATAGTGAGTTGAGGGTCTGCGGCGGGCGGCCGTCCCCGGCGTCCAGGCCACCGCCTCCCGGGACGCAGCCGGGGAGGGCGGGGGAGGCCCGGGACAAGTACTAATAGAGCCAGTGGACTTACCATACCTTATTATGGTCCCATTCAACATGCACATATCTTAGCCTGCTGGATCTCAGTGTATGTCTTAAAAGATATATTACTGATGGAGACTAAACCCAGCATCTGCAAAAATTCTCCCTGACAATATCCATAATACGTTGTCAGGGAAAATATTTCGAGAACAAAATCAACTGTAAACGTATTATTCTTAATAGCGATTATAATTATATTGTTGAAATGCTCTGATAAGATGGTGATTGATATTGAACAGTACACTCAGATTTATAGAATGTGACTTGTGCACCAGGGAGATAATTTAACATGGGATACCAAGGGAGCATGCTGTTGTGAAAGGGTTACATTTTCAGGGGTTAAAGCATTAATGTTCAATATTTCAGGTTGTCTAAAAGCTACATTAAGAAATATCCCCTCATTGGGTTTTTTCAGTAGCTTGCCACCTCAGCTCTCCCTTGGTGATATTACTTTTCCTGTGTGAATCATGAGATCTAGAAATGAAAGAGAAATCACAGGTTCCATTCCCCGACTGCTTCATCTTCTTCTCCCTTTTTCCTCTCCCTCTCCTTCCTCTGTGTTTTAGTCCTGTCCGCCTCAAGTTCTTATGAAAGAGGTCTTATCAAAAAGGGGATGCTTGATCGACTTCACGCAGACAGTTCTAGCGAATAAAGAAAGAAGTCTCTGTGACTCTGGGGATCAAAATGGCTGGATTAAAAAGAGCGTCAAGAATTCACGTGTTCCTCATCTAGACTCCCAACACAGAAGAAAAAACGTGTGAGGAAAGCAATAAAAAGGTATTTCAGGAGTCTGTGGGAAGAACACGATTTAGGCCCTAAGAAGATCTGGACAAAACAGAAAATAAGACGGAAGATGTCTTAGTATTACCTGTGACCGAACTAGGTCACACGAACAGTTCAAAACACTGAGGTAAAAAAAGACAATGCCCTTGAACAAGATAAGGTCAACAGCAAAGGTCAGACAAGAATCGTTTTGCTGCATCTTGAGAGGCGGTTGTCATTATAGTTTTATAGATAGTTGCTAAAGAATCCCTACAAAGTTGAGAAAGAAAGCTGTGAAAGAAGTGTTGGGTTAATTGCTAGTTGATCCCCACTGGACTGTTTCTGATCAGGGCGGCCTAATTTAGGCCTGGATAGGGAGAAGGAGAGCCTACAGGTCCGGGTAGGCGGGGGTCAAGCTTTGAAAGCCAACCATAAAAGAAGAGACAGTCAGTGGAGCATCAATTCAAAGTCTTCCCTATTACCTCGTCCCAAGCAGAGGTCTGATTCTATTTATGTAAAAGTGTGGTGGGTGACATTTAGACTCCTTGTCTAGAAAGCAGAGTTCTTGCCTCTCCACGTTGATCTGGTTTCCAATTGGCTTTATAATCTAGATGCTCTACCACGCACTTTTAACTAATATAACCATTTGAGAGCGGCATAGTGTACCATGCACTGTTGTTGGAAAAGCTCATAAATGTAGCACCGGCCAGTGATTCGAAGATGCTGCATTCATGCATCATGCTGTTAGATCAACCCACGTGAAGCCCCAACTCTATGCTGAGGAGTAACTCGCTGGTACTGCATTGATGCATCATGACAACAAATTAACACGAAGTCCTGATGCATCATCCTGTTCTGAAAGGGCTATAGCCTCTGGAGGATGAAGCACACAAACTTAACTTACTTAGACGCTGAGCCAACGTCAGAGTTACATCTATAGAGTCCCATTATGATACAATTCTTGCAACCTATAATTAGGTCGACAACTGAAGCAGAAGTTATGTTTTCCTATACATCTAATGCCAATGATTAAATCAGAGGAACACACAACCTTTGATTCGTGTCTCCAGGAACGAAGGATATATACTGTAGTTATACTTTGAATTACATAATCCCATGATTCCTCTTTCCAAGACAGCCCCAAGAACCAGGTGTAATTACACAGAGAAAAGAAACAGCGTCAAAAGGGAGTCCAGGCTGCCCCCGGAATAACTTAAAGGGAGCCCAGGTCGCCTAAGGAAGCCTAGGTGACTCTCTTGCAGATCTAAGGGAATTTTGACGCTATTTCTTTTCTCCGTGAATATATTTTAACTAGTTTGAGGACACACATACAATGTATGATGTATACATACATTTATATCCAAACACGCCCATACGTGACCATGTCTTGTGGTTGCTGTAGCCCCCTGGCGGCCCTAATACCTAGTACTCCATGTGGGGGCAGCTAACTTCCTGTGGGTCTCCAGGACGAGGTTGGCGGCGACCAGCCTGCGCCAGAGGGGGTCTACCACCTCCCTGGAATCACCCCCCCCCCCATCCCCCTCTCCCTCCCCCACCCATCCACCCTCATTGCTTCTCTCCATCCCATTTACCACGGCCGGGGCCACCTCTGCAATATCTACCGCCTCACACGCCTCCGTACTTTGGGGAAGTAGGGCGGGCCGCCATGGAGTCCGGTGGAAGAAGGGGGGTGGGGGGTTAGAGAGTGGCGGGGGTGGGGGTGGGCTTTGGTATGAAGCAGAAGTAAGGGGGCCTGAGGTATAGACATTCGAAATATTGGGAATGAGAAAACCCCTGGCGGGCTTGGATGCGCAGAACAGAGCAGAGGGTTTGAAGAACCAACGAAATATACTGCTGTGAGAAAAGCAATTCAAAAAAGCAAATAATTTGTGATGCTAGGAAATGGAGCGGGGGAACGACCACTAGAGAAACCAAGGTCATGACTCGGTAAGAAGAGGTAAAGGGTGATAAACTAAAAATGTAGCAAAATTAATGACGGGGACATTGGAAATGAAAAAGAGAGGACACAGAGAAAGGAGTGGAAACTCCCCAGATAGACTAGCATTCAGAGATCTTGGAGAGGAGACCTAAAAAAATACATTTGAGTTTCATTTCGGTTTGGAGGCAACACGAGGACCGGGACAAACATACTGGTACCTGTAGGCATTGGTATGAGAGAGAAAATAAGTAAAATGAATGTGAAAGGAATGAGGAAAAATCAAAGGGAGAAACCATATAGTGGGAATTATTAACGACCAAACATGTAAGATGATGCAAGGCATTGGAGGACATGAGGGGACGTGGAGAAAGTTAAGGGAGTGGTTTGGGGCCCTCCAGCCGGCCATGGCCGCCGCCGGGGGTGAATTAGGCTGTGCGGGCGGTCATACATCACGTCTCCCACCCCCCGCAGCGAGCCCTTCCACCCCCCCCCCCCCCACTCTCCCTCCTACCAACCCCCCCCCCCCCCTCCCCCTTGCGCCCGTCGCCCTTATCGCGCCACATTTGCATGGACGGGCGGCGGCACCGGGCGCTGAGTTACGGGCGCGCGGCACTCTGTCAACCCCGGCCCGGCACCGGATTAACCGCCCCTCCGGGCAACCAACCCCCCACCCCCAACCCCGCTGCCAGATACCAACTCCCTCCTCCCAGATTTACACCCCTCCTACCAAGCTCTCCCCCCTCCCCCATACCGACTTATAGGCTTTGGCTGAAGATGTCGGGTGCCGTAAGAATGTTGTCCTCAGCAGAGACGCTTCAAACTGCCATTGTGAGAGAAGGCTCTTTGCAGTGAGTGAGTGAGTGAGTGAGTGAGAGAGTGAATGAGTGAGTGAGTGAGGGAGTATGTGAGTGAGTGAGTGAGGGAGTATGTGAGTGAGTGAAAGGGTGGGTGAGTGAGTGAGTGAGTGAGTGAGTGAGTGAGTGAGTGAGTGAGTGAGTGAGTGAGTGAGTGAGTGAGTGAGTGAGTGAGTGGCTGAGTGAGTGAGTGTCTAAGTGACTGAGTGCCTGACTGAGAGACTGGGTGACTGAGTGAGAAAGTTAGTGGATGAGGCTGTTTGATAGGGAGGGATTGCGTGAGCGAGAGAGACGGGGAAAGGGTGTGTGTGGGGGGGGGGGGTGAAAGAGTCAGTGAGTGAATGTGTTATTCAGTGAGTGACTGAGTCAGCGATACGTTGATAATGTGTGTGAACGATGGAGTGGGTGTGCCAGTGAATGAGTCTGGGCGATTCTGTGAGAGTGGGTGAGTGAGCAAGCAAATTGATTCTGTGGTTGAGTGTGTACATGAATGGATGAGTGAGTGGTTGAACTGATGAGTTAAATTAATGGGTGTGTGGTTGAATGAGTGGTTGAATGGGTAAATGGGTGGTTGAATAGCTGAGTGGGTGGTTGTATTGCTGAGTGAGTGCATGATTGAATAGATGAGTGGTAGCATGTTAAGTGAGTGGTTGAATGGCTGAGTGAGTGGTTGGTTGGCTGAGTGAGTGATGTATTGAGAGGGTGATGGTGTGGTTAAGTCTGTGAGTGACTCAAGAAATGAACGAATGAGCGTGTGAACACATGAGTACATGAAGGAGTAAAAGAGTTGGTAAGTGAGTAAGGTAGTGGGTAATTGGCTGACAAAGGGAGCAAGCAGGAAGGAGTTGAGTAAGTGCGTGGGTGCTAAGGGGGGGAGGTAAATGAATGAGTGGGTGCAGGAGTAAACAGTAAGTGCATGAGTCAGTGAGTAGGCCTAAGTGGATAATTAAGTGAGTTAGGAAGTTATTAGGGGATACATGAGTGTGTATTTGTATGAGTAACCAGAGGAGTGCATGGGTGATTGAATGATTGAGTGATTGAAGGAATGCATTCTGAAAGAATAATTTAGTGAGTGAATAAAAGTGATTGAGTTCTAAGGTGAGTGAGTGAATACATTGATGGGTGAACTAGAAAGTAACCCTGGTAACAAGTTACGGGAAATTCCCGGGAATCTTTGGCGATTCTGTGAGCAAAATTTCCCGTCATATCACGAGATCTTAAGACATGATTTTACCTGTATAATCACGTGAAATCACGGGATTCACCCCAGTGAAGCTGTAGAATGTGGGTTCGAACCCTCAGAACTCTCATTTAACGTCCAAAGTGACTAACCTCCCTTCCCTTTACCCCTACTTTTGCCCATCTCTCTATATAGACAATAAACAATATTGACATCATATTCTATTTAGAAATATGATATCTATGAAACCATATTTATATAAAATGTGAGCCCAAAAGGGACTTGATCTATCAACCTTGGGATTTGCAGTGCCAAGCACATCTGACTGAGCTACTGGGGCCAGGTATAATGTTTAAGATCGGAATGGTAGAGTAGGTTGATGTGGGCTAAAATGTAATAGAGCTACAGTGAATCACTGTAAAACATTTATACAGCTGTAAAGTAAAGCTAACCTGTGCTCGAAATCCCACCATATTATTTGGGATTTTATAAAATAGAAAGAGACGATTATATCAGCCTAAATGAGGATTGAACTTAGGGCCTTCAGATTACTGGACTGATGTCTCATCCAACTGAGCCACTGGGCCAGATGTATACAGGTCTGCAGCCCATCCTTAAATATAGACATAGCTCATGATACATTGGCGCAGGTCCCTACTATACCATGTACAAGATAATAGGGACCTTTAGCAAACCCGACGTAGCTCATTAAACGCAGACGTAGTAGTGCTAAAGGTATAGGCTACGTCTACGTTTATTGAGCTTTTACGTGGTTGCTAAAGGTCCTTAATGATGATATAGTTTCAAAACCAACACAGCCGAAGGCTGGTCAGCAGGTCCACAGGGCCCATACGGACCAAACCTGCCATGTACAATGTAGTGTTTGGCCCCTATATAGGACATCAGCAAACCCGATGTACCTCGTAAAGCAAAGATGTACTGTATGTTTTACCATTGCCATCAATGCATGTATAGGCACCCATTATAATGCATGAGGTAACGGAGAGAGGGGATATGTATAAGTGGAGGGGGAGATGCAAAGGTTCTAATGTCACCTATCTTGCCGTCATGTCACCTCTCTCGTCGTCACGTCACCTCTCCAGCCGTCACCTCTCTTGTTGGGTAACCCTCTGAAATATAATACTCTTAATATAGTGGTCTTCTACTGACTGCTGTGTAGTATAGTGGTGAAGGTGTTGGTCTGCCATGCCAGAGATCCAGGTTCGCCTCCCTATGGAGCCAGCATTTATTGTGTCATTTTGTGTGACGGCGAGAGAGGTGACAGTCAGAAAGATGACATGAGGGACCTTTAGCAAACCCAACGTAGCTCATGATAAAGACCTACGTTATATACACGTTTTATGAGCTTTTACATGGTTGCTAAAGGTCCCTATGGATAGGGTATAGTGACCTAAAGGCAATCACTTACCTTGAGCTGATTCTGTAGTAGTTTAAGTATGGTAAGCCCTGTTTTTGTATATCGCAGTACACTTTAAGTGATACTCTTTCCAGCAAAGAACAAATAAAGAGACAAGGGACCTTAGCAAACCTGACATAGCTCATTACAGGCGTAGCAGTGCTAAAGGTACAGCCTAGGTCTGCTTCGTCGGGTTTGCTAAAGGTTCCCAATATCCATACATGAATGACTACATAATCATGCTTGACACCTCAAGGTATGTGGTTACCTTAAGGTCAATCTACCCTACATAGAACTGGAGCCCTGTGTGTGATCGGCCTTCAGATGATAATCTCAGCATGATCAGCCCTACTGAATATAACCCCTCAGGTATGCGTCTGTCAACATCTGTCTTCAATGAGCTATGTCAGGTTTGCTGAAAGTCCCTATTATACCATAATGACACTCCATGCACCACTTCTAACACAAACCCCAGTGGCGCAGCAGCTAGAATGCCAGACTATTAACCTGGAGATACCCAGTTCGAATCCCATTTGTATAAAACATCAACCTATCAACCTGTGAAAGAAATAATCAAATGAAGGAAAGAAACTGTTTTTTTCCTCTTGCAGTACTTACTCAGTGTACGTTCACTATAACCCTGTAGGCCTAGGTCTTACTTTAGTGGGATTCGAACCCACACAAGCTTATTCATCAGAATCCCGTGATTTAACGGGAATTTTTGCTCACAAATTCCCGTGAAATCACGGGAATACAACCCGGGTTAATCCCGGGACTGACCCCAGTTCAACCCGTGTTTTTCAGGGAGAATTCACGTGAATTTGTTTCCAGGGAAGTAGGCATAATAAGTGAGTGAGTGCGTGAGTGAGTGAGTGCGTGAGTGAGTGAATGAGTGAGTGAGTGAGTGAGTGAGTGAGTGAGTGAGTGAGTGAGTGAGTGAGTGAGTGAGTGAGTGAGTGAGTGAGTGAGTGAGTGAGTGAGGGAGTGAGTGAGGGAGTGGGTGAGCGAGTAAGGGAGTAAACAGGTACGTGATTTAGTGGTGCAGAAATGACAATTGTAAGAGGGGTAGAGGCGAGGGAGAGATACCAATGTTGGCAAGAGGGAATGATAGACGGAGAGATGGAAGGATGGAGGACTATATATAGGTGGGATGGAGGGTGAGTTGAGCAGAGGGTGTAGGGGAGATGGATGGGAGGCAGGCAGTGAGGCACTACGGCGGTATGGGATGAGTGGAGTGGAGTGGGGCAGTATATGGGGGACGGGTGGAAAGGGTCTGGGGCTAGGCCCTGCGTTATGGGGGAAGGTGAGATTAGGATGCAGTCGTCCGGAAGGCTGGAGATGCATGTAGAAATAGGGGGTGGGGCTGGGGGAGGGAGGAAAAGTTTCTTCTCCAGGAGCTCTCTAAGTGGGATTAATCATGTGGAGGGTGCTTGTATAGAGAGAAGGGGGATGAGGGGGTTGGGAATGGGGGTGGGGGGGGGTCACCCAGGAGTGGCTTCAGGGGAGTTATTCAAGGATATCACCAACGTGCAGGAGGGCCGTAAACAAGGAGCATATCCCCACCTCACATCCCCCATGCACATCCTTATATCTTTATGGGTCGCATAGTGCTTTCATGTGCTAGATCATTTGCAGTCATGATACATGCCGTGCAGCCATAGTTAGTATATACTTGCCAGGGATACATTCATGCATCATGCCGATCCTATGGGAGTCATACACTCCTATTGGGTCGGCACGATTCATGAATGCAGTATTGGCGAGTACAATTGATAGAACCAATGCATAACACAGTAAAGCACCATGCGGCCCTTAACGGGGTTAGCCCTGCAACAACCCCCTCATCACCCATTAAAACCTCCAGGAGCCTCCATGGTAGACCCTACCCTGAGCCCCATGGTGTAAAGGCCCAGGAGGAGGATCGTCAGGTCCCTCCTTCGCTGTCTGAGCATGGTGTCCTGGTTTGTGTGTTAAGCCATTGAACATCCCGATGAGTAGGGAGTTTTGTATTTATTTCGAATTGGTCATTGTATGATCATCAAAAGCATAATAATTAAAATCAATTCACATGATACTCAATCAACCATATTATATGAACTCTAATTAGTTCTGGGTCCTCATAACAAGTCACATGTTTGCATGGGTGTTTGATGATGCAAGGGTTATTAATATGAAATATAAACACATATAAAACTTGCAAATTCCCACGTTGATAAATACAAAATTAGCTGTCAAATTGTTACTCATGACAGACAGCTTTTTTCGAAAATTATATTTTCACCAGTTCTTAGAGATGTATTGCAAAAATTGGATGTCGAGGCTTTGACATCTCGTTAAAAGCGGCTGTAACTGGTCTAAAAAGGGGAGGCTAAAAATATAATTTACTGCATGCATAAGTGACATGTAATGAGTGGAGGGATACATCAGCATTTAAGCACTACACCGTCCTTAACGTGCTACCTTAACCTCCCCTATATCAGTGACGTGTAATGAGTGTGGAGGGATACATCAGCATTAAAGCACTACACCGTCCTTAACGTGCTACCTTAACCTCCCCTATATCAGTGATGTGTAAGGAGTGTGGAGGGATACATCAGCATTGAAGCACTACACCATCCTTAACGTGCTACCTTAACCTCCCCCTATATCAGTGATGTGTAATGAATGTGGAGGGATACACCAGCATCAAAGCACTACACCGTCCTTAACGTGCTACCTAACCTTAACCTCCCCTATATCAGTGACGTGTAATGAGTGTGGAGGGATACATCAGCATTAAAGCACTACACCGTCCTTAACGTGCTACCTTAACCTCCCCTATATCAGTGACGTGTAATGAGTGTGGAGGGATACATCAGCATTAAAGCACTACACCGTCCTTAACGTCCTACCTTAACCTCCCCTATATCAGTGACGTGTAATGAGTGTGGAGGGATACATCAGCATTAAAGCACTACACCGTCCTTAACGTCCTACCTTAACCTCCCCTATATCATTGACGTGTAATGAGTGTGGAGGGATACATCAGCATTAAAGCACTACACCGTCCTTAACGTCCTACCTTAACCTCCCCTATATCAGTGACGTGTAATGAGTGTGGAGGGATACATCAGCATTAAAGCACTACACCGTCCTTAACGTCCTACCTTAACCTCCCCTACATCAGTGACGTGTAATGAGTGTGGAGGGATACATCAGCATTAAAGCACTACACCATCCTTAACGCGCTACCTTAACTTCCCCTATATCAGTGACGTGTAATGAGTGTGGAGGGATACATCAGCGGCAGATACCTGCAGCAGCGGGGGCACACACATCAAAGACACCGGGTGTTTTGGATTATCTCAGGGAATGTGGCCTGGGACTGGGGCAGGGTGAGATCAGCCTATTGCTCTGACAGCCCCAGCACCCTCTTCACTTCTATACACGTGATATTCACAGCTAGACACATGGACGATAACATGTCGGAGTGTTGGCTAATCTCTAGTAAAAATGACAGACATGTGATCTTTCTATAGCCGTTACATTTGGTTGACCTTGGATCTTGAGGAGCATGGATTGACATGTTTTATTTGTTTTTGATATAATACATTGGATTCTGTGAGTTGACTATATCCTAGTATTTATTTATACACAGATAAAATTCATATGTGTCCTACTTTAATCAATGTTCTTTTTATTATATAAGTTATCCACCCTGAATCATAACGATATGATTCCGGGGATCTTTCCTCCACAGATCAATAATTTGAGCAGACTTCCTGATACTCTGCTGTCTGGTTATTAAACTGTATTCTCCTACATGCTAGTGGAGGACTTTAAATTATATAGGCCTTCAATGTGCTAGGATTATAGTGATAACGCGAACATGTATATCGAGATACCCTGGCGTCCCCATTCTGTGATGTGTATACCTGTCATGTACCTTTCTACACCAAGTATGTCATCGTAAATTATTTATGGGTTTTCCGCTTCCATGTCCGCCCCATCCGCTAAAGATGAAATGTTCAACTTTATCTTTCCCTCTCCCGATGGATTTCAAAGTATTTCCAAAATGCCACACCCAAAATTCCACCACTCAATATCTGTGGAGCGGCATGGCTTTGAGAGAAACATGAAAAGTCACATTGAATTACTTCCATCCTCCATCTTGACCCCAGAGTCTAGTGGTGCCTTTGGAAACACACACCCTCCCAACCGTCTACCAACACCCCTATCCCCTTACCCTGCCTATGGTGGTGTGTGTTTTACCAGTGGACAGAGAACATTAAATCAACATTGATAAACGGTTGTGAGCGTGTTGATCCAACATTTATTCAATGTTGAACAGAATTTTGTGCCCAATGGTTTGTTCTACAATGCCCTTCTCTCCACTTCGTTGCAAAATTGGATGGGACGTTTGTGTGTTTCTTTTTCCAATAGAGCACCCGCCCTCCACACCCCGTTTTCAGACTCCTGGATCCACTACTACTAAGTTAGTACTACTCATGAAGTCCCTTTGTTCTCCTTCTCTTGATACCCACTATATTGACCATCCTGGCCTGTCTTGCCTTGTAGTCTCCTGACAGAATCTGTCTAGATCCCTTGCATGTACTCCAACTCCGACCCCCACCAACTAAACCCTCCTCTGTAATGTCAATCTCTCTACTCTCTATCCTTGCCTTGCTTTCCCATTAGCGTGCCCAAGGATTAATGTATCTCTCAATCCAGACTCATTCCTTCAGCCTTCTTCTCATCCACTCCAGCACCCCCCCCCCCCGCCCCACTCCTCCCGTCCCTGGAGGTGCACCACCACAAGTCATGCTCCTGTACAACATACCTCCTGTCGTGTGAATTATCCCGACTATTACGGGTGACAGGACGGCCAGATACCACCCGACCCTGCTCTATCTAATAACGCACTCCTGGCTGGGATAACACGGCTACCTACGGTTAAACCTTTAAGGGGAGCTTAGCGCTTTAATTAACACACCATTCCTTTTTGAATTCATGACGCATTAATACAGCCCTGGGGAGTACCTCGCCAGTGTTGTATGTTTACATGTGTCATGCCTACATGTATAATATATACTGTGGGCCTGATGTACGCCTGCAGAGTCAGCATGATGCACCAATGCAGCGTTGATGCACTGGTCCATCACGATGACAAGTGAACATGACCGTTGAAGCATCGTCATTTCCTGAACCGTTTGAATTAAATTATTTAGATACACCTCCGAAAGGTCGGCATGATATAGCAATGCAGAGTACTTTTAGGCGAGCTACTCACTGGCTGAATGATGACGACCAATGAATCCAGTCCTAAGCAATAACCATTGGCGCATCATGCTGTATTCAAATGGTTAACCAGACGGCCTATACCCCGCACGGTACAAGTACCCACTACACGCCTGGCACCTCTCATGTCTTCACTCCAGTAGGATAAATATTTGTCAGGATAGGGCTCAAGGAAAACATACATCTGCCGCGTGGAGCAGTCATATTTTATATCCTCCAGGAGGAGGGGTGGGGTATCACATGTATACTACCTCCTGCCTCCTGGCTCTGTGCTGGAGGTATCTGTGGTCGAGGCTGTATCTGGTTTCTTTATAGTGTATACCTTGGTGTATAGATATGGCAGTAATAAAGGGGCCTGGAGGTGTGAGGTAGGGGTATACCTGGTTCTGTTGGAATATCAGTGTCATGGCGTATATATATACTAGTATTAGTCGTATGGTTATAGTATGGAGCAGTTTATTTGAGAAGAAGTCGTGTGTAAAATTGGTTGTGGGGGAGAGGGGGTATATTGCTTGTGTGATTTTTATGGGCTTTTTCTTAATCGTGGAGACAAATACGATATATTTTAGTCTCACAAATCATCAAATGTATTAAAAGGGGAACATTTGGCCTTTTTAGGGGACCCGGGTGAAAGTGAAGAATCTGATCAGATAGCAAGCTCACCGCAGAGTAACAGAAATGCGCCTGTCGCTTATGAATCACAACATAAAACAACATGGAAGTTGCAATGATTATGCATGTACTGCGGCGTGTTTAATCTCAATTCAAATAATCTAAAGAGCAAACAGCATTGAAATAATCGTATAATCAACATGCATAAGAAACCAGATGCTGTCTTCTGCAATAACCCCTGGGCACATCAGAGAAACAGGCAACCCTTTAAGTATGGCTCATTATTCCCTTTTACCGTTGTGATGCCTGGATTGAAATCAGCCCTGGCCGAAAGTGTTGTATTGATGCATGCTGACCCAACAGGGTTGATGTACTTCTGCAGGGTCAGTATGATTTACAAATGCAGCGTCAGCGAGTTATTCGACGGCGCTATGTTGGTGTATCATAATGTCAACTGTATATGAATCCTCCGGCACCATTCTGTCCTTAAAGGATTACTGCATGTGGGACATTGCAGCACTGATCACACGTAAAGCATGGAGCAGCTTATTGGGTGCATCTGGACTCCATCCACGACTCCACCAGGGCCCTGACTCCACAAGGATCCTGAGGATGTTATCTGATTTGTTTCAACATGAATGCTCACGGAGGGTCCATGATTGTCCTATACCATCTGCCATCTTTTATCTAGCATTACATTCACCTTCGATGACCTTTTGCCGAGTGTCTGGCATTTAGATAGCGGGTACACATTTTCGTGTTCATTAGGCCTTTGCTGGGCAGTAGGAAGCGCTCTACTACCATGGCACAACATGGCTGTTATGGCAGTTTACACCTGCAAGCGCCTTACCAGAAATCGAGCATTATGGTATTAATGGAGAAAAAAATGCAATTATTTCTGTGGAGATTTCCCAAAAATATGATAGTGGTAGACGCTAGTCATTAACACATACCAGCAGCATACTACTCTATGCACTATGCACTATGCTTCTATACTGGTACCATACCCTACATGGTGAGGAATTCATTAAGGGCGCTGTGGTAATGGTCGTCTTGATTATCCACGCTCCTGCCCCTCATTTAATTATACACCACCAGCCTGCAGAGCAGTGACAGTCACAAGGCAGTAACTCATACAGGGAGACAGCCTTTAGATATCGCTACATGGAATAGAGTTAAGGTTGGATTATGATAATACGAGGACAGCCCATAAGTTGCAACGCCATCTTGCAGCGACATGTTGGGAATTCCATTCTGAAATGTGAACACTGGTAAGGGGGGTCCTTTATCTGTTTATGCTTGCAACCTACACTGAGGTTTCTTATTTTGCAGACCTTGTCACATACATTTTGAAGTGGTCTTCTATTCTCTGTCTAAAGAATATTATTTTCAAAAGCGGACTTGGCCTGCTCTACCCATGTATGTTGAGGTATTTACCTTCTTCAGCTCATGATACTTTATTTATAAGGTGCTTATAACTACTGATTTGTCTCTGCAGTTGTACCAATAAATTGGATTAAGTCATCAGCTTTGATCTTTAGCACTCTGCCATTGCTTGCTGCAAACACTCTTGCCCTTTGCTTTGCTTGTTGCCTGAGAACGGCCGCGCTTCTGTCCTGAGGCACATTAATTTAACTATGTATGGACTGCATAATGCCCCAAGACGTTATATCTATTTTTCATGATGCTTCACCAATGCAGCACCAGCGAGTAACTCACCAGCATTGTATTGGTGCATCATGCCGATCATTTGCATGTGTAACCACAATGCAAAGTCGGCATGATGTGTGAATGCAGCACTGTCGATCTACTCAAGAGAGCTGCATTCGTGTCGTAACACGATCAAAGGGATAGAATGCAATAAAACGCTATTCTTATCTTAAAGGGTTAAGAAAACGTGACTTGGAGACAGAGGGAGACTGGAGGAGACGCTGGGGTTACGTCAGTGACGTGACAAACGGCCGTCACGACGCCCGCGTTCTGCCGCGCGTCCATTACTCGTCCTCCGCGCGTCGCGCCCAGATCCTATCTCTGACGCAGTCCGCCTCCTTTATTGCCGAACAGATCGTGCCCGGAAGTCTAATAGTGCGCATGTCTGTGGCGCCACACAGTTCCGCTTCCGGTGGGGCTGAGATAAAGGATTTTCCTGCATGGAGGAACCTGTGGTGGTGTGTGTTAATTTTGCCTCTTCTAACTGTTCTCTGGAGAATTTCAAAATGGTTCAGGCATAAGGGCATATTGGAACTGTCGCTTCCAAAACTTGCATACGAGTCAATTGAGCAATAGTTTAATGACTACTTCACACATCTATGTGCAACATTATTTTAGAAAGTCTACAGGTTTAGAGGGTAAAGGCTCTTCATTCATGAGTGTACTTCGTGTAGATGGCTACAAGCAAGGCTGCCAAAAGTACATGGTACTTTGAGCCCCCCCCCCCCTCCTCCCTCCATGCACTGGAAATGCGCCACTGTGCATGGCGAGGATGCCTGGTAAGAAACCGTGTACATGCCTCTTCAACCACAGAGAAAAGGAAGGGAGTCATTTCGGAGTCAGAACCGAGTCTAGCTGACCTGGACTCCCTTTAGAAGAGGGTCAGAACCTACTCCCTTTGGTTAAAGCACATCTCTCTTGAGTCAGTTCAAAAAGGGAGTCAACCTTTATTGGACTCTCTTAAGGGACAAAGGGAGTCTGGGCATATAGGAAGGGACTCACCAACAGTTGGTTCTGATATGTCCTGCAAGGTGGTAGCACTATGCTCAAAGGGGTATTAATCTGGAGGCTCACGTCTATATATCTATCTCAACTCATGAATCTTCATAATCACTCTTGCTATGAACAGTTGTAGCATGAATATTTAGTGTTAGCTCTTAATTTGATAAAATAATTAAGAGTTGGGTCATGATTCTAGCATAACTATGATATTTAAGGTATATTACCTTTCATAGACACCCAGGTTGTGGGAATACAAAAAGGTTAAATCCATAGCAATTCAGATGTCCATTCGTCTTGACTAATATGCATTGAGGGATCGCAAACAAATATCCCTGTTAGACCTTGCAACAATAAAATGTGGAAAGATGAGCTCTGGTAACAGCCATTAGACCTATTGTATAGAGCAAAGGCAATTGCATTGCAATCAATGTACAACTCCCTTCATAAAGGGAGTCAAATATAAGCTAGACTCCCTTTACAAAGAGAGTCAAAGATGAGGTTGACTCCCTTTAACTAAAACAGAGTCATTCTGAAAGCAAGAACGTGGACTCCCTTAACCCATTGAGGGCGAATGTCGATTATAATCAACATCCATCCCTGGCCGGATGTTGATTATTTACTACACCATGTGGGGCCGGATGTCGATTATAATTGACTGAACTCTATGGGATTTTGGAAACCCCCCGCCCCTGGGAAAAAAATTGAAAAGAAAATCCGGCCCCCTGGCTAGAATAATTTTTCTTGGCCGGCCTCAATGGGTTAAGGGAGTCACAGTGACTCTCTTTTAAAAGGGAGTCACGGTGACTCCCTTTCAGTCACAAAGGGAGTCATTCTGAAAGCAAGACCTGGACTCCCTTTCTGACTCCCTTCCTTTTCTCTGCAGAGGTGCCATGTTGTGACATTGTTAGAATGATGTCATTCTGATACTGCATGTTTGTGTCTGGCCCTATACTCATACTCACGAGTTTCCTGTTGCATGTGGCTTTCAGGGATCTGCATAGGACAAGGGTCCATTTCTTTAGCTCCCATTTTCAACACCCATTGTCCAGCTTCTGCTACTATCAGAGTGCAGATTCAGCACCCGATCCAGCACCTCTCAACAAGTCGGTAGGTTGATAGGTGCTGACATTGGTGCTGACCTTAAATCTGAGGCTGGACTTGAGGGCTCTATCTTCTGCACAGGGTCTGATACCAGGGCCCTGTATTTCTAGCAAAATGCAAGACCCATCAACCTGTGAAGTTAGCAGGTCTGAGGATGGCTCTAGATATTCGTGGATATACCCTAAGCCCAACCCACACTCCCACAAACACACACAGCGCTTGGATCTTAGGTACCTAGTCACTTGGAGGTTCCCCTCCCCCTGCCCCCCCCCCTTGCCCACTACATCACTAGTGCCACCACCACCTCCCTCCTTACACCCGGGTGATATGGAGTGTAAGTTATTGGTGAGTTATGGCCCCATACCACCCCCTACCACCACTCCCACTCCTCCAGGGTAGAGCCCCGGAAACCACTCCGCTCTCAACCCAGAGCCCCTCCACTCTCGGGCCAGATCTCCCAGCTTGATAAATCAGCAAGTGCTAGTCACGCGGGATCAGGCGGGATTCCGCGGGATCAGGCTGGTTCCGGTCGGCGGGATCCTTTCGCTGGTGTCCGGCGGTAAGCTACACACAAGATGGACGTCCGCCGGCCGACAGCGCAGCTTCCGGTGGCATCCTCCGCTGATCACTGGTCGGTCGTTCTTCATGTAGACACTGAGTGGAGGGGACCAGCGGCTCTGAGCGTCTTAGCAACCTGTCCAGTAGGGGTTGCAGTTGCAATCTGGGATGGTCGGGGATGGGGGCTATAGTTAGGAGGGGGTTCTCAAGGTTGGGGTTTAACCATTAAAGAACAGCATCATGCCTCAAAATTAATGCATATTTATCGCATGCTGTACCAACGCAGCGTCGCGAGTAACTCGCCGAGGCTGTATTGCTGCCGACCCATTGGGGGACTATTAACTAGGACTGCGTATTCATACCTCATGATCAACGGGCTTAGTGCATAAATTAAGTTACTAGTACAAAATGTATGTACTAAGTATGCTGCCTTCAAGTTGCGAACGTCTGAAGCAGCAGAAATTAACATTTTTAACACAGGCATAAGTAACAGTTTAAACCCTCTCTCTCTCCATCCTGACTTCAATCCTACATTCCTTCTCTTCCATGCCACCCCCTTCCTAAACATTCTGCTTGCTTCTCTCTCTGTCTAACTTACTGTTCTTATTGATGTTTCATTTCTGGATCTTCTCCACCTCCTCCCATCCCTTGATCCTATCTCCTTTCTGTCACCTTGTTTTTTCCTATTTATTGTCCTTGCCTCTATCTTCACCCCACATCTCCCTCCCTCTCTCTGGCGGAGCGTACAGAGGCGGTCACCAATTAATAAGGGAGGAGCCTCAATGAGAAAACGTTTCTTCGTAAAAAAGAACACCAATAAAAACCCAATAAAAAGACAACTACCATCAACCCTAAGTCATGCAAACTGTCATAATAGGCATGGTTGATGTTGCATAAACGAAGACTATGAGGACCACAAGTCATAGTGGTAATGGTGAATTTTTACAAATTTTCAGATTCCAAGATTTTTTCCGCCACCTTTAGCCGCAAAGAGGGTTCAAAATGCTCATGGCCGATCCGTAGCTACTATGTATAGTAACATGCAAGTTTTTTGGCCTATATAGAAGTTACATTTTTCCTGGACTACCTTCAATCGGGGTAAAATTTCATTTTGGCCATCCTACCCTCTGACTTATTGATCTTTTTAAAAGATGACCCACTTCCTTCGCTTCCTTGGTTGCTTTAGAATTAGATAGAAGAATATTTTGTCAGGTTCCGGGGCTTTTCAGGCTATTCACCTGAAAAATACTTTGGCAACGGAGCCCAGTGAGAACAGAGAACCCTTTATGAACTGGAGCATGTTCATTTATCATCATGATGCACCAACACATCCCCACTGAGTGGCTCGTCAAGACTGCATTGCTGCATCGTAAGCCTCGCAGCCTTACGATGAAGCACCGATTCAACAGTGGCGAGTTACTCTCTAGTGTTAAATGCATGCCTCATGGTTACAGCGAGAATAATGCATTGGAACACCCTTCCGTGACCTCCCCTTGCAATGTGCTGCTATCCATTGAGCAGTCACGTAGCATGTGCCGAATAAAATAGATAGAACAATGGCCTGTATTCAGAAAAAAAATGATTGGGTTGCTATAAATAGCATCATCAGTGGTTAGTTCAGTGACCTGAAACATGGGTTCATTCAACACTGATCAGACTCGTATAAAATCTCAATGAATCTAGGTAAGTCTTTTCCGATGCTAAATACCTTACTTATACCGGTCTTAAAGTAGAGAAAATCTGATTAGAACTTGTAAATTTAGATCAACTCCACTATATTTAACTATAGGACACTAATATGTTATAATATAAATCATATTAGTGTAGGAACGCCCATGTAAACCGCGCGATTAATCAAAGGTGATTAAAGTGAATGATAGGCGATTGATTCGAGCCGAAATTATGGATTTAGTACATATAACTTTAACCATTTTACAATCATAGAATGCGCAGAAATTACAAGTGTACATAGAAATAGCATCATCAGTTGTCAATCGGTAGGGACCGTTCACCGTATCTTGAATTGCTAGCATTGTGCTGCTTTAAGTGCCATGTATAATGCCCTCCACGTGTCACATTTACAGCAATGAAAGGGAAATAAAAGGGCTTTATGTAGGCACACATGCACATATGTCATGTATAGCATTTCTACCCTCCCCCTGTATAGATATAAACTATACCCCCCCAGGCCAAAAATTAAATAGTGTTTCAGGGTACGGACATGTGGGCAGACAATAATAATATTGTAGGCTTCTTAGGACATTCTCAAAACACTCATGGGATCACTTTGGAACATTTGGCTAGTTACTCATGCGTTGATCCTATCATTTATTTTTATTATTGACTGTTGTATTCAACATATTCCTGGATGGCTTAAAAGAGGAACAATTTGAACATTACAATATGACTGATAATTGCTTGTATTATTTACTTGCATAGTCTCCATGCCCTCATGTTGTCAAAATGTATGCAGCCCTTAAACCGTGAACTCATAATAATTGCCGTGCGTTACTCGCAGGAGCCGCGTTGGTGCACCACACGAACAATTAAAAGGAGGTATTTAAGCATCATACCGTCCTTATAGGGTTAGGACTAGCCCAGGTAGCATGAAGCACACCTTTATCTTGTTGGCCCCATCCTGCCCCATACCCAGCCCCCTGACATGGCCCCGGTGTTCCTCCCTGCATGTGAACACGCCATGGGGTGGGGCAACAATGGTTTGGGAGGGGGTAATTTTCGTCGGGGACTTCTGAACTTGACTTGAGCCCGACGACAACTTATGACCCCCTCCCCTGCACCTGTATCGTTCGCGTGCTTCCTCCCCCATATTACCCATATCTATAGTATTGGACCCCTGTACCCCCTATGGTATTAAAGTTTTGTCCACCCCTGTGCGATTCCTGTACATGTATTACATTCTCTAAGCATTCTTATAGTTATACATTTCGACAAATGTGTTGTGTATAATTATACTAGCTTATACTGGCTTATCAAGCAGTACATGCACAACACATTGTACACTTTAAACGTATAACATGTGAGAGATACAATCCACCTAAATGGGCTTTTAATTCTTCTCACTTTCTGTAGAAGAAGCAGGACTTCTGAAATTCCAATATGGCGTCCACTGTGGTGAGAACGAGGCTGCGTGTGTACCAGAACGAGGCTATGTGTGGGTTCGCTGGGTCACTGCGTGTGTCTCTGTACCTGGTAGTTATAGCGGAACCGCCATTGTAGGTACCCGCCCTGCGTTACACCCAATATTAACCCTTTATGGACAGCATAGTACTATAAGGTTAAATGCCCCTTTTGTCGGTATGACAATGCAGCACCGGTGAATAACTAGCTAGTGCTGCATTCACACAGTGATGCATCATGCCCACCCCGAGGAGTTAATACGCCTCCCGAAGGGGTCGAATTCTGCATCGATGCTGCGCTGGTGACTCTCAGAAAATGCTGCATGTGTGCATCATGAGGACAATTGAACATGAAGCATTGAGGCATCATACCATCCTTAAAGGGTTACTCCCGCCCAGGGTGTATGATGCTAACTTCTACTAAGGGTATGTATTAAAGGTTCATTTGCAAGGGTTTGTAGACACAGATAAATGTAGGTGTACAAATAACCAACACGTGCCTTTAATGTGTGTTATTTTGCATCCAGGTATGGAATTACTATAAGGGGAAGAAGAGGAGGTGATACAGTGTGTATCTAGTACAAAGTAGGGGATATACTACTTCAATTAGGTTGCAGTCACGACAAGCAGAGGGTTCAAATACACGTAGAAAGGGTCAAAGAAACGTAAACTTGGAATTATCCTATATGTATATCCTACAATGCACATACTTCTATTTCGCACATATTTCTCCTATACTGCCATCTGGTGTTACATTGTAATCATTGCCGGGAGTAAATTGCATTAATTGCAAATAATTATATCATAAATTGTATGAGTCTTAAATGTTTAAGTGCTTGGACATCCAAAACGGCAACAATAAGCTTGGCGATGTGCTGCAGATCCACTCTAGAACACTGCAAACCTGTCGCCACTGCAAATAATTACATAGGCCCTTAGCTAAACCTTTTAATAGAGCATTAACTTTAATCATTTATCAGTTTTAAAACAGATTTAACCCATCTGACTGACTCATATATCTATCTTACGATACATTACGTATATGTATTTTAATTTTCATGGAAGTTCTTGTGGACCATCCTGAACCATGGCGAGGTATCTCCAGTGCAAGTCCACACCCAACATGAGTTGGAATCATTCACATGTCCGCATGTTCTTTGATACATTAGGTCCTTTATCTTTCGCCCTGGCGAGTAACGTGCTGCACTCAACCATCGTTCCGACCCTGTGTGGTTGATGCACTCCCGGAGGGTCTGCATGATGCATGGATGCAGCCCTGCATGTTGGTGTTGCGTCTACTCTTCTACTACTTGAGGGGCTAACCCTGTAGACCCCCCCCCCCCCCCCCCAAGCACTACACCTGGTACCACAGGTGGTGCAGGAAAACACACACTGACAGCCTCATCAATCTGGTGCCGTCCTGAGTGCACCACGTCATGTAACACACTCACGTCACGGCACGTCACGGTACGTCACGGCGCATACCGTAAAGGGACTTCAATAAGTGCATAGGGCTTAAATAAGCGCAGGTAAATTCATGGTGGTTATGAAATGGAGAGGCAGGACATGTATGCATCTCCTAATCGCAGGTCCTATATATGCGGAGGATGTATGGGTATCATCGATATTTACAAGCGCATGATGCGCTCATTCAAACCACTACGGTAGATGGGTATTCTCTAACTCCCTCCCCCCAACATGGCTTACTGATTTAACCCTTTGGGTATGACATGAGACCTCCAGGTCCATGTCCTGGACGCACTGGTCAGCATAGGGCTGGTGAGTAACTCGCAGCACTACATTGGTGCATCATGCTGCCCCTTTTGGAGTCAATATACCATGTATGATTATAAGTTAGATGATGCCAAAATGGACATGGGTTCATGATCATAATACATGTGACTGCAACTGAGCTAGATCTGCTTTCGTAAATGATAATAACATGACTAGTTTAAGTTAACGTTGTACTCCTGTCTTTGCTCATGCCTCACTCCACACATTAACGTTTTTTTCTCTATATTTATAAATGAGGGACTAATATCATATCATGTAAGGTAATATAAAGTCGAGGAGCTGGTCCAAAATGCATCTGTCTTCTCGTTCCTCTCCTCTCTCTCTATCTCTCTACTCAACCCACGTCCATGTCAGTGCCCTCTGGAATTCCTTTGATTGTATTTTGATCCATGATTGATGAATGGTTAATAATGATTGTAGCGATAGTTTTCATGGTAGAGTGGCACGTTTAGGTACTTTGATGTTTGGTGTACCCCCCCCCCCCCCCCCTTTGGCCTTTTTACAAATACCTGGGTCCGCCGCTCCCTCTATCCATGAATGTGTATACCCACGCCCCTCACCCTCACAGAACATCGTCCTCTGTTTAATATAGTGCCCACAAATATATACAAGCATGGACAAACTATTTAGGATACGGTATGTAAATTCAAATCTAATCTCATGCAATATCAGACCTCCCTTGATAGCCCCTGTAATTCCTCAATCAATATCAATTAATAGCAATTAATGCAGGATTAATTCTCTACTCAATCAACATCTGCTTTGATGAGAATGGTGATGACGAGAGTAAATGATAATTCCAGTTGAAAACTGGTCATGTCTGGTGCCCATTTACCACTGGTGCATGGTAAAAAAGCAAAGCCTACCACTGAGATGGGATGGGGTGTGCAGAAGGGGGGAGGCAATAGGTACAGAGGGAGGTGAGATACACCTGCCAAGGTTAACAGGTTATCTCTGGTAGCTATGGTTACTGTAGCCCCAGCAGGGTGGGTAGAATATGGCGGGGTGGTAGGGAACAATGATTGGGTCGTCATTAGGGGATTTAGCCTGGGTTGATGCAATGATAACCAGATAGAGCAATACGGGGAAACAGTCAATTAGACAGGGGTATTGTGTGCTAGGTGGTAGGTCTGTGGGGGGATAGCCTGACTGAGGACTGACACACCTTCATGGATATCCATAGCCTCAATCGCACCTTCCTCGTTATAGGTAAAGGGAGTGGTCATTTCAAGGGGGTTGCTATCTTTTTATCTATATAGGTCTATATAGTTCCCAGGAATCCACTTGCAGGTCGAAATGCTGACTCTGGGATCGTCGTGGGCTGACTTGGATAACATGAAACGATGCTGTGGCTGGCTGACCTGCTCTTAAATTCTCCCTAAGGCATCATGCTGTCCTTAAACGGTTTACTCAACATACACACTAAAATGCAATCGTGTATTGTACATATATGTATTGGTCGATGTACATGATGCAGTAGGATCGCATCGAGGAGATTTAGGTTTATAGTCCTGGGAGAATAAATTGGGAGTGTAGAGTATGACCAGGAATGGGGAAGGGACAGAGAGCGCAGGAGGGGACCAACGAGCAGTCAGCGATGGTATCTGTATCTTTGGTGGTTAACATAGAAAACTGGATATCAGCTTAAATCTAGATGAGGTCAGAGCACGGCCATGGCAATCTGTTATTTGCAGTTTACTCGTCCCTGATGGCCCCAATCACGCAATGCCGCACGGAGGCCCTCCAAGTTTACATGGCCGAGGTTCACACTCAGAGACGTGTAAAAGAGGCACAGTAACTCTGGTGGCAGAGTCAAATGAAGTTGATTCTGATGGCAGAGTCAATTTGACTCTGGTAGTGGAATCTCGGGTACTCTAGTCATGTTTGATTACTCTCACTTTAGTGCAGGATAAGCTCTGTTTTCGGAGTGGAAAGAAATTTGAGACGCTGGAAAATTAGTCATAGATCCCCTTAGCCATGCAGTTTAGCGACATGTTTTATAGCAATTTGGTAGCAAAAGCTATTTCGATGAGTGAATAGTTTTACTTTGCCTGTTGTTCAATGAAGTATAGAGATCATAATCTTCATAATTGCAAAGATTTTGGATATTATACACTGTCCAAAACTCTGAGTAGTCACAGAAAGAATCTGCTCAGCACCATCTTTAAATTCATTCTGGACACTTCTCCATCTTCACCAGAAGCTGCCGGTAAGTCTGCTGTCCTCCTCCCGCCGTCTTCTATCTTCTCTCCATCTCCAGCGGCCATTTGTCACGACGGTGGCGCCCCTAGGCGGCGGCACCTGGAGGCACGGGGGTCGGAGGGTGGGGGGGGGGGGGATAGGAGACCTGCACTGGATGCTGTAGAGGACACGGGCCCAGAAGTAGCCCAAGTTGACAAGATACATTAAGCCTTAAGTCGTTAAGGACAGCATGATGCCTTAAGGCGGCATGTTCATTTGGTGTGGTGACATGAGACATTCTGATAAGATTTTCCCTAATGCACAGTCGATGCAAACACACTAACAAGACAACAATTCGATTTTAATCCATTGCTCATCACAACATTGACATTTTACCCAACCCCATCTTCTCACCTGGGCATCATGCACCTACCTTGAGAAGGTAAAGGAATAAAAAACATCAATGGTGTGAATGGGAACTACATTTCTTTGGAACATGTCGTATAGTTATAACGTCGCTGGTTCTCGTCGTGCTTCATGAACAAGCTGCGGAGAGCGGCAACCAGCGGGACGCGAGATCTCGTTTAGCCGCGAGATATCTCGTGTCAGCAGTTCGGCGGGTGGCCGGAAGCTGACCGTCATCGGCGCGCGCAGCCGCCCGCCGCGTCCACGTGTGGCCCGCGGCACCCGGACGGGAACCGGAAATAGATAGGGCGACCCCTGGTGGACACTCACCGTGGTGCATGCTGGTCAGATAGGGGCAGGGCAGTTTGGCGGGAGGCGGGATGCATGCAGACTGCTGCTTTTGGATTCTGTAACTATGTCTGAGGTAGGCCTTTCATTTTGTGTCAAATGTGGCCGTTTGACCCCAACGACAACTCACAGTTGGGTCACATTGTATCGGGGTTTCACATTGCATCGAGTAGCCACGGACACAGGATGCCCCGCGCCGGGTGTATGCATTATCCTTTCTGCGTGGCCGTCCTCACATATTATGTAGATCGGGGCGGAGGAGGGGGTAAAAGGATACATGCGTTGTGGGTGAGGAAGGCCACATATATCGGCATGCTGTGCTGAGATCGGGTGTGGCGTGGGGTCTTCTTGGGTTTGAGCAGAGAGTATCTATGTCGTATTTATTTTCAAACCTATATTGTGAGGAACATATCAATACATATGTATCGTGAAGAAAATACCAATTGAATACTAGATAGTTATTGCTTTTTCACACGTTCACATCACCCATGATGTATTATGTTCAGCAACCATTCGGATATGTTTTGGCCATGAGAACTGGCTTATAGCTTTTGTTTTGCATGTTACCTTTTACCAGGGCAAATGTAGAACGTCGAAAAGGGGAAAAGAAGAAAAACATTAGTAAGGAGTATAGTGGGTTTTTCAAATAACAGGGGTTTGGTAAACTTGATGTGAGGGAGGGGGGCTAAAACAAATCAGACCCCTTGAAGTATTTGGACCCCTCATGAGTGGGGAGGCGATGACAAAAAAGGCCAATGCGTTACTATGAATAATGAATAGGAGTCTTCCAAAATAGCAAGTTGAGAACCCCCTCACTGGTGGTAGATGTACAAGAACCATGTTGGTGTGCCCTATACCGCCCACGGATTGAGCCCCCTTCTCCGCGGTTGATAAATAATGACTACTCCCTTATCATGTCTGCTCATCTCAGTTTGTATCGTCAATGATACATGGATCTCTCAGATACAGATACGGGCAGAAACGCCGCCCAAGATGTCCAACTTCCGGCTTAGGGCGACAGGTGTCGCAGTGAATGATGCCCTCGGTGCTGTGGTGGTGTGACCCGTATGTAGGGACGCAGCCCCACGTCACAATGACGTATAGTCTCCTTTACAAACTCCCAGCATGCCCTGCGGCCACTCCCTGATGGTGTAGCGATAATAGGGGTGTTTCCCCAGTGTTACATTATAGGGATGTACGTATACGTCGTGTACAGCAGAATTACCATTGTCACGTGACCTGGGGTATTATCAACCAGCCTGTTGAGCATGTATCGTGGGGTATTTAGCATTTTGGTAATTAATTACATCTTGTTAGTGGAGTCGGAGTCACTTTCTGTTTGTCGGCCTATACCTCAGAAGCAATTATACCCTTTTGGCGTTTTCATGAAAGTAGGGGAAGGTGGAAATACCCCGATACTCCCTGATATATGCAACATGAAGATTGATATAATATACAATGGGAATCATCAACCCATCGTTATCAGTGCCTTAAGATGGATACACCATACATGCCATTTTGTAGTGACAATGCATGACTTGCCAGTGCTGCATCCATGCATCATACTGGTTCTACAGGGTTGATGCACCAAAGCAGTGGCAGTGAGTAGCTCGCCTGGGTTCTCACTGACACTGTGTTGCTGCATCATGATAGCAAGTGCACAGTCATGAAACATTGAATGTATCAAAAGCTACCTTGAACATAGGATAGATTCACCTGGAGTCGGACACATACCTTTAGACAACTTGATTTTGTGGCTATTCATGTATGTCAAGCTCTTCATTTGTTAATAGTCTTAACGTTTAAGTGTTATAGACTGGTGGCAGAATTCTGAAATTTTACCCTAGGAGGAACAGAATGTTACAGGGTGGCATCCATGCCAGACTTGAAGTATAACACCTACTGAACATATTTAGGGTGGATGCCACGCACAGAAATGGATTTTCAGGTATTTAGGGCTCGATGAAGGCGGCCATTAGCCAAATTTACTATTTTTGCAATATCATTAGGAATAATGATGGTAGACATGTAATTAGGGTGTCTAAATCCACATTTTCTGGGTCAAGGAACACACTGGAAGCATTATCTTTAGTCTCCTCAGCTTATTTTGCCCCTTATAGGCTTAGGGTAGGCCTAAATGAACCAAATTCTCAGTTTTCTTTACGTGTGCCATTCTTATTATCACACTTTTATTAATGCAGCAGGAAAACACTTCCAACCAGGGTCTTTATATTCATCTTTGTCTTTGTAGATATCTAGCTTGATAGTTTATCAAAAAAGCTTTAATAAGAATATAGGCTCGACGTGCCTAACACATACTTGGGGATACATTATTGGAAGCCATCACAAAATGAATGTAGTGTAAAATGATGAAAGTTTATTCACAATGCTTTTATTCAGCACACCTGGTCTATTTAACAATTGTGATATTGTGAAAGGCTTATATCAAGATCCATCTAAGTCTATAACTTATCCAAAGTTCTAAAACCTGTAGCACCATAATGTTTCAATTCTGCGAGGGTTATCAGCAAATGATTTGGACACTATCTGACACATAATGTCAATCAATGATGTTAGGGTTTTCGCAATTCCCATTGTTGCATTCACAAGCTACAGTACAGGGTAGCTGGAACTGCATCTTGTGTTATCAACATTGGCAAGATATTGCCGTCTGTGGATTCATACCAGCCATTGCCTATAGGTGACAGGACATCTGGTTGGGGTCTCATTGCAGTATACCAGATGTGACTCTGGTAATGCGCACGTTTGATGTGTTCAATCAAAGCATTCTGGGTAGGAGGGAGTCTTTCTGGCTGTTTTGCTCCCTTAAGAAACAGGTGCAACCTCACATCATTTACATTATGGTATGAGTTTCCTGCATATAAATGACATACAAATGAATCTACGTTCTTTAATGTCTGTGCAGTGACACAATTACCAGAGCCCAGGCCACCAAGCAAAAGTGCTTCATCTCTGTAGACCTGCAAAATACATGTGATCAACATCTTTCAGATTTATATGGTACTAGAAATGCAATACATTAGTAATGAAGTAGCAGAGCAAAAATGAGGGGAAAAGATTTGTCATGCATCAACAGCTTCACACAAATTATAGATTCTATAATGTCCTACCTTCCATGTTGTCTTCTTCCCAAGGCCAGAGAACTGGCTCACTACATCGCAGCCAGTCAAGGCATGGTAGCCTAGCAGGTTCGCAAGGATCTGTTCCTCCAGAGGAATGCGATGGACTGCCACAAACCGTCTTTGTTTTGATGTCCCAGTGCGAAGCCACACTTCCTGACAGAGGAGTGGTGCAAAGTGCATCAGGAGCACAAGGACATCAGTGTCCCGGGCAGCTACGATGATTCTTTCAAACCCCTCTTTTGATAGGGCTGCTGAATGCACAATGATCCGTGTATCTGCCTCATGATGATAAGACTGCAGATCAGTAACATCAGTTCAATGTGCTGATTTCACTGCCAGTGTATCCTTGAATCCCCTAGATACAACAACCTCATGGTTCGGTGGTCTAGAAATTAATGTTGAGCTCAGGAAGTCTGCCAAATCAGCTTTATTCTCTGGATGATGAATGAAGCCCTCCCAGTTACTTGGCAGTGGTACTTCTTTGTTTGTTATCTCTCGACGGATCAGTTTCATTCCTCCTGCCCTGATGTTCTGGGTGGTATCTTTGACAGTGTGTCCATCATACCTGTCAAAAACTATATCTATCCGAGAAGAGACACCACCAAGATGACTCAGAGCACAATTGACAAATGCATCTGATAAGTCACCAAATGTTTTTGCTCCAGTTGGCTTCCCAATAGCCCTGACCAAGGCTTGACCATCGATGATTGTTGCAGTTTTCAGACTCCATGTTGTGAGGTATGACAACGTTTGAGAATCTCCTAGCAGTGTACCAAGTGCAGCTTTGTTTGTTGGTCTTAACGAGCCATCTGTAGCTGCTAATGCTAGAGGTACTGGGGAAAGTTCATGGCTCAACACTATCTTCAAGTCAACATCTCTGCCAGAGTCTTTGCATACTAGGAGGCGCTGGAACAGAGTTCTGTCTGCTCTTATAGTCTGTTCTTTCTGTTTTGCTGTTGACTTTGATTTCCTTTCATATATCATTTGGAGTGTTTGGGCTTTTGTTTCGGGGATTTTGGAGTGGAATTCTGATGGTGGTCGAGAGCAAAAATCCAACATTTTTTCCTCACCACATGATTGAGCATTGAGAAGTGCAGATGTGATGTCACTGGATGCTACATCGTGGGTTGCTTAACACACCACACAGGTTTCATTTTTCACTTGAAATACTTCAAACTTGGTTAATTGCTCTTTTATCTTCTCCACATCAGACCTATCTCGTTCCAGTCTTTTTGGACCCAACTCCTTTATGGTAGGTTCAGCATCTTCATCACCAGTCCTGTCTAAACCAAGCATAGTGTAGGTTTCATTTGCAAGATGACTGCGCTCATTGAAGGTTAAGCACCATTGGTCACGTGCATTCTCCTTTCCAGTAATCCCCACGAGACCTCCGGCAACTTTTGACACCTTATTCATGTGTTCAAGAGCCTGATCAGTGGAGATCTGGTTAAATTTGTTTCCAGTCTCTTTTACCACAAAGTTTCCTTGTTGGAACTCTTCAAACACCTCTGGATGGGTTGTTGGAAGTGCCATACAGTCGGCTATGTAAACCGTTCCCCTACCGGTGGTAATTTACACAATCATACCATGCAAACCAGGGGAGCATGGCAATGAAGGATGTTACATGCAACCTCCAGTTTCCTGTATGCTCTGCCCTGATGAACTGTAGGAGGATCATAACCAGTTTCAAGTAAGTAATCCAATAGTTAGTTGTTGGGGCCTGGGCTTTCTGAAACTCATTCAAAAGGCTGAGTATTGAAGACATTTCAATGGTTTCTGCAACATGCTCTAGAGTTGCAGCCCTCAACTCATTTCTGTCTTCATCTGTGAATGTTTCGATCAATAACTTCACTGCTTCTTCGATGTCATTGGTTATGCCTCTGTCACCCAGCCAAGCCTTGAACTGAGGCCATAAAATGTGCCACAGTGCCTCGAAGGTCAACTTATGGGCTTGCAGTGCTTTGTTTTTGTTTGATTTTGCTTGCATGTTGTTGTGAGCAGTGTTTTCACCAAACACCATGCTTTCCCTCCACACCTCTTCTATACCAGAGTCTGCCATATGGTGACCAATCACCTGCATGAAGTTTTTGATGATGTGAAACCCTCCTAGCCTGGTGAATATAGTGCTACATTACTCTGCATTGGCCCACTGGAGCCCTTTTGCCCTGCAATAGAGTTGTTGGTCAAATGTGATCACAGTGGACTGACCAGGATTTACAGCATTGGATATATTGACACACTTCAGCATGGCTGTCCACAGCTGTGTCAGTTTCATGTGCTGCAGCATTTATGAGTGGGAGATACCCAACTGCAACAGTTTCCTAATCGTTAGTTGAAGTCAGTTGGTTGAACCCAGTCCATGCTGGTACTGTAGCCCCATCAAGGCTGTGGAATTGTGCAAGGACCCATGCTAGGTCTTTGGCATTAACTTTGTAAGCAAGCTCCTTATTTGGAGAGTACCACTGCTCATCAATCTCATGGGAGAACACTGGCTGACACCCCTTACGAGCTATCGGTGGCCACTGTGTCAGACAGTGTCCAAATCATTTGCTGATAACCCTCGCAGAATTGAAACATTATGGTGCTACAGGTTTTAGAACTTTGGATAAGCTATAGACTTAGATGGATCTTGATATAAGCCTTTCACAATATCACAATTGTTAAATAGACCAGGTGTGCTGAATAAAAGCATTGTGAATAAACTTTCATCATTTTACACCACATTCATTTTGTGATGGCCTCCAATAATGTATCCCCAAGTATGTGTTAGGCACGTCGAGCCTATATTCTTATTAAAGCTATTTTAATAAACTATCAAGCTAGATATCTACAAAGACAAAGATGAATATAAAGACCCTGGTTGGAAGTGTTTTCCTGCTGCATTAATAAAAGTGTGATAATAAGAATGGCACACGTAAAGAAAACTGAGAATTTGGTTCATTTAGGCCTACCCTAAGCCTATAAGGGGCAAAATAAGCTGAGGAGACTAAAGATAATGCTTCCAGTGTGTTCCTTGACCCAGAAAATATGGATTTAGACACCCTAATTACATGTCTACCATCATTATTCCTAATGATATTGCAAAAATAGTAAATTTGGCTAATGGCCGCCTTTATCGAGCCCTAAATACCTGAAAATCCATTTCTGTGCGTGGCATCCACCCTAAATATGTTCAGTAGGTGTTATACTTCAAGTCTGGCATGGATGCCACCCTGTAACATTCCGTTCCTCCTAAAGTGATTTCTGGGCTTCATTTGAGATTCCGCCTCCAGTCTATTATCCTTCTAAAAGTCAAACACTAGAAGTCGTATTGTACATGGATAAACTCAGATTTCACTGACTGTCTGAGGGTATTGTGTCCGACTCAGGGTGAACCTACACTATATATTGCTGTAACAAAAACGGAAACTAGGGCAAAGAGTTGGTTTGTGTACGTTAGATTAACCACTGTGAACACGTCTTACAAATAATAAGGGGTGTTTTCAAGTGACTGAATAGATAGAAGAGGTTGATAATTGTCCTTGGACTTGGGTATTCAGGTAGGCTATGTATCACGCTTGCCTACTGCGTGTAGAAACTCCCCTCATCAGGGTGATTCTTAGATTAAGTATCTCTCATGGTCTACCTTTCCGAGATTAACATGATAACCTCGGAAATTCTCGAGCATCAGTTGCGTACATATTTTTATGCAACCATGACAACAGCATATACGCCATATACATGTACAAGTCAAAATGGCCGCCGATCTCTTTTAGGTGATGTTCACCTCTGAAAATCAGTTCCTTATACATTTAAAAAGATACATTTATGATTATGACTATCATGTCCCAAAGGTGTAACTCCTAATCCATCTTCAAAGTTCAGACATGTTAAGAGTACTTGCACTGCACGACCTACATTCTCAGTAAAACCCATCTATAATGTACTACAATAATATATTGTACAACAAGAGGAGAACAATTAGTGGACACAAAGCGCAGATCTCTCAGGGGGTTTAGGTACATAGTAACATGCATATAACACAATGAGGGGACCAGCATGATGCCTCAAAGTTTCATGCGCAATTTTTGTCATGCTGTCCTTAAATGGTTAACACATGAAGGGACCAGCATGTTGTTTAGAATTGTGACTGCTCTGAATACAGCATGCCCCCTTTGTCATGATTTCTATAACTCAATGAGTGGATGATGTTTACCTCCCAGAAAACGCTATGCCGCAGGCCACCCCTATGCTGAAAATGGGATGGAAATGGGTAGATTGTAATTTGGTCAAATAAATGTACATAGATCATGTCATTTTAATAACCCAGGTACATTGAGCTCTTCAATATAGTTAGGTGTCTTTTTAAATAATGATATGTCAACGTTTTTGGCATGTGTTGCATTTCTCTTTTCAGACAATAATCAAGATGTTTTAAACGTGCTAAATGTTAAGCTGTAGCATGTCAGCACTATCGTCAAGATGACTTTAAAGGATGATTTTTGATTAATGTGCTAGAGTTCCATCCGAAATAATGCCTAGTGTCTGCCATTTTGGATTCGCCACATGAGCCATGATTTTGTGCATTGACATGAAACAGATTTGAACTTAGCATGACCAAATAATATTCCAACTCTAGAACTAATCTACCCCGAAACGCCGAGCATGTCTTTACTAAGTTTCTTTCCGGGATTTGGCCCTGTATCATCTTGATGATTAGTGAACGTGAATGTTAAATGTTAAATGTTAATATCCATGTGGGCCGAGCCTGTAGGCGCACTGCTTATACCCAGTCTAATCATGCTTTGCTGAAGGGGATTACATACAGGTACAGGGGATTACATGAGCGCAGAAGCCTGAGGAAGAGGCCACACATCACAGACTGCAATGTCCAGCCATGTCAGCTACCCATTTTATACAGTGTAGTCAATTAAGTGGTGTATATATTTAAGAGATTATTTCGTCTTAGAAATTCTCTCTCAGTTTCTGTCTTTCTCTCATGCTGCATGTGTGTGTTACCTCTCTCTACCCCTCTCCTGCCCACTTCTTACTTTAATACTAGCTCCCTCCCTCCCTCACTCCATTCCCCTCGCTCTGTCTAATTGTTTCTCTCTTCCTATCCCTGTCTCTCTCCCTTTCCCTCCCCTCATGCCCTTCTCCCTTCTCCCTCCCACCCAGTGTAGTGGTGTTTTTGCTGCCCTGTCGTCCTGTCGTTATTTGTCTCTATTACTGCTCGTGTAATCAGCACCCGACAGCCGCCGCCACATGACCTTCACACCGGATGTGACCTTTGAGTCACTCCCATTGTTAGCAGCAAAAATAAACCAGGAGCCACTCACTATCTTTCCCACTAGGTGGCGACACCAGGTGAGGAACTCAATTGGCATCAATAGGGGTTGGTGGGGGAGGGGGGTGGGAGGGGGAGGGAGGGAGGTTTGCCAGCTAGCCGCCTGCACACCGCTAATTATAATAATCAGCCTCGCTCTGGCCAGGTCGCAGTGCATCATGGGAAGGGTGGGCGTGGCCAAATAAAGACTGATGGCTGGGTGGCCACGCCCTCTCCACCTGCAGGCTTCGAGGTCTGGCTGTTCTCTGGGGGATTGTCTGATTCTGCTTGAGAATAGACCTATAGAAAAATATACTAAGGATACTCAGCATGTCACATTTTCAATGTGGGAAAAAAATATCAGTTTCGTTAGATTGGAACATGCTGAGTCCAATTGATTTGTATATTTATAACATTCCCAATTCCCAAATAAATCCATTGGAAATAATTATAGTCTGGGCCGCATATTAAACTGGAGATATCCAATCTAACGACAGATGCATTTTGTGATCCTCCAGGGGGATGTCATAGAAAGGACTACATGTACCAAGACGAATGTAAGCCTCCATCCAGTGTAATATCCTCTGCATGCTTTATTTTGAGTCGGACCAATGATATTTTGGCGCTGTTGTTTTAATGCATTATCAAAAACATATAGCAAAAGCATTACCCTCCCTTCCTGTGTGAGTAATATATACCGAGGTCTAGACTCATTGCATAAGTAATTGTTCACAACCACCATCGATGCCCCATAGTGCATTGAAAAAGTTTACAACATTGGATGTTTTGTTCACAGATTCAAGATGGTTCGTTTGATTTGAACGCAGAGCTACATTCTGAGCACAGTGCATTATCTACTATCTCTTTTATAACAGAATATCAGAATCGAATAGAGCTCTATAATTTCAGAAATTACCAACCTCGATACTCCTACCCTGCGACACACACCATCAAGCTATTCAATACAATAACTCAATTCAATTCTACTCTCACAACCCCTTTTCATTAACAGAAATGCTTCACATATCCTTAATAAGTGGTTGCTTTTTCACACACACACACACACACACCCCTTCCATGTCCTCGCGAGGACACTGATCTGGGAACTGATCTTAAGGTTCTAGAATCTAGATTCAGATCTTATTCAAATGTAGCCTCTCCATTGTATAACCTAAATATGTGTCTCTTTAGCGCACATTTATGAATGAAATAAAGGACTCATCTATCTGGGGAAGAATCTCATTGTGAGCACTACTAAAGCCCTTTAACGGTCGGATGGTGATTTAATGCATCATGCACTGTGGTCGTTGTGATGCATGAATGAAGCGCTGGCGAGTAACTCGCCAATGCTGCATTCAATCAGTATATAGACCATATGTACTTGATACACTCCTAAAGGGTCGATATGATGCATCCAAATAGCCCTGGCGGGAAGCCTTACTAGGGTTACATTATTGCATCATGGCGACAAAGGAGATAAGACACTAAAGCAATATACGGCCCTTAAATGACTAAGGAGCCTACCCTGTGAACGTGCTCTGTGCACGTCCCTTTATCCACCTCACAAAGTGATGTCCCTGCTCCCCATTGTGGGGTCTGCATATCAGCAGCTTCAAACAACTTTCATCAATTTCGCCAGAGGGAATCTTCATTGATACATTGAAGTATCTAAAGGAGTGCTAGTTTGAGCGCGAAGATAACAATTAGGATGTGCAAGCTATTAAAAAAACACAGAATAACCTGGGAGGTTGCAGGGCTATCATTGAGGAGACTAACATCGATTTTGCAACTGATCAGATTATGTGATTTGATTTCCGATGAAAAGCGGTGAAGTGTATAAAATCTCATTTTAATTTTGTCTTTGAATTTGAGTTTGAGTTTTATAGGCTTAAACTTTTACAATGTGTGCATCAGCAAACTAAAACAATGTGGATGTATGGGATTAATGTAGCCTTATGGATACTATTACTTAAATAGTTGTGGAAGTATAATATATTTTGCTGTTTTTAGTAAGACTTTCAATTTCACCTTTTTGGGAAACAGTTACCAGGATAATACTTTAGATGCATTGAATTATCCGATTGTCTAAAAAAGAGCAAAGTCATGCTATGGAGGCTGCGCTGCTGATCTCAACAGCATTTATATATAAAATGTAATCAGAATATAGCAATATGGAAATCAATAAAATATTGGAAAGAACAGGAAATGTCAACTAAGTTACACAGGTCTAAGTTACATGTCCATAAATGGTAACTTTGGCTAATATCTATGGTGTGAGATGTGGTGCTATACAAGGTCAGGCTGCTCCTATAGCATTGTAACAAGGTCAGCAGTCTGCTAGAGAAGGCTGAGGCGGCGTGGGGGAGCAGGCGCTGGGGTGGGGCGGTGGACAGGGGGTAAGGTTGATGCATGGCTCTTTGACTAGCTGTCAGAAAGTTGGCGGGACCCCATACAACGGTCTGTGAACGCTGCCACCTCCCACAATACTCCCAAAGCTGCCGTCTATACCCTCCTCCATCCCTCACCTCCTATCAACCTACAGAACCCCCCCCCCCTCCCTCCTGCCCCCACAGAATCTCCGACCACCCTACAGCCCCCCTGCATGGTCTGACCACCCGATCAGCCCACCACCCACTTGGTCTCATTCATATATACAGGAGTCCTCTGCAGATGAGACCTTTGGGGCGAAAATAACCACCATTCTTTTTCCTTTTTGTTATACTTGATATATATTTCTGGATGGTGTGGCAATATCAGAGTGACTCATGTCATGGGAAGGAGTGAGAAGGTACTTTGGAGAGCACAGATTTCATGAATGCGAGCTATTGCCTGCAGGGTCCTGATTTTATCTTTGTTAGGGCATGTGACTTTGGTTCTATACAAAGGTGGCTGAGGTCATAGGCCTCCACACCCTCCACAGCCTCCACCCTCAGCCACCCTTCACCCCATACAGCACCTCGACCACCCTACAGCCCTCCTGCATGGTCTAAATGGCCACCTACCACCTCATAGGTCCACTACCACAGTTCCCATTCTGACCACTTCTGACAATGTTATGTTATTGGCAGTGTTCTGCATCATCGACCCTTTGGGGAAACTAAATCTTTTCTTATGGCTCGGTTTATTGGGAAACACGCTTTGGGTTACTTCATTCCAGGAAATGTCTTCGAGGCCATACCACCTTCAGAGGTCTCAGACCATCTTTCTTACATCGTCATTACACATTTGCTGCATTATGTGTGCTGTGGGAGAACTGACTTTATTTTTTTTATTTCTGTCCCATTATTTAGGCTAGAATTGATGGATATTCCTTAACCGATGAAACCTCTAGAACTATAAGTAGCTTGATGTATACAGAATAGTCCCCCGCAAAGCTTTACTTCTGGAAATACTACAATGTGCATTACCTTCATCATAGCAGGGTATAGATATGCCCATCGCTATATACGGCTCTATCTCTTTGAGTGCATGAAATTGCTCCATATTATTCCATGTGATGGTTGTGATGTTGCATCAACCGTCCTTTCTGTTCCTCCGTGGAGAGTCAGATGATGGGAAGACTTTGACTTTATGATGGGTGATGAATCTACAGTATTGCCAAGATAGTACACACATCTAGATGTATCATGCATGTACTTTGAACCTGCAACATAGAGGTATGGGGAAGTGCAGGAACGTATTATTTGTATTGACATGCACATCCTTTTGGCTGACATTGGGACCAGTTTAACCTTGTCCTTCAAATAAAAGCAGTATATATACACATTGAAATGGATTCATGAGTGTAATCTTTCGACTACTCTATAGATGATTTATGCCATGGCAATGTATTGTATTACTCCCATTTATAGCTATTCTTTTGCACAATATGCTAGAAGAGCTAGACCATAACCAAAAGCAATTTGGTATGACATTATATCGGCTTCAATAAAATCGCAATGGTCACATGCTGCACTAAGGCACCGGAGAGCATGACTTGTAGCCCTGGTAACGCGCCTGGAACCATGCTGTCGATAAAGAGTTAAGGATAAATTCATGTTGCCTACGCCAATGCCAAATGCATCTTCAGGCCTCCTTGTGCAGCATATTGCGTGTGCTGGGGTGGGTACACTTTGTTAGATGTTATCTTCCTGTTATCGATATGAAGCTGTGATTAACTACAGACATCTGCGACTCCTGGGGGAAATAATAATGTTAACATGAAGCTCTGAGATTTATTGCCTGATAGAGTCCTTCATCACCATCTATCATGGGGAGTCTGGTCACTTCTTTAACTATTTAAAGGCATCATGGTGCTTTTGTGTATACACAAGTTGCATGAAACAACCCTGGCGAGTAACTCGACAGGGCTGCATCCATGCAACATGTGACAACCTTAATGGTCTGACACAATATACCGCATGGTCCCCATGAAACAACAACACAGCACCGGCGAGTAACTCGCCAGCGCTGACGTATGCACCATGACAACAAAAGGAGCTTAGTGCAGTAAAGAACTATACTGGACTCGACTCGAGGGGTTGGGGAGAAGGGCCCGTAATAAATGTCATCATAATCTATAAACGTCTGCTGGAGTTATTGCATAAGGTAGAACAAATAGTTATGAATATTCAATTAGAAGAGAAAATGTGTGTTTCCTGTGACAGAGTCAGGGAAATCTAGACTAGGTTAAGGTCATTTAGAAAAATGCAGACAATATTGCTGGTAACCTTACAATTTTCTCTTTAACCCTTAGGGGCCCAGTGGCGTAAAATGGCGTGAAATGGCGTATTTTGCACATATCTGTATATCTAGTATAAAGTGTGATGAATTAAATAAATGGACGTTTCTGGTTGCTATGGTTACCAAAATTTGTATTTTTCTCATACAGAGGGTCTAGCATGAGATAGGTTACTGCAACAGCTTTCAGGAAATGTAATATGAACCCTATGTCAAAACAATAAATTCAATTGTTGCAGATTCACTTATGGTGCACTAATTATGTTGCACATATCCTACTTTGGTCAAATAGTTCTGGTCCTGTAAGGGTTAATGTGTGCATGTAACATTTTTGAAATGATAGAAAAATAGGATAGAAAATATGCCTATAGATACAGGGTGGGCCTTATTTCGCCATATCTAAAATCTAGGAAGTGGAAACATGTTTTTGTTGGCCTCATACGTTATGGTCATGAATATGCATTGACATGTGCAAACTGTAACGCCAGTTCCATGATTTATGCAAACTTTGGATAGACCATGAGATAGGATCTTTGTAGCATAGAAATGGAACCTATCAAATATACAGCTTTAGTGCAGACACTAAGGCTGAGGAGACAGATAACATCTGGGTGCCGTTACTGGTACAGGTGTATAGAATATGCAGGGGGAATGCCTGACCCCTCTGTACTGTTAACCATTTAAGGGCTGCATAATGATGTATATTGTCCTTTTGCTGGAATGATGCGTCAATGTAGCGGTATACCGAATAACTTGTTGGTGGTCAATCTATACCCGCCCAATGGGTAACCCCCGGTTGGCATGATGCAGCATTGCAGCAGTGTTGGTGAACATTTGAGATGAATAAGAAATTTTGAGACATAGCGACATCATTAAAGGGTTAAATCTATGTTGGTTTTCATTTTTCAGAACATATCATTATACATAGCCTCATTCCTTATGGGCAGAAAAGAAGCGTCTGACCTTTTTAACAAGTAGGTAACTTATTTTGGCTATTTATAATTAACAAACAGTTTCTAATTATACATGACAACATATCAGGAGCTGGATAAAGCATTGATTTGACAGCGATGCAGATACTACCTGCCAATCTTGCAGCACTCGCCAAGGATATCAACAAAAAACCTAGCGCTGGTTGTCAAAGCGCATATAAATGAAGAGTTCTAAATTTGGTGACAAGCAGGTGAGAGATATCAAGTGTGAGACAATTGTGAGGTATTCAAGCAAGTCGCCTCACCCTGGATTTGAAAGGATTTTGTACATTCGTGGTTAAAATTCATATGAGCATTAAACTTTGCCTGTATCATTGTTAGTGAAGCAATCTCCCACTAGTCCCATTAGCTGGTATAGAACAATTCTCTATAGAATCCACAACGTTAATATAAAAGCTTAGCATGATTGGGTATCTGTATAATTATATATGCATTATTCTGTAGATTCTCTGATTTAAAGATTTAATGGACATAGAACCATGCATAAGACAAACACACACGATTTTGATATTATAGCCAGAAGTTGTGGGTAGAGTTTTCCCCCAACAGCTGCGGTCCTTGTTATGGGGGTGACGTCCGTTATAGGACCTGTCCGCCCAGAGTGGTGCGATGTGGTGAGCGGCGAGTGAGGCGTTAAATAAAGCCGTACATAGCACCCTGACCCCTCCAACCTCCCACCGTAACCTCCCCTATATATACCCCTCACCCACCTCCCCGCTCCTGGCCTCACACACCGAATGTCACAAATCCTGGCCTTGGAGCGAGTTGGCCGCCAAAATCAATAATGATTCACGGGGGTGAGACTGGGAGAGGAAGAGTAAAGAGTCCGGGGGGCCGAGGGGCCGAGGGGGCCGGGGGCGGGACGACGCGGCGCGACGCGCGGGGGGCGGTAGATGCGGCTCCGCGCGTCTCCACGCTTATCCTGCTTTCCTCCAGACCCCCACTCCCACCCCAGCACCCTACACTCCACTCACCACCATCCAGGGCGGAGTGGGGGAGAGGGGAGGGGAGGGGAAAGGGGGGTCGGCCCTATCAAGACGCCGCCGACGAAGAAGATCCCAAATCGGGTGATTTCGTCGGTGGCGGCAAGCGGCGATTTACGGGCGTCGCGGGACGTTATTTGGGCGGGAGGAGGAGGTGGGGTAGGAGTTGGAGGAGGAGTGGTAGTCAGGGGGGGGGGGTAGTGGATGGTGGGGGATTGGTGCAGCTATCTGCGGCGGCCGGGCGCTCACCAGGCCCGTTATAAATGACCGCTGCCTTCATTAATTTCTTGGCAGGCGGCCGCGTCCGGGCGGGCTGTCGGCGGCTGATACCGGCCTGCATGTCGGGCTTGGTCGGGGCCGGATCCCGCCGCTGCCGCTCTACTCCCCCCCCCTCCCCCTCCGACACACACCCTCCCCTCATCCTGCAACTCCTTTTCTCAGAACCTCTGACGTGAGAGAGAAACATTTCCACGAGCTCCACGAGCTCCCCAAATAACTCACGGTAGGACTGTGGCGATAGCGCCCGATTCGTATCCAGATCTCCATATACTACTCACGGGTTTTGTGGCGGTGTGAGTAGTATAGGGCCGAGTATATTCATAGGCTTGTGTTAGGCTGAAATCTACTGGCGCGCTATCACTTCGCGCTAGTGAATCTAAACATATATTGGGTCCGAAATCATACATTATACTAGACGAATCGGTTACTTTAGATGGATAGTGTCTACTTGTAAAAATGTTTCAGTTATGATAAAGAAAACGTGCGTTGTACATAGGCAATGCATATCAAATGATATTTCAAATTGAAAATCAGAATTGCACCAGCAATATATCGATTGACATACGATTTTCAACAAAAAAAAGATAGAGGCAAAAAAGACAGTGTCTCGACCATGACACGATAGCATCAGATTCTGACCCCCTCATGCATAACCATGCGTGGGTTAGACTTGTTGACAAACAAGCTGTTTCAGTTGGTCAGGATGTCAAATTTTATTTTCACTGCTGCGTGGGAAGTTAACTTCGTGGTGTTTTAAATGGGATGTTAATTTTGTGGTGTAAAGTGGCATTTTGTCGTCAGATATTTCTTCACCACAGTTTGATAACAACCATTGTTCCTTGTCTGGACAAGATGTGCAAGCTCTGAAATACGTGTGAACAGGGATATTGGAACAATGCAATAAAATGACGTTCAGCCGTCAACTCAAGGCCACTTCAAGAAGAGGAAGGAATGAGGTAGTCATTCAAAAGCTGCTAACATTCAAAACAGAACGCATTTGAGTCTCGAGATCAAAACATAATAGATTAACGTGGCAATTGATGTGAGGGGAATACTGGTATGTAGGAGTATATGATACGCGAAAAAAAGAGGATAAAAAACGGGGTAAACTAGAGAGTCATGTTCACATGGACATAGGAACACTGTCTTATGAGCAAATGTGTTATTTATAAGGGAGAGTTAATGGGTAAAATATGGATTATAACAGGCGACCAACTGCTGCTTCCGGTATATCTAGTCCTCCCTCCTGGAGACCTCCCCTCTTCCTTCCTCCTGTGGCTGCCCGGTGACGGGAGTCGTCCCGCTACCAGTAATTGCCCACAGAGGACATACTTACCGGCCTGCCTCCTGCACCTAGCAGCGCCCCGCGCGCTGATTGGAGGATGATTAAGGCGTCCAGCCCGCTCCCACCGCCCCCCGCCGCGCTCAGCCCAGCCCGCCCCGCCCCCGGCCCACGCCGACAGCCGACGGCTTAATTAGCGCCGGGGTAGGCAGCTCAGGGAGCCGGGGCTCTTTGACGCCACCCAAAAAGTGGATACAAAAGAGCAGGGGGCGTGGTGGGCGCGGACAATGGCGTGTATTGGATCGGGCTCTTTAGTGGGAGATATATGAGGTGGGGGCGGGGCGGTGCTGCACGGGAGGGCAGCGCGGCGCCGTGTGGTCGCTGTGACCGAGGCGCGCCCTGATACTGACTTTATCTGTCCTGCCTGTTCAATATCGGCCACCGGGGGGCGGGGGGTGAGGGGGAGCTGGGGGGGGGGGGGGGGTGTAGGAGAGAGGTGCCGAGGTTGGAGTAGGAGAGTGGGTGGGGCCGTGTGTGCGCCCCGAGCACCTTCCGTATTATAACAAAACAGTTGGCCCCTCAACGCAGTGCGCATGTGCATAGAAGGACCGCGCATGTGCAGTGAGACCTCCACCCTGGCATATGTCACTCACCGCGGGACCGGAACTCTGCTGCCCGCACCTGCCACCGGAGGTCGCCACTGTAACGGCGCTGGGAGAGTAGGGGAGAGAAAAGTAAGAAAGACTGAGTAGACCCCCAACCCACTCACCCACACCCCTCCCTCCCTTTCTACTTCTGAACTCCCTTCCTCCCACCCCCTCGCCCAGCGCTGCCGACGTCCGAAGTGCAGCCTGGGACGCCCGACCACCGCCGGATACCACCCTTACCGACGCTGGCGCCACCACACGGCGACGACGCGGACCACACGGCGTCCGGAGGCGGAACCAGCAGGCCACACAGACCGACCCGCGACGCCACCCGCGCCACCAGGACAGCCCAGGACACCCTTGGACAACCCTGGACAACCCTGGACAACCTTGGACAACTTGGGACAACCTTGGATATATAAGTAAGGTGTGAAGCGCTTGCCGAATGCCATCCGCTTGTATTCAACCCTCACATCCCTTGCAGGCACCGTATGGGCAACTTTATGGATAACTACCAAAAAATAGTGTAGGGAGAAAAAAATATTCGGACCCAGCGTTGATCCTTGGGGGATACAGCAATCAGGTTTTATTACCCGGGTCCGTCCTTTGACGCCGATGCTACTCGTGCTTTTGATGTGTGTCGAGCCTGTTGTCGTCACCGGCGACCCTTGCTGACCTTTAAGTTTCAAACACTTCACCGGAGCCAATGCGACTTGGTCGGAGGGCCAGCTCGTGTCGTAACACTTTTTAGGGTCAGCCACCGAGCGAACAATTTGAATTTTCATCCAGCACCCATAGTGAACTTTAGCTAGTGAACGATTTACGAAGCGAGGTTCAGCCGCGGCTCAGCTTAGAGAGAGAGCTTCATTCACCCGGGCAGGTTGCTGCGGCTGCCGCTGCTGCTGGTGTGGAATCAGGGGTGAATGGTGACGGCGCCGCGGATCAATTAGCGACAAGGGCGTGAAGGGAGATAGCATCTCTGCGCGTGAGGTGCACGTTTTGTGAGATCCACGCCACGTCTGTTCGCGGTGCTGTGTGCACGACGCCCGCCCTCACCGTGCGTACAGTCGTGCGTACATTGTACGGCATACAGCCGGCGTGCGTACAGCCGGTCACAGGATTACACTCAATGCTGGCAAGTAAGTGTTCCTCTATTTCACTTCAATCCTGAGCTGGGATATTTTCTCCATTTTTTACTTCCGTGTATTTCCTCTCATCAGAAAACATCTGCAGACGAATCCTGAAGTGTATGGCATATGTGCATTTGTGGAAGGAGCATCCCTTTTGCAGGGCTTCTGGCAGATGTAGCCCGCGTTGAATGGAAACTCCTATATATTTTTTCACTGAGACTGCATGGACCGTGAATTTGTGAGAGATAATATACAATATCTAGTCATTATATCAAGGTGTGATGAACAGAAAAAAAATCAGGGATGAAATAAATTAAAGTAGGATGAGAGTGCTGTTTTGGTTACAATCAAAATTGACAAAGATGAAAGTATACGTGGACGGTAATTTGAGCTGCACACATATGGCTTCTGAGATCAATCGATCGATTTCATGGCGAGCTTATTGAAGGTGTAAGGATAGGACATTAATAAATAAATATCCATGCAAGGACTGAGTTATAATACAACTCACAACTGTTGCACGGAAAAAGCGGACACAAAATGAGAAGGGGTGAGAAGGTGAGAGAGGAAAGAAAGGAGTTGACAAGGCTATTGTTTATCAGATTGCTATCACCAATGAGAGAAGAACGAAATGTGTTATCTATTCCCCTCTGTCACATTGTAGGTGGGATGTGAATAACAAAATGGTTGCATTTGGTGTAGACTATAGATCTGATCTGTTGTCCATTGGTACAGTTCGTGAACTCTGCAGTGTCGGGGGTTTTATACAGGGAGGGAGACATCAGAGAGTGAATATAACCAACAGCAATGACTAACCAGTTAATGAAGGAAGGATGCAGCAATGTTTCATGTTGAAGTGTCGACATGGTGCACCAAAGCAGCACCGCTAAGTTACTCACCGGCGCATAACATCGATCCTTTGAAAGCATTGGGAACTGTCGATGAAGCACCGGCGAGTTACTCGCCTGCATTCATGCATCATGACGACAGAAGCCACAATATGCTGCACCTAAAGGGTTAATACTGAGGTTGTGCAGGCTGCAATGCTCCTCTACTTTCTGCTCTCGACAAACGCAAACGGTGATAAACGCAGACAAAGGAGAATGGAAGAAAAGGTGTCAAAAACCCGCGCCGGGCCCCGACGCCTTATCTGATCTTGGGCGCTGGTGGTTTTTCAGTCGCTGGCGCCGGCGGAGCGGGCCCCATTCGGATAATTCAGTGTCACATGCTAATTTTCCCTATCGGCCCATGTTGCGTTGCCGTGAAATAATGTCTCCGGCGGCTGCGGCTGCCCCCACCCCCGGTGCCGACCCGGCGCGCTGCCCATTGAGGGCCGTGCACGGGGGCACTATTATTAACTTTGAAATCCTCCCGCTTTTTAACGCAAGGCTACGACTACTGGCGCTGTGGCAATGTGTCAATGAGGCCGCCGCGCCTCTCACCAATAACAGCAGCGGCAGCAGCAGGCGAGGGGACGGACAAGCAGCCATGTCAGTGTGTGGGTGTGGGAGCTTTTTTAAGACTTTTTTTCATCACAAGCTAGTCTTTTTTTTCTCACACCTCCCTCCCTCCCTCCCCACACCTCCTTTGGGTGAGTTTCACATTCATTCCTTATCAGTTATCTCTACGGAGGAGGCGGCAATGGAGGAGAGAGTAGTGGGTGGATGGGTGGGTGGGGGAGGATTGAATACAGAGGAGGGAGAGGATTCTTGTCTCATCGCGCGGGAATTTTTAATTGATAAAGACGTATTATCTTACGACTGCCTCCCCCATCCCCGTACCACCAGCGCACTCTTCCCTCTCTGCCCATCACCCTCTCTCACTGTCCCTCTCTGCAACTATCATTCCTGCCCCCGCCCCGTGTATTTTTAATGCACTCACTCCCTTCATTCCCCATTGTATCCTGCTACCCTACCCTCCCTCTGCCTATCTCTGCCTCCCTTTGCCTCCCTCTGTCTCCCTCTGTCTCCCCCCCCCCCTCTCCCCCTCCACCTCCAGCGCTCTCCCTCCCCCTCCCTATATTTCTCTCCATCTTTTTCTGTCTGTCTCGGTCTGCCTCTCTTCTCTCTCTTATATCTTTCCCCAGCTCCCTCCCTCTCCTCTCGCTCTCCCTCTCTATCAGTCTATCTTTCTCTGCCTTCCACTTCTGCCTCTACACTCAGCCTTCCAACCATTCCCCTCCTCCCCTCCTCCACTCCCCTCCTCCCGCGACATGGCGCGCCGCGCTGCGGGAGGCGCACGTACTACAGGAACGCGCAGTAGACGCGCCGCTTCCAATCTGCTGCACGCGGCGCGTAGTTCATCGTGCGTGTCATGGCTACCTGCTTCCGGCCAGATCAAAACAAAGGACGCCGTCCTGGTGACCGCCTCAGCTGCCCCTTAACCCCCGTCCTTCAGGGTGTTGTGTAAACGATATAAGCGGCTTTAATACCGAGTAGTGTGCCAGGATCATGCCCTGGAGGTGACCAACTCTCCCAGTTCGGCCCGTGCTTTCCCCACGCGGCCCGCGTCCTTCTGCGACTGTACCGCCAATAGGAGACTCATCCCTCCCTCAAGGCAGGCAGGTAACCAAATAACCATCTTACTCCTTCTCCTCTTAGCAGCTCTGTTACAACTCCTCTGTTCTCTTCTCTCATTATGTCTACAGTATCATACACCAGGTCACCTTGAGTATACTCGTGTCAGACACATTTGCCAATTAACGTCACGATCCTTGACCCCCTATAAGGGAGTCTGCAAACAATGCACCTCCATCCGAGTGGCGTCCTGGGGAGCTGCCCAGGGACTAAATAAGGTTGACTCAGAAACACTGACAAGGAGTGGTGACTAGTCCGTCTTAGTGTGTAGCTGTGCTCGATATGACTCAACTTGGGTCATCTATAAGTGCAGTCTATTCTATACTTTTGTTGTTTAGTTATCGTTTCCCATTCCTTCATGCTATCTCTGTATTCGTGTTCTCTGAACTCAAGCGTTGGATTGAAAAGCTCTGTTGATCAAAGGTTAACTATATTTCAAGTTGACGAAGTCACAATGAGGTTGATGTAATTTTGTTTAGGTTGTATACATATTTTTATGCTGCATCCCATTGTTGTTATTTACATGTTAATATGTCCTTTATGATAACAAACTCATGTGTAATCAATGGGGGGCAGGGGGGGGGGGGTGCTGGTACATATGATATCTACAATTCACTCTGCTTTGTATTTATTGTATAGAAAACCAGACCAAGCAGGGTTGACAATAAGGATTACGTTAACTGTTATCATGAGCTATATTATATAAACGTTCCACTCCTATTTAGGTAAACACATGCCATGCTATTAGATAGGTATATTCTTTTACAGAATATCGTCGCTACCTTAATTGTATATGTATTGCCTTTCTATCCATCTGCGCAAAGGCAGGAATCTAGACATTTGTCTTAAGATATCTACAGTGTACAAGCCCTTGAACTAGTCAAATTCCATTCTGTGCAATCCCAACACGATTACTTGGATACATTTTGTAGCAATACTGTCTATTCTAGTTGATCAAAATAATGGTTCACCTCTTTCAAACAAGTTTATACATTATATCTCCACAGATTAACAATAAAATAAATTCAAATGATCATATATAGTACCCTGACAGTAACACAGACTTGATATGTCTGCTTTGGACTTGTAATCGTTTAGAAAATAAGTTTGACTACTGACCTAGCTTTCTCTCAATTACAAGACAAAGAATGCCCTAGGGCTACAGACTGTCAAGGTCTACATCATAGGTGGATAAACGCCCGGGTAGATTGTCAGTACAGCTTATGTCAAGTAAGACATGCATTAACCCTTTAAGAAGCATGATACATCAACACTTTAAAGCCATGTGTTGTCATGATGCACTCGCCGGCGCTGCGTTTGTGTAGTGTACTGACCTTTCGATCTAATAGGGTCGATCTAATAGGGTCGCCATGATGCATGAATGCAATCCTGATCAGTTACTCGACAGGGCTGCATTGGCGCATCATGAGGAGAGAAACACATGGTGCATTAAGGCATAATGCTGGCTTTAAATTATTTACTGTGTCCATAGATTTATGGCATGGCAGTTTATAATAATTTGGATGTCAACCCAATGATATAGTGTTTGGGGAGATTTCCAAAGAAAACAGTACATCTTCTTCCAACGACGTTGATTATATTTATTATTAAATATAAACTACGATCTATATACGTCCAACGATATATATCAATGCTTTTATAAAAGTAAGCATTATCTGTTAAGAATCAGAGGCTAGCCTGTACCCCTGCTTGCAGGTTCATTAATTGTAAATTAAATGTACACTGAATACATACAGTATACCTAATGAATATAGCGAACATAGAACTATTTTGGAGAACAGCTACTCTTTCATTTTGAAACGTATATTACATTCCAGATGAAATAGGGTCATGGCTGTTTATTGAATACGTATTGAACAGAACAATTTTGATAATCCACTGTGATATAAGTGTATATTTCAACAAAAAATATTTATAATATGAATGGGTAGATTGAGAGATAATAACGCAACTTTTCAAAAAAAATATCAATAGTAATCAAATACTGTAAACGTAGATATTTTCGCGCTGTACATATTTTCGCGATTTTCGCGATCTTTAAAAATCGCGAAAATATGTACAGAGCGAATATTTATCCAATATAGTCATACTACTACCATACTCCAAAAATCGCGAATTTAAATACTCGCGAAAATGCATTTTGTAGCAAAATCGCGAAAATTTATACACGCGAAAATATATACGTTTACAGTAGACAGATTGTAGTCATACACATGGTATGAGAAATGCAGACGTTATCGAGGATTCATACACGTGCAAAAAGAGCAGAGCGTGTAAATGAAATAATAGCGATATGCAATGACAATTCATTTCCCCAAAGGCAATTATCATGAGATAGATTAGAAAATACAATGATGAGAAATATGGTACAAGAACTTTATAACACAATCTCTTACCAACTCTTATCAATAGCATAGATCCCTAGTCTCATGCGTGCAAAATCATCAATGGAGGGTTCTCAGTATAGTTACAATGAAGGTTTTGATAAATGCATTATCGTTAACCCTTCTACAATGGAGGGGATCCTTATCGATGACTGTATGCCTGTCTGTATTGAGTGCAATCCACGACAGCTGGCGGCTGTTGTCACATTGTAGCCTACTGTGGGAAGATGAGGAGAACAAAGGAAGGAAGCCACCAAAAATCTCTGTCATCACTTTTTGAGTCTCTTTGAGAGCAGCAATTCCAGCAGGGACACGAAGAGTCAAGTTGGGCAGTGTGAGGATGGGGTAATATCTGTTAGAACCAATTAACCTAGCGGGGAAATGTCAATGACCACTTGACAGGTTAGACAGGTTTTGGCCACCAAAAACCCAATTATGTGGGAATTTCTAGTTTCTTCTTCCTGAGTTTAAGATTCGAATCAAATCTTGTGCAATTTAGTTTTGTTGAACTGTTTGTGCTGTTTTAAAATAGTTTGATTATGGGATAAAGTTAATATGTGATATTGAGATCAGCATTGTGGAGCAAAATTAATGAACACGTTATATTGAGATCAGTTTTGTGGGGTAAAATGATATTGAGATCATAAAATATAATATCATGAATTACCAGAACAGAAGACAAAAAGAGACATGACATATATATATAGGGTTACTACCGACTACATTTGCCACAGGGAAGATCAAAAACATTATAAGCTAATTCTTTGAAATGTTCATGATGTTTAGACAATTCTCCAGACTTTTAGAATGGACACATCTTGACGTGAGCTGCCGGAGAAACTGGCAGAGTGTTTAAGCAAGTAAAGTAGAACATAACAAAAAACAATCTACTTTGCCCAAGCTGTTGTGTGTTTTCTCAACATGGATCATAAACTCACATTTATTTCGCAGCTGGGCAATCAAGTCATTCGCCTTATAAAAACAATGGTAACGATCATAAATGAATTATTTAATCTGAAACTGATCATCATAATAATACCCTCACACCTGGCCACTGTTTCTACCCCTATGTTGTAAAGCTGCACACTTAGGTGAGAACCCCCCAACCATCTCAGGTGTCCCATACCTCTGTGGTCATCCCTACACCTGGGACTGGGAGGTAAACGTGATTAAGACCTCTTTGTCTGGGGTACACTATAGGCTGTACTATACTATAGGTAGGAGGACAAGGTGAGGTGTTATTTTACCCACCTGTTGACCAGCCGTAGGTGTGGTCATTAAACCATTAGGGCTGTGTGTGTAGGGGGGGGGGGGCAGTCAGGTAGCTAAGTGGGCTGTGATGTGAAGCACTTATATTCCGCTACACTTAGTCTACCACCATCTGGTGGTGAATCTTCCGAGTGTTGTAACCCTTTTGTAGAAGTGTCACCAAGGAATTCTCAGCATTCGTTTCTGTGGTTGTATGCCAACAGTAAATTGTGTGAATGCATGTCTCCATTATCTTCAATTATCAATAGACATATTCAAATAAAGTTGAAAAATAATACCATCTGAATCATCTACATTATGAATATCAAACTTTACAAGATTCCTTTTTATTTTAAACTTTTGAAGATATTTCATTTGGCCTCTCACAAAACCTTTTCAAAACTGTGATATGAAGAGTTGGCCAAGATATTAGGTAAAAAGTTGGTGCAGCATGACGACAAAAAGGCACAGTGCGCTTGGATACCAAATAGCTCTCCTCTGATATAGTCATAAACTGTTTACTGCATTTATACAACAAAAATATATTTGAAAATGTCTATGATAACAACGCAGACTTGGTTGACTTAAGTTATCTGCAATTACAGCAAACGTTTCCATAGAAATTCACCATGAGATAATGAAGACCCTGTAGGTGGCCATAGTGTGAGTGGAGAGTAGAGGGTATGATGGAGGTATACAGGAGTAATGATTAAGGTGTCAGGTGAGTGTCAGGTGTGGCACCCTCTCCCCTCCTCCCCTGGGACACCCAGCATAGCCTCCTGCACATTAGCCGTGATGGGACAGTTAGCTGGACAAAGGGGGGCCACCTGGGGGTGGCCACCCCCCACACTGCTCACTTACAGCCCGTCCTAACCCTCTAAAGGCAGCATAGTGCTTTAATGCACTATGCACCTCTGTCTGTATGGTGCACGAACGCAGCCCTGGCAAGTAACTCATGAGGGATACATGGATGCATCAGGGCATCCCTATGGAATTGATACACTCTCAAAGAGCTCGCATGATGCAGCAATGCAGTGCTGGCTATTATGTGGCACTGTATTGATGCATCATTATGAAAAATGGATGTATGAGGCGGCTAAAGGGCATCATGCCATCCTTAAAGGGTTAACTCACAGGACACCCAGCCTCAGCCTGTGAGGATGTAATCCTTGACCAGGTCACTCACTGCTCCCTTGGTGCAGACTGACACCTCCCACCCTGTGAACAATTACCCTTTACCGTTAGAAATGGCTTGATGAACAAAACTGGGTAATTGCAGTAGCTATGCAGCAGTAACTAGGTAATTATTATGATTATTATTGGGATAAACTCCGCTGTGTGGAGATATTTCAGCTAGTATTAAATGGTGTACCCCTGGCATCGACAAATTGTGACTGACTACAATGCCATCCTGTTTATAGTTCCTTGCTATAGTTTATACGAATATGATGAGTAGTAGACAGAAAACTTCACTGTAACCCTATCATAGTATCAAATACAGAGATCAACTACTAGTATCAGTATGACTCCTCACCTTGCTGCTTGTAAATGCCAATAGATAGGTCACTTTGGGGTTACTATAGAGTAGATAATATGGGCCATATGTTGAGGCAATGGCCCGTGAGGCTGCACCAAAGTTGTTTTCAGACCAGGGAACCTGAATTAAAACTTTAATACTATTTGGTCTCACATTTCCATGGCTACTCACTCCCTCTGAGACCCCCCCCCCCCTCCATACACCCTCCCCTAGTTTCCTAAATAATAATCACCCTCTTAAATAGTCTGGTATGTCCAGGATCGTGCTATTTAGCTCACTCCAATGGAACGTATAGCACACTTGACACTTAAAGCACATAATGAAATCAATTGAACAGTAGGTCTTTACAGTGAACATTCCAATTCCATTGTAAATAAAGAGTCAAAGCTCCCTCAACATAACTTTGACATCAATCCTAAAACATCAAGTACAGTATCATGATAAATACTGAAGTCTGGCCAAAGTCAAGGTCTGCAGACACATATCCTTTTTGAAAATGTGGGGAGAAAACTAAAGAGGCTGCCGAATTGTAACAGAGGGTCTATGAAAATACATCAGGTTTACATTCATTTCAAGTACAGAAATGCAACATTTCCATTCCCAGCATTTTCTTGTTGGTGCTGAAGCTTGTTCCCGAGTCTGAGTGCACGTGGCCTTTACAGCAGACTAACCGTCCGCTAGGTACCGGCCGGTGATCTGTCTCACTGATTACGGAATGATTGAAGCCCGCCAGGGACAAGCTATTTAAAGGCAGGCCTGCCATATGGCACTCTAACTGAGGGGATGAGGGTACTAGGTTCTCGACGTGGGAAGGTGGATGCAAGCTAAACAGGAAGGAGAGAACGATCTTGAAAGCTGGTGCAGGAATCTGGTTTTAGTATATGAAATATAATTTGCCACGTATGCTTAAAAAATAATCCATCACATTAGGTCCAAAGGTGTGTTTTCAAGCTACGTGGTCTAAAAATCTAAAGTAGGTAGGGAATTGAATAGCAATGTATGTATGGGAGTCGGCCCTGGGTTGGCAGGTGATTTTATTGACAGAAAATGTAAGAAGCACATCTAGTCGCCAGTCTATATATAGAAGATAGTTGTACAAATACATGGGTATCTTCAGAGTGATAAAACAGCCATTAACTTTATGCTGGAAAATATTCAATATTCTAAATATTGAATAGTAAATAATCATATACACTTTTTTATAGTCAGTTGTCAAAGCACAATCATGAGTATATTTTTGACTACTTCTTTACGAAATGTAGTTCCATTTTCCATGCCTTGTGGTTGTTTTCCAGGTTAATCCCCTTCAGATGTAACTCTGCATGCTGCTTTAAGGCACATGTAAGATCTACATGCGGCAACACAGTACATTGTAGCCTACAGAGCACCATATACATTGTCGGAGCCTCAATATATGCCCACCAGATCCAATTATAGTCACTATTGTGTTCGGCACGGGGGGCTATGTAAATATACCCCAAGTTAACCCTTTAAGGACCGTATAATGCATTGACGTACTATCCTATTGTTGGCATGATGCATGAGTAGCTCACCAGTGCTGCATTCATGCATCATGCCGATCCTACAAGATCAACGCACTCCGAGATGATCCGCATGATGCAGCAGAGTTGCTCACCACCGCTGCGATGGTGCATCATGACGACAAATGAATATAAAGCCATAAGGCAACACACCATCCTTAAAGGGCTAATATCATAAGCCCTCTGTGGGTCTGTTTTTACTGCCCTCTTTATTGCATGTCGGGGGTAGACAGGGTCCAAAAGTCAGACATATCCTGGCGACAACTCCCATTTATCACAACCCCGACAGGTCACCCGCCAGCCCTGTGCCTCTCATGTCACAGGCACAGGGGCCCAGAGTCAGACGTTATGGTAGCAGGGGGTCACACGGAATAACCCTCTAGTATAGTGATTAACTCGCACCAGTCTCACCTCACAGCCACCTTGAGTCAACTCTGGGAATAATTAATGTAAACAGTCTCCTTGGGGCGGGCACAATGGGTATTGTAGGGGTGGGGTGACGGTATGTTGGTAAGAATGGGGAACGCTGTGGGGAAGGGGGGAGGGAGTGGGTTTGTGTTGGTGGGGAGGGGAGGGGACGAGGGGACGAGGGGAAGGAGGGAGAAGAAATGTCGGGAAGAGATGGAAGAAAGGAGGATAGGATCGATAAATGTGTCACGGGGAGGGGGAGGGCAATGAGAAGTAGCAGAGAGAGTGGGGAATGGGAGAATGGGGGAATGGAGGGAATAGGAACTTAGAAAAGGATGGAGAGGTCTAGACTTCTATTCCATTGTACCTCTCGTGCTCTCACTGTCAACAGTTATACTGCATTATCATGGGCAAGATGCTTTTCAATGAATATGGAAATTGTAGAACTTGAATAATCCCCCCCCCCCCGCTCCCATCTCCTCCAAAGAGGTAAAGAGTTTATAGACTCCAGTCAGTTTATCATGACCTGTAATACATAGGCAGGCTAATGTACGACATTATCATTGCATGGAAATACCACCAAAACACATACAAACGCATTAAACACCAGACAACACACGCCATAGCTCCAGTTACTCTCCTCTATACGCATGCGCACACACCTTCCCCACCAGGTGGAGCCCCTGATACATCACGTGACTGTGACGTCATAATGACGTAATGATATCGTCATGAGTTACGTCAGACAGGTGAGGAGGGCAGGTGTTGTGGGAGGGACCGGGGGAGAAGTACATCTTGGGTCGTTAGTTTATGGCCTTTGTAGTTTTGCCGCCGGAGGCTTTGGGACACAGAAGGCAAAGGTAAATGAGGAGGAGGGTTTGGGTGAGAGCGAGGGGGGAAAGGAGGGATGGAGGGATGGAGGGAGGACTGGAAGTGGCCAATACCTCAACATGGGCCTGCAGTGGCGGCGGAACAGGGGGGGGGCCAGGGGGCCAAGGCCCCCCAACTTTAAAGATGGGGGGTCCAAAGTATGTTTTGGCCCCCCCAACTTTTTGGGACACAAACTCAGAAACCCCTAGAAGACACTAGTCTCAAGATAAAATTCCTAAAATTTTCTCAAATGACAAGCTCAAACTCCATCAGAACACATCGATTTAAGTGTAAATTCTTAAAAATGTCCAAAGATCATTCAAACCACTCCGAATGTGCCAATTTTATAGGGAAATTCCTAAATTTTCCGGGGGCCTGCGGCCCCAAGACCCCTATTTGTGACTTCTTCCAACCAACGCCCATTAGGTTTTTGGGCCTGGGCCCCCCCAACTTTATCCACCTTCCGCCGCCCCTGGCCTGTACCTCAACTGCTCAACTAATCAATATTCTCGAGAACTAAGATATTGCTTAATGTGTACTACTTCAACTAGTTGGCTTTTCATATGAAATATGTATATCGACACATAGCGATGCTTCCTTTGACAGACGTTTCAAAATACTTAAAAGAAGATAAAGTCCCTCAGAAGATTTATTCTGGTCCACTGTGTTAGTGCAAGAATGTATTTTAAAGCTTATTTGCTTTACAATGAATCTGTAACTGCACATATATAACTAAAACAAATCCTCGCAAAAGAACATGCTACTTGACAGTTTTGTCCAGTCTGTGCACCGGTTTAAATAACTTTCTTATGCATCTTCAAGGGACAGTTGTTATACGCAATCCATAATTCTATTGGAATCAAGTCTATACCGGGTCTATATTTACTCGAAATCAGTTAGGATCTGTAGAAAATGTCCAAGAATTTCACATTCTTTTTGAAAGTTATATTTAAAGTATATGCAATGCATTTCTGCCAAGAAATCCAGTGAAGTTATTGTGGCATTGCTGAATATACAATCCTCCTTGTCATTGTGTAGATAGAAAATGAAGAGCCTATCGTAAGCCTATACCGTGGACGTAACGGTCTTCATATATTAAGCTTAATTTGGGAAGTTTTGTCTTCAGGCAGAGCTACATGACAGTTACATGACAGTTGATGACACCAAGTGACAGCAGACTACACGTACTAAGTGGCAGTATGACGGTTTAGGTATCACATTGACAGTCAGATACTCAAAGCAAGATGTAACCCCCAGCACTGTCCTATTCATGCACTTCCCCCAGGGGAACATTATACTCTAATAATCGACCATACTCCCTTATTAAGACAATATCATTGGCTAAATTCCCATGTTAAAATACTATCACTCCAGGGGGTTGAATGTGTGTGTGGAGTGGGAGGGGGGGGGACTTAAGTGTGCTTACGTAAAGGTGGGTAGGGACATAATGAGGTTGAGTGTTTGAGGACACACTATGATTTTTAAGTTATCTGTTGCCAGAACATGTATAACACACTAACATTTAGGCATGAGCTGAGGAAGTTGGAAACTATCATTCAAAGCAAAAATAACCTCGTATCTAAGTCTGGGAAATCTCCAATACTTAAGTAACAAGACATTCTTCAATCCCCAGCTGGGGAGAGAAGTTAAGCCCTAAAGTTATCCAAATACAGCAACAGTTTTATGCCTCCTTTGTCTCCCTATTGTCTAGTTATGTGTCTCAAAACATCATCTAATATTCTGTCCGTCATTTCTAAGTAATCTGAGATTTGTCTTGTCCTGCATTATGTTTTTATTTTACACAAATATATATATATTTGAAAAACCATATGATGATGGAATCCCGTGTTGACGTCTGTAAATGTATAGTAGGTGACTGGTGGAGATACCGGAACTAGGACTAGATCAATATAGACCGGAAGTCACCAAACCCCCACCCAGCGTCTCCTCCCCCGCGCTCCTTGCAGCAAAATTCCATCATTCCAATCTCTCAGCCAATCTCTCAGCCAGGATCAGTCAGGATGTCTATAGTAGAGCCCCCTAGTGGTGTGACGGGACAGCTATAGAGGTGGGTGTGACAGAGCATCTACCCAACAGCTGTGTCAGGGAGCAGTAGATACTGTCTCTTCTGGGGAAGTACTGTAGAAGTATATATAAGGGAAAATATATTGGGCTTATTTGACCATGATGGAATTTATTTCATACTGCACTATAGACTGATAGTTGTAAAGGAAGTTTCTCCACGAAATGGTTGTATTATTTTAGCTACATGTCAAAGGAACCCATATTGAATATTATAATTATATCGAGGTTTAATATTACGTTGACAAAAAGGTAAACACGTACTTATGATAATCCAATATCACACATTATTTCGTTACCATGTTAGTTATAAAGGAACTCTTAAAAGTGCCTGTTAACTAGTGTGCATGGATTACTTGACTATTCAAGGGTGGTTCAGAATGGTCCTGTATTGGTCTGACTAGGGTCGTTCAGTCAGCATAGCAATGACATGGTGGCAGTGACCATATCGACCGTTCCCTCTAGATGAGAGTTCTGTCACCCAGCCAGAAGGATATATCGCTACAGGAAGAGACTTGTCAGAGTCCTAGAACCTATAATTTCTGATGAATTGAATAATATTATGGCATGGAGTATAAGGAGTGCATGTGAGCTGTATGAGATACTGAATGTGCATTCTGCATCTTAATTAATACCCCAAAGCCGAAAATAAAGTAGTTCCCTGTTTTATTTTAGTTGAGGAATATAGTCAAGCCCTTGGGACAGCTCGATATTCGTTTTGCTGTGGTCGGTGAGGTTGTGAAAATTGACTTGAGGTCTTCGGGTGTGGGGGTGGGATGTGTGACAGAGTGCAGGACTTAAGTGAACCATGTGTCGGGGGGGGGGGGGCGTACAGATCCCTGTATCAAGATAGGATCATTGTTTGGTAAAAGAAATAGTACGGTATATACAAATTGTATTATGATAATTTGATTGAGTTTGTCTTAAAAGGCTCGAACATTATATTCCTATCTGAGAGGTACATTTATTGACTGAAAAGAATTACAAACGCGAAAGTTCCTTGTGATACATCCAAAATGTATCAGACGCTGGTAGACGTCACATACAGTCATGTAGATTATATCTATGAGGATTTACTTTTTCTGGAATAAAACAAAACGTTAAGTAAAGTCTTCAATACATGGGACAGGCAGTGGAGGGCATGCAGTGAGGGTGGGTGGGTTGGGCCCGTGAAGGGGATGGGGCGGGGGATCAAGCCGGTGCAGTCAGGGGTCAGGTTAGGCGGTGACAAGGGTGCAGCAGTGTCCAATAGGGTGACGTCAATCTTAATGACGATCAGGGATTAGTGTGCATGGTGTTGACTCCTTTGTACTCAATGACAATGTGTCTGCGTGGGGGTCTGTGTGTGGGGTGAGGGTAGAGGGGGAGGGTGATTGTTTGCCCTATGATTATTATATTTTGTTTGAATTATTAGGCCATTTAATTCTGACTTGGATCACAGGATTTGCAGCTAAATATCTGGCGGTCAGAGGTAAGAAACCCCTAGAAAAACTCCCCTTAACAGCATTTTTTCCTAATATTAGTATAAATAATCACCATGCAGTGGACAAAGGCAAATATTATCTATTTTAAATACATTTTGTCTAATATCTCAGAGGCGAATCGGTAATCCGAGTTATTTATAGAATAAAACGTTTTTTGCATGGGTAAATATGTGTACTGTATTAGCTTCTTTGTAGAAATAAGGATCCAAGAGTTAAAGCCAATCCAAACTATCTATATTTAGCACATACCGTTTAGAAAATAACGTTTTCGTTGTTGTTGTTGCCATATTAAGGGCAATGTTTGCAACATATTGTCCATGCTATGTTTTAATAGGAATTGAATTATCAAGTATGATTTAAAATTGAAGCAATAACCATGCTCCTATCCTTTGATTAGACTGTGGTGATGTTATAGGTATTAGATAAGCATATTTTTATATACTGTTAGATACATAAATATGGCATACTATGCCTTCATAAGCCCCTACAATCATCTTAGTTTCTGAGACATTTATTTTATTTTGTCATTTAACACTGATACGATAAATGCATGTAATACGTGCACATGTATATGGGTGTGTTCCTCAGTTTATTCTGTACTGTACAAATCTGGAGGTAAGATCGTTTATGGTGAAAAAAAAGACAATAGTATTTCTTACTGCTCAACACGAGTCGGCAGTTTCGGCTATTCTCCTGAAAGGCATCGCCTGCATACACTCGACGGTGACTTAACCCGTTCATGACTTCATGAAATGTGACGTCATACTGCATAGGGCTACATTCATGTATCATGGCGACAAAATGCCACAGCGCATTAATTTAAAGAAAGTTATGCTGCTCTTATTAAAGGGCTTAACGTGGTTATGGAATACATGTGAATGAGAGTGAATGTGTCATGTGTGGAGATGACCAATGGCCTGAGTCAGCGGTTCCTGGTACTAAGTGATCTCACCCTGCATCTGATCTGTTGTGCGGCTGTTGCTCAGTCCATGTTCACACACGCTTTTCCCCAAAAGCTGCCTATCATTGTTGGTAAGGCACGTATTGACAAACTGTGAAATGTGGTCCTCTATTTAATATCAATACCATCTTCTGTTCCCAAAAGGGGTATATCCTCTATGGCATTTTAGCAAAGTAATATGGCAGGTTATATGAAACTATATTTAGTAGCGCCGTCCTCACAGCAAAATTCCTGGATTAAATCTGAACCCCTTTCAAAGAGACCTCCTCAATATTTACCGTGAAATATTAGCAATAAAAAGACAACCACTTCTGCAGTGACCCTTTAAGGGTTGCATCGTGCTTCAATGTGCTATGCCCTTTGTCGAGATGATGTGTGAATGCAGCCCTTGTGTGTTTACTGCTCAGGAATACATTTATGCATCATTCCGATCTCTTTGCGATTGTATCACCCCTTGTGAGCTACATGAATGTTGCACTGGCAAGTTACTCACTAAATCCTCATCCATGTACGATGTCGACAAAAGGCATAACCAGTGCAGCACGACGCAGCCCTTAAATGGTTAATGACATTCTGTGCTGCATATTAAAGCAAACATCTCCATAATTCTTGTCCTCAGCGGTTTCCTTGGCCGATTAACGGGCCCTGCAAAGCAAATTAACATTAGGGTTGGTTCTTAATTAGCAATTCTCCTTTATTGGCTTAAAATCACGTGTGAAGTGCATTTGTATGACATTTCGTGAAGTAGGTCACATCAGCTTGACGCCATATTTCTTCAACACTTAATGGCATTTATTGATTGGAATCTCACTGGATATAAGGCAGAACATAACGAGTTTCAGCTCTTCTTCTAATATTCATGTTTATAATTATCATGTGCACATCTACACATTAGGTTCAGACTCGGACGCTGAGGCATTCTGCTATATATTACCAAATCTATAGCAGGTCACCTTCTGACCCGCTAGAATGAAATAAGAGATGAAATGGACTTGTTATGTGGCTGATAAGCGGGCAACAACTTCAAATTAGAAAGAAGAACACGCATGAATATCATTTTCTAAGACAGGAAGTTCTATAAATATCAACTTATGAGCCTCGTTTGAATACCACACCTTATAGTTGACAGACATTTAATGTTAGGTTCCCTAAAAAAGCATTTTTGTTTCATATTCAAATCATTCAAGTCATTCAGCCGACCTCTTCAGCAGTCACCCATACCATAGACATGGTGAGCTACTTTGAGAGAACCCTGGTAACAAGTCACGAGAAATTCCCGGGAATTTTTGGGGATTCTGTGAGCAAAAATTCCCGTGATATCCCGGGATTTTAAGACGTGATTTTACATGTATAATGCTGTTAAATCACGGGATTTACCCCTCATGCAGTTTGAGATTGTGAGTTCGAATCCCCAGGGTGATCAATAAATGTCCACATTCATATAAAACGTTTTTATATCAATCCTCTTTGTCAGCAGCTACTCTCTGTACTAGTCACCAGTGGTCAGAGTTCATATACCTCTCCTAATACATGCCCCGGTAGGTGAGGGCCTAGAGCACGGGACTATGGATGTGAAGGTAGCTGGTTCGCTTCCAGGTGAGGACATGCCATGTAACTAGTGTGCGTAATCAGATTCAATATTTTGTTCTAAAAATACATTTTACCTTTGTATAATTTAGCTTAAAACCATAGTCTATGGGGTATATTTACTGTTAAGCCTTATTTGTTTTTATCACACATTGTTAAAGGGGCTAAGTAAGACGTAGCAATGCTAAAAGTATAGCCTACTTCTGCATTAAATGGGTTACAGTACATTAGGTTTGTTAAAGGTCCCTATTAAAACGTTCACGTATAGGCATGCACACATGCTAAAGGTCCCTAATGGTAGAGACCTATGTTACTTCTGTGTTTTATGAGCCTGCTTTCCCCTTTGTCAACAGCTACTAGGGACGTTTTTAATGAACCAATAGGGACCTTTAGCAACCATGTAAAAGCTCATAAAACGCAGACGTAGCAGTGCTGAAAGGATAGGATACATCTGGGTTAAATGAGCTACCTCAGGTTTGCTAAAGGTCCCTTTTATGTGGTTGCTGAAAGTCCCTACTCTCTGTACTAGTCACCAGAGTTCATATACCTCTCCTAATACATGCCCCGGTAGGTGAGGGCCTAGAGCACGGGACTATGGATGTGAAGGTAGCTGGTTTGCTTCCAGGTGGGGACACACCGATATATGAGATGGTTGGTTGTTAAAAACAATGTATGTGTGTATTTTTGTAAGAATTTTTAGATAAATCATACAAGACAATTTCACCAGAACCATTCAGGTCTATTAGTATGGGATTCGAACCCATGCACCCCTTATTACCAGAATCCCGTGATATAACAGGAAATTTTGCTCACAGAATCCCGTGATATAACGGGAATACAACCCGGGTTAATCCCGGGACTGACCCCAGTTCAACCCGTGTTATTCAAGGGGAATTCACGGGAATTTGGTTCCAGGGAAGCCACTAGTAAAGCCAGTGGATGTGCTCTGGGACATTTGGCTAAACCATGGCTTCCGGCAACATCCTCTTTTTATTTTGATATTGGGATAGGCGCTGACTGGGGGGTTGTTAGGGGCATGACCCGTGCCACTGAGAAGTCAGTTGGGGTAGTGGGTGTCGGAGAGGGATGAGTGGGGTGGATCCCTCCCTCGGCACCCACCAGGGATCACAGCCCTGCTTGTAACTGGATCCATCCCCTACCCCTCTGCTACTGCCTCTCTTGTTGCTGCTCCCACTGTGCACCGACGGGAGGCCGTCAGGATATATTCCACTTCTTCTCTCACAACACGCTCCCTTTTGATATTTCTACATCCTCCAGTCCAGAGATTAGAATCCCTAATCCCAGTATCTAAGCAGAGTACTAGGCATCAATACTGTAGCCTAGATCTTCGCAATTCACTCATTAGATTCCTCATCTTTGCCATCGTGTGTTACATGTACAATGTAATAGTAACACTAGTTTTAGTCTCGATCCCGTGTCTCTTCTCCAACTCATAACTATGGCACCCCAACTCCTCCTGTTTGTTTCTCTGTCTCTGACTATCTGTGTGTGCCGCACCCGGCTGTCTCAATTCCTCTGACCTCTTCAAACCTGAAGTATAGGCTTCATTTAGTAACGCTCCTATACGTTTTGCTTGCGACACCATTTCTGTCAATCGCGGCCGACATTGCCTTTACCCCTCCCCCTATCCACACCCAACCACTCCCCCTCCCGCCACACACACACACACACACGCCTCTGTCCGCTGATGGGACGACGACACACAGACAGACTTCGACATTCAAACTTCACAACTCGTGCCACTCCCCGCCCTTAGCCCTGACTGACACTGACAGAGCCTGCTGGTGGTGGTGGTGCTGTGTGGTGGTGCTGTGTGGTGGTGCTGTGGTGGTGCAGGGAGAGGGAGCAGCCTACTGTAGTAGTAGTAGTAGTAGTAGTGGTAGTGGTGGTGGCGTACATGGTAGTTTATAGTATGTGGCAGTAGTTGAGGAGAGCATCCATGCCCCTAACACTGCTCCAGTACACCAAGGTACATCAAACCGACCCACTGTATAGCGTCATCATACCCCCCACCACCACAGGGTCCCCCAACAGGGTACTCACTTACACCCCCACACCCTGAGCTGGATCACCATTTGTATACTACTCACAGTGTTCACACACGGTCAAGCAGCCACCAGTGGATTACCTCACCTACACACGCACTTCGGGAGGAGTTCGGGCCCTGTAAGTAGCCCCTGGAGGAGCCTGTTGATGCCCTGGATATAAGCCTCCTGCCGGGTAGTCAGGTAGTCTGTGGGACGAGGCCGGGCGGCGCTGGCGGCAGCTCCCGGCGGACGGCGCAGGGAGGCCGGGGAGGAGTCGGGCGCGGCCCCGGAGCCAGGGAGAGATATACCTGTAAATTGGTTATGTTTCCAGGTAGGTCGTCGGTTCCATATACTTATTGGGCTGCTTTATCAGACAAAATGCCGCTATCACACATAATAATTTACAACTTCGTACATATAAAACCTGGTATATATAAAAGATATACTTTTCATCTGGTTCTAAATCTGGGGTAAAACACCTGGTAAAACCCTGGTAAAACAATATATATGTACAGGGTGAATGAAGGGTCCAAAGTGAGTGCAGGAGAGGTAGATGTAGATGTATGAAATACTGCAATATCCCATACAAGTACATGCATAGAGATACCATTTGTGTTTGTGTATCAACAAGAAAAGTTTAAGAGTAAATATATAACCATAAGCTCACAAGCACACCTAAAATATCCATATATATCTATATAGAGGAACATCCTTTCTACTGTCTACCCCGCCCCTTCCCTATTGCACGTTGGAACAGAATACATGTTCACTTGTACATAATACACTCAGCATGACATATTCAACTGCAGTATAAAGCAGTCAGTATAAAACAGTCGGTATCGCACGTGTATCATGTCACATACATAGGTTTCTACATGGGGAATATGCATCTTATACTAGTCAGGGGGCCTTCACAAATGTGTCACCTAATTTGGGACCTATCACCCCCGCCCCTGTCATTTTTGTGCGGGCACACTATACAAATCTATAGCCAGGTCACGTTTTGTCATTAAAAGTAAGTGTAAGACCCCCCCCCCCCCACTACCACCACCAGCACCTCTTAGACTGGGACGTATAATATTTGTGAACGTCCCCCTATCGTGTATGTCCTCAGCCCGGGTCCTCAGTCAGCCTATAGTACCCCTCCCCCCCCCCCCCTCCGAGCTGTTCTAACCGTACCTTTCCCTCCGTCACCGGTCGTTAACATGAACGGTCTGTGGGACTGTGTACGGGAGATGCCAACACATGACGACAAATAGTCACCAGCGTTAATAGTGGCCATGCAGTGGGAGTCACGGCGACGGGCTTGTTGTTATACTTTTTGGAGGCAAATCAAATTAGAGTGATATCGTAATTCCCTAATTTACTTTATGTGTCGTTGATCCAGGTTTTGATAAGTGTGGGTCTTATTCGAGACCCCAATAATTGTAGGCAGGCAACTTTAAAACTACTGTACTCAAGGAAAAGTCATCATGACATGACATTTTGTATTCAAGAAAATATTTGCACATGTCGTCGTGTAAGACACAACTATACATGATTACGGTACCTTGTGGTGCTTACAGACATATATGCATTGATGTTTAGAGTCGGGGAGGGTATATATCTATATCTATATCTATATCTAGATATCTATATCTATATCTCTCTCTCTCTATATATATATCTATATATATCTATATATATATCTATATATATATATATCTATATATCTATATCTATATCTATATCTATCTATCTATCTATCTATATATCTATATTATATCTATATCTATATATAGTATTTATATATATATTTATCTATATCTATATCTATATATCTATATAATATATATATATATATATATATATATATATATATATATATATATATATATATATATATATATATATATATATAGTATCTTCATCCATTCGAAAGGTATATATTCAAGTTTAAATACTGGTAATTCCCCGACCCGATGAACATGCATGTTGATAGATACATGTACAGATGTATTATGGATGGACATCTCACATGCTACCCTGGTTCCTGGTTCCACTGACCCCCCCCCCCCCCCCCACCCCAAGCCCAAGCATGCAGTTCACTTACATGCTTAACTCGTCAGTGATTCTGACCCACGACGCCAGGTGGTCGTGTACAGCAGAAGCCGGAAGAGCACTGCCCCCACTGGTCACCCCGCCCCTGGCGGATGACCCCGGTACTACCAGGCCTGGAGGGTCTATATGGGGTATTAGGGTAGGTAGGAGGGGGTCATGCCCCCCACACCCACACCAAAACATGACTAGTGGCAGTTGACATGATCGTCGGTCAGTGGACCACCCCTCACCCCCATGTGCACGCGAGCATCGGTCAGCTGAGTCCTTATGGGTATTGGGTATGGGGGGGGGGGTGGTGGTACAGCTGTCCATTTACACTTGTCCAATGTGATGATGACAAATGTCCATGCTCAATAATTAGTTCTACCAGAAGTAACACAAATTCACATGCATTTTCTACATGTGGCTATAGGCGTGTAGCTGGTTGAATTATCAACCAATCAGATAATTCCCTAGTCTCCACTGCAGAATTCTTAGGGGGCAATATGTAACAGTTTGTACCCATTGTGATTGCTGTATCAGTGCTTATCTCGCCAGCTACCAGATCAAGCAATGGCGCCCCCTACTAAGGAACCTACAACCTCGGTATAGTGCATGTGCCTCCAATATAATGCCATGGGAAGCGGTCAAGCGCCAGTGCCGAGCTGTAGAGTTACATATATACATGCACACCTCTACATACTCTCGTTCCCAAATCCTTCCGAAGGAAGGCTCTGGTAACTGCCAAATGTTGGGATTTTGCTGGGTCTGGGCAACCCCTGCTGGTAGCTTAGAACCAGCGAACAGGAACAGAAAATGGAACCAGAAAGGCTGATGGTAAATCTACCTAAAACTACCATCATACATTCTGGTTCCATTTCCTGTTCCTGTTCGCTGGTTCCAGCCTACCAGCAGGGGTTGCCCAGACCCAGCAAAATCCAAAGTTCAAGGTCATTTGACTGTCCCCAGAGCCTTCCTTCGGAAGGATTTGGGAACGAGAGTAACCTCTACAGAGAGTGATTTTTTCCATCGGGCCAAACTATTATTACAAATATCTCAATTTCACACAGCCATACAGACCCATCCACCACCACCCACTTACCCACTCATCCTAGAATATGGACTGCCGATACTCCTCATGAACCTTATATAATTTACTTTTCAACCCTAAATCAATACATTCCAGTCTTGTCATAAAACGATTTGCTGTTATCAGAGGACTGCCTCCCAGGCAGTTTCCCACGACCCCGCCCTGCCTATAAGTTATTAACCGTATCATGTGGACCCACCCCATGGGCAGTTGGGAGAGCCATGGGGTGTTGGTGGGGGGAGGGGGGGGGGGGGTCAGGGTGCCTCAGTCCCTTATCTCTCTATAAACGAGCCGCTAACATCCGGGACATGGTCAGTGGGTAGGTGAAGAGCATGCTGGGAGATAGCCTCGACCCCACATAGGTCACGTGGTTTGATCACATGGTGCATGGGAGAGTAGCATTGACCATTGATTTGCCAATTCTGCAATTCTAGATCCAAGGCATACATGTATCTCGGGAAATGTTTATTTCCTCCTCTGTAGGTCTGTTTAAACGAGTGAGAATCCATCAGGTATCGTCATATGATTTTCTTTTTGACAGTCGACATTGTATTTGTGGAAATGAGAGCGGCACTGACTTGGAACTGTTTTTCAAGACTCCTGCACCGCATTTTAACATGTTTTGAAAATGTCTCAGATGTATACGCCACCATGCAGGGTTCATCACCAAACCCAAGGAACCCACCCACTGAAGCACTATACTGAGGGATATGTGTGAACGTTCCCCATGACCCTGGCTAAATGATGACTCTCCTGATATAGCCACCAGCTCCCATACAGACTATAGTAGAGGGCAATAACGACCAGTTTCTGGGGGTGTCCAGGGGGAGGGGCGGCACATAATGGAACAGCACCAGGTCATTAGCAGTGGCCACCTCAGGGAGGGAGAGGGGTGTTCATACTTAACCCTTTAATACCAGCACAATGCTACAATGCAATAATAGTATGCCCTTTTGTGTCGTCGTGATACATAAATGCATGTCCGGTGAGTAACTCACCACTGTACTGGGTAGATACACCCCCAAGGCTGGTAGATGCACCCCCTAAGGGTCGGCATGATGCACCAAAGCAGTGCCGGCGAGTTACTCAATGGCGCTGCATTACTGCATCAGGAAGACACATAAACATACACCATCGAGGCGTTAAAGGGTTAATGCAGCAGCTAGGTATAGGCCTGATGAAGACATCAAACAGTGAGAGGGGAAGCAGCAGTTTAGATAAAGCTGACTGGTCAGGAAACCACTCCCACCCCTCCTTGTCTGCCCCACCACAGGTAGCCCTGGTCAGGTGTGGGGTAGAGGGCTAATGACTGGGCATCAGGATGTGAGGGGAGGGGGAGGGGGGTAGATAACTACCTGTCTGTCTGTGTGGGGGCTGTGAGGAGTAGGGTGGGGGGGGGGGGGTTGATGTGAAGGAATGATGGTCAGGCCACAAACATAAACTGCCTGCATTCCCTGAGCAAAACTTCTTTTCTACTTTTCCACTCGTACCTGAATGTACTCACAAGAGAGAATTGAGTTCAGGACATATCCTTTGAAATTCGAAAATTATAACCCTAATACATAGTTGATATACTGTGTTTATAGTGCTTGAAACTGTCACTAGAAAATATGAACAATTTGTAGTTCTTTTAAACTCCAGAGATGTATTGCAGTGGTCTAAATACATTATTGCCTTAACTCTTCAATTTCTAATGTGGACATTGTATAATATTATGATAGTCCCAAAACTGACGCCCAAATACCTACATGCGATCATATACTGTATGATCATTGAAAATACCTCCAGTGGTATTTAATATTCCCCAAAAGTTAAAACCATGAATACCCAATGCATCTATCCAATTGATGACAAGATGTAAAATGGTGCTCACCTGGGTCACAAATAATTGAAAACCGATTACAGACCACTCCAAAATTAATCTCCCCTGATGTGTTCTATTAGGAGATGGGTATCTCAAATGGCCAGATTCAATTCCCCCACACCTGTAGTGTATGGCCACCCCCAGAGATTACATCACCACCCTCACCTGCCCTCCCAGATGGGCAGAATGGTAGGTTATAACTGGATTTAGACTGGGACAAGGTTGTGAGAGGTCTTTCAAACACCAGGATATGGTGCTGGGTGACATTGGGACTAGATGGTGTGAAGCCATATTAAATTTACCATTAGCTATAGCCATCAAGAAATGGATGGTGCCTCAACTAATGCCCACGTTCATTTGTCGTCATGATCGCAATATTAGCGAGTTATTGCCGGCGTTGTATTGGTCCATCATGCTGACCCTTCAGGAGTGTACCAACCCTATAGGGTTGGCTTTGCACATAAATACAGTGCTGGCGAGTTACTGGTCAGACCTGGAGGCATTCATTAGGGTTAAATTGGGAATGTGACTTTTGTGCATTTTAGTTGTGTGACTCCTCGTCTGCTAGTTATTCAGCATATCCCATTCAACATCCTACGACAAATAGACAACATGATTCGCTCAGCCCTTCCTGACACGACCAGGACCCTTCACTACTTGTAGAGGGGTCGGCTGGGCCGGACTATGTGGCATACAGGTGGTCAGTGTGTAGACAGGTGAGGCCCTACATACTGGAGGCTGTAGAAATATAGAGCGGGGCAGAGATGACCATCTGACCCCAGCACTGACCACTGCCTATAGGGTATCTAAAGGGATGGATGGGAAACCTCACTGAAGCCTCCAAATAGACCCAATATTATTTAGTCTTCTCCGATGTATAAAGTATAGGCCCACGTTTGATGGTCTAGCCAGATAATTATGTGAGGAGACGTATAACGGGAGTATGTATGGATTTATAGTTCGGAAGAATGTGGGTTTGTCAGGGTCAATATGTGGACAGATAGGTGAAGTAGGGATCTTGGAGATGACCATCTGACGACCCCTACATTGTCTACATTGGTCGCTGCCATATGCTATATAGGTCTTTAGAATGATTGGGATTGCCACTGGGCTTGCAGGGAGTAGGATGCAGTTCCAAGGCTGATACTGGTTTCTGGAGGAATAATTTGATTTATAACAACCTACATAGGACTAAGGTTGATACATTTATGAAATATACACATTTGTGTGGCCAACAGCAGATCCTCTACCGTTATATACACTGTGTATGTGGTCGTTTTCAATGAGACTACATTGTTCTGCAATGAAATACAAATAGTTATTTCTATACGTATTGCTATTTTTAGCCCCAGATTTCTGGTACTTACGGCTACTATTGGCATATTTATAAAAATCTATCTTTACACACTACAGTCAGCCCCCTGCCCCCACCTGTTGGTTAGACTAATTGGTGGTCAGTTTAGGCTCGGTTTTAACTCTTTAAGGCCAGCATAGTACTTCAATGCACTATGTCATTTTGTCGGAATGATACATTCATGCTTCATGCTGAACCTATACGGGCTGTACACAGGAATCGGTGTAAAGTATTTGACTCCTGAGGGCAAGTTAGCGAAACAAGTTTTTTTTATATGAATTTGCCCAGACTCCACTATTATAGAGTCGAGGCCTGAGATTGAACGGTACGGGATGATGCATCAGAACAATGTCGAAGTTATGTGCAACATGGCTTGCAAATGAATATGAAAGGTTGAGGCATCATGCCATCCCTAAAGGGTTAATATACAAGTGGGTGAGGTATATGGCTAGAGAAGGGTGGGGGGTAAATTTAATGAAATAAGCCGCAGGTAGGAGGAGAGCTATTTGTCTCACAAAGTGGGATGTTAACCTGGTCACCGGACACCGGACCCACCTGATGGGACCAGTCACCCCTGCCGACAACCTGCCCCCCAACCCCCCACCCTGAACCAAACCAACCCACACTAAAGACTTCCAGGCCATTCCTATACTGTATAGTATCTAATTTCTTCTAAGCTTTTGATCTGTCAACATCATTCTAAACTCTATGGATAATCTTATAACTGTTCCCACATTGCTGACTGCGATAATTATCCTAGTCATTGTAAAGCTCTTTTAGATTTCTGAGTTCATAATGTAATAATTATCGTAAGACTGGGCTTGGTATCAGTTTCACCAATTCCTGTTAGCCTACATGATTGTATCTTAGCTTGCTGCCCCCCTTGCACCTCCTCCAAGCAGCATAATACTTATTATACCTCCCTCCATCACCCACCTCATCTACGCTGCCCATCACCCACCCTTCCAAGCTGCTCATCCCCCACATCCTCCAGGTTGCCCATTACCCACATCCCTAAGCTGTTCACCACCCACATTCCTCAATCTGTCTATCTCCAATGCATCTCCATCCAGCTGCCCATCTTACACCTCACCCAATCTGCCAACCTCCCTTAAGATTCCCATGGTACACCTCCCTCAAGTTGCCCATCTCGCACCATCCTCAATCTGCCTATCCACCTCCCTCCAAATAAGCTTTCCATCTCCCATTCGCATAAGCTGCCCATCTTCCACCTCCCCAAATCTGTCCATCTCCTACCTCCCTCTAGCTGCCCACCTTCCACCTACCTCAAGCTGCCCATATACCACTGCATCCAAGCTGTCCAAACTGCCCTTATCCCACCTCCCTCAAGCTGCCCACCTTGCATCTTCCCCATGCTGCCCATCTGCCCACCCCTCCCTCAAGTTAGACGGCAGCCCTGCTAGTATGCAAACAGAAAGAAACTGTGAATTCCAATGGAGGCTGATCACCAAATTTGCTTTCCACCTTTCAACTATCTTCCTTTGCCCTTTCTTCCATCTGCCCATCTACCCCCCCCCCCCCCCCCCCCTCCCCCCATCCTCCCAGCCCGTCCCCTGCGGCCGTCGGCCGCCGCTCTCCTCTCCCGCCGCCTCCGTCCTCGGCTGATGGAGATTGGTCGTCGACACGCCACTCCGCCCTACCCTCCCTGCCCCCTCCGTCCCCGGCCCCAGCCCTGCCCTCCTTGTAATTTAGCCTCACTAACTTCCATAAAAAGCCCCCAATTTGGCGGCATGATTGGGGTGGTGGCGGAGGGCCGGGGAGGCAGATAGACAGACACACACAGCCGGGCCTGGGTCTGCTGCTGGTGGTGGTGGTGTGGTGGTGGTACAGGAGAGGTGTTGGCATCCATGCGTGCAGCCCAGTACGACTAGACAGTGTTGGGACCTGTGTGTAGGCGCTGGGAGGTTTCTGTAGGATTGGGGACGACTGGGCAAAGGTTGACACTCCACCACAGTCCCGACCACAGTCCGCCCCCCGTACGGTGACTACAGCAACTCCTGTACACATCTATACAGCTACAGAGAGACCCCTGGCGGCTGGAGGTCGCGATCAGGGCGTATAGTGGCAGTGCGCGTGCGCAGGAAGTCAGGTCAGGAGGACAGGAGTTGACAACAAGACTCAGGCAGCTTCCTGTACTTTTATAACAACAACCAACAACAACAACCGGTGTCTGAAGTTCGCGCCGCCGCTGCTGCTGCTTGTGCTGCAACTGCTGACGCAGCTCCAAACCGCTACTGACGCTTGCCGCGGCCGGGGCCGGGGCGGAAATAGAGAATTGGGCGGGCGGTGGGCGCAGCGTTCCCCGGTCAACGCCCAGCGCGCGGTCGGAAGCGTGGGACGGGTTTATTAAGTTGGGTGCAGCTGTCGGGCGGCAGGAGGGAGTACGTGTATACACGGAGGGAGCGGCGGCAGGAGCGGCCACACAGCCGACAGGACGACAAGGCCGTGAGCATAACCCTGCCCCGTCCCCCCTCATAAGCGGTTGGACCCTGGAGGAGTGGAGTTTGGTGGAAGCTAGCCCACCACTATACGGGAGTATACTGAGACACTGCTGCCACCAGCGGCAAGACGACGCACTAGATGCTGTTACACGGTGAGTCGCTTGGCCCTTTGGATCGTCAAGACCCCGACTTGGGGCCCCTGGGGGAGTTTAGAGACGCCTCTTCACCACCACCCATCATTCCCACAGCACTGTGTAGGGTAATATGTGCGCCTCTTTTTAACAACTGCCTACCTGCATTCTCGTATAGTCGTGTAGGGTAGTACATACCGCCACTACTGGTAGTACTATAAGGTGTACCCATATCGCTAATTATATGTCAATACACATGTTGGACTATCTTAATCCCTTCTCAAGTTCAGGTATCTCCTACGGACCCCCCCCCCCCGCCCTGCGTCAGGGTACGCGTACATTAAGTTGTGTGGAGGGTTGGATCCCTTCCTTACTCTAACTCGGACCATGCTCGCTCTCGCACCATGCTCACTCTGGTGCCACTTAAACTTACAGTTAAATTTTCTTTTTCTAGAAGTCCCACGTCTAGTACACTTTTTTTGTATCTCTACACCCTCCCCCCTCCCACTGTAGCACCCCCCCCCCCCCCCCCCCCCCACTGTGTTCTCGTGCCCTGGACATTGATCAGGGCTTGTTTTGGTTACAGAGATCGATACGACTACAAGGTAAGTGTGGTGGTTCACCTGCATGGTGTAGAGGTGTAGGGGAGACTGTAGCTGCTAGCAGTATGTCAGCCATGTCAGCCATGTCAGCCATGTCAGCCATGTCAGCCATGTCAGCCATGTCAGCCATGACAGCCATGTCAGCCATGTCAGCCATGACAGCCATGTCAGCCATGTCAGCCATGTCAGCCATGTCAGCAGCGCTAACCGCCTTGTCAGGACATGAGAAGCCATGCTGTACGTCATGTCTACAGGCCCCTTATCCTGCCTGCATCATCTTGTCAGTGACAGACACATATGATGCCAACACATGCAGTATATTTATATATCTGTATTGTGTCTCATAGTGGACAGGGATATTGGCAGGGTTCAGAGTAGGGCCACACCTAGTAAAGGTACATGTTTGCGGACACAAATCTATGGTAGCCTACATGTATCATCATACTCGACATGCAGTTTCACCCTAATCTCAACAAGAATAAATCACACACGAGAATAATTTTACTGATTAAAACCCTACGAGAAAACCTTCCTATTAAACCAAAAGGAATTGTCAAGACCCCCCCACCCTCCGACACACACACTGACCACAACCGCTACTGGACGTGCACAGTCGCATGCCTACAGATGCTCAAGGCACCATAAAGTCATTGACGTCCTGATGGCAGTTAAAGCTGAGGCAAGTCACTCTGGGTGGGGTGCACTATTAGTGCACGAGATTTTGTGTGAGTCTGGGTGGAATGGGCAGTAGGGGATTGGGGCAGGGGTGGTCAGTAAGGTTTAGGTTTGGGGAAAGAGCGGGTAGGTGGGGGAATCGGATGGTGTGTGTGTATGTATGGGGGGGGGGGGGGCAGGGGCTGGAGTAATCAGGTATAGCACAGTGCGTGTGGTGGTCACCTCACTGACCGATGGTCACTGGTGTGAGAAGTATTAAAATGGGGGTGATGAGTGGGGTTGGGGGAGGGGGGTAAAGGGGAGGAGGGATGCTGAAGGGAGGGGACAGGGTGCTATATTCTACCCAATTACCAAGTCAGTGTATGGTTTGCAAAAAAAAAAATCAATTCTATAACCCACGGATTCTGATACTCGCTGTCTTTTAGATCTTGTATTTTGAAGGTAGGGGTTCTAAGAAGAGGCAGTGTGTTCATGTAGTAGTGTATGCATATATGTCTATCATATAAATACTCTTTACATACTTTTCACTTGAACTTAAACCGCCAAGTGGTAGGAATTGAAATATAGGGGCATAATAAAAATGTACATCAATCCACATGACGATGCTATGCTATATGCAAGTTCCATATTGCATTAATATAGCTCCAAACAAGGTTTATGAGCGTGCATATATATACACTGCTGTATGTGCTACAGTTGTATTTATACATACTAACCCATTTACACTGCCTGTGCATGAATCACTGTGAATCACACAGTAATCCTAGCTATAGAGTCAACTGTAGCGGCCTTCATAAATAAACCAACACTGCCAGCCACAATAACAGGTCCCAACCCCCATATATCAACTCTCCTCCTCCTTACCCTAGTCCTGCACTGCCCCCTCTTTCCCTCCCCCTATATTATAACCCTTTAAGGGTAGCATAATGATGTAATGCATTATATGCCCTTTTGCTGTCATGATATATGAATGTAACCCTCGCCTGAGCTTCATTCATGCATCAATCTGAACCTACGGGGTTGATACACTCCCGGCTTCAGTATGGTGCACCAACACAGCAGCAGCGAGTTACTCGCCAGCGTTGCAATGATGCATCATGATACATGCACTCTGAAGCATCTTGCTGTCCTTAGAGGGTTGGTGGATGGGTGGAGGTTGGTTATAGATGGGCCTGTTTCGAGTCACTGATTTAACCCCTGGTGTAGCAGTGTAGTGTCAGTGGTTTTAGGCTGAGAGAGTCCAGCTGTCAAAGTCAAGCCACCAAATATAGAAGTCAATCTCAGGTTGCCACTTGTCTAAACCAGCTATGGAGAAGGATTATTGTAAACTTGTCTCTGTATGTTAAGTGTTAGAGTCAATCATAGGGTTCATTTTTAGCCACACACTCAACACATTTTGCGTCCTGGAGTTTTGTGTATATCTATATTTCAAACATATAAAATTGACTGTATGTCAGACTAAATTTAGTGTGTCTACAATGTAGTGGAATATGTGAACTACTATCGTCGATAATCCCCATTTTTTAAATGAAGGCTAATACATAATTTACCTGTAAATGTATACCCATGAATATCTATTTCACAAAACTAAAGATCCACAACTGTGCAACATCTCATTCCTAGCTCTGGCTCTGAATCTATAATCTTATGGGATCGGTACTATCAGATCTCGCCTTCCTCATAATTTCCATAAAATAATGGCAGGCCATACTTTAGTCCCATTGTTGGAGAGAGCAGGGACAGACATAGATAGAGCTACCCTGGCCTCGTGTCATGTGCCATCCAGGCCACTAGAGGCAGCACCTATCTATAAACACACACAGGGGAAGCATCAATAGTAACAGTAGTAGCTCTAGTCACAATGGCCAATGTGGCAGCTAGTTAGTTAGTTCTAGTTAGTTAGTTAGGAGGCTGGACGTGATGTAGGATGTGGAGACCAAAGGAAGCTGTGTGAAGGCACGTTGTGTGCGCGCTGGGCGGTGGGAGGCAGCTGGGGAGAGCTGTAGTTGAACTTGTAGTAGTGAGAGCTGTCAATCAATGCATGAGGCACCTGGGACCTGCTGTCAGCTGCTGTCACAGGTGTCTGTCAATCAGTAGCTGCTCTCAGATCTACAATAGTAAAGTCAATCAGTACCTAGAGTCTGATGTCAGTTCTATAGTCATAATTGGTTTGGGACAGATCCATATAGTAAGGGTGTGTGGGTAGACTAGTGTGTGTGTGGTGGGGGGCGGAGTGTCCAGGGACCCACAGCTCTCATGGTTTGGCTTTAGAACCCTTGAGACATAGCATTTGGATCAGTCAACTCGTAGCCTCTGTCCTTACTTCTAGTATGCTCTATACCCCATGGTAATAGATATAATATTATCAATATAAACCATATACACCAATATTGATATTGATCAATTGTCCAGAACACCTGAGAATAAACGATGGTTTAAATGTGTAAATGTTGATAATAACTCAATGTACACATATCCAGTTTTAATAGAAGCTATCTATCTCTATAATGTCTCAGGTACAGCTTTTGCCTGATTGCAATAATACTTTCTCCGTGTAGCCCCCTGTCACCCTCTGAGGCATTCGCCATATCCCTATGTAAAACATCTGCCGCAAATCAGACATTTCCCCTTCATCAACTCCATCTCAGTCAAACCTTTTTGGGACTACTCTTGTTTTTCCCAATCCATTAGGTGGTGTACATATGGTTAAAAAGGATGGAGGCTGGTAACGTAAGTGAAGAGATGGAATGTGGGGAACGTGGTGTGCCCCATGCTCCCCTCCCTTGTACTTGTACACCCCCTTATTTTTTCTAACCCTATCGCTAACACGTACCGGGCGGCGTAATATTATAATGCAACATGGCTGTTGATGTCGCCATAAATGATGCATACCTAAAAGTTGCTGCATTCATAAACCAACCTGACCAAGGGATCAGCATGTTGTAATGATGCTGCCACTCCCAGATTATGAACTGCCTTGGAGTATCATGAAGATGAATAGTGCCTTGATGCATCATGCTGTCCTTAGAGGGTTAACATAGCCTCCTTCAGCTGTGAGCGCCATCTTGTCACTGGACAGCCCGACTCTGTCACTTTCTCCCAGTCGGATTTATCGACATATTTGCTATCCTCAGGCAGAGAGCTGACCTGACACATAGTATAAACATACAGAGGACGAATAGGGCACGTGGTAGTAGAGGGTTGGAGGGGGGGGGGGGGGAGTAGTTGAAACAGCCATGGGGAGGGGGGGGGTACCCAGACTCAGATGGGTGGGGGTGTTAGGTGTATGTATACCTTTGACACGTTGATATCAACCAGCCGCCTGACACTTTGTCAGCGTTACTCTATATGTGTATAAAATTACAGATTACAAAATAAGAAAGATATATAAAAGAACAGGTTGACTGCACACTCCTACGCACATTGTATTACTGTATCCTACACCCTAAGAAAAGTGAGCGTCACTGTGGTTAAAAGCACCCATGGTTACCTGGAAGTCAGACACTGCCTGGCCTTCAGGCGAAAGTGCTTTTGGCGACAGTGACGCTCACTTTTCTGAGGGTGTATAGCCATAATAATACTCTCCTCACTCCCGACTTCGCTGATACACCGTGTATACGTCGTGTTACTGCCTATTTTCTATTGATGGCATACACAATAATATCTCACAACTGAACAAATCCAATAATCCCCAAACAAAAATATAATTGATCAAAACTTGTGAAGATAATGAGTCCCTATATACTCTTCTCTCCCCACTGACCCTGCACAGTCCACTGTAAAGTCACTGCCGTCCATTGATGACAGTGAAGAAATGTGCCATCCTCTTGCACTGGTCGTAACATGCTAGGGAGCTTTTAAAACAGTTTCAATCGATTGTGTGAATATGCACTTAACCAAAATACAGATGCTGAATGATGGGATCCGCAAAATATATATGAACACAGTCATGTAAAAGTAGAAGCCACGTTGAAGCCACGTTGAAGCCACGTTGAAGCCACGTTGACTTCCCTCAATCGGGACTACATAATATATCTTTGATGATAAGTCTATTATTACTGCATGCATACATCGTCCACTCAGTGCAAAAAGGTTGTAACTGTATTTGCACCAAAGGGACGATATTATGAGCTTACAATGGAATAATTATGTCGAAAAGGCAGACTGCGGACATCTGACTCAATTAAATATAAAAAGTACACACTCATAGATTTCTATCCAAAATGGCATATTTTGGACCCCCTCTGGGTCATTTTCACGCCCACGCTCTATTTCCTTCCATGGACGACGATCAGCGTCCACTAATTTGGAGACTTTTAGCCCAATTTACCTCCCACACATCGCCCACGTGTAGATCTGTATCTGCTGACCTCCCGTCCTGTAATGGTGTTTTCATACCCCAGACTACTCCTAGCTAGCGGTCCTCTTTGTAATATTAACACATTAACCCTTTAAGGACGGCATGCTGCTTTAAAACAATATTTGTGGTCATAATGCGCGAGTAGCTAGTCAGTATCATGATGGTGTGTCATACCGACCCTTTTGGGAGTGTATCAATTGATCCTGTAGGGTTGGCATGATGTATAAATGCAGGGCTGATAAATAGACTCGCCAGGATTGCATTCATGGAGCATCACGACAAAGGGCATCATGCACTAACGCCCCCTGTAAACCGTAACGGGTTATGGACAGAATAGTGCTTGAATGAGTTATTTATACGTTATTTGGCAAAACCAATATGGAATACTTCACGCCTTTTATTGAAACCAAAACAGGGGTATTCAGACATACAACTATGCACTATGCCCTCTTGTCGGCAATACATTTGTACCTATGAACGCAGTCCTGGCCAGTAACTCGCGAGTGCTGCTTTTATGAAGCCTTGAGCCGCATGCTAACCATAAAGTCTCCACCAGGAAACATTCACAATGATTATTTGCAATATTTCAACTATCGTCATTTGGCATCTTCTCGAAAACATGTACATGTATGAGAGTTCTCCTTTTGGAACAGACGTCTAAGCCTCTGTCTGGGATATAGGGCTCAAGAACACAGTTGCACGAGACTTGGCGCGAGAGGCCACGAGACGAGAACCGCCATACATCACTGCAGGGGGTCTGGTGTCCATGGAAACTGCGCATGCGCATACTGACTATAGCAACCCCCAAATGAGCACCACCCAAATACAGGCCCCACGCTGTGAAAATTGTAGCGTAGGGGACCAGGGGGACACTATAGCAAAGGGACTAGAATAGGGGAAAGGGGTGCCAGGGCGGGCAGGCAGACACACATTGTGATTCCCATTCAGAAGTCCTCCCCCTCAACCTCCCTCCTCCCAGTCTACCCCAACTGATAAGATGGATAAGATAACTACACTGTGACCGATTGAAAGGTAACACTTTTTTATGTGCTACCTTTTTTCTCTCTTCTTCTGGTGTGCTTTTGACAATTGGCGGGCCGTTGCCCCTATCTGTGTCGGAATCGTCCATTCATTGACAACTGTTGTAAAGAAGTGAGGGATGGAGAGGCCCAGACAGTCTGTCACCCGTTCTGGTGTTGGTGATGCCTCTGTGAAATGAGGAGGGGTGATCTCTTCTCACAAGGTTTTATTTATTAAAGTTTATTATTAATAGTTTAATGCTCTCACATTCATACAGTCCAATGCTCTCGCGAAGATTTATCTATACGAGAATATCATTATCAATACTGTTAAGGCTTATTTGAGTACACATAGAGTTTACGACAGTTCTATATACTGCAATGGGAATTCCTATGGGACTGTCTCTGCACAACATGAACATAGTCGGGTCCAGCTACAGTAAACATGATTACTATGATGCTGAATCTCTCAGGAATGCTACCAACAAAGGACGCGAGTGATTATCAATATCCATAAAAAAAACTTGCTAAATGATTTCACTAGTTATCTATCTTCTCCCCTATAATCTTCCCTTGGACAATGTATTGAAACTAAAGCACATACATACATGTATCTTGATTTTACATGGCAATTTACCTTTTACTTTCTACTATTATATTCCTCATTTCATTTCTTGTTCTATCTATACACATCGTGGTATTAGGCCCATTCCCCCACTGCCTACTAGTATACATATACATACACTTACTTACTCCCTTGTATATTGACTGTGACATGATCAATATTGGACCTTAGGGTAGTAACCCCCCTCCCCCCCCCCCCCAACACCGCCCTCCGTGGCAGTGACGGGTAGCTGCTGGGCCTGGGGACAGACAGACAGGGCTGACCTATATGTAGACCTTATCGTGTCCACCTTTGACATTGGACGTCTGTACCGTCCTCTATCTGCATGGCTAAATCGTTTAAACCTCTAAAAGTATCTTCCAAATAGGATTTCTAAGGATAGACATTCCTCGAATTTATGTAAAGAAAAACATAGTATGTGTGCCTTCAATATCCACATGCATGTATACATCTTATGTATTGGTTTAAATGGACTTATTCTCTCTCAATGTTATGAAACAAATTTGATAAAGATAATGATGGTACAATGTATTCTCAAGGCGAATGAATACTGCTATTCAAAATGGTAATTGTAAATGGTGGGAAATATACAGGATAGTGGCAGCCATGTGTAACACACTGCCATGTTACAGGAGGTGTCATGATGTGCAGACATCGAGTGTCATACTAATTCTATTACTAGACCATTACCATGCTGCCTTGAGGCAGTGAACAGCGGGGGTCCAGTGCTGTATTGGTGTAGCCGTCTGACTCCTCCTATACCAACTTATTTACCAAGATAGAACCAATGGCTGAAGCCTTCAATTGTATAGTGACATTAATTAGGGCCTCCGGGTCTTTATGACCATTGGCTGAAACGTCTAATTGTGTATCACCATTGGCTGAAACCTTCAATCGTCTAAATATGTTATTATTGACTGAAGCCTCCAACTGCATATTACCATTAGCTAAAGGCTGCAATTGTCTGTTTTCATTGACTGAGGGGTGCAATTGTTATTGGTTGAAACATACACTTGTATATTATTTCATTGTCTGAGCCCTTCAATTGCCCATTGCCATTGGCTGAGACCTGCAATTGTCTATTGCCATTGGCTGAAACCTGCAATTGTCTCTTACCATTGGCTGAAACCTTCACTTGTCTCTCACCATTGGCTGAAACCTATAATTGCCAATTGTCATTGGCTGAAACCTGCAGTTGTCTATTGCCATTTCCTGAACCCGGCAATTGACTATTGCCATTGGCTGAAACCTGCAATTGTCTATTGCCATTGGCCGAAACCTGCAATCGCCTATTGCCATTTGCTGAAACCTGCAATTGCATATGCCATTGGCTAAAGCCTGCAATTCCCTAGCGCCACTGGCTGAGATCTGCAATATCCATTGCGAATGAGTGCTAAAACCTGCAATTGCCTATTGCCATTGCTTGAAACCTGCAATTGCCTATTGCCATTGCCTGAAACCTGCAATTGCCTAGTGCCATTGTCTGAAACCTGCAATCACCTATTGCCATTAGCTGAAACCTGCAATTACCTATTGCCATTGGCTGAAACCTGCAATTGCTTATTGCCAGTGGCTGAAACCTGCAAATGCCTATTGCCATTGGCTGAAGCCTGCAATTGCCTATTGCCATTGGCTGAGACCTGCAATATCCATAACTAATGAGTACTAAAACCTGTAATTGTATATTACCATTGTTTGATGACTACAAATAGCTATGTAACAGTTATATACCAAGGGTTTCTATCAAATAGCAACGCCATATGGCCAACGCCTAAATCTCATGGACCGAATGCGTGTTGCAGGTCTCCAATAGAACTAAAGCATGCAGTTGGCTATTGTCAGTGATTGAAACTATTTATTTTCTGTCCATAGCTGATACGTGCTAGTGACATATGGCCCAACAGTCATATTCACCCCTTACTAGGCCCAATACTGTGTAAAGATGCACAAAAACAATGATATACATGTACAATGTACTGTAGCCGCGTAGTGTATACGCATGGTTTGGTTTTACTGTAGGATGTGTTAATAAACCGTTGGCCATGCACTAAACTATACAGAGGATGTCTATGTACATCAGTGCTATATGGTACAGACAATTAGTGGTGATTACCTGTAGGACCAGGTAGAGGGGAGCACAGGGCCCCAGGGTAATTTAACCATTTAAAGATAACATGAGGGTTTCAATTTCAGTTTATATGATCATTACCCACTGACGCAGCAACTAAAAAAAACTTGGTAAATTATTCGGATTCCTCAAGAATGTATACACGCCGGAGGAACGATATGATGTATAAATGCAATGCAGAAAAGTTATTTAGCTGGACCGTATTCGTGCATCATGCCGACATATACATAGTACAATTAAGCCCGATGCTGTCCTTAGTGGGTTAACCCTGGCCTGTAGTATAGTGCGTCGAGGTGTGGGAGAGTTGAGGTGTGCAGACACACGGACAGACACACTGACTGATAGTTAACACAGATAAGGACACATTGCCTCACCCTGCCTTTGTAACCACCGCCTCGGGGCAGCAGATAGGGAGGGCCTCGGGGGTATTTCTGCTTTATTTTCATTTTATTTTTCATATTGGATGGAGGTAAAAATCCAATGATGTAACAGGAGAGGAAAAGGATCTGGTCTTAGAAAGGATGTATATGGACTGATTAGTCTTTTGCAATAAGATATTTGCACTTTTTTTCTCTGCAGGTAAATTGGATATGCCTGGTGAAGAATGCAGCTGCAGAAATGTATGTGAGATATGCACAATGTACCTGCTTGAGTAATTATGTTGGATATAAGTGACAAAAGCCCGATGCCTACAGTTATATTATTACCCTTTTCAAGGGATTTAATGCAAAAGTTGAAAATATATTAAGATCCAGAGAAGCATACCTATTATCTGTCTAAATGTACTGGAGTAGGTATGGTATGTACTATAATAGTGTATGTCTAGCATTTATACTAAATCATGGCCATAAATCAACCTGAGCGCCTAGACTTACAGAACATTATCTGTGCAGGTAAAACCTTAACACCCGGGGGTTACAGACAACTAATGACTTTGTCCTGCTCCCAACCAGCCCCACCTGCCCTTTGTACTCTAGGTGTACTGTATGTATATTCTCACCATTATTTAGACTAGGCACAGTCAATCCTTCGCAGACATCCCGACCCTTAATTCACTGACTATGCACACACTTTTCTCCGTCTCACGCTCTCTATGTCTGTCTGACAATGTCTCTCCATCTAGATGTCTTTATCTGTCTCTTCTCTATCTCATTATTACTGTCTCGGAGTCCCGGCTCAGAGTATATTATGTGTGCCTCTGTCTCTTTGCTTAGCTGTTTCTCCCTGGTCCTGTGCATGTATGTATGTCTCTTTCTATCTGTATGTATGTAGTTCTCTCTCTGTCATTCTCTCTGTCTTTCTCTCTGTCTCTGTTTGGATAAGTCTCTTCCTTCCTCCGTCTCTCATTTTCTCCGTCCCTGCCTTTGTACATGTTGTACTCTGTCTCTCTCTCTGCCTGTATATCCGTATGTATGTGTCTCAATATCTTTCTTTCTCTGTCTCCTTGTCTTTGTCTCTCTATTGGTCTCTCGCTCTTTCCCTCTCCCCCATCCCAAACACACAGTGACAGGTACAGTAGGGCAGACAGTAAGAGCAATGCAGAGCAATGCAGAGCTACGTTAATTAACAAGGTTAAGTAGCATAACAGGACAGCCGGAGAGGATGGTGATTAACACGCCTATTATCTCAGCTAATTAAGGAGAAGGTATCTCAGCTCACAATTGCCACTTCCCTTGGGCAAAATAAATGGTATGCTCTAGGTAACCCGGTCCTATAGTACTGATCATTTATAACCTCTTTTTAAAAATCCTTAATTAGTTCTTTCCTATATTTCATCTCGTTACATACCTCGTTTTGTAAGTCAGGTCAGGTTCAATTAAGATAACCAGTTACATATTATCAGCTGGTTTAACGCACTAGTTAGCGCTTACTGATTTGAGGACAAGTTTTTCCCTGCGCATATATGAGACCTGTGCTTCTTTATAAAACAGGGAAGGTCCAACTTATTTATTTCAATACCCACATCTACCCTGCGCTTATATGACACCTGCGCTCCTCTGAGACCCCAGTGTATGGTTAAAAAGCCTATTGCATAGTCACTCTATGTAACTATGCTATAGCTCAGGTGTATATCCCTAAGGTGCATTCACCTGCGCCCATCTCCCCTACCCCCTTAGTTATGTTCTAATTAGCAGATAAATTACTCACAGTCTAGCGAGGCAGGACAGCAAGATTGCATTGGTTGCGTGCAGTAATTAATTATGTAGACAGAGAGCTGCAACATTCATTATTAATCAGTTAATCACTTTCACCAACTCAAACTGCTATTTTCTACTCATTGACTCGGGGCCTGCCAAGCAGATAGGCCAAATAATGGGTGCCTAATTAGGCTGGGGGCCATACTTGTTCTTGTCATCATTCATTTAGGTGTACAGGGGGTGTGAGGGGGCGGGCAGTTCTGGGGGTTACTGGGGAGATGTTAAATTCTGATATGAGTCAGATAAGGGTAGATAAGAAAGTAGTGCATAGGAATCCTACTGAATTTAGAATTTAATGAATCTATGAGTATTCATGGGAGTATGTTTATAACTATAAAAGTGTATATTAGTCTCCCTTAATACATTGTCAGGGCCTTTTCGACAAGGTTGTACTGAAGGTGATGGCTGACAACATCGACCCATACAACTATCTATCTATATGTACAAAAGGAACCGGATTTCTCCTAGTTCCTTTTCAGTCTACCCTCCCAAAAAAAACATAAAAATAGAATAAAATGAATATAAAAGTTAACTTGAAATGAGGAACAACCCAAACTGCCTCAGTTTGTCCTTGGAGGCCTAGTGTAGTTCTGTTTCTTGAATTATTGGTGCTTGTATTGTAGCATCGTGGCCACAGATTGATTGCAGTTTCCCCTTTTTGTAGTGTATTGACGGCAGTGGGCTACTATTGCATGACTCTCAATGTCTCCTGTTGTTCCCTCCTCCATTGGCAGTGGTCGTGAATACAGGCGGCTGCGTCAGTCTATAGGTGTTAGGCGTGCTGATATAGTACGAGCAGGGTGGTGAGCCATGTGGGGTATATAGGGAGTCAATATCAGTGAAAAAAGGCATTTCTCATGTAGACACATGTATACATCGATATTTATTACCTGGGGAGAGTCCGCATTGCCTGAATCCCTTTCAGAAATGAATCTGAGAAGGGGTATTTTAGATTGGCATTATGTTGAATTAACAGTACCCAACCAACAACTTTACAATCTGTATATATATATCCCACTGAATTATGTGGATGGAATATGTCGGGATATGTATACTTTACACAATGTAAACTAAACTCCCTCTATAGTAGCACCTGGCTTCCTGTCCATACACTGAAAACACTATGTTGAAAAAGTCATCACTAGTGAGGACTTTAGGGGGATCATTTTAATTTTGTCGAGGGGTAGTACCCTGGTAATCTTTAAAGTGATCACAAGTGAGGACCCAGGTCGTCAATATGATCACCTTTTTGAATTAACATTTTTGTAATTTGTAATCAATATGAAGACCCAGGGTACTCAATTCGATGATTGCTATGACCTTTACAATGTTTTCTTGTTATAAAATAATATTGAAAAATATTATCATAATTAGCCCCCTCAAGGTCATCAACCTCAATGATCCGGCCTTTTTAGTCCTCATAATAAGGCAGAGATTAAAAACAGGTGGCTCTCAATCCTTACACTTCTAACTTTGGTCTCAGACACAGAAATGATGTCTTTGTGTAGAAATATCTATAGGTAAGAAAATCATGCCATAATTTTCTTGTAAATCACTTGAATTTCTACTATGATACTATTCATCATATCCTCCAATTTGTTAACATCTATGACCAATAGTACTATAGGTTCTAGTCATGAGATCACCTGGAGCAGGGGCTATGTGTTACATTGTTGTATAGTAGGTCTTCCCAATGGCGGAATTATGTCCTCAAAATGATCACTTTACTTTATTATTTTGATGACTTAATGTGATCAATTGGGCATGATCACCCAAAGTCCTTTGTAGTAAGTACCTTCATACTAGCCTGGGTTTTCGGTGTACCTCGGGAGTGCATCGATCTCATAGGATCGGTATCCTGCCCTTGAACGGTTAACTCCTTTCCCACTGATCCTGCTCCTTCCTATCTTGACCAGTGAATAGTATAGGAAATGGATAGAATCTTCTCTATACCGAGAATAAACATTTGTTGGATTGTATAGTTTTTTTTAAAGTCTTTACAATACACATGAATAAGTTTACAATACACATGAATAAGTAAACTGGTTGTATCATCCCCGGGTATCATCCCCTCGCCTTCCTCCAGAAATGGGGTGCCCGGACTGGTGAGTAATATGAGAATTGATGGTGAGAGCCCTAAGCCTTCCCTTGAATTGAAAAACTCATTAAATCACATGGAAATATGTTGTTTTCTCTCTAACGATGAAGATGCATGTCCATGCCTCCCTTCCCCGCATCTCTGCCCCACAGCCTTCCGTCATCGGTCCCTGTTGGAGTCCTGCAACGTCCCCTACTGGCCGAGGGGTAGCTTGACCAGTGAGTAGTATACCCAGTTGGGGGTAACCTTCCTCAAACCGCGAGTATCGACCCCCACAGAATAAACCCCATTTGAATATTGCTTTACATCAGTTAACTACTTGAGTGTGCATATAATGGACATCAATGCATCTAGCACACTATATCAGAGTCTGTCCGTGCATTCCCCATCTACCCTAGGTTAGGCCGGAGAGGTACTGAGTGAATAGTGACCGTTGTGAGGCCCCTATCCCTCAAAAGGCCCCTATCCCTCAAAATTGGTCTGTTTGAGGGATAGGGACCAGGTGAAGTCCCTATATGCCAAACAGCCCCTATCCCTCAAATCGGTTTGAGACATAGGGCCCATGTGAGGTCCCAAAGCCACAAATATTTTTTCCATGTCCCTATCCCTCAAAATGGTCTGAAAACAATTTGAAACATAGGGTCTATGTGAAGTCCCTAAGGCTCAAAATGCGGCTTTTCAAGCCTTCTTCATTGTGTTATTAGGGCGGGCTGATTCTCTACCCCCAGCGGGAAGTTAAGGATTCAGGGGGAGGGGAATGTCGCAGTTTAGGTTAAAATAAGGGTTGGACCCCGGTAAACAAAAAACGTCATACAACATCCGGCCTTCCAGATTATCATTCTCCCTATATGACAACCAGTTGTCATAGGGTCCATTGGTCACCCAAGTGTATTTAGTGTAGGCATTTGGAGTATCCAAACTGTCCACACTCAGAGAGCCCAAACTTGGCTGTGGTGAGCAGCTAAGCATACGGGGAACTCTGAGTGTATACTTTGGATGGTATGTATACACTAAGATGAGGACATGGGGCCTGGTTTTAATTGGTGGGATGACCCCTCCTGTTTATGTTACAGGTCAGACACTGGAGAGGGGGAGTGGTCAGAGGGGAGGGGGGTTGTGGTCAGGGGGTGTGATGCATGGGGGGCTTCAATGGATATGGCCACAGTCTAACAAGTCTCTAGAATTAAGACAGTTGAGAAAAGTATAGTTGATAAAAAAGCTGTTTTTGTCTTTAGGGGCCATCCATTAATAACGTAGGCATACTCAAATCTCTTGGACCCCCCCCCCCCCCACATTGCCAGCCTCAGAAGTAAGAAGTGCATTTGAGTAAAAAATACGGTACTAAGTAGAGGGGCTGTCAAGATTGCTAGGGCCAAAAAAAAGAAGTTTGTTTCAGGTCACCCGACCGACCCTATCTAAACAGGGCCGACCCTACGTTTTTTGTGCAATTTTGAAGAAATTTTTATATTTCTAGACTTTTTGGGGTCAATTTTAGGTTTACAAAATTTTGGAAAAAAAATTCTGTTTGGGTATTTGTGCCCAAAAATACCCATTTTAGTCCAAAAACGATCAGGAAAACGACCCTTAGGCGTACACAATGCGTATGCTAAAATGACCCCAGACCCCCCCACCCCCCCTGTACGCATCTGTACGCATTTGGCTTGACCCCCCCCACCCCCTCTTGATGCGTACGTAATTAATGGACGGCCCCTTATTCAAATTCTAGGACTTGAGCAAGTCTAGCTCACATATAGACCCCAGAAGGCCCCCTTTACTTATTGTGAGGCCTACTTCTTTGCTGCAGAAGCAAGAAATAGTTATATAAATTATTACAAAGGTTTTTGATGGATAGGGCTTTTGATACTTAGGGATTGTTTGTAGGATAGGGGCCTAACATGTCCCTATCCCTCAAATGGCCCCTATCCTACAAATATTTGTGAGATAGGGGCTGTTTAAATGTGGTCCCTATGTCTCAAAATTTTGTGGGATAGGGACTTTTTGCTACATAGGGACCTGAGGTGGGCCCTAAGTCTCAAACGGCCCCTATCTTACAAATATTTGAGGGATAGGGGCCTTTTGAGGGATAGGGGCCTCACACCCGTGCCTTGACCAGTGAGTAGTATACCGAGTTGGGGGTGAGAGGTCGGATATCGCCCTTCCCGCATGTATTGCACTGTAGTCGGTGCGTCACCCACGGGTGCCTGGTTCCCGGACCGTGATCACTGATTTACCAATCCGTGCCCGATATGCCTCATTAGTCTGTGACTCATTAGTACATGCGGCTCATTAATATTCATGAGATGGTCACGTGGGGGTGGGGGCGGGTCAGTGTGAGTGGGGTCTGTCATCCGTCCGTGTGTATACGCGCGTCAGCTGTGTGGGTGCGTGCGGCGTGGGTATAAAACATGGCCGCTATTCATTGTGTGGGACCGGGACATGCCAACTATAGATACATGCGGTTGTTGTATACAGATATACATGTATATATTTATATATAGCTGTGTCAGATGGTGTAGTTATTGTATACAGATACATTGCCATTTCAGATGGTGGCGTTCTAATAGTGGGGCCCGGGTAGTGAGGCATGGTCTTTTATTTTTAAAGACCGATTAACTCTTTTAAAATCATATTCTTTCTATAGTACAGGTTGAAAGAGCAAAGGTTCACGTGGCTTCTCTAAGGCCTGGAAATGCTCGAGTTTAATGTTTAAGGTCAAATCGAGACGAAATTACGCTATAGTGATTTTACTTGCGGAAAAATGTTGTAGTCACGGAGGCTGTCCGTGGTGAAGCAGGTTGGTGAGGAGAGGGGATCATCCATCCATGCACACCATATATACGCGCCCTGCTCTGTTCATAGAACCACTGCCCATTACCCCCACACACACCGTCCCCGCCCCCTGGTAGGCCGTACCCCCTGCGGCGCTGACTTCTTGATCCGCGCCACATCCCCTTTTATGGACGCGACCGGGGCTATGGGCAGCAGGACGCGGCATGACGCGGCAGGGCGCGGCAGGACGCGGCACGACGCGGCACGACGCGGCACGACGCGGCACGACGCGGCACGACGCGGCACGACGCGGCACGACGCGGCACGACGCGGCACGACGCGGCACGACGCGGCACGACGCGGCACGACACGGATGCATTATGGGCGACAGGAAGTCACCCTAGAACTAGCGAGATAAGAAAATGTAGCCGTGACAGCCATAATTACAGTAAATCCAGTTTGAGAAGCAGAATTGGACACACATCTCTGAGAATCGATCCAGTAGACAACTTATTGTCAATAATGTAAAAGGGAAAAAGGCATAGCATCACCATGGCTTCTTTGACGGAGTCAAATCTATTAATTTGTAGGCCTACATGCGTCAGGTGTCAAGCGATCCCCGAAGAGGTAGGTTGTCGATCAATGTTTGCCGTTTAAGAAAAGCATGTTTACACTGGATGAATATAATATTATAGGAATGTAGGTGCTACGCATACTGACGCCTGTGATTCCGAAAGTTGTTCATACATGCTTGACTCCCCTGTAACGGCAGGAGACGGAAGTCGGAAGGGTCGGCTGGGCGGCGGCCAATCAGACATTACCGGCGATAAGACTAAGCAGTCCCAGCCTCCCTGCACCCTCCCTAATCCCAGTATACCCCCCACGGCTCGCCCGGCCCCCTCCCACCCCACCACCCAGCCACTCCCCTCCTCCCCACCCACAGGGCCTTAGACGGCCACCCGGCACCCCCGGACCTCACCAACAGGAGCATTAATAAGCCGCTTAACGACACCCCCACGACGTGAGCGTCCCGCTATCACCCCCACGACGACGTGTATTTAAGGTAGGGAGGGGCGCAGGGAGCGATTCGGTTCATTTGTCCGTCCATGTCATCACAGATCCGTTAATCCAGTCACAGACCGTTAATCCGTTTGGAATAAGGAGCGGTCCCGAGGCGGTCTTATATGAGCGCCGAAGTAGCATATACAGGTACTACTAAAATTAATTTAACCAGTCAATGATTTATTTATAAATATGTTGAGACATATTTCTACATGTTATAGATATGGTTAACAATACAAGAAATATACTGCGATAAATATGGAAGAGGTTTTCAGAATTGTTCTCCAAGGGACATCTATATCCCACCCTGTTTTATTGTTAAAATTGAAGCCTACGACTGCACGTATCGATCTGTGGTGCATTTTCGATGCCCTCATGCATCTCTATATAGAATAGACTACCAAGCTGTCCATTCTAATTATATCAGAACATATATCACCCACTCAGCGACGAAATAACCTCCCTCTACATTGCCAGCAGTCACGCACTCATCTCCTAAAATCAGACCATCAATTAAAAACAAAAATGAAAAATCAATCGCAAAAAGACAAATTGTGCACTAGGTCGGGCCATGCTATGTGATCGATGATTTGATTGGTTGGCCGTTAGTCAGCCGCTGATTGGGCGGCCGTTAGGGGATGACTGATTGGCCAGGGGGAGGGGGAGATGAGGAGGGGGTGAGGGGGGGGGAGGCAGTGAGGTGGCCCCCACCCCCCACGAGGGGGGACTTCATCAGGGAACAAAGCACTTAGGGCGGAGGGCGCCGACGGTTTGCCGCCGGAAGGGACTGAGGTCAGCCGGCGACTCACACGGAGGGATTACTCCGCGTCGTCCTGCCCGAACCGCCTCAACCAACCAGACAGGGTCCTGGTGGTGGCCTCACAGAGAGGAAGGAGGTCAGGCGTCATTTTGGATTATGCTTTTATGCTATTTTGGGCCGGGTTTTGGGAGAGGGTCCAGCATTGCCTGACTCCATGTCCAAGGTATCTAACAAGGCTTGACATGCCTATTAAAGCCACTTTACCGTACCTTGTACCGCGTTACATGAACATAGGGAGGCACTCGATCTCACATTCATGTATCCATCTCCTTGAACAGTCCCTTGTCCCAGAGCAATACATAGCATTAGTCTGTAACATCCCCCTATTTTCTTACGTAAAGTAGGTTAACAGTCACAGCTCCCGGGGGTAGTGGACACCTGATTGCCCCCCCCCCCCCCCCAAAGCAACCATGCACCTACCCACCAACAGAGGCTGCTGTCTAGTCCCTAACCCAGCACCTATTGTTATAACCACCCGGTGTTTAAATCAACAGTTCTTTAGTCTAGTCTATGAGTTGTTCCCGAGCTGTTCTGTGAGTCGGCGAGCTTATCCCCAATTAGGCTATCAGTGATAGGGAATTGGGAGGTCATTATACGCACCCCCTGAACCGGCTTACACACTGGCTGCTGACACGTAGACACTGAGGGCGCAGTTAGTTTGTACATGTAGCAATGTTTTCCTTTATATTACAACATTGTTTCTATTTCTGGTCATGAGTGGATATGTTTTTGTTTAAACATGATACAGTGGTGTAACTGATATTACATGTTAGTGGATTGAGCTGAGAACACTGACCATTGTTAGACTGATACTTTGCAATTTAGCGGGGGGGGGGGGGGTCAATGAATGTTTATGTTCTATTGCTGTAGTTTGCCCTTGAAAATGTTTTATCGGTCATATTATCCTGAAATGTGTACCGAGGAAATTATCTCCAGGTTTCCAGATGACAAATTAACAAAAATATACCTTGTGAGACAAATGTAGTGCAATGTTTTATGTTATACCTAAACACATCACTTTATTTTTCTGTAACATAGAACTTGAATTAGAATTTCAACTGAAAGTGAAACAGAAAAGAAATGGAAATGAAAAAAAGTAAATACAAAAGTGGGTAATGGGCAGATTATACAGGAAACCGTGAATAGCCAGTCCTAAACTAAGCAACATCCTTGTCTGCCACCCTTTTAGTTAGAAATTGAAGTTGTCAAAGTTGGACAGAGGGCACCTACTTAGCACTGCCTATTATGGTCAGTTAGTGGTCAGTGGACTCCCATCAACCCCTCACCCACCCTCACCCCTCTAACCTCTGTATTGACATTCCTCTACGCCGCCTACTGGTTGTCAGGGAGATATATTGGAGGAGGTGATGGCTCAATTAAGGGCTACTAATAGTGTAGTGTCCATGAAGTGCAATAAATCTTATCATTGAATAATTTCTACTGCACTACTTTTACCCTAGTAAAGAATAATAAACTCAGAGATTTTCTTGTAAAACAGAAAGGTGCCTATTTGCACTAAGCTTCCCAAGTTGCTACTGTCATCTATCTTTGTCTTATTGGCCTATATAGAGCTGCATCTTTTTCTAGCAGTTAGTTATTTTCTCGTTGGCATGAGCAAATGGACAGGATGCTGCCTGAACCAAGCCAAAACACAATTAATCACTGACTATAGGAGGGTTGTATATTTACATTCACGGGCTATGAGACATGGCCATTCTGCCCTGGAAGCACTCCGACTTTTTGACTCTGTTCTTTATTATTGTTTAGAACCCCAAAAGTCTGTATTTCATCCTGTCCTCACTATACCGTATGTTATATTTGAAGGACCAAACGTAAAAAAATCCTCTAGTAGATCCTCTATGGCCTATATAGTACTTTAATGGACAGTGTCCTTTTGTCAATATGATGCGCGAATGCAGAACCATTGAGTGTATCATGCCAACCCTATATGAGGTTGATACACTCCAAAATGGTCAGCATGATACGCAAGCGCTGCACCGATGAGTTACTCGCAGTTGGTGCATCATGATGACAAATCATTATGAAGCCATGCTGCCCTTAAAGGGTTAATTCCATCTGCGCTGAAGCCTGCTTGTCTGTGTGACATGTTGCTGCTATCTTCATGCTTCATGCCCCGTGTAGTGATGGGGTGTTTGGGCGGAGTTGGTGTTTAATAAGGCCAGGGTCATGAAGCTATTGGAGATTAAATGGAGTCGAAAAGATAACCGGTTATCGCCGTCATTGAATGTGTTATCTCTGGGGAATGTGATGTGTTGATGTTAGAGATGTACATTTATGAAATACAATACGCTGTTACGTGCGGGGTTACATGATATGAGGCATGTGGTATGAAATATTAATCTAGTGATGAAAATATCAGGTCGGGTATTAAATTACAATAATATAAATGATACTAGTAAGCACAAAAAATGTACATGTATAATTATTATGTTCCACTTTTATTGTTGATCCTCAAGATTACATTGAAATCCCTGATTTACCTGCGCAACGTATCAAAGATGTCACTTTCATGATGTCCTGGAATCTGAAGTTTGAAAAGCTAAGATATGGCAGATCGTAGGGGATATGTAAACAGTGGTATAGATGTAAGTGTTCAGAACGAATTATGTGTGGCATTAGCAATCTGGGAAGACCCTCGGATGGAAGATGGGAGGAAATGATGTTTGAAAACACAAAATATGTCAAATACAATTGGGTCTAGGCCGTTGCTTATTCAAACGTTCTGTTTTGATTGCTCTCACTATTTTTTATCGAATTTAATCCTCTCAAGTCGTGTAGCTGCTAGTGACCCGATGATTGAGACGTCACCCCATTCCCCACCCCTCCCTCCCCATATCGCCACCACCAACCCCTCCCTATCCTCTACCCTTTACCTGCCCAATTCAGGTGAGGGATTAAAACTGTATAAGCTAGGATGACACCCCCTGTACACCCCCACCACCCATCATCCCCAGCACTCTACCCAGGCCACTTTTAATATCCACTTTCCCCACCCAAACCTCAGGATTACATTGAGTGGCGGAGGTGGATGTGTAGACTGGTTGCAGGCAGGTTGTGTAGTAGATGTAGATGTAGTAAGTCTCCCCGGTACACCTGACACTCGGTGTCCGGGACGACCACGTGAAGGTAGGTGGGACCAACACTACTACTACTACCTGCAGCACCCAGCCCAGGTGGGGGGGACTCTGTGTTGAGGTTTCAGCCACACAACTCAGTCACAGCAGTCAGTGCTCTCAATCACAGACCGCTCTATCTGCCATCGAATCCTCCTCATTCCCTCTCAAACCACTGCTATTCCAGCTGACGTGTGGTTATGTTTTAGTTTCGGTTAAGGAACGAACTTAGAGAGGGCGGGTCTATGTGAAAGTCGTGAAGAGGTTGTGGGGATTTGAGGGGGAAAAGTGCAACGGGCGTCCTTGAGCGATATTCGGTGAAAACTGTGATGTTTTGGTTAGGAGGTGCCGAGGAATGCATGTTTTAGTTTAGCTTGACTGTCTTTCGATACAGTTGTATAAATCGTCAAACATGTTTGAGAAACTTATAAATGTACTTTACATAATTTCTTGCAAAGAATACATTTTATTCCATCAGCATAAATTATCGGAAATTATATTTAATAAACCTTGTAACTGGGTTTTAACGTAGACACATGAGGATAGCGCTTTTAGAGTATGCCACGGGAGAATATAAAGGAGTGTTGATTGATTGATTTAATATTAAGAAAACAAGGCACAGAAGCAGACACAACATATCGTATTACGGTCAAGAGCTGCATTGTACACTTCTTTATCCAACTAAAGCCCCCCCAAAGCGTTCTTGTCAAAAATAGTGAAATAAAAAAAGTCATATATACAATATACATGCAGTAACAATCAAACTTGTGTAGCTTACACTGTATGCCCCCACTACACCTTTAGCCACATGCATTCCTCGATACCCACAGGGTATATATGAGAAGATAGCCCTATCGTATTATGGTGGGACCGTCACGCTGGTATAACATCAACCCTCCAGCCGCAATCCCCTTTCAATCATCCATCCTGCCAAGATCAGACCTTTCAGGACGGGGCCTCGGACAGGGGTGTAAAGGAAAAATGTGTGAATGTGTGAATATAGAGGATAGACAGGATTTGGACTGGTCGAGAAAAGGAATGTAGGCAGATGGAGGTTTATCAGACTAGCTCCACATCTAACACAATCGACACCCTACAGTATCGCTATGTCAATTAAGAACCTGGTACAACTTCTTAGTATAGTTATACTGCAGATTCAGGGATAAGTTCATGTTACAAGCAATGCCAACAAATAACCCAATCATTACACACAAGCCAATAATATGTATTATAATTATACAACTATCAAATTCTACCTCAGAATATAACTCAGCTTCTCGGGTCAGTTATCAAGGTTGGCGATGCATGAGGCCGTCAATCCAACCATATAGTATAGATATACCTCATTGTTCGACAGTATAACATGATGTACGCTATCATCTGTATGTATAGGGATGTCAAGCTGTTTGATGGCGCTTGATTTGTAATAAATGTGACAAATCACACAGATACATACACAGCATTATTATACACTATAAAACGATGTCCACTCTTATCTGTACACAAGGGTGTCAAGATGGTCTGATAGGGCTTGGTTTGCAATATATGTGACAATGCAAACAGATACACTTCATTATTACACACTGTAACATAATGTGTGTCATCAGTTTTATACAAGGGTCTGTATATGTTGCCTCACCTGTCACAGAAAGACAAGTCTTCACACAGGCAGGTGAGATGTCAAGGTGAGAGGGGTGTTGGTAGAGGGGTAGAGGGGTAGAGAGGGGAGACAGGGGTGTGTGACTTGGGGTAGGTTTTCACCCGGGGGGTGTTTGTAAAGCTCGATGTTAACTTGGTGTTCTGGTATGTAAGTCGGCGTGGTGCCGGTAGGGGGAGTGCTCAGCTGTAGGCGTGGTATAGAGTGTGGGTTACAGCTATGATATGTTATATGAGATACATGAGGGCATACTTCAAACCCTATGCTGAATTTCTGCCATCTCTGTGTCTTATTTTCATGCCTCCCATCCTCCTGTCTATCAGATGAGTTCACATTGGGTGTGCACCTACCAGGAATGTCCTTCCCGTCACTGTTTACTTCTACTGTCTGCGTTTGTACCTGGGCTACACTGCCTACCTGCCAGCCATTGCCCCAATGCCTGCCGATCACACTGTAAGTAGTGTACCTGATAGTTACATAGTAGGATATACTGTAGCTCTACAGTAGATTCTACATGTGCACCTACAGTAACTCGTACACCTCAAGTGCATTATACTGTACAGCTACAAAAACAGGCAGCCAACTACCTACAGTGTACCTATTTCCTGACTTTTATGTACTGCAATAGTCCGATTGGTCTTCTCATTGGAAGCCCCCTAACCATATTTCATTCCGTCCAACTACAGTTGCCTGCCTCCCTCCCAATAAATAGCTCCTTCTTTTACTATCCAGGCATCCTATACCTACCAAATATACAGCAGTCCAACATTATAGCACTCCAATGCACTATATGGGTATATATCTAAAACTGGACATCGACATCCATGTATCAGAGTCCTTCTAATAGAAAGCTATATTCAGTCTCATCAAAGTAGAAATCCATAGGTTGCTATATGAAGGAGAAGGCCATGTTCATGCCTATGTGTATGTCTGTGTGGGTGTACATGAGTCTGTGTCCATGAGTGTCTGCATTCATGCTACAGTCATAGGGTGTTTTTAGGGAAATTTCCCTTTTTTGTGATTTGAACTTTTTTTCTCGCCAAATAGGGGGTTTTCAGGCAAATTTCACTTTTTTGCTATTTTGAACTTTTTTCTCGCCAAATAGGGGTTTTTTAGGCAAATTTCACTTTTTTGCGATTTCGAACTTTTTTCTCGCCAAATAGGGGGTTTTAAGGCAAATTTCACTTTTTTTGCGATTTTGAACTTTTTTCTCGCCAAAAAGGTCGATTTTAGGGCAAATTTCACTTTTTTGAGATTTTGAACTTTTTTCTCGCCAAATAGGGGGTTTTGAGGCAAATTTCACTTTTTTGAGATTTTGAACTTTTTTCTCGCCAAATAGGGGGTTTTTCGGCAAATTTCACTTCTTTGCGATTTTGAACTTTTTTCTCGCCAAAAGCTGCGGAATCTGCCTCCATGCGTGATCCCATTGATGGACTCTGATAGACTCATGCATAGTGAAGACCTACATAGTGGACATGAGGTCAAGTTAAAAACTGCAAGTCACTTGTTTTGCAACTTGCACTGAACTGAACCTAATAGCCCTTGACTGGATTGTCAACAATCAATTAAACTATGACCAAACTCCCTCTATTTCGGAGACCAAATACACTATCAAATGATTTATATTTTTTCAAGATAACACCCTGTGTAGAATGGCTCTGTATTCAGGCATCCTACTGCGAGTAAAAAAATGTCAAATTCTAATTCTAAATACCTGAAAATTGAGAAATGCTGACGTTCACGGTTTATGTAGGAAATGTACTAAAAACAGCAAAAAAAGGCAACAAAACCCTAATTTTCTCAAAAACTGTTCAGTAGGATTTTTTCTAACTGAGGTTCCACTGTTTTCTACCCTCATATTACACATTGGCATAGAGAATATATTGACACCTAGTCAGGATTTTGCGCTAGGAGCAATCTGTGAGGCGAAAAACAGCCAAAATGAGCCACTGGTCTGAAGTATAAAACTGGGCATCGATCACTATAGAGCTACAAAGAGACAGAGAATCGATGTCCAGTAATAATCATCTCATACCCCACCCCTTACACCCAATGTACTCTCTGACTACAACAGCTAACACTAGCAGCTTAAGGGGCTCAGGTCAGTTGCTGTATTAAAGCTGATGGGGTGGGCAGGGTGGAGGTGGGTGGAGCAGGGTGATGGGGTTAAGTAGGATTAAGAAGGATCAGCGTGAGGCTGTAATGATATTAGTCATGGTGTGTAAACGGGGTACTACTTGAATACAGAGGCTATACTAACATTGGGGGTTGTGTGAGGTACAGGGGAGGGTGGGTACCGTATCAGGGATACTACGAATTAAGATTGATATTGGGATTTCTTCTGATGTAAAGATTTCGATATTTTTCAAATACAAGTTACACTTCAGAAAAGCAAAATAGAGTCGTGTACCTTTTGTTTTGTTCATGAAAACAATTCACATATTTATTGCTAACGTTGTATTCTGAAAAGGGTATCATGGCACAAGTAAATAATTTATGATGGAGAAGGCAGTGGTTGGTGTACAATGTGATGAGATTAGAATTTGCATATCAGAATTATCTTCTCTTTATAATATATGTACAGATCAGAAGACTCTGGGGAATTTCCTTGTAGATCTAACAATATATGACACCCACCAACTCTGCCTTTGTGAGCCACATTCTATTTCACTGTTATTCTGAGTTCTTAAAATATGGTAATCCAAGTTGCTGTACTTGTCTCCTCTCAATATAGCACACCTATAAGTAAGGAATGTGGGTGGCTTCCTGTCTCATTGAAGCCCTTCCTGTCCGTGTCAGCACATCACCCCCACCATACAGCCATAATAAGGCCCACAATGGGAGTCTATACACGGGCCATAATGGGACCCTCACACACAAGGACTGGAGATAGAGGCTCAGATAAGGGGCATACATTAACCCTTTAAAGGCAGCATAGCGCTTCAACATGCTATGTATGTTATTGTTTACTTTGATAGCATGAATGCAGCCATGGGGGGGGGGGGGGGTCTGCTAGCGTAGCATGATGACCACTCAGAAGTGTACCAAACCCTTATAGGGTCGGCATGATACGTGAACGCAGCTACTTGGCAAAAGTTGCCAGGGCTGCATCCATGCATGATGGTGATACATGACATAATAATGTATTAGAGCACTATGCTGCCCTCTAAAGGTTTAAGGTGTTCTCTCTCCGAGGTTCTGTAGATTTTATTTACCAAAGAATGATGATTTTGCAGGAACAAAATCCATTAGATCGTGTTTAGCACATTCCTATCCATCCAACAAGAAGGATTAATTGAAGGGTTGTGAAATCATCCGATGAAAGCGAGACATATATAGAAAAATACCTTTTCAACAGCATTGCCTGGTTTGGATTGTGAACAAGGGTGTGGGCGTTGTGGGGGTACACCAAGAGGTTAGTACAAGGCCTAGGTCATGTCAGCACTATTGGGACAGTGAACAGGTAGGAGACAGGTATGGCACTCACTGACAGGTAGGGTTACCTGGTCTGTCTTAAGGTATCAGGGGTTGTCTATAGGATATAAAGAATTTCAGCGTCAGAAAGCTGAATTGTGCATTGTGTCATGACAGCAAGGGCAGAAGCAAACACAGAGGGTACTAATGGGCCCTAAATATAAAAGCTGATCTACAGCCATTGAATTTTATCTGGCTTAGCAACAAACACATGTATTAAGTAGTGGCAGATTCCTTCATCTTAATTTTCATGAAGCCTCCTACTTGTAATATAATTATTGCTACACTCCTCGATCCAATCCCTCCCGTCGTTGAGCTGCTCTCAGACGTTTTCCTTTCTCACCCAATTCTGCCTGATACAGCCTTTGCTAGTGCATGCCTCCTGGTTTTCCTCTGGCCTTTGAGCAGCTCTTGCTGTAGCCCCACAAGAGTTACTCATCCCCGCCCCAGGACATGTTAACCATGTTACAGAGAACTTACTTAAAGCTCAAACCGGAAGCTGCTGACGAGCATGCGCACACCGCGCCTCCTGACCTCCCGGCATGCTTAGCGCCAATCAATCACAGCAACAAGGCGGAATGTGTGGCCGCAAATAGTGAGAGCGGCTGGAGGGGGGGGGGGGATGGGGAAATGGAGAATTTGGGGGGGGGGGGTGAAGAGTGGACTTATCTTTCCGGTTGACTGTGGAGAGCTTAGGCCGGCCAACAACACCGACCCCATCATATTTCTCACAGCTAGCCGGCAGGTCCACCCTTCTTGCGATGTTTGATGTAAATATTCTACCACAGGGATGGCCCCCATAGGATTAACACTGGGATTTCTACCATACCACTGCAATGTCTATGGTGCATTATTTGATTAAAATGTAATTAAATCAGAAACACTATATTACACAAGGAAGAATAGTATCACTATCAACTGGACTTTTCTACTGGCATGACGTATGCTGCATGCCGGTCCCCGATGTAGGATCTAAACAGTCAAAGATAAATAAGTATCTTGAGGCAATCTGGGGGGTGGTAAGATTCCACAAAATAGTAAAGAATTGCCTAAAAATGTGAAAATGACTTCAAAATTCCGCAAAGAGAGGGGGTAGGGTCTTCTCTGTTTTCCTGAGCTCGGTCGTCGGAACCCGAAACATACGCTATTATATCGGATGTGGGGAGGGGGGATCATGCACTGTTAACCCTAAGAGACTCAACTTGAAAAAATCACCTATCTCACTTCCAGCTCGCACTCACCCATCCCCTCCAGTGCTTCACTTCACAAGATGCAAACCCTGGAAGAAAGCTCACGTCAATTATAAAGACGCCCTCTAAAACACCCCCTTTGTCTCCCGCTAATCAGCGTGCTGTTGATTGGCGCAGCCCAAAAACAACAGACGCAGCGTCACCAATAATGGCGCTTATGACGTCATTGGACGTCATAGAGGGAGCCGGGCGGATGATGCGGAAATTGAGTGTGGTAGGAGATGTGGAGAGTGTCAGTGTCATTTCTAACACGGCAGGCGTCACTTGTAAGGGGCAGGGTAATCAAATGTAGCGGATTTAAGAAGCATGCTCCCCAGGGGGTCTGCATGGGCATTGTAGGCGGTTGATGGGCGTGGTGGGAGAATGGGGGGGGGGGTGAAGGGGGTTTGTGAAGGGGGGGGAGGCAGTAGAAGAGGGAGGGAAGGGTGGATGGGCAGGGGAGGATGGCATATATGAAGATAGCGAGGGGATGTTAGAGTGAAGAAAGGAAGGGCGGAATGGAGGAAGGACAGAAGGAAGGAAGGTTGGGAGGGTTAAACGAAGAAGGGGAGGTATAGGAGGAGATGGAAGAAGGTTGGGGACACGGGGAGGGTAGGGGGGTAGGGGATGGTGGAGGGGGTAGGGGATGGGAAGGAAGGGAGGGAAGGAAGGGAAGGAAGGGAAGGAAGAGAGCACACAGAAGGCAAGTAAGCAGACAGGTTGAGGGATGGGAGAAGAAGTTGAGTGGTGGTTGCGGGGGGGGGGGGGGTCTTGAGTAGTAGGGTAGATGGGGTCTTACTTCTTGACATTATCAGATATAAACATCTCTATTCTCCTTTAACCCTATACACGTTCCCTCACCCCAACCCTCTCACCATTACTCCATTGGAAGAAGAATCCCCACGGCTCCTTTGTCCATTCATTCACCCCTCCCACAGCAGGCATCCTACCATTACAATTCCTCCATTCTTATTTAAGCAGTTTCTCGCAGTTCAAGAATTAAGATTGACTGCCACTTGTGAGTTTAATGCGCTAAATGGCCGATGTTTAGCGCCGCCCCGTCGGCGGGACACTAAGTTATTCAGGGGCACACTGGGGGAGGCTGGGGAAGGGTAATTTCCCTGTCCTTAAGATGACCTAATTAATTATGATTGTGTCTGAATTATGCAGAGAATTGTCATCTCCAAGTGTGGTCGTGGAAAGGGGATGGGGTGGGAGTGGTCGTGGTGGTCGGGAAGGCTTTCATTAACTATATTGCACTGTATTGTGGGTGTCTTGTTACTGATAGTATAACTGTTAAATTAAAGTAGTTTGCATTCAATTCTCGTGATGTAATCTGTGTAAAGGGACATTAGCGCAGGGTGTACAAAAGGTACATTTTCCCAGTACATGTAGAAACGATGTCATGTCTATTCTGCTCTTTAGTTGGCACACGAAACTACGTATAAATGTACTTATTAATGTACTAATTCTAAATCTATATCATTTATTATTAAGGGAACAATCAAATGGACTATCAAATACTAGTTGCTTCCAATGTCCACCAACTTTCCCTTTGATAATACAATATAACCAGAGGGAACTCTCATTAGTATTTCATGTCTGGGGTCTGTTCCATGATAACAAACCCCGAAAGTGAGGGAATCTGATTCAGATACAATATATATATATACCTCAATCCTGATTGGTTGAGTGGGTTGATGGGTTTTGGGAGAGCTCCGCCCCCCCTCCCCCCCCCCCCAACCCTTTCTTAGCCCTTGTTATACACAGCTGTGTGACCAGAACCTCCACGAGGGGGCAGCAGCGGTCCCTGCACCCCAAGGTCCCTCAGAGACCATTAATTACAGCCTCCATTTTGTCTGCTGTCAGTGAGGCCATCAGTGACATTGGCAGACAAAGTGGAAGCTGTCAACCCTGCAGGCTCAAGGAGGAGATGTCTGTTAACTGGCACAGTAAGTACCTTCACAGGGACATCCCCAGACAGTAGGCAGTGGTATGTACATGCACTATGTGGATTATCATTATATCATAGCTGAATTGCTGCTGAAATGTAGCAATGATCAGTAGCGGATTTAGAGGAAAGCCTTAAGTTTTCTCAGTGTAAAACTTACCCAGAAGTTTGCAAGGAAAGGATTTTCAATAGAATTTTGAAAATGCGCGCTATGGCAATGTAAATTGTACAATATTAGGATTGGTGTGCACATATTTGATTAATTTATGTGAGGAAGGTGTGTAGTTTTCAACTTCGATACTTTGAATGAATCAAGGCATGGACATCCTACAACTGGTGACCAGTGAACAGGCATTGCTAAAAGGCCAACAGTTGTAGCTGTAGCAAACATCGCTTAGGAACCATTGCTGAACTATTAATTATCGTTCTATTAGCTGGTGGTTCTGATGATTCCCCCAAATGAAAACAACACTACTAATGCAATGGTATGGCATATACATAAAGAAACATCCACCAGATGTTAACACAGCATTACAACATTGGAACAGCATTTACAAATTAGGGGCGATATTTAAAAGTTTCATTTCCATTTCATTATATTACACTTTTGTAATTAACATGTATCAGAAACAGACTAACCTAGATAATCCCAGTAAAAGTAGAGTAAGTCTTGGATAGAGTATAAGTGCTCTAATATAGACTTCACCACCCAATATACAACCCCCATTAACTCCCCCACCCCCACTCCGGACCCTGCCCCACGTGACCCTGAGGTCAGGGGTCAGCTGGAGGAGGGGACTGGAGGCGTTTGGTGTGGGCTTAGTTTAGGGGTGGTCAGCCCTGGAGGGGGTGGTCAGTAGGAGCTATCCATCCACATGTCATGCAATTGCTGCCGCGGCAGGACTGGACATCAGCAATACCATCTTGGATTTCTGAGTAAAGTGAGTTGAGAAGTTCCATGTGGAGTTACTGATAGTCATTTCTAGTGGTACATGTAGCATGGACATAACTACATCTTGATTCCCAAATTACATGGGAGGATGATTGGACCAAGTACACAGGAGTATCCTCGAGAGTTCTAGGTAAATCACAAATCTTAACATAAAGAGTAAAAACACAATAGAAATTAGAGAAGATTCCTAAAATATAGAATAAATAGTTCACATGAGTCAACCTGGAAAGTAACTGTTATCATCAGGACCCCTGCCTGTGTTTAGCAGTGACCAGTCAAGACCAGGCCTGGCGGTGTGGTCAGCCCTAGGGGCGGGTATAGCACCATTTGTAGGTGATGGAGGGGGTGTAGATTAACACTGTGGCTTCAGGCACCCTCCTCCTGCCCACCCCATGTGTACTGGTGTGTGTATATACATAGGGAGTGTCCAGGGGGTGTGGAGAAGCCACTTTGCCAAGCACTTCTCAGCAGGTCTGTATGCAGGAGGCAGGATGACCTCTACTGACAGGGCGCAGTCTTCCTCCAGGGGTCTCAGGGGTGTGCTTGATAGGAAACCTGCCAATATGTACCAATATCACAGGTTTGCGATGGATAACATTGCATTATCAACATGTAGAAATTAAAATGGGCAATTCTGTATATACAATAATTTCCTTCAACATATGGCTACTGTAGATCTAATAGAAGGAGAATAAGGAGGGAGGGGTTTCTTATAGAATCTACATTTACTCCAAATGCAAGGCATCAACTTCATATTCTACATTGCGTACTTCTAAACATGCCTTTGTTTGGAGCTTGTCTGGGCAATATGAAACAGCTTATACCCTGACAGATGCGTTCCTGTAACGTATAAGTCACATCAGACACAGGATGTGACGTCACAGGTGATCAGACATTGTAGAAAGTCGATCCTCTTCGGCGACGTGGTCTCTGACACCCCCCGCTGTCTGTATATGTCCCACCGTCTATACCAACATACGACATAATGGCACATAATGGGGGGGGGGGCAGTTTTGGTTGTTTTTGTTTCTCCAAGAACATTTTACGGCCTCCCCAACCCCTGCACTATCCACAACTACCGACAGAACCCCCTGAGAATGATGATGGGATTGGGAAAGTCCCTTGACGTTTACTAGATTGCTGTTTTCAGTCGAGACGTGACAACAGTAACTTTCTTTATTGAGCAACATTTGCTATACATTATAAGTGTACATAAGTACATCACTTGGGAGGAGGCTATACTTGATTTCATATTTAGTTGCTTTCAGTCATTGTTCCATTAGTTTGCAAAGACTTAAACAAGTCTAGCTTATGTCTGCCCAGGATGGATGTGGCAATTGAGGTTTTGCGAGTTGTCACCATGTGTTTTAGACATCAGTACATGTACAACTTTTGTGAGTAAAATTCAAAAAAAAAGTGTAAGGGCAATACTAATGGTTTTGCCACACTTGACATGGGGAGGCAGCCCAGGAGGCAGACATCGAGGTACAACGATAGATGCAGAAAGTACCATATGTGTCATTTATCCCAGGTGACAGAACTGACGAGGGTTTGGGTAAATATATGCTATATGGGATAAATCAAAATGGTGCATCTGTTTTTTGTCATACGGAGGTGCTTGAGCTTTACAGACATGTTTATTTACTTTACCTAGTCGTTTCCCCCGAAAATAAATTATTAATAGCCATCCATAGACAACATGGTTCCCCAATGCAGTCTATATAATAGTATGTTGTTGAATCAGCTATGCCCCCAAGACAAGTTGACATCCTTCGATTTTCTGGCTAATGATTATGTGAGTTTGTATAATTTGTCTCCAATAGTATAAATGCTGGTGTAATGATTCGATTTCCATACAAAGTTACTGACTATTTAGTAATATAAGATATATGGGAATAGTCAAGTGCTTACACAATTGACATTTGATTCCCTGATACTTTAACGACACAATAAGTCATAGGACGTAACGGCACTGGCGTAATTGTGACGTAAATACTGACGTTCAACCAACTAACTGACATTGAGAAGTATAGGGTATGCTATACGACTGCTTATATACAAAGGGCTGACGCTTAGAGTGTGGCACACAATGCACCCATCACAACCGTGAATAGCTCACGTAAAGACATTTACGAGCTTACATTGGGTATAGGCTACTCTACATGCCTCTTAGCACAGTGTAAACATACTTAAGTTTAGGACCTGCCCTAAACAGAGATGTATGGCAGTCCAGATGTCGAAAACGAGGAAAAACATTATAGATATAATGATAAGTGCAAAAACTATGTTTTATGAACTATAAAGTCACCGCTGGCTTAATTGTAAATGCTCCTGACCAGTCGACATAAAAACAGACGACGTGTCATGAGCCAGTGATGAAACATAAAATCAATACAGATATGACCTTTCACCAAAAATACCTAACGCATAACTCCAAGTAAAGGCATAAAATAAAGGGTTAGAAATCTCCTTTGCCCTGACTTAAAAACTGTTGCCCATGCCCCTTACTCTGTTCCTTGCCTTGGAGGTTGATTGTGATCTAATATCGTGATGTAATATCATGAGTATTTCTCCTATGATTCTCCATTGTCATGCCACCTTTTTATATCATTTTCATCATAAAACGCAAGCCTACCTGCACCCACCCCATCCCAACGTCCAGCCCCAACTACCTGTGGAACATTTCCTACAACAACACGTCCTCGTAGTTCACGGGAATGCCGCCAGGTGCGTCCTGTGACGGTGACGTGTGCGTGACGTACAGTAACATGTGCGTGTGTAGATGTACGGAAGTTAACCCTTTACTGGTGGCATACTGCATGATAAATGTCGGTTTGTTGTCATGATACAGGAATGCAGTCCTGGTAAGTAATACTCTAGTGCTGGGATGTCAACCCGATAGGGCTGATACACTCCTGAACGGCATGCATGATGCGCCAAAGCAGCGCTGGCAAGTTACGCGTCGGAGCTGCATTGGTGCATCATGGCGACAAATGAAGATGAAACCCTGAGGTAGCACCCTGTCCTTACAGGGTTAAATTGCAGTAGAATAACGTCCATATCCACGTGTATGAAGGGGGTTATAGGGAGGGTGGCAGGCTCCTACGTCGTCTGCACGATTTAACCCATACCCTCAGAAGTTACCACCACAGTCTGTGAAGTCACACAGCGCGTTTACCGCCACTTGACGAATTGTCGTCTGCTACTGTTCGCTGGTTGCTGCTGGTTGTTATGCCTGTAGAGGTAGCACGCCCGGCACCAGCTGTGGGCAGTGACGTGTATAGTGACGTCAGTAGTATAGTATGTATCGGAACGGGACTATAGTTAAGTACTGTTTATTACTCAATCGACATGCAGCCAATCAGAGGCCTCCATTTGGTCACTTGACCGGAAGTGACCTACTTAGGGGATTAGTGGTGCATTCTGGGTAACCCTGCAGCCAATCAGAGGCCACCATTTGGTCACGTGACCGGAAGTGACCTACTTAGGGGATTAGTGGTGCATTCTGGGTAACCTACTGACCTACTTAGGGGACCGGAAGTGACGTCATATGACCTAATTTAGGATCACGTGACCGGAAGTGACCTGATGAGTCACGTGAGCGGAAGTGACGTCACATGACCTAATGGCCGACCGGAAGTGAGTGACCTCATTGAGGATCACGTGACCGGAAGTGACTTGATTGATCACGTGAGCGGAAGAAGAAGTTTTTTGTTTAGGAAGTGAGGGTCTTTAGGATCACGTGACTGGAAGCGACGTCGTCACATGAGTGACGCTTTAAGAGACTGCGCGACTTACTAGTAAAAGAAGACGTATGAAAATAAAAACACAACAATATTTTATTTTATTTTTTTTATTTATTTTTTTTTCAATCTTGATAAACACTCTATTTTTGAAAAGATGCACACGCTTTTTTTTTTTTTTTTCATATCTCTAAAGGACTCGTTGTCACACCGTCAGAATGCACGCGACGCTTATAATACAAGTAGCGCACGCCGTCTTTCTCTATGGTGTAGGTGACCATTTTGTTTCGCACCACTTTGAAGTTTCTATTTACAGCAATGAGAGTTTTTCGTTGGCGAAGAACATCCAAGAAGTCGTCTGGTTCCTGAGGGTTTTGTTTCTTCTGTACGCCTTTTGCACTCCATTTTTTGGATTTTCTTTCACCGGTGTCGCTGACTCGATCGTAGCAAATGTAAGTCTCAGGGTTGAGACTTAGGATCCCGTCACCTTCCCACTCCGCTTTCATAAGCCCCGAAGTTCTCAGATCGTGAAGGTACCGTCTCTCACAACATCCGCCGGGCGGCGGACACCATTCTCGCACTCTTTCCGTTTTTGTCTTCACGAAAAGCTCTAAGTGATCGTCGCACACCGCTGTCGGAAGCCACTTTCGTTTCTCTCTGAAGTACGTCTCTCTCAGGCGAGGTTTGACTAGGTCATCCAACGTGTCACCGCTGAGAGCCATGTAAAGACTGTCGGTGTCCATTTGACAAAGGGCATAATCGCGCCGATCGACGAATCTATCCAAGAAGTCGTATGTGAACTCTAACATTTTCAACTTCGCGTACTGGTATACCATGAACCCTATTTGAATAGGGAGGTTGTTGTTGACTGTTTTCGGTTGTAGTTCGACTTCAAACAGATCGGAACTCAACTCGGACGCCTTTTTGAAGCGCCACGAATTGGCCAATAGTTCGAACTTCCGACTGTCAGTGTATCTCACCGCCGTGTGTTTTTCTTTGTTGCAGATTGTTTTACCGTACGTAGCGTTTCCCATTAACTTGTAACAGTCTGACAGAATTTTCTCGTTCTCGTTCACGTCGCCACGTCTTCGCGCCGCCGTTACTTCGTCCGCGAAACCGGCAAAGGAGCGTTTAGGTAGGTATTCTACCACCAGCTGCACTTTGGTGACTATCAAACCGTGCTCTAAATACCACTTGAGAAGCGGCATTCCCAAGAGAATATTTTTTCCGTGGTAACTCCCTATCAGACATCTCTGAGGCGTGTTCAACAGCTTTTCTTCCTGCGCAAAGTCTGACATGTGAGGTCCTATGTCCGATTTTGAAACGGTCGCGTTCTTGAAAACGGGGGTCATTTCTTCGAAGTAGTCTCGTAGGTGAGGCGGCGTAGTGATGTCCACTTGAACTAAACCGAACATTTTCTCCTCTTTCACAGCGGAAAGGATGTCGCTCTCGCTCATCGCGTTTCGAGACACTTTCAAAGCGTCAACCTTCCAGCGTTGTTGGGAGGCCTTGACCCGCTCATCTCGACGCTTCATCTCTCGCCATTCGCACTCCCACACGACGACCAGCTTGTGACCTAGCGCTTTCAAGTAAGCACTTACTCTGGTCGTTCTGTCGCGTCTCTCCTCTCTCAGTGAAGCGCACTGATATCGGTGCGACGGTATGCACTCGTGAGCGTGGAACCAACACCCGTGAAACTGGAAAACCGTATTAGAGGCCGCGTGAAACCCGTCCACGCGAATTCTCCGACAGCCTACAACCATCTCGCCGCCGTTCAAAGCGTGGCGCAGTTTCACGTCGCGGTCGTGCTCTACGAAGCGTAACCACTCCAAAGCGCTGTGAGAGTTTCTTTGCCTAATTTCGGGCTTGAACTCGGTCTCGGGCCGTCTCACCGCGTAATAGCCCGTGCAGTGCGCTTCGCTCATGCAGCGCAAGTACAGAGAGTTAGCGTCTAGTCCTAGGATGTGTTGGCACGGTCTCGCTTCTTCGCCGTACTTGTGCTCCCTTATCCGCGTGGTGCCCTTCTCGTGAAATCTATGGTAGATGATGGAAGGACCGCCGACTAGATTTTCTTTGATCAGAGCGTGGAGGACGGCGTCGAACTGGGGGAACGTTGTGAACGCGTCTTCTAGGTTTTGGAAGAGGAACCGTAAAGTCAAACCGGCGAGAGAAACTCCGTCTTTCAACATGTCAATGCCGCGATCTTGGAAAAATTTAGCATGATTTTTCAGAGCTTCTATGAAAGGTTTGACGTCTTTGTTGTTGTAGTGGATCAAGTAGTCTTCCATAGTTTGCATCTTCTCGTCGGACCAAACTTTCTGACATGCGGCGTAGTCGGATTCGGACATTTTGACGCCCGTCAGCTCGCTGTCGAAAGCCGATCTCGGTGGCAGCGTTCTGTTTGCCAGTTTCCTGGTAGACGTCATCCATTCGTAAGGAAAGTGACCTTTCTCTTCGTTCCTGGTGAAAGCTCGCAAATAGGTCGCGTAGTTGTAACCGGGTGCCAAATAGTTGACTACGTCCAAGAAAACCGTGTGCTGTGTGTAAACCGCCAAGTATTGATTGCTTCTCTTTATGACGCTGAATTCTTGGTTTCTTCGGTCTCCGGAGGTGAAGAACGAGTGAAGGCGTATTTTGATCAGGTTCAAGTCGTAACGCCCCGAGTTGAAGCCCACGACTGGAGCTTGACGGATGTATCTCATAAGACGCTTCTTCAGTTGAACTAACGGGTGTCTGGTCTGAGCCGCAGCGAAGCCGCCTGGAGAAGGGGTGAACGTCGCCTCCTCCAGCAGGAGAGCTTCACCTATCGCCGCATCTAACTTCGCTAAGGTCGGTCGGTAAAGTTCTAGCACAGCTTCCCCGATGACTTTGGCGTTCTCGTTTATGTGATTTAAAACTCGGTCCAACAAGGGGTCGGAATCTGCGTCGGATTCTCTGACGAAGCAGACGGGCCCCTCCCACCCCGGAAAGTCGGATGCGACGCTAGCCGACAAAGGGACGTGATCCCACAGCAGGGACACGTGTTCCGTCGACGGTTCTTTGCACGGTCTGAAGAAAGCCTCGAAATCGAAGGCGATCTTGTAAGGGTAGATTCCGGAATGTCCGTCGGGGGGAAAAATGGAGAAGTCTGCTAGCGCTTCGAAAATCGTTCTCAAATTTTGGTAGATGCCACCTACGTAGCGCAACTTGACTTGTCGGCAAGAGGAAAGCTGGTTCCTGTGTCTCTTCAGCAAGAACTCGGTGGTGAACGCCGCCTTACACTTGCAACATTCGTATATGCCCGCGTACGCGTTGAAGTCCGTGACGAGAGAGACGTGCAAACCGCCTTTCGCCGTCAGGTGTAGGTTGACTTTACCTCGGGCGGCCAGAGTTCTGGAAGGCGGTCTGATCAGAGTAACGCGTCTTCTCAACTTCCGCCCCGGCACTTGACGCGACGCGGTGTAAACCGCTATCTGTACGTCAAACAAGTTCTCTAACGCGGGTAAGTCGCGGATGTTCAGACCCGGAAAGGATTCAGGTGTGGCAGCGGGACAGAACTGACGTAACAAATCTGAAGCGCGCTTGCTGGTGTTGTATAAGTGAAAGGAAATGCAGCGGAAGATGCAGAGGTTGTCCTTGTTGGGAAAATCTAACACGCCGCTTCTCTTTCCAACTCAACCGGCCTGAGTGATCCTACCGCCTATGGGGAATTCCCCCGGTCCCATGTAAACGCAAATGTTCAAATTGGTAGGAAAAAGAACGTGCCACTTGGTGTCAGCGTCGCAAAGTTTCCGTACTTCCTCGCAAGCGACGGTGTTTTCCATCTTTGAGAGGAGCTCTTCCAAAGTTTCTGAATTAGTTATAGTAGGGAGCGGTTGTATGAGAGTTGCGTTGTTCTGGGAGGCGTGAAAGTAGCGCAGTTTGCTCTTGTCTTCTCTGTGTTGTAAGAGTAAGCCTACCTAGAAACCCACTTTGTATCTGAATCTTTGTGTCAAGTGAATGCGACGCATAGTATCTACAGCGTCACTCAACTCGCCGGTTGGTAGCCTGAAGTTTGTTACACTCACGCGAGTCCCGTGCATCCTGACGCCCGTTTGTATCGCAGGCCAATTCGCCGTGAACGTTTCCTCCCCGTTCGGTACATCACATATGCGCGGAGGGACGGTCACCCCGTCCAGAGATTCGCGTCGACAGGCGATCTTTCGGCAATCGCCTTCGCCGCATAGAGGGCAAAACTTAGGTACTACTCTACAATTTTCTACGTGTCTCTCGTGGTTGTACGGTCTTTTAAACATTTTGAAACACTTTTCGCATACGTACTGTGTCATGTTTTTTTTTCACTCAGTTACCAACTACTTAGCCGTCTAACTATCTATCTATCTATCAATCTATCTGTCTATCTATCTATCTATTTATCTTTCTGTCTGCTGTCTGTGTATCCGTCTGTCTGTCTCATACAGCGTACGTCAAACGCTGTGTGTGTGTGTGTGTGTGTGTGTGCGCGCGTGAGCGTTGAGCGTCTCTCATTCCGAATCTATGCCGAGATATTTCAGAATGATCTCTGTTTTGTCATCCAACTCTTTGAGCGCTCTGGCGGACAGCGTCACTCCCTGCTGTGTGGGTTTTTTGTCAGGACCTTCGTACTTGCGCACGTGGACGAGGTTCTTACCGCTGTAGTAGCTCACAGCTGCGTACACTTCACCCTCCTCATCCAGCACTGCGAACCAGGGGGTGTGATTAGGTTTTCCTTGCGCGGCCGCTGTGTCGCGTATGCGCACCACTGCGCGGATATCGGCGATGCGTGCTATTAGCTCGCGCAGCCCGTCGGCCGTGAAGTGCACTCGCTTGCTTCTGGTCAGAGACGCCTCTTTCACCTGGCCGTCTTTTGTGTAGCGCGGCCTCCTAGACAGTCTAGCCACGTCCTCCCAGATCTCCAGCGTCAAAGCTCCGTCTAAGCAGAACTCTAACCCGAGAAGACGGGAGAAGGTTTTCTCTGCTTCTTCTCGTCCATCTCGTTCTTTTTCTTGTATTTTTCTCTTCTTACTAGGCCTTGTTGTTCTGGAACTCACCTTAGAACGTTTCACACCCGCAGGATGAGTAACACCATCAGCGTGAGCTGAATCAGCAGCAGAACCGATAGCAGGAGCAGCGTCAGCGCTGGTGGTATCCGAGGCCTCGTTGTTGGAACAGCGCAGCCACACGCCGTCGGTGCTGAGTGTAGCGGTAGAAGATGAAGCGCCGCCGCCCTCGTAAGGTGGCGGTGAGGGCAGTCGCCACGGACGGGACGGGACGCTACTAGTGGAGGAAGTGAGGTCGAAAGGTCGAAGAGGGAAGCCGAAAAACGTACCGCCCACCCCTTTCCCTTCGGGTTGTTCGTACGCCTCGTCGTCAGCGTCGTTCTCTGTCTCACCCTGTTGCTGCTGCTCCTCCTCCTCCTCCTCTTCTTCTCGGTTTAGGGGCTGAGTGTCCGAATAGCTGTCACTCTCAGCGCGAGCGGCGTCGAGGGCGTCGGTCGATGTAGTGGTGGAGGAGAGGGGCTGTGCAACGTGCGGCAGGTCATCAAAGTCATCAACAGTAGTGGGGAGGTAAAAACCCGGTTGCCAGTACTGCGCTGTGCCAGGAGCGTTGTCGTCAGTAGTAGTAGCGGTAGCAGCAGGTGCAGCAGAAGCAGCAACAGCAGCAGCAGCAGCAGCAGCAGCAGACGCAACAGTAGCAGGCGCAGCAGCCTCAGCAGGCGCAGCAGTAGCAGGCGCAGCGGTAGCAGGTGCAGCAGCAGCAGCAGCAGCCGCAGCAGGCGGGGCGGCAGTAGCAGCGGCAGCGCGCTTAGCAGCAACGTGTACCGTCGCGAGTGTAACAACGTCGCTAGCACGACGACTACTACCAGTAGTACTACTACTACTACTACTACTACTACTAGTACTACTACTGCTACTACTACTGCTACTACTACTACTACTGCCGCGAGCGCTCGCTACAGCGGGAGGGTGATAAGACCAAGCGGCTGCGGCGGTAGTCTCATTTTCAGTAGCAAGAGGAGGCACTGACGCTAAACGAGCGCTGTTCCGCGTAGTCTTCTTGTTCTTGGACGGCGCTAGGTGTTGTCTTTTGCTCATGGTGGTGACTGTAGAGAGCAGCAAAAGAATGAGTGAGTGAATGGAGGTTTCCAGACCCCTTATATACGCCTTCTCGCTTCTAGAGCTAAGCTACTTACTGACCCTGTTCAGCTGCCGCCGGCTGGCCGGTGGCCATTCACAAAGAGAAACAAAAGACATAAGGCATGACGTTTTCAGCTGGATCCCTTTCCCCCCTTTTGAGAGATCGACTGTCATGAGCTAAGCCGCTTACCACCCTGTTCAGCAATTCAACGCGCATTAGCTGTATAAAGGATTAACCGGTTGCTGCCGTCGACTGACCGGCGGCCATTCACAAAGACATAAGGTATGACGTTTTCAGCTGGATCCCTTTCCCCTCTTTTTTTTTGAGGGATCCACTGTCATGAGCTAAGCCACTTACCACCCTGTTCAGCCATTCAGCGCGCGTTAGCTGTATAAAGGATTAACGGTGATGAGCTTAGAGTGTGTATACAAAAAAAAACTACAGGAGGCGTGTGGCGTGAAGCAGGACCCCCCTAAGACGAACGTGTCTGTCTGTGAGTAGAGGCGTGTGCATGTGGTGAGCGACTTAAGTGTAAGACAAAAAAAAAATCACCACCTCCTGCCGTGGTGAGTAGACCGGGCCGGCCAGGCGGCGGCCGGCTAGTTCAATAGGGAGGGGTGACAGCTGACTAAGGCTGTGCATGAAAAAAATCCGATTTTCACCTGACCTCTGACGTTTGTTACAATGAATGTCAGAGGGAGGGAGATGTCCTCAGGTAGGGGGTAGGAGGTAAGGCTATGGATGAGGAAGAAACACCGTTTTCAGCTGGTCTCCACGGATAGCGATGACACACCCCTCGTCATCTAAGCTCTTAAGGAGCGGAGCGGTTGAAAAAGCGTCATGCGGACAGGTCGCTACACAGCTGGAGTGCTGTTGGAAATGGGATTAAACTCCCTCTGTATAAAAAGCTCTGATTTCTGTTGGAAAAAAACCATATCGCCTCTGACCACAGTAACGTCTACTACCACCACCGCCGCCGCCGCCGCCGCCGCCGCCGCCGCCGCCGCCGCCGCCACCGCCAAGACGAGACGAGATGGCTCAAGCTATTCCACTTTCAAGCTCGCCTTCACCGCCTTGTCCACCTGAAAAAAAGTTAATGCAGCTTGACGACGTGAGACGCGCGAGGCAGACCGATGGGGAGAACAGAGAGGTAGGACAGCGGCGGTTAGCCTATAGCGACGCCTTGCTTCGTCAACTAGGTTAAGAGTTGAGCGGCTGTTGGAGAGAGTTGGGCAGTAGCTTAAAAGTTACCGCCGCCCGTATGGATGCTCTAGTAGAGCGCAGTGTCAAGACACCGGAGGAGCTGTGTACGGCGATGTTCCGAGTCTGGTGGGGTGAAACCCCGCATCGTCATAGATGGGGAGAGCTCGGTCGCGTCTTCACCCGCATTAGACGCGTGGAACTGTTGGCTCAGTGGATGTCCCTTCTCCACAGACAGGGGTTGGATTTCGAAAACCCCGACTCGCGCGCGATGCATAAGCACTTGGGCACCCTCGGCAGACGTCTAGGTAGCAGGTGGAAAGAGGTGGGGGACCATTTAAAATTGTCGCCTGAGAGGTTAGATAAGATCGCTGAAGAATGCGAATACGGAGGAAGTCCCGCTGAGTGGGCCTTCCGAGTGTTGAAAATGTGGCAAGATGAAGCTGACGGTGCCGGCGGTACACCTTTTGAACTCCTTTGAGTGTTGACTGAGGACATGGGAAAGTTTGACCTCGGCATCGCGATATTACTTGACTTTATCAAGCAAGAAACAACGAGAATGACGGACATGTGAATTGTTGTGTTTTATTTTCATACGTCTTCTTTATTAGTAAGTAAAAAAAAAAATATCATAACAATTAAGACGCGCGCCCTCTTAAAGTGTCACTTCCTCCAGTCGCAGCTGATCGCCTCATCGAAGCACGTGATAAACAAAAAAAAACGAAGAGACACGCTTCTTCCTCTCGAGAGGAAGAAGCGTGTCTCTCGATTGAAATCTTTTTCTTTTCTTTTTTTCTTAAAAGAGACAAACGCCCCTTAGAGTGCCCCCCCACCCCCCTAGAGTGCCCCCCCTCCCCCCTCCCCCCCCTCCCCCCCCCCCCCCCCCACCACTCGCCCCATGCATCCTAAAAGCGCCCCCCTCCCCATGCATCTTAAAGGGGCCCCCCTCCCCTTCCCTCCCCTCCCCTCCCCTCCCCTCCCCTCCCCCCCCCCCCCTTTATACACTCTAAAGAACGCTTCTACCTAGTTCAATAAGTCACTTCCAGTCGCTCGTAAAACAATAAAAAATGAAAAAAAAACAAAAACTTATATCGTAGTGTTTTTTATTAGTTTACCGAAAAAAATAAGAGACTCGCCTCCTTCTCCTCCTCCTCCTCCTCCTCCTCCTCCTCCTCCTCCTCCTCCAAAAAAAAAATTATCACATTTTAAAGCGCGTGACCCCTTAAAGACGCTCATCTCTTCATTAAGTCGCGTGACGTCACTTCTTCTTCTTCTTCTTCCGGTCACGTGATCAATCAGGTCACTTCCGGTCACGTGATCCTCAATCAGGTCACTCACTTCCGGTTGGCCATTAGGTCATGTGACGTCACTTCCGGTCACGTGACTCATCAGGTGACTTCCGGTCACGTGATCCTAAAGTAGGTCACTTCCGGTCCCCTAAGTAGGTCATATGACGTCACTTCCGGTCCATAAGTAGGTCATATGACCTCACTTCCGGTCACGTGACCAAATGGCGGCCTCTGATTGGCTAACTAGGTCACGTGACCTCACCACTAATCCCCTAAGTAGGTCACTTCCGGTCACGTGACCAAATGGAGGCCTCTGATTGGCTGCAGGTCGATTGAGTAATAAACAGTACTTAACTATAGTCCCGTTCCGATACATACTATACTACTGACGTCATACCGTGTTTCACGTCATACGTCAACACTAGCCAATGCATTCCCTTAGTAAGTGCTATTCTTGATAGACGGGTTCTCTAGCCCTCTGCATTTAATAATTATAATCATTGGTACTTGTACATAATTGCTAACATTTCAAATCCAAATCACATCCAATATCTAGACACTTACAAAATTATGATTAGGGAAAAAAATCATTCATGGACGTCAAACCTATTTTTACTAGAAATGTTTGTAGAAATTGAAATCCAAGAGGTGTTTTCAATACAAGACCCTCGCAGACATCATGTATACTCATAATGCATTGAATCATATCTTCTTTAATTTTAATAACAATTAGATTTCCTTTTTGTCATTTTTGAAATTGCTCCTGAATGGAAGAGACCAATTTGCTCATAGCCACAGGCAGAAATGGGTACCACCCAATGTCTTATATATCTACAGATGTATAATATAGCCCGTTATATTGTCATATAAGTTAATCATGACACTGATTATTTGATAACATAATTTATGATAGCCATTTATCCAATCACCACTGATCATAACTGCAGCAGCAATTTTCAGTAATTAGACAATTATAATGTAATTGGTTTCTATCTCTGCGACATGATACTTTATCAGGTGGGACATCTAAAACATCAGGGCCAATAAGCATGAGGATATGACACAAGTTATAGATATAATTGAGGTCATTTTATAACTCCTAACCGTGGGAAATCCCAGGGGGAAATCACCACTTTTAACACTATCACAAAGTCGTTTTCAACAGGTATGCATAGCCAACCCAATCTTGAACCTATGTATCACCTCTTGTCGTGTCTTGGGATTCTGGAAATAATTGTTTAGCAATGATTCTTAAATTTGAAAGCACATCGGCAGAATTGCAGAATTGTCCTAACTGCATTCAGTATAAATGTCATGCAGTAGCGGATCCAAGGGCTGGCCCATGAGCACGTGCCTACCCTGGACCCCCCGAGAATGAGCATTTCTTCCCTATCAAACATATAAAAATCCTCTATATAAAGTGATATACAATTTAAATAAGTTTTACTTGATATAAAGCATGTCACATGATTTAAAACAGTTCATTGGGAAAGGGAGTCCAGACAGTTTATAATAAATATTTCATATAATAAGAGCGATCTGAGTGGTAAGATGCAAGTGAGATGAATCTAAGAAAAATTAAAGAAAGGACTGTAAAGGACTGTTATATCCTATATGAACCAGCCAACTTATAATAGTATACAGTCTATACAATGTAGTAGCTTATACATCATCCACTGGCCCGTAGTACCTTGGGCTGCTGAAACTCACGCACACATACACACCGATGAATACAATCTCAATGTTATTGTTAACTCTTACCAAACCTGTAAAAAGAAACCAGATCCAATGTCCAACGTGGCCATAAAATAGAATCAATTCACTTAAATAATTGAGAATTGAGGAACTCAAAATTGAATCTCCTCCAGTTGGCATTGCTAGGGGGTGAATTTCGTTGCAAACATGCCAACTTTAAATGCACATAGATAGGGACATTGTAGAGGTAGAGTACAGTAGTTTATAAAGGGGATTCCCTAACTGACTTTGTTTTTATTTGGCCACACCAGGACGGTGTAGGGTTTCCCATGTTGAAGTTTGGAGGGTTATACCCCTGGGCCTGACCTAGAACTAGAACGCAGGGGTATGGGAACGTTCATAAAATACGTCATCCCCTAGAGTCTTGGATTGTTGGGGAGGGGTGGGGGTGTTTTGGATTTAGTGACGAAACATATAACCAGGGCCGTACATTCATATGATAAGGCCAATGTACTTGGAATAGTGATAAGGGAGTTGCAGGTCTTGAATAAAATGCCCCACGACAGATAACGTCATCTCTAAACGTCCCCCATATATAGTTGTGAAGGGTTGCTCTATAGGATGCATGTAAATCTGTACTTTACCATACACCTGAGTAACTTAAGTAGAAAATACCTCCAGTGACTGGGGCTCAAGCCAACCCGCCATACGATAACATCGGTGTTGATCTTGGTGATAAATCGGCTGATATTTAGCCTTAGGGAAGTTATACCTTTTAGGTCTAAGGCTTGATAACCAGCACCCCCCCCCCCCCCCACCCACCCACTAACCCCGCCGTCACAAACAGGTAGTTGTGGTTTATGAATTTGACATGCTCCGCGAGGTGGAATAAGTCTTTGGTCACGTTGAATTGAAGCCGCCAACTTCTAGATTGGCACCTTTCAGTAGGACCTATAATTTGAATTATGCTATATATTCAAGTGAATGGAAATTTGATTTGAATTTTAATTGGAATGTGTTACCTATATGTATTATGACATAGTCGTTTGCCAGCAGGTATATACATGATTTGATTGAATATCCATAATGAGGATTTTGAAGTTGGCTGGGTTTGAATTTTAGTTCATTACAAGCGCCCTAGGTGGCGGATACGTGCAATGCTATCACGTATACTAGAGAGATGCGAAGAGGTTCATTGTTTATGCCAATGACAGGCATATACATCAAAACAAAAAGGAAGCATTTGGTCGCACTTATATAACATAGATATCTATGGACACTCACATGATTAGAGACGATATTCGCATATTATGTGATGTACACTAAATAGCCATTTACATTGGTCGTAAGATTACTGACACCTCATTGCTGCTCAGAAAGCTAAACAAAGTTGTCAATAAGATGCAACCGTGTGATAAAGCTGCATCAGGACCTTAGTATCCCTTAGAGTAGACCCATACAAAACAGAATAAAGTAAACTTATGCATTAGGGAAGTATAAATCCACAGAAGGCACGTCTTAGAACTGGGGTGGTGCCTCCCTGTATCTGAGGTGGAGTGTTGATGACCTTTGACCCCACGTGCTGAGGGCGACCAGGCAGCACCAGCCGATTACCAGTTGTGTGTTATAAGCCAATACAGAGAGTCTGCTCCATAGAGCATGCCTGTGCCACCCAACATAGTAGTGCTTAACCCTTTAAGGACAGGATTATGACTCGACCGACGTGCATGTCCATCGTAATCCACCAATGCAGGGCCAGCGAGTAACTCGCAGATGCTACATTGGTGCATCATGCCAGTCCTTGGTGAGTGTATCACCGCATAGATAGCATGTTGCATCATTGGCGAGTTACATGCTCATGGAACATGAGGACACAATGCCATAATGCATTAAAGCCTTATGCTGTCCTTAGAGTGCTATAGGGATGGCAATGGCCAGTTTGGGCAGAAAAAGGCCGCCTTCTCTGCCGACTTGTGTGACTGATTTCATGGTCAGTGCACTGGGTGCCTTCTGAATATGGGTGGTAGGCTGGGGGATGGGGGGGGGGGGGTAGGGTAGACTGGACTTGCCCCAGTCCCTCTCTCTGATCGTCCACTCATATCTTATCGTCTACTGACAATTTGAAATAATGTTAATATAATAGATCAGGCAATGAACGGAAGGAACCTGACATTTTGTTGTCGGCGATTCTGGGTGTAACAAGTGATGAACCGCATACCCTACAGGGAGGTCCCCAGGACATTTTTGAATACCGAATATATAAAACAGGTTATCCATTTAAAGACTGCAACACGTGGGTAAATGACCAAGTCCATAATTATGATTATTCCAATTTACTACAATTGTCCATATTAAACAAGCAGCCAAAAGGCAATGGTCAGAAGGATGACCTAAAGCTGGGATTCCAAGAGGGTTCCATAATGAGGGGAGAAGGCAGTCCATCTGCCCTATAAATCTAAAAAAAAATAGACTCATATAATAAGCAACTTTACCACCGGCCTTACCACACCCGTACTACATGTAACACCCTCACCACACCCGTCCCCACCCTGCATCCTGGCTATGCCGAGAAATATGATTATTTGGGGAGGGGGGGGGGGGGGGCAGAAAGCAGCCTTGAGTGGTGGAGTGGAAAATGCAGAGATTGGTGTTTGACTGTGGTATGACTGGGCGTCTCCGTGAGCCCCACTGCACCGGGACCATCCTTGGTGTAGGGGGGGGGGGGGGTGGCAACATGTGCGACACAAACTTCCATTTTTGTGTTTCCGGAGTTAAATATGTTACTTTAATTATGATAATAATTATGTGTCTCGCTTTTTTGCAATGTACTCCAGTAATTCATATTTATCATCATATACGATTTAATTATCAGAGGAAGCGTTTTTTCTCACATTTGAATTACATTGATTACAATATATTTGGCACATTGCCATGCGTTTTCCAACGTTTGAGCATTGTACCCTGATTAGGAAACAAGATAGCCCATTGACCCACACGTTATATATCGTGGGAAAATTGTATTGTAACCATATACCATAACACTAATATCTGGCACTACTTCCTCTAGTTTGTTGTGGAAAGCGCGGTGGTCTCGATAAGATACCACCCATTTAGAGCTAGTGCATCTTTTATGAGTGGTAATATAATTATAATATCATATAAGAACCGTTGGTATTTTCCATATCCAGCATTAGGGAAATGTTTCCTTTGGTAAAAGTAATTCATACCATGTATTTCACATTAATAATGCCAAAAAAAAGGTTTGCTTCAGGTCACCCGACCGACCCTATCAAAACAGGGCCGACCCTTCGTTTTATATGCAATTTTGAAGAAATCTTTGTATTTTTACCCTTTTTTGGCCAATTTTAGGGTCTTCTGACTGGCTGACTAGTACTTTAATGTTAAAAAAATGTTTTAAAAAATAAATCCGACCTACCGACCCTAAATTTTCTTGCCATGTTTAATACCTGAAACAAACCTCTTTTTTTGGCCTAAGCTAGGGAGTGAGTTAACCCCTGCAATGCATTAAAGTAACCATGCCCCTCTACATTTTCAGATGAGATGATTTAGCTGTAGAAGTATGGAACCTCCGATGACCGGCTCGGCGTCAACCTCCATCAAAAAGGAGGTCAAGGACACGGACATCAGGGTCAAGGACGGAGCAAGGTCAAACAACAATGAACCAGGTAGGTCAAGGTCAAAACCATATTTAACATGGGTTATGCTCAGTGCCTTGAGGATTAACCCCTGCCATCGCTAACCCCACTTAGGGTGTAGATACACCATCATATACACATGAAAGGTGTCTGTATGTGTTTCAGCTGGACTCTCTCTTTCAGATGTCAACGATCAGTTTTGATAGTTATTTGCCAATGCCAAAGAATGCACATGTTGTATCAATATTAACAAAAAAAACCAGTTGATGCTGCAGTGGACCCCTGCTTACTTTTTATAGCTGTAAATAGTTTCTATGACTTTTGGTCTTCAATTCTGGTATATTCGGTTCTGCTCAGATCCATTTTTGTGTATATCTGTCCATGTAGATATTTGTCTTGATAATGCAGTGATACAGTGCCAGAGAGTAATGCAGTGCCAGCATTGGTGCAATACCACCGCGTTACTCACCATGCAGGACTGCACGAATGTATACAGCGTGCAATGCTGACTTTAAAGGGTTAGATGATACTAATTATAAATTATCATCCTGCTTATGGATCTACTCTTCTGTCACACTACTAGATAGTTTATTATAAGAACCTCTCCAGGTCCATGTCCTGTGGCTGTTGGAGGTGTGTGTGGGGGGTGGAGGGGGGGAGGGTAGGAGGTCATGAAGTCAGCCCTCTGCAGGCCTCTCTACTTTCTCCGTGTGACACCCTGGAAGATGTTTACACGGCCCCAACCTAGTGCCTTCATTCTCCTCCAGTGCATCGTCGTTATGAGCACCATGTCCTCCTGCTCACCCCTCAACGTAGATTTGCCAAGGCCTCACCTTTATAATTAATGTAGGTGATGTTGGATCCTCAGTTCATCGGTATGTGTGATGCCTGGACAGCATCGACTGGGAGGAGGGGGTGGGGGTCGGGGGGTCCTGTATTTTATGGAAACTATTTGGCGGGAAAGGATCACATCTCAAGTCCGTCGGGGGGCTCCATAATTAAGGCCACTTTTTGGGCCACAGGGGTATTTTATAGCCCAATAGGGCCAACTGAACTTTTCAAAATTCACAGTACAAAGAGGTATTTCGTGATTATCTGACAACTGTAAAACGGATAGGGAGTTCCGCACCTTACACGTACAACTTAAATACCAGAGGATACTCTATGGGGAGTGGGTTGTCTAAAAAAATATTGTCAACTATATGTGCAAATAAATCGGCACAAAAAGATTGATATAATAGTCAACTCTAATAATTGCCTTCTTCTGTGATGTGGACAGACTTTCACTCAAAAACTACAGACTAAACATTAGCATCTGTCGCAACTCTCTTTAATTACTTTCTCTTTGTCAAAAAAGCTAGCTATCATACCAGATTTATGAAATTAAACGTTTGAGAAGAAATGGGGAATAAAGCAATAAATGCAGATGAACCTGTAGAATAATAGATACCAGGTATACTTTGACTTAGACTGGTTCATTCCTACTCCACAGTGAAGTAGACAGTAAGGTCGTGCCACCTGGTGGATTTTCAATGAACTAACCGACCCAGCCTCCCAATACACGTGCTTCCTTTTCATTGGTATAAACCATTTTTTCTGTCATTTTCCCTGCTCAAAGCTCATTCATACTGTTTATTCATATGAGTACAAAATCGATACAATGCGCCATGCTGTGAGGCTATTTGGAAATTGTGATGAATGTCCCTCGCTCCAGTGCCTGCTATTGTCGCACGAGGTGGGGTATACACGAGGGAAGGCAAATTATTCAATTTGTAAATAGACTTACTACTGCCTGCTGGGGATTTTTCTCAAAGGAAAAATTGATTTATGACTCTTTATTTATTATGGTATATTCGTATAGCCCAGCGGGAGTGGGTGTAAAAAATTATGTTGGCAGAGAATCCTGTTCAAGTCTACTCCACGGGCCCTTAGACTGTTCTCTGAGTATGTGTATTGTATTATTTGAAAGGATGATGGTCCAATGTGACATGACTTGATAATGTTATCAACCCAGATACAAATCCCCACTGTGCACATTCAGATCCCTTTCACATGCCTCTAGAAGCACCTCTCCAGTTGGGTATATTTCTTACGTGGGCCTATTCAGATTAATGATGATAATAGTAAGAAAGGTGATCTCGTCAGAAAGTTGCTATTAAGATACATGATGTTGGATCTGGATCAGTTGACAACCTGTAGATCAGTTGTTTTATTTAGCGAACGTCAAAATACGGTGTCACCGGCCATATGCAGGAACACTGAAAAAGTAAACTTGTCTCCAGACTTGTCTAAGTGACTGTCATAAAATAAACGAGTCAAAAGTTGTCTAACCTATCAGGTTACCATCCCACAAATAGAATCTGAAGCTGGCAAATGTCGGGTTTTGGGCTGGCACATGCCAAGTGGGTATTTTATCTCCAGCTAGAAGACCCGCTTCAGATGAGTTTTTAACTCGTTTATTTTATGACAGTCACTTTGAAGAGTCTGGACTCTGGAGACAAGTTTACTTTTTGAGTGTATTGTATACAGAGTCTATGCAGGGCGGGAATGATTATTTTTATGTCTTCATAGGATACCTTTTGAAAATAGTGACTATGGGGGGGGGGGGGGGGGGGGGCTCGGGGGTGTTTTGAAAAGGTTCCCTAAGCAGCTGATCGTTCCCGTACATGTAATGCCATGCAATCAGAAAATGTAAATCTTTGGGCGTTTCAGTCAAATCTGGAAATATATATAAGGCCAGTCAGGATACGGGAGGACGCTGGGAGTAGATGTGCTGCCTGTGGAACATCAACCCACCTCCATCTGGATCTTGTTGTACCCCCCCCCCCCTCCCACGCCGACCCCCTGGCCCCTTATATCAAAAAGAGGAAACCTGAGGCAACAAGTCCGTCCTCGCCGCCACAGGGCTACACACAGGGCCGGCTGGTGTTAGAACTTAGCAGGGTAGACGCAGGAATGACAATGATAATACACAGATTCCACTATAATGTTGGATTTGGTTCTGGTTCTAAAAGAGTAGTCAACTTGTAGAGCAGTTCGCCAAAAAGAACTTCTCTCTGTCAAAATAAATAGATGTGTGTTGTTTTTTTCGATATGAGTGTAGCCTAAGTTTAAAAAAGGATTCGGGATAGAATCTACATGTATATCAATTGAGAGACAATAAACGGTGAGGATTGTATCCCTCTGTAAATGGCGTGAGAAAGTGCTGCATATGGTCGTAAGTTACTTTACCTACTATTGATTTGATCATAGAACTACTGGAATGCAGGAATACACACCAATGACTAGAGGTATGTGGGTAGCATCATGCTGCATGGGCGACATGTGTCTTATGTAAGAGATCCAAGCCCAGGCCGGACCCCGCCGTCCGCCCGCCGACACGGCCAGGCGGCGGGACAAGGCGGCAGGCAGCCCCGGCAGCATTCTCTACATCTACGTACCTTATTGTCAGCATCCACCAGTGACAGCTAGAAATGTATATACAGATAGAAATCCTATTAGAAATAATGTCTAGGTTATTCAATGTATTTTTATGTTGGTCGTACGGTTTCGGTCGTAAATATACACACAGTGGAAAGCACGGTCATTACGTATCTTTCAAACTAGAAAATGTGGAAATATGTTCTGTTTTAGAAGTTATGCTTTAAAGCATATGGTGCGCCTGTACATTTATATAGGGGCCTATGTAGGCGTTGATGGGGCACATTTGGCGGGTTATTTTTCCAAATTTACGATCATCAAAACATGTGCCATGCACAAACACCAGGGTTCTGCACTGGTGTCCCCCCCCCCCCCCCGTCCCTGACGTCTTGTAACCCCTTTAGCTGTTTATTTGGTGTCTTTTCCAGTTTCTTATTCTTGTCATAAATCAGACTGGGGCTTGGGCGGACCATGCCCAACAAAGGGACAACCCGTGGTGTACATGTAACATATGTCACAGGGGGAGCAGCAGGGTGGGAGTGGAGGGTATACTCACCATGGATGTCAATGAGAGCACATGCAGCTTTATTATGTATATACAATGTTCACTATCAGATATATCATAAATTAGTGTGCAACAGCTATATATGATGCAGATTGGTGATGCCTGGATTGTAAACTATGATTTTGCAAGATCTCAAGAAGCAGAATGATTCTTTTTTTTTCTTTTTTTTTAAATTTGAGAGGCAAGATGATCCAATTCCTCATTGAGTGACACATTTGAAGCATATCATCATCGCTTTCTGACCGAGTGAGTATCACTTGTATACATATCATATTGGTCCATAATCATTGGGAAGTTTTGTATTATTTTTATAGTATGCCACAGCTCTGGCACATTTTCTCGAGCAGTAGGGCACTTATATCATGTATTATCTTGACATTTGATTTATTCACTTTTTAGCAACGGGGCGGATGCAGTATATCGATCATTATGTCATGTCAAAGGCGGGAATAGATTCGAGGGAGAGAGGTCGAGAGAGGGGAGACAGAGACAGGAGGGCGAGAGGGAAATCAAAGGGAGAGATACAGGGATTTAAAGAGAGAAACAGTATACGCAGAGGCAGAAGGTGACAAACAGATAGAGACAGGCAGAAACTTGAATAGAGGGACAGAGAGAGGGGGATACCGGGGTGTAAATATGTAAATAAGGTAAAAATAAAAGCAGCCATGGTATATGTACACCCCTACACCAGGTGTAAAGGGGTGAGGCTTCTCCAGTGGCTTCTCCAGTGGCTTCTCCCGTGTGTCGGCCGTAACGCCATCTGGCGGGCTGCTATCTAATCATGCCTGTTAACCCTTACTGCCCCCTGTCTGCTCCCATACCTGTCAGTACGGGGCGGGCAGATAAACACAGACCCTGGAGGTGAAGGGTTAAGGATGAGTAGGATCCCCCTCCACACCTCAGCCCCTGGAGGCTCCCCATCACCCTATAACACCTCCAGCACCTCACCAGGGTAGCCAGGGTTCTTTTATGTCACATTAAGGTAAATATTTCCCTCTGGGATGTGGGGCAGGTTCAGGAGGGGGTGAGGTGCATCATGGGTACTGGAGGAGGCAGGGGAGGTGGGGGGGGTGTACTTCTTGCCGGGTTCTCACACATAGTGTACCGTACTTGGACGGTGCATGATGCAGGCCTGTTTCCTGTACGCTCTGCGAGTGGACCCGAAATTTAATATAGGAGCATATAGTGCAGTTGCAATTTTAATATCACATTGGAAGGAGAGAACAACTAGAAGCGATAATATAGGGCATTTACATGTTAATATAACCCAAGCAGGGGTCCAACCCCCACCCCCTCCCTGCAAATAAAGTTTGCAGTCCCCTAATGATATTTTGATCCTCCACAACCTCGAGCGAGTCACACGTTTTGGCGACACACACACACGCCCATTTTCTTTCCTGTGTCCGCTACCATTTACTAAGGCTACAAGGCATTTCCAGTCTCTACTTGAAAAAAAAGGGTGGGGGTTACCCAGTAAACAAATAACGTTATGCACCATTTTATAACGTTATATGTCAACGTTTTTCTAAGGCTCTTTAGTCTGGCATAACGTTATGTAAAGTTTAAAACGTTATTTTGACGTAAAATAACGTTTTTTTGTTAGCTGGGTAGGGTAGGGAGGAGAGGATGAGCTGCAAGGGTTTGCTGGGGGCTGTAGGTGTGTTTCTTCTTCCTTCCTTCCTGTGTTTATAGGTGTAGTAAGCAGATCCCACACCACCACCCCACCCCCTTACAGGTACCCATTCGTCTTGTGTTCCCAGCTTATCTCTCAGCCCCAGGCAGTGAAGGGGTTATACCACTGCTTGAAGAGACAGGGGGAGGGGTTCTTATAGCAGAGGGCCGCACCGTGATATAATGTATGAGGGAGGCGGGGCAGATGGCAAAGAAGAAAGATGATAATGAGTGCTCCCTGACATAGAGCACATAGTTGGTGCATGATACACGTGCTGAGGTACGTGTAAGATGTACGTGTACGTGTATTACCACGTGTTGAGGTAATATGAACACCATCGTCACGTGGTGCTATATATACACAAGCACCATGATATTAAACGTGATAATGATATAGTTTTAAAACCAACACAGCCGAAGGCTGGTCTGACAGCAGGTCCATAGGGCCCATACGGACCGAATCTGATTATTAAACGTTAAATGTGTGTTGGTTAAAAGCTCAGGAATTGCGTTTGGAAAACATGAATATGGAGGCATACATTTAGCCAAAATAGTAATATGGTCGAGGGTGAGTCTTGAAATGGGTGCCAATTGGTGATGTCATTTGTGAACGTTCCCACAGCAGGCCTTTGCTACATGTTGCACAGGTGGATGAGTGTCATAGTATATGTCCAGACTCCTCTGCACAAATCGCATATTTCTTCAAGATGGCATCTATGTTACTGGCTACATGCATTACGTTTAAAACAGTGTACATCCATGGCGGAATCGTGGAGCCTCTCCACATACAAAATGTCAGTGACCAGCCAGCCCGGTTAGCTCAGTCGGTAGAGCACGGGACTCTTAATCCCGGGGTCGTGGGTTCGAGCCCCACATTGGGCGACAAGGTTTTTCGTTTACCCACTCTTATTCTCATCTATTTCGACCATCTATGAATTGCGTTTTGGTCTCTGGTAGAAATTAAATAATTTAAAAAAAAGGCAATTGGCATTTTAGCTCTTTTTCAAACTTCCTACCACAAACTTTCAACTGATATGTGTAGGGTAATATGTGATTGGATATAATTATAATGATGCAAGATTATATATGATCAAATATAGTGTATATGAATTACCCTCTTTTTAACATGCTGGCCAAACTCCTGCTGGAGGATTAATATTTAGTTTTTTTCTAATAATATTTGCTAGTTTTCTTCTGTACCTTAGCGTTTTCTGCCAAACTCCTTTTATCAGATTTCTGGGTTCTCTGTGTCTCACTGTTCTTACTACCATGTGGGCAGCCCCTAGCACCCATCCGAATTCTCCAGGGCAGGGTTTACATTATACCCCAACTTCACACCAGAATGGTATGACGGTCTAGACCACGTTGACATGTGCCTGTCTTCAGTGGGTATATTGAAGCAATGTGTGATATGGCTTCCACATGTTATAGGGGTCTCTGACCCAACTTTCTAAGGGTGATGGTGGGTGGGGGTAAGGGTTGAAATGTGGGATCCAGAATCATGGCAAGCTGGGTGTAGGGTTTCTAAGATAGACTTTAATGATCTTGCTTGCAAGCCTGGCTTGGCATTTTGGACAAGGATAGAGGCCGGGGATAGAGGTTCCACCACCCCAATAAATGACTCGTTAAAGTGTCATTGCCCCGGGGTCATTGCCCGGTCATTGCCCAGGCCATACCTGCATCTCAGTTATCTAGATACATGTATGTCAGTTATGACTAGTTCCCTTGCCTATGACAAGTTCCCTTTGCACATTATGTGACGATGTAATGGCCATGCTAATTTATATTGGCACGTCTAAGAGGAGCCCATAGGAACCACGCAAAGCTATTCTCCACTCGGTGAAAGATTGCACCAATGGCACCAATCCCCGAGGCCAGTCAGATCAAAGTGTAAATGTATATTATTTTATGTGGAAGGCCCCTAATAGATTTGGCTCTGTATAGCAACCAGAACAACAGCTTACCGACACAAGGATATCACCTCTCAGCCCTGACAGTTAATCAAAAAGACAGAATGTGAAGCTGACCTCCCAGCACTGAACTAAGATATAAAAATAGCTCGACCCTGAACTGTTTAAGGGATCGTACATGATTTGTGTTCAATATTGAAACCGCAAAGCGTTTTTAATGATCCAGATCTGATGGATATGGGTGAATGAAGCGTTGTGATCCAAATCCAAATATAATTCACTTATACATGATGTTTGAGCATTTTAGCAAGATAAAAGACATTTATTCATTAGGCATGTGGAGAGAATTTAGCTGCTGCCCTATTTAGTGTGGATCAGTTGTACATGCATGGACACTATTTCCTTGGGAATATAAATTATGGACATTACTCCATGCAATATTGGCCCTGTCCTGTCCCATATAATTTATAATAAGGGGACCTTGGGGGTGTTGGAGAGAGGTTGTGAGTCTGGTAGTGGTAGTGGGGGTACAGGAGGGTCTCCAACCTGTCCCTCCATCAATACTCTCACATTTCACACCTTGTTTATCTGGCGGCCCGGGAGGCTGCATAAAGAAGCTGCAGCCAGACCTGAGTGCCTCTCAACCCTCAACATCTGGCAGCAATCCATGTTCCAGGGCCTGGTGTACTAAATCAGCCAGTCATCCCACGCGTTATTTCTCGTACATTAGGTGGGGGTGGTGATAGGAAGGAGTGGCACTGGTCAGTCTGAGGCTCAGTCCTGTGCCTGACCACCTTCTAAAACCAGGAGAGAGTCCAGACAGTCCAAGTGCAGTAGGTTCCAACAAAGGACAATGGGGTTGCAACCAAGGGGCTGCAATAATTAGCTTTGATTGCAAAGCACAAGGGAGACCTAGACAATCAATCAATCAAACCTAGACATACAGAGAAAGGGAGAGGAAAGACACAGCGATATACAGAAACAGAGACACAGAGCCAAAGAGACAGAGACAGGGACAGGGACAGCAAGAGTTAAATAGCCCACCCTCCACAGGGAATCTTCATTAAAATGGCGCTGGTACAGCATAGACCCTACACGCTGGCATCACCATCTGATGGATGCATGGGGAACTATCATCTGAGGGGAGGGGAAGGTGTGATTAAGAGGTCAGCAGGTTTAGACTACACGGTCATCACTGACCAATCAGAGCTGCCAACTTCTAATCTCTATAGGACAGGTGTCAACACCTAGTGTGAAACTAACACATCATTACCAGAGGTCTGTATTAGAAAAGGTAGATTTAACCATTTAATAGCAGCGTGATTCCTCAAGTCTTGGAACTTCCTCTCATTAATGTACATTGGAATACATGTGTAGTGGGTTTCAAATAAATAAGAATAAGAAAATGATATATCCCTGTTACCAAAGGTGGAACATTTAAAATCTTTTTAGGGCCCCCCCACCATTTTAGTAAGGGGCCTTGGTGAGCAGTATTGAAGATGACCAAAGGAGACGGTCATACATCGTGAGGCATACATTTCAGGTGCGGTAACATTCTCCTGGTTCTCCATCTACACATGTACTCGGCCGCTCCAGGTTCTGGTTAGACCCGTGGTTTGGGGACGTGTGTGCTTTGGTTAACCTTATAACCGTATACATGTTGATTCAGCATCTTTATGGCTACCAGTAGTGGTACTTCCCCAGGGGGGGTACTCAGTATGGGAATGGGTACCAACTGCGGTAACGACCCCAAAGAGCTGTCGCTGTGCACGCGCCGAAGCAAGAAAAAAGTGGGGCTGTTAATCACATAAAAGTAAAAAATTAGGGGCTGTCCATGACTGGAAAGTACCAAATCAGGGGCTGTCACAATTTAGTATAAACTTTAAATCTCATACATGACTTAAGTAATCTATATAATTCCAAAATAACCTCATTATATATAGAAGAGGTGGGCTGTCAGCTGACTTTTTAGAAAATAGGGGGCTGTAGAAATAATGCACATTTTCAAGGGGCTGTCAAATGACCAAATAGGGGGGCTGTAGTTTCGCAGTTGGTACCTAGCATTAAAGAGTGACTGCCCCCCGGGGGTACTTCACAGCCTATATCTGTTGCAGGTACTGATCTCCTGTGTCCATATACCCCGTCCACAGTTCGGATTGATCCCACATGCAGCGATCTTCTGAATGCCCCCCCCCCCCCCCCAGTTGCAATACGATTAGTAAGAAATCTCGAAGGGAAATTTCGTTGCTCGAAAGGGTGTAAAATTGAGAATTGGACTGTATTTAAACAGCATGCTTTGCTTGACCTTTGGGATTCATCCCGGGGTATTGTCAAGCATTATAATAAGATATGATGATAATTCTGAACTCTCTTTATGTTTCAGAGCATTATTAATTATTATTATTATTATTAGCATTTTAGCAAATAATCAGACGACCATGTGGACATAATGACTTACCTACTTCAGTCTATCTGACTGGAAACATACTTAGTTCATTTACTTGTGGACGAGGTGACATGTACCAAGGGGGGACACACGGACAACTGAATCAATATCCATTGTTTTATTCAGCAGCCTGTGTTAACCATTTAATGATTGCATGGTGCTTAAATGCATTATGACCACTGTCATCATAATGCATTAATGCATCGATAAATGCATTCAAGTAACATGACAACCATTTGCAAATTATATCAAGCCCATAGGGTAGGCAAGACCTGCAGGGTTACGGGCGAGTAACTCGCTAGGGTTGCATTCATTCATTACGATGACAAAGTGATGCGGCCCTTAAAGGGTTAGTTCTGTCGGACCGCCATGATTTACACCTCACAGATAATGACTTTAATCTGGGACAAAGCTGTAATGTTCAATTATTGATACCTCATTTGTGTACCACCCTGCAATGTGCCACACAGTGTGGCATGAACAAAGTCAGACAACAGTGTGTGGACCTCTGCTTTTGTTTTAGTATCGCTGATTATCTGGCAATGTCCTTTGGAGTACCTGACTTGCACTCTATCCAAAACGGATTAAGGTTGTTCAATGTACTCCTGGAAAGGTATCCATGCGTGCTTTCATATTGAAATGCACGACCCCCATGGATCAATCAGCATGTATACTTTCAGGTATCGGGTAACCTTCTTTCATCTCATGATAGAGTTAGTCTCTACAAGGTGCATTCACACAAAACAGACCAGCTTCCTCAGAGTGTTGAGAGGTAGATTTTTTTTTGGTTTAAACAAATTTATTAATTTTCATGATATTCGATAAGAATGAATTATGACTGTACCCCAGTGATTATCATAAAGGGATATAAAGGGTATACAATAATCAGCCGCTGGTAGCAGGGGGTGTAACGGACAAGGGGACAGGAGAGGACAAAATAAAGTACACACAGTGATTCCTGCAATCTGCCAAATAATTTCTTTCAAAGATAACAATACTAGTAGACCTTATTACTCATGATTGTGTATATAGACAGAGCTGCACGCTAAAGTCACTGAGTCAATGGTTACTGCACAAGGGGTGCTTGGGCCGTATTGCACGCTGGCCGTAGGCCTAGTGCAATACGGCCCAGGCACCCCGAGTGCAGTAACCATTGAAGAGGTGACTTTTAAGTGACGCTCTGTATTTATTTCATGGTATTTCTATCTAAAATACATGTGCAGTCCATGTTTGATTACTTCCACGGTGTTTGTTTATTTCCGCGGTGTTTGTTTACTTCCGTGGCACCGCCAATTTGAATTCTGCGCAGATCACGTGACTCTCAGTAGCCTAGCAACTCCATGGCGACCCCATGGCGACCCCTGGCGACCCCTGGGAGCGTGCAATACGGGCAGAGCGTGCAATATGGCCGAGGGTTATTGCACGCTTCACTTGCATATTGTACCCCCATATGTTTAACCTTAATAGATCGTATTCACCATGAAATAATAGCG